>CM061348.1:114500256-115700256 GCA_030867105.1 Liasis olivaceus | reverse complement strand
AGGAGTATTAGGCATGTTTGCCACATTGAGTTATTTATAAAAGTAATAAAGGATTGTTTAGGGACTAAAGGGATTAAAAAAAATCTTAAAAAAAAAACTACATAGGAAGCCCCATATGCTTGTAATAAAATGATGCTTTGCCTAGATTATAAAATAGGATGAGAAAAAAAGAATGTGGAAATTATCAAAACAATCTTTAGATTTGACAAAGGAATAAGGTAGAACAGAAAGGAAAGCAAAAATGAGTGATGTTCAAATACCAATAGAAGAGAATATCTGTAGCTCAGGGTTGAACTGTGGAGTCCTTGGGGTTCTCTGAGCTTGGTTGTTTTCCTACAAATGTTTCGTTACCTTGCTAAGTAACATCTTCAGTGCTAGAAGGGAGTGGGGTTTGCTCTCTGGTTATATACAGTGGCTTGCCCTGCCAGTGCTGGTGGGGTTGGGGTGGATTTCCTGGTAGTTCCTTGATTAGAGTATTGTTTACTGATTAATTGTGTGTCTGGTGATAATCTTGGTGTTAATCTCTGCTTATCTGGGTTATGGTTGCTGGTGAGATGTTCTGTTCTTTTGTTTCCTTTTTATGGCCTCTTTTGAATAGTGTGTAGATGTTGTTTATCTCTATGTGCCTGTTGATGGCTGCCTTGTCTGAATACCAAGCTTCCAGGAATTCTCTTGCATTTTTGGATTTAGCTTGGTCTAAGATGCTGACAATTTCCCAGTTGAAAATAAACTTAATCAATTCTTGGTCCTATAAGTGTAATTAATTTGGCACATGATTTTTGGAGTATTCTCATAATATACCTAATCAGTCCCTAGAATCTTCAAAAAAGGGTGCCTAGTCCTTCTTGACTCTCTTGTTTCCCAAATCTTCCTTGATTCTACTTTTCTTTATACCACATAAAGCAACTTGGAAATGTATGGGGAATAGACAGTACCAGGGTTTCATCCTTCTCCTTATCATCTGGAATGGACATATCTCATCACTATGATGAGTTATACAGTTTGCACAGCTCATTTTGAGGAAAATGAGAAAGTTGCTCTTCATATTTTATATGGAAGTGAAGAAACCGTAAATGCAAGATATTTGCATTACATGTTTGAAACTGTGTTACAAAAATGGAACTGCTATACAGCATACATGGGTATAGAGTACATTCTACTACTACTACTACTAATAATTACATAGAATCTGAGCCATTTAACCATTTCAGCTTGATTCCCCATTCTTTCCATTTCTAGATATATTGGAAGCATACTCCTTTATGGGAATTTAAAAGCAATCTCTCCGTGTAGTTCATTGTGTATTTGTGGCATGGAATCATTAGCTAACCTATATAGCTTGTTGCTACGAATTTACAGGATCTTTTAGGGGGGTTTACACCAGCCACCTTATATGGCTGCCCTTCCATGAGAAATTGGTGAGTTCTCTATTCATATTACAGCATCTGTTTATCTTTGTCCCACAAAGAATCAAATGTACCTCTTAAACTAAGACCTTGTCAGGCCTAGCCCAAGGAACTCCAAGAGACCATGTAAATTCAGTCCAGCAATGTTTATTATCTACAACCTCTAGCAAGAATCTTCCCAGACTGAAACCCCAGCTCCCAAGTAACGCCAGCCACAACATTGTGAATTCCTCAGGGAGGTGCCAGCCTCATCCTCTTATCTCTCCCTCGCACCTCAGGAGATGAAAGAAAATGTTTTTCTCCCTGAGTCTAGCCTTCATAATTCCATTCCATCACAGACCTGCTCATATGAATTCATAATGCATTATGCCTGTAGAGCATTATTGGCAGTGGAATGTCCTCCTCATTTCCCAGATAAAGTTCTAAATTAAGGGTCCTCAACTTTTTGAGAGTAATGGACACATTTGACATTTTGAAAGCATGTAATAGATGCTCAGAGATAATATCTGCCATAGGGTTGTGATATCACAAAACATCAATTTATCACAAGGCAAGCTGGTCAGGTTGCTCCCTGCTGGTTGTCCAGCTCCTGGGAATGCTCACGGTCAAGCCACAGTTTATATTTGATTCTTTTTTTTTTGAGCAGTTCAGCACCATGGCAGAGCCCTAGGCTATAACTGCTCATCTTAGTTATGTGACTTTGAGGTCAATGTGGAATTTAAGGGTAGTCTTGGACATGAAAATAATTTGTGAGGATGCTTTGCTTTGCAGACAGACAACTTTCTTTTAATTCTGTTTAAAATTCTGTCCTAAGTAATTATAAGTGCAGTGGGCCCAGGGGCCTGGTGACACCCAGGCATCACAACATCTGGGTTTTCATGCCAACACATGATAGCATAGCTTATCACTTACCGTTTGAGAGATTAAAACAACATTCATCTTTCTTGCAGCTTACATAGCTATCTAATGCTCTGTCCTTTCTACCTTCTCCCTCAATTCCCTTTGCTCATTCATTCCACCTCATAAACATCTTTAAAAAAAAATTGGCAGACATAACAGTTTCAACTCAGCAGAATACGTTCTTCCTTAGTGGTGCCATTAGAAATGTCTTCCACTGTACGTGTCCCAACAGGGCCATTCATTCACTAAAGTAAAGGACTGTATTTTCCCCTATGCCCCTCTCTATTTAAGAAGTTGATGAGATCATTTATTGTTCTTAACTTTTAAGGGAGCTTGTCAATGACTTGTTGTTGTCGATGTTGCTGTTTTCTGCTTGTTGCTCCTGATGCGAAATCAGGAACAGCTCTAAGTTGCGTGATGCTACATCAGAGCACACTTTGCTGAAGGGGGAAAGCCAGGCCAAAGAAAAACTTTGCCACAGATGAAGGAGCGGGGGGGGGGGGGCAACTGGACAGAAAATAGCAAACTTGTGTCTTTTGTATATATTGAAAAAAGGTCGTTTGGAAAGGAGATTAGGAAAAACAAACAGAAAGTGCCAGGGTTTCTTTATCATACCTGGAGTAGGATATGCTAAATTCCACAAGGCTTCATACTGGCGCCAGGTGCTGTTTTTTTCTTTTTCTTCTGAACGGCATCCTTGCCTGCATAAAATGTTCTGTTGAGGCTTCAAAGCTATGGCAACCCTATGTGGCACAGGATGTGCTTAATGACTGATGTGATTTTGAAATGACATGCGTGAGGAAAAGTACAAATAGAAAAGTGGAAGAAAAAGTGCATTAAAAAAGAAAAGAGAGAGAGAGAGAGAGAGAGAGAGAGAGAGACATAAACTGAAAGGTCTTGTTGTCTGTCTGCCAAGCGGCAGTAGTAGATAAGGCCTGGAGTTGCTGTGGAAACACAGGCTTGTAGGAGCCAGAATCCAATTTCAGAAACCACAACATCAACATAAACGTGTGCAAAAATAAAAAGGTTTGTTTGGCAAGTAATAAGGAGAAGGCTACCAATGTAAAAAACAGATGAACCAGGGTGACCTTAGCCAACTTTAAGCCATAATAATGACGGCATCCCGTATAGATTTGGCACCTCCAAAATGAGTGGTAATGAGACGCAGTCTGTGCTGCCTACAGTTATCATATAATTGCTGCTTTTCAAACAGCGAATGCCAGATTCGGATGGTATGGAGACTTCATTAAAACAACATTAGGGGTCTTATTTATGAGTCAGGGCAAACTTTTTAGCTTTGTTGTTAAAATAAGCCAATATTGCTCTTTTAAAATAATGGCACATTATATTTTGCCATACCCTGATTATCATCAGGCAATTTAAGTTAAATGCAGAAAGCTGTCTAAATTCAAGAGTAGCTCATAAATTCAATACAACAGTTGAAGAATTATTTTTTTTTCCCCAAGAGATAATGATGCTCCCCTCCATTAAATAGGTAAAGGCAGGATATTGGCCTTGAGACCTTACTTCCCTTGTATGCTTTTGATTTTGTTAGGAGCTGGAATTTCTCCCAACACAGTGGGAAAGTTGCCTGAAAGCTTTAAAAGTTGCCTGGAATCACTAGATGAGGTGGCATGCAGATAAATATGAATGTAAAAACAAAATGCATATTAGATATACTCCCCAACTAGCATTGCTCACAACCATTGCTGTTGGCTATGTGAGCTGACGTTACTGGGAGTTGTAGTTCAACATCTGGTGGACAACAGATTCTCCAGCCTGATGTATGTGATTTTTATATGTTCTGACTCATTATAATCTAAACAAAAATGCCTTATCTGTGAAGTAGAAAAGTAGATCCACTTTCCTCAGGTGAAACAAACAGCATACTATAGGAATTTTAGTGGACATTATGAATTTCACCTAGAACTTTTTTGATTCTTGAAATAGATGCTTATTATTTAATAATCTCCTCCAAGACTTTGCTCAATATTAACATCAAGCGTACAAGTCTGTAATTTCCTTGGTCTCCTTTTTTGAAGGGTAAAAGAAACGATATAACACCCCAGTGACTATGTCTGATAAAGATAGCTTCTCTGCTATGAAAAGCACACATCATCTGTCCTTATGAGATGGTTGTTACTAAATTTTCTTGACTAAAATTAAATTAAATTGTTCATAAAAAACAGTTATTGAGGAAAAGTCAAGCTTTGAAAAAAAATCAGCAAAAACCTTTAAAAAATCATTTATCTCTAGTTATAAATATTTTGTTTTTATTTTGTGTTTTATTGTGACAAGATATGGGATAGGAGAATATCAGTCTTTATTACACAATCCCAAGGTTCTTGATTAACTGTCATAAGACTAACTCCATGACAGCAAATGAGGGAAAAACAGGAAAAATATTGACTTTTAACTTAGAAATGGATTTACTAAGGAACTGATGTAGTTGATAGTAAAATGAACAAAGTACCTAGATCCCACTTGTGAATATATAAAGGAGTTTGCATTTCATGCAAGGCAAAAGCTGCCATATTGTCCTTTCCCCAGTATAATCTAAATTATAACACTTTTCAATGTATTTTTTATTCATCATTGCTGAGGAATTCGTTAATGTAGGAACTTCCTTGAAACCTCATCCTTCTTCTTTACTACTGTACAGTATTTCTGCTCCATAAGTCATACTTTTTGGGGGGCGGGAGGTGGAGGAAAAAAAGAAAGTACTTTATTGTGGATTTGTATATTAAATCAACAACATAATTATCCAATATATTTCTGCATTCCCCAAGGCTTAGAACAATTACACATACAGATCCATTGCTAATCTATGATGATATTGCATATATTATAATTGCTAAGGCTTTCCCATGTATGTTGGATTTCAACTTCCATATTCACTAGCCAGCAATGGCTATACTGTCTTAGAGTTATGGAAATAAATCCAACATATTTGAAGGATGCTACACAGTGGCACATGAATCACTTAGAAAAGGGGAGGTACTTGCCTTGTGACACTATAACATTGACAGCTACAGCGTGGCAGAATATGGTGAAATAGAGTGGCTCTAGGTCAGCGAAAGAGTAAAACAAAGCAGCATATGTGGTACAATGTTGGTATGTGCTCAGGATCATAACGTGGAAACTAGTTGACTTTCATCTTCTGCTTTCACTTGACTGTGAATTTGCACATAATCTGTTCCATAGTGAGCTTCTGGCTATGTCTTTGCTGTTATTATGGAGCTCTTTCACCTCCTTGTACCAATAATGTAGTAAATTTTATTTGGTGATGTCCATGTATATAGCCACTGCTTTGGTTGTTTGAAGAATGTGTTAGCAATGAAGAAATCATTGGATTGGCAGAAACATAAGTAGTTCTCTTGCTTCATTTCTGTTTCCTAGGCCATACAGTCCAACTATGTTTTCCTTCTTACTATTTCCAATTTGGCATTCCAGCCTCCAATTGCAAGATCTCCATCTGGCTTGCATGCTCTGTCAATTTCATATTGATCTTGACCATAACACTTGTCAACCTCCTCTTATCATCAGTGATTAGAACATAAATTTGATAACTGTCGTATTAAAGAGTTGTCTGTGAATTCTAAATGATGCTATTCAGTCAATGACTGCAGTTGTACCCAGATTCTGCTGTATCCTTCCTGACTATCAAAGCAATGCTGTTCCTTCTTTGTTTTTTGTCTCCTGAGTTGTGTCCAATTCTAGTCCATTTCAGTTCTCTGATTACTAAGTTGTGAATGGGTATTTGATTCATTTCTTTTTCACTTATTTGAATTTTCCTATATTCATGCTTCTTACGTTCCATGCTCCCACTGTCTTTGCAGCTTCAGATTTTCTTTTCCTAAATGGCAACAACTAGACCTGGAAGACTTTAATCTAGCAGGGTCAAAAACACCATTAATACTCTGAAAGATCCTTATCTATTCCTTAATAGCATGTTGAGTACCATCTGACTGAGGAACGCATCATCTGGCAGTATATAGTCAATCCCTTTATCTTAATCTAGTGTTGTTTTCTTTGTAAAATACAGGAGTGGTTTACCATTGCCTTCTCCATTGCAGTATGAAATTATACCTTTGCTGTTGTTAATAATATCCACCTCCAGCATTTTCCTATATCACTGCTGCTCAATATAGTTGCCTTCTTAGATGAAGTAACTTGGATGACCCTCATGCCTTGATAGCCCCACTGGGTTTATGTACTCTTAGTGTATACTATTGGTATTCTTTACTCATCCCTCCCAGGAACACGCAAACACACTCACACCATTGCCACAATGAAGTAGCATAGCAAGATTTGGAAGCGGGGGGGGGGGGAGGGGAAGAAAATATATAGATTGCTTCATATCCATGGCATGAATATTCATACCATATATGGGAATAATTTATTCACAAGAACAGTTTAAAAGGCAGAGGGTTGTTTGCTATGTTTAATAAGCTTCCTTCCAATGCCTGAGGCAGTGCAAAGTAGGATAAATTTGCTCTATATAGCCAATCCCCATGTTGCCTTGTTAACAAGACCAATGGGTAGTGTTGTCCTAACAGTTTAATGTTAAGGTACAGCAATCGATGGATTTCCCTGATGGCAAGAAAAAGATTTTCCAGCTGCTTTGGGGGAGGAAGTGAGTTTTGACTGATGACTAGAGCAATGGGTTTAGTCATCTGTACGAACTTGATCTGTGGGTTGGGGATGGGGGCTTTATACTCCTGCTTTATCAGAAAGCCCCTATCCATTCTGTGGATCACCTGCAGCAGCTGGTAGTAGGGTGACAGAGGCTGCCCAGTTACCAATGTCATCATACCCCTGGATTAAGCACTGGGGTGGGGTTCCTAGTAAAGTAGGAAAGGTTTTCATATTCTGCTGGAGTTCCATATCCTGCTTTACTGGGAAGTCTCTGTCCATCCCATGTATCATTTACAGTACTTGATCTATAGGCATGGGGTGACATTCAGCTACTGTCATGAATCAGATACTGCAGGTGATCCATAGATAGGCAAGAACTAACAGAAAAGAGACTCAGCCTTGTTGGCAGCAAAAACATTTGGATAAGTGATCTTTCAGTCAATTAGGAATTTTTTTTTCACACATGTCAATCCATGTAGAAAAAAAATGACTCACATACAGGCAGGACTACTTGCTCCATCCCCATTATGCAATCTAACAAAAGCAGCCAATAAGAGCTGAGCAGATCCTACCACCTGCTATATCATCACCTCAGTCACCACACAACATACAAAGAGCAGGTTTGTGTTGGGAGAAGATGGAAAACACTACTTTTAGTTTGGATCAGGCAAAAAAAAAGTTTGCAGGCCTTGGCTATAAACTGGAGACGAGAAGGCTGTGTCATTAAACGAAACACTGGTTAGTGAGGCATCTTCAAGCTGAAGTTAGGGGGACATGTGGATGTGCCTAGAGAAAGGGCATCAAAAGAAACTGAAAACAGAATATACTGTTTTTAAAAAGCTCTGTTAAAAGTGAAAAATGTACTAAGTATTTACAACAATTATATGAAATTGGTTATTTTCACTGTGTTTTTATGGGGTGACCTTCATATTTTCAAGGTGTTTATGAGGTGACTTTTCATATTAGTGTCTAACCTCACTATCATTCAGACCTTTGAGACAAGACAAACAGATTTAAATTATACAGAAAAATAAATAGGCTAAAGCAAATACATGTGCAAAGAAGGAAAATAGTGTCTAAATGGAATAATCAGTCTGCTATACATCAGTTCATTTGTAGGGAAAATACTATAAACATTTGAACTGTAAGTTTTGCTTTTATTCCATTTGTGAGGATTAAAAAAAACAAGAGGGAATAAGAAAAGGAAGATAAAAAATGTCAACGGGAGAAAATGCAAGATGCAGATTTCTTTGATACTAACTTCAACCCTCCAAGCCTGTGTCTGTCTCTGCATTTTATTTTATTTTCATTTTCTGTGTCGCTAGTCAAGCTCAGTACAAAATGCCTGCATAGGTGTTACATACTGTGTTAGATATGCTCTGAGTTTCTATATTGTGGAAGGCAGAGAATGATGTTGGGGATCAGCTGACCTCAATAAAAGGCGGTATAGTTTTTATCTCACACACCCACAGAAACTGCCTCAGCAGCTACACCTAAGAGCAAGTGGCCACCTACAGTGCAAAAGCTGGATCGATCTTTTACCCATAAGGGCCGTATAAGAGGCTCACGTATTAATTAGGTGCTTCTCCTAAGTTGCAGAACAACACAAAAGCTGTGACGTCATTTTAAAAACCAGGTTTTTATCTTTTTATTTCTTTGCTTGCAATTTTTTTTTAACAAGCTGAGGAGAATGCACCCTTATATTCTGCCTTTTGCCAATCTTTCAAATTTGATAGGCAGATATCCTTCAAAATTGCCTTCCTGTACAGCTTGGGCAGTGAAGCATAGACCGGATGATGCCAAGATGTAACAAGTGTTTTTCCCAAAGGATTTTCTGCTTGCCTCCTTTCTTTCCTCCCATCATGTGACTGGAACCCTTTCTAGTGCTTTACAGAGAAGAAGCACAAATATGTGCCTACTTATTATCATGCTATTTCCTTTTGAGATAAGCAGTATCATGCAGAGCTCAAAAGAGTAAGAAATAGTAAGCCAAAGACATTAGAGGCACAAGATAACAAAAGGAAAGGAAATATAGTTAAATCTAGTTTACACTCACACCTCTCATTACAACCTTCCATATCTTTCTAACCATCCTTTTTTTTTAAGGTTTTTTTTTATCTTGCCTGCCTTTCTTATTTTTATAAATAATTCAAGGCAGTGAACGTACCTTATGCTCCTTCCTCTTCCTATTTTCCCCACAATAACAACCCTGTGAGGTGAGTTGGGCTGAGAGAGAGCAACTGGCCCAAAGTCATCCAGCTGGCTTTCGTACTTAAGACGGGACTAGAACTCACCGTCTCCTGTTTTCTAGCCTGGGGCCTTCACCACTAGGCCCAACTGGCTCTCCTTGCTCCCATCATGCCCACATACCACTTCATAAAATGAGAAACATGATATGACTGTAGTGATTTTTCTCAGAAGCTCTGGACTGGTTTATGCATCATTTTAAGCCATTATTTATCTTCATTGTTTTTGGCAAAGAGTGACATGTGACTCTGTCTATTATGATGTAATGATATATTTCATCCATGTTCAACAAACCATGTTTCTAAAAAACCTTGACTTATTATGATGCATGAATCAGGCTGTTGTTTTAGAAATGCCTCATTGCAGGCAAAATCTCTTGATAGTTTGAAATGCTTCATAGGGATCCTGTTTTGCAGGCGATCTTTCTGTGGCTAGAGGCTGTTTGCATCAGCAGTTGGTTAGAAGCGTTTGCTTCATTTTTCAGTTTTTTTGGAGTAAGATCTGGGTTCTTTGTTTTGGCAAAAGAATTAGTAGTAAAATTATGAATTAAGCTGATTGGAAACTTAACAGACGATTTTATTTTAGTTTTTAAAAGAAAAAGGTGGGGAGAAGGAATATATCCTGCAGTCCATGTCCACAGCTCATTTATATGCATATGATAGATACTTATCTGATCAACCCCATCATCAGATTCATTGGCTTATCAGCCAGGAGTGAGTAATAGTGATAGTGATCACCTTCCCTGATTTAAGAGGAATGCTGAGGTGGGGTTATCCCCATACCTTTCTTTTGGGAAAAGTTTGCATCCTTTACTTTACTTTAATAAACAAGGGCTTACAAAAAATCAAGAGTGGCTTTGACAAGACACATACACTTATAGCATATATATATATAAAATATCCTCAAAAAATTATGAAACTGGTCTGTGTGAATGCTCAGCCCAGAAACTTGGTCCGGCACCAACCTGGGCTAGGTTTCCCCAAAGCTCCTATTACTGTTTCCATTTCAACAGTCTTTTTTCTTAGTGCACATCAGACACTGCCAATAGATCCTGATCTCCTTTGGTTTACCCTGGTTGAAAAATGATGCTTTCATAATGCATTTCGTATTGTTGCAGTGTTTTTGTTGTTTTATTATTCTTGCATACAGACATACTTACTGAGTATGTAAGTCTGGGCTGCAAAAATCCAAACAATCATTAGATGCAAGTAAAGAGAGATGGAAAACTAATTAGTAGTTATCTGGATTTTTGCAGCCCAGATATGGTAGTTCTCCCTTTCATACTCCATATTCTGCACCAGGTTGTGGACCTCCGTGATCCTATGATATTGCCTATGTTTGACAGGTAAGCTGATTTATTTGTTTAGTTCTGGTGTATATGAAACTGCAGTAAGATTAGTGGCTGTGGTTCCTGCTGGTGTTGCTGTTTTTAAAGCACTGTTTGCTAATTTTCCTGTTTGCAGGAACTCCTGTCTCACCACAGCTCCTGGCTACCTGGTTTAACATCTTTTTAACTCTTCCCCAAAGAGACCACTGAGTTTATTTGTTTACATATCATCAGACAACATACAGAATATGAATTAAAGACATAGGTAATTTATTTTCCTTTTTCATGGAGTGGGACTAAGATTTGTGTTATTGTAGTGGCATCTTGTAGTGGCACCTTGGGGTGAGGTAGTGATTAAATGGTATTCTTTGTTCCTTGTTTTAAGGTCAGATGTCAACATGATTCCAGATTGTTTCAAACTACATTTGAGAGACTGGGGAGTGAAAACAGTGGGAAGGCACTAAAATGGTTTCTTAAATATACAGGTAACAACATAAAGGAGTAATGGAGAGCTATTGAATGTTTCTGTGCATTTCAGGCCTCCCCAACTAGGCACCCTCTAGATGTATTTGACTTCAACCCTAATATACCAAGGCTTTGACCATGGTGTCATGGAGATTAAAGGAACTGAAGCCCAACACATCTGGAGGGCACTAGCTTATTTCAACATCATTGCAGTACTAAGAAGTCATCATTTAGTAGAGGGAATACTTCTATTTACACAAGTACCTTGGTGTATAGAAATGATGGGAAAGGAAGTAGAGAGAAAAGCTAGAAAGAAAATAAATGGGGATTCAGTAAAATATGTTTCAAAGTTAGACCATGCATGACAAAAGCTCTTTAAACATTCTGGATATATTGTTTTATGTAATGTGTCTTTCTCTTTCTAAGTAGTTTACCAGTCTATCTGTGGTCAATGGCAACACAGCTGCATTTAAAATGATAAATATTTTTAAATAGACCTATAAATCTTTTTAGACTTATGGCCTATTTCTTATTTCTTCTTCTTCTTTTTTTCAGCAAGTTGATCATGGATAGCAGAATTTTGCAATTCCTAGGAGAACCAGTAATATTAGCCTGGCCCTGATCTTGCAAATACTTGGCATTTAAATTTACTTATTTAAATTTAGGAACAAGTATACTAGTTCTACTGATTTAACTTACAGGCACTATACACAGATATACACACACATCTGCTATGTCTGGGCAATTTTGTACCTTTCTAGGATGGGCCCAACGGTTGGCCAACATCACGGCCCAATTAGATGCCCAAGTGATCAGATAATGCCAATGGACTCCAAATGTTCATAGACCGATATATACATTTATGCTGGTCTATGACTGTAATAAAGATTTGATTGATTGATTGATTGATTGATGTATACATAGGAGTTAAAAAAGTGAAACATTTGAATTCTTGTATCATCAATCTATATGCTATCAGTGCTGGATTGCTTGAACACTCAGAAGTGAAAAAAATAGTAGGCAAGCTTCAGCCACCTGTGTTTTGGATCCCTGACCCTTCCCCTTGATTAAGTTGGATCTGTGCAGTGGTGAATGCTTTTATGTGGGAGGGGGTGGTTCCAACCACCTTGAAGGGGGTGATTATTTGCCCCCTTCTTGAGAGACTGTTGCTGGACCCAACAGAACTGGACAATTTTTATCCAGTCTCCAACCTTCTCTGTTTTAATAAGGTTATTGAGAATGTGATTGGTTTACAGCTTGTGAGGACCCTGGAAGAAGCAGATTATTTGGGCCCTTTTCAGTCAGGATTCAGCTCTGGTTATAACACTGAGACATCATTTATCACACTTGTCAATTACCTCTGGGGGGATGGGGGTAGGGCATCCATCCTGGCCCTCCTTGATCTCTCAGTGGTTTTCAATACCATTGAGCATGGCATCCTTCTAGGCCAGCCTAAAGGATTTGGAATGAGAGGCACTCTATTACTGTGGCTGTCCTCCTTTCTCCAGGGCCGGTTCTAGTTCATATTGGTACAGAGAAGAGGTTGAGTCTGAGGTCCCTGCTTTGAGGGGTGCCTGAGGGCTCCACCCTCTCCACATTCCTATTTAACATCTACATGTTGTATGCTGATGATACCCAGTTGTACATCTCTATCCTGGGGTGACCAAGCAATGCCGTCAGGGTCCTTTCCTAGTGCTTGGAGGCTGTGCAGGTTTGGATAGGGAAAAATAGGCTTTGCCTCAACCATGGCAAGAATGAGTGGCTGTGGATTTTAAGGTCCCAAGTTCTGGAGATTTTACTGCCTGCCCTATGGAACAGCATCTCCCTGGAGAACCAAATGGCCCCAACCTTGTTAGACTTTCACAAGGCTCTAAAGATCTGGCTGCTTCCCAAGGTGTTTGGGTTAGGAGGTTAGGTGAGCTCTGCTGCTGCTGCTGTCATTATCTATAAATGGGGTTGTTGTTTTATTCTTGGGCACTGTGGGTTATATGCTGTGAGTTTGTGTTTTATTCCCTGAATGCTGCCCAAAGTCACTACTGTGAGATGGGTGGCCATATAAATTCTCTGAATAGCTGTAATGACGAGGCTAATGTGACAAAGTTCAACAGCCTATATGAGACTTGGGGCTAGGCCACTAGGAGGACTTAGCTACAAAAGAGCGAGATTAAGTATCCACGTCAAAGCTTGTGCTGTTTTAGCTAAAATGGACTTTTTTTAGTAATAAGCAAAATGGGTACACCTTCTTCTTTTGTTTCCTTTCCTTCACTTTCCAATTATATTAATAAATACAGCTTATGGACCAAAAATAACAGAATGTCACTTAAATTATAAGTGCATTAACAAATTTGTTTTTTGGAACCCATTCCTTGATTTATCTTACCCCCATTTTTTTTTCAGACATGAAGAATGGCTCATTATTTTTATATTAAATCTTATCTTGACAACTTAAAAAGTGAAACTTAACATTTAAAAAACGAGTACAAGCCAAGAAGTTTGCTTTTTTAATGTTTTGTGCATATAATATACCAAGATTTTACAAAGTCATTTGAGGTCTCCCCTGAAATGCATTTTGAGGGCCATAAAGCTATATATTTACATAATATATTGTGGAATCTCACCTTTCAGTGCAGAGCCTTGGCTTCTTGCAGTTTTAATCAGATCTTGGCCAACAAGTGCTTTGGTGAGTCCTCCTAATGCTCCTCTGCAACTCAGCCTGTGTGTTTTCTTTCCATTCTCTCACCCAGTGCCAGGATTTTGCTTAGAAAGCAGTCAGCACAAACTGGGCTCTGCTTCTTGTGGATCTGATTAAGCAAGACAAAATAAATTAGTGTTGGAGACCTCACAAGCTCCTAGAGGTACAGTGTTCAAATGAGCCAGCTCCAGGGAGGCAAATTTGGAGATAATTAAAAGGAGAGGCTGCAATTTTGCTGACACAGTTTAGCCTCTCTGGTTGCCATGCAATTCTGAAATCTAGACTGACAAAAAGAAAGGTTGGCTATACGTTATTTCATTTTATCTGTATTTTTGTGAACGTAAGGAGGTATATATCTGTATGCTTACAACTATCCAAACTGATGTCTAAAAAAGACATGGTGAAGGATTATAAATGCTTCTTCAACAGATCTAGCTATAAGGAGTTACTGAGGGTACTGATTCATATAATCAGGATAAGAAGAGATATACAAACAAACCAAATTTATTAACAAGAATATTTAAAAAAAGCAATGCATTTCCAGGTAAGAGGTGGAACTGCTGTGTTACTTAGCAGAAGTAACATGAAACAAACAACCTTACGTATACCAAACTACATACTGAATAATATTTCTTGATAAATTTAAATGGTTATTACTATAAAGAGATAAAAAAAAAAGTTTAGGATGATCCCAGGAAACCTTGACTGCTAAGAGCCAAATTGTGCTTAAAAGATTTATACAAAAATTCCATGTGAATTTACAATGACAATGATCCAATTTGGGGCTTTTCCCCACCTGCATCTAATCATGGTATGAACATGTCCTGGCAATTTCTTCTCTACTCCATGACATTGCCTTCATCTCATTCCCAATGACTTACGTAACAAGCATAAGTCATCCTTAGCAGTACCAGCCATCCTTAGGAGCCACAGCAGTATCAGTGTAAGTAGTCCCTCTTCCTTTATTCCAGCAGTGTTCAACAGCTGACTTAGACTCTATCACCCGTTACTTTAGAGGAAGTCCAGGGAGGACTGCAGGGCCTTGAAATAGAGAATATAGGATAGGGAGTGGCAAAGAGGACAGCATATTTAATGCTAGTAGTTTTCTACTGACTCAAGGATGGATGGATACCAGTTCAGCTCAGCAATGGGGAAAGGTCACTTTTTAATGCCATTTCTGTATTTCATTCTATGTTTATCCGAGGTCAGTCCCATCTTCCCAAAGAAGTCTACTGTGCCTGATACCAATCAAATATGTCTACTCTTCTGTGGGAATGAAGAAGGAAAATAAAAACAACATATACTGGTCATAATAATCTATATTATTCCTCTTCTGAATCAACAGGAGCTGTTGAGTTGATGGTGATGGGGTCATACTGTGTTTGGATGAGAAACACCCTCAGTAAACATGTTCCTACCTCTTTCCCCTAAAATGTTACCTCTCGCAAATTGTAAGTCAGTCACAGATTCCATTCAGTGGGAGTTGGCTTGCTCACTTGCTTGTTCTCTTGACCAATTCTGCATCAGTTCTCCTCCAACCAATGGCTCCACTGAGAATCTGACCACCTATAGTTTTGTTGGAAAGATGTACATATGCAAGCAGAAACATACCCTGGATTACATGCACAGTAGAAATCTGGATGCCTAAGGCTAATTTTTTATTTTAAAATTATTGAAGAAGGGGGGGGAGGAGCAAACAGGGGCACCTTGCCAAGTAAGTGGAGCTCAGTGGCGCGTTCCATTTGAGGTGTTGACAGTGCATAATAAATCCCAGCCCTACCTAACATTTACAGGAACATTATAAAATGAGTGAAACGGTGTGAGCTGGTTCCCCAGGCAACCAGACAAACATAATAAACAGTCACCAGTGGCAAAAGTAACTTACACCATGCACCAGTCGCAGGCCCGAAATATATTACTTAACTATAACCCCTTTTCTGCTTTTGCAGTGCTTGAAAAATCTTGTTATTAGTGTTTCTCAGTCATTTGGGAGAAGCAAGCATAGTCAAAAAAGGGAAAGATCAGAACTTTACCTTGCTAGACTCCTGTCTTTATTGCTCTGCATATGAAATTAAGAAGAGCTATCTTAGGTGTTTTTGTATCTTGGGATATGAGAATATACTGTTGAGAAAGATACGGCCATGATCATGTTAAGATTATCACCATTTTTCATAAAGTATCCATTGATTGATTGGGTTTTATAAAAAAAAATGCTGGTAATAATATGTAATGGTGATTCTTAACAGGTTCTAGGCATAGCATTTAAGTTGTTTTGGTGATACCTCCCCATATACCATTTAAGTATATTGCATAGTTTTACTGTTTGTGTGGTTTTAATATTAAAAATGTGTGTTCTGTGATCTATGGGGTATATTCAACTAGCTATCTTTGTATGGTCCACCCATTAATCCATCCTCTCACCATAACCTTGTTTGTATGGCCAACCATAGAGCAGTTACTCACCCCACCTCTGATATCTCATCTGATATCATTGAACAGAAGACGGCAGTTTGTTTCCTGTGTAGCAGCAGGGCTGACTAATCACTGAAATAAAACTGGTTAACCCACTAATGTTGATGAAGCAGCCAATGGACAGAAACTTGCCAGAGCTGCCCAAGCCTACACGTACTCAAGATGCTCTCAGATGGACAAGGGACCAATTTTCCACATTCTTAATCTGTACGGTAACATCCATAAGTGGAAAAGAATCCCTACTGCAGAATTATCACTCTGCATGTGATGCTTTAAGAAGGGCTGTGTAACCGCAGGAGTCAGCTAAATGGCCTTGTATTTCCTTGTAATTTCTTTGCTTTTTCATGCAAGTAATAGCTGCACAGGGCTCCTGTGTCCAACCATACCCAGTCATACCTTACTTAATTAAAAGGTCTCAAGGTCTGATAAAGCAGGATGTCTGTTTCTGAACAGAGGGTACCAAGTAAGTACAATAAAGGGGTGAGCTGAAGGGGAAAGCATGGTCATATACCACTTATAAAGGTTAAGTTTCCCTTTGAGTGAGCTCAACTTCAGATAACTTCATGGACACTTCCATCTAATTCTTTTAGCAAAAATACAGAAGTAATCTGTCATTTCTTCTGGGATTTTTGTTTTGTTTTGCTTTTACTTCCTAGCCTAACCTTCAGCAGTGGGATTTACTGGTGCCCTCTCATCCAAATAGTAAGTAGGTCCAATCTTGTTTGACTCTTTGAGATCAACCAAGGTCAGCTAGGTACTTAACCCACTTATCCACAGTTAAATATTCTCTTCAGGTTGAAATGTGGGTTAGTTGATTAATATCTGCTACACAAACTACCAAAGGGAAGTCAGATGGCATTTTGGGGGACACCACTAAGAAACGCTTTTCTAAGACAAGCTGGAGTACATGGAACATATTCTCATAGGTTTCCACTTTCATTGTTTTCCCAGTCTCATACATCTTCCAGAAAAGGAAATGTTTAACATCAGTCACAACAAAGGGGTGGGCTGCATCATATGCTTCTTACTTTTTGGCGGTATGCATGGGGAATCCTTCCAGACTGCTTTGGTTTACAGGCTTTGGCTCAGTGACTTGCCAAGTATTAATCTGCTGGCCTGTATGCTTTTGGATAGACAGGCATTATATAAAAATACATCTCTTCTCCATGGTATGAAAACAGAAAGGCAAAGCCTTTGGAGCAAGGTGAAGGCTTTCTAGCTTTTAAATAACAGAAAAGAATTGCCTGGAAGAGACTAATCACCCAACTAATTGATCAAGCAAATGGACAGAGCAAGCAGAAATTTAATGGGGGAGTTCAACAGAGGAGTTCAAGGGGAAAGCATTTATTTTGGTTTGTTTATTTTTTTTTTTTCCTGAGAAATCTGGGGGCAGAGGGAAGTGATTTCATGAGCCATGCTTATTTCCCTCCCTGATAAGAATTAGCAAGTACAAGGTGATTGCTTCTGGGAAGAGAAGGTGAAGCGGATAGGAGCAAAACTGTCCACTCCCCAGCTTATCAGGGAAGCTAAGGCATTTGTGGAACAGACATAAGAGGTGCTTGTAGAGGTCAACACTATGAAGAAACCTCCCAGAAGACAGAAGAAAGCCAGGCAAAGAGGACAGAGAGATGAGGTATTATTCTCCGGAGCCTCACAATAGACTCTAGGGCCTTTCCACTGCTGAAGCCCTACAAGCTTTGTGGATTAAGAAGAGAACTCTACAGGCTGTGCAAAGGGAAGGATTCTTCCTTCTGCCCTGAAAAGAAGGAAGCAATGGATGGTGGTGATTGGAGACTCTGTTGTAAGAGTTGGTTCCCAAACTTCTGATATTCAGAAAATTGTTATGTAACAGCTGGCTGCAAGTGCTGTGTTAACAGTGAAAAGACTTACCTCATCAACAGATCACAGGAAGGCTCTTAAGGGGAAAAAAGTCCCCACCCTAACACAAACAGGGTATAGTAGTTCTAAATGGGAAATAGTTTGATTGCTGGAATTCTTTTAATCCCATCCCTTCTCAATAAATTTTGTTAAAGAGAATCCAGCGTTAGAGCATGGCACCTACTAAAAGGGATTAAAACAACAATTAGTTGGCCAGATAGTCTGTCCAGAGATGAGTATTGTCTTCCTGAGACAAACATTTGAGGTGTGACAGAAGGCCCCCAAAGACTCTCTATGCCCACTGACTATTAACTCTTTCTACTATTGCATATAGGAAAAACACAATACAGTCAGGTATAGCCTTTAAGAGACTGCAAGGGACTATGAAGCGGGTCAGGAATGTGAAGGACCTAGTGGCATAGATAATGTGTTCTTCACTGCTTTCTCTTGAATGATGTTGCCAAGGAAGAGAGAAAAGAGTATTGGAAGCAAACAACTAGCTTCACAGATGGTATCAATAGGCACAATTGGCATTCTTTGATAATGGGAGGTGTTTCTGAGATATATTTATTTATTCAAATTTATTAGCCGCCCAACTTCAATGGGCTCTGAGCAGTGAGTTAAAGTACTCTTGGCAAGGGATGGGCTGCAGTTCATAAGATTTGGAAACAATATTTTAGGATGTTTTAATAATCTTTTTTTATTTTATTTTAGTAGATATTTAAAGACAGAATCAAGAAGAAAAACAGAAAGGAAAATGGGGGGGGGGGGAAGAGATTTGCAAGCATTGTAAGACTGAATAAAAAAATTACCTTAGTGCTACATATTAAAGGATCTTGTATCAATGTAGAACTTCAAAACATTATTAAAATGAAGTCACTATGTAATAATTAACTACAATTTTTTTTTTTTTTTTTTGTCTGTGCTCAGTCATTACTGACCCTGCAGTGACTGCCTGGACGAATCCTTGCAGTTTTCAAGGCAATTGTTTTTCGGAAGTGGTTTGCCAGAGCCTCCTTCCTAGAGCATAGCCCAGCTGGCGAGCGCAGGAGGCGGGATTTCCGTTGCTTCGCGGCTTTTGGGCGAGCGCAGTTTCGCGCTTACCATAAACTGGTCCCGTCTCTCTGTGCAAGGCGCTGCCAGCATTTTTCCTCCCACTGGAGTGAGAGTACCCATTTATCTACTCATGTGAGTTTTCGACCTGTTGGGTTGACAGGAGCTGGGGGGGGGGGGGGAACAGGAGCTCACCCTGTTAATGCGAAGGCTGGACTCGAACCGCCGAAGTGTCAGCCATTTCTGGCCGGCAACTTTCAGCGTCATTAAGCCACTGCGCCACCGCGTCCCCCCTAACTACAATAGTATCAAAACAATGTGTTTGGAAAGCACCTTGCAAAGCTGATGCAGAAGGCTTCTAACTGAATCCTGTACTGGGGGAGAGAGAAGAGAACCTAGAAAATAGCACCAAGCAAGTGCTGGGGATGGGAACAGGAAGGGTACACAGCACATGTAAGCCCCCAATAATTATATGTAAAGAGAGGAAGGAAAAGGTCAGATTATTTGACCCAATGGTTCCAATGTCTCTATACAAATGAACAGAGTATGAGGAACAACAGGAAGATTTAGAAGACTTAATGAAAGAAGGCAAATATGTAGTAGGCCTTATTAATACTGATCTAGTAAGTATTACCTGGTGAGATGAAACTCAAGAGCAGAATATAAAGATTGGCTAGATTGAAGGTTATAACTTATTCAAAAGGAATAGGCCAGACAAAAGGGGAGGCAGGGTGGCATTATGTGAAGGAATTGCACACATGCATTCAGATCCAGAAATCTGAGCAAGAGGGTCCAAGTCAAGAACATTTAGGTAAGAATAGCTAAGCCAAACATCTGGTGTAGAGAACCATGGAGAAGGCATTGAAGGGAATATTCAGAAGCTGTTAGAGAAACAAGAAGGGCAGAAGCATTTCTTAAGCCCTGGGAAAGGAGTTAGTGTTAGAAAAGGACTTGGGCCTGACTCACTAGGGAATAAGAAGGAGGGGAGGAAAAGCACAGTCAGACTTGCAAGATTCTATTACTATAGGCTATCTCAATAAAGATTATTTCTAGTCTTCCTATGGAATCAGTTTCCTGATCTGATCTGCCTAATAGGATTGACATTTGAATAAAGCAATGCAATCCTAGGCTGCATTAACAGAAGTATAGTGTCAAGTTCAAAATAAGTCCCTGTTCCATTGTTCATCAGCACGATCAACACAGAATATTGTATCCAATTCTGGGCACTAAAATTTAGGAAGAACACTGACAAACTAGTCCATGTCTAAAAGAGAGTAACAAAAATGATAAGGGAACTGAAGGGGGGGGGGCGGGGGGAAACTATCAAAAACAGTTGGGGGCACTGGATATGTTTAGCCTGGAGAAGAGAAAACTGTTGGGAGACATGAGAATTCCTTCAAAATCTGAAGGGCTATCTTGTGGAGATGGGACAAGAAACAGTGGGTTTAAATCAAAAGAAATGAGATATAATTTGGACATCAGGAACAATTTCCTGATGGTAAGAGCTATTTGATAATGGATCAGACTATCTCAGGAGGTGATGGACTCTCCTTTGATGGAGTTGTTTAAACAGAGTTGGATGGACTTCTGTTGGAGATGCTGTAGTAATAGATTCCAGGGGAGAGGATTGGACTATATTACTTTCTTGTTCCCTTCCAAACCTTACGTTCCATGACTCTGTGAGGTCCAGAGAAAGGAACTTAATAACACCAATTAAAAAAGAAAAAAGAGAAGAGAAGAGCAAAAAGCCCCACATCTCACTATAAATAAGGAAAGTAATGCACATCTTAGAAGACATACAGAAGAGTTAAATATCACCATGAATGTTGCAAGGTTAACATGGTTATATAGTTATTATGAAAACAACTTCAAACATAAAAGTTTTTTTTTTTAAATGAAGCCATGTAATATTTTCTTCCCCCAAACTGGACATTAATTTAACTAACCTTTTCAGAAAGATCTTTTCATTGTGACAATGTCATAAAGCATTCATCAGTTCCTCTGTTAGTTAGCATGGCTTTCCCACTGTAAAGAAAGGAAAAAAAACTTGCTTATTTGATGCCACAAGCAGTGAGCACTCTTTGAACAGTAACTGTAAAATGAGTGAAAATCAAACTTGTTGCACAGAGCAGCAGATTTAACAGCCATTCAACAATGATCACTCATAATTAAACTGCAGCTTAAGGGACTCTTGGGTGAATGCCATCAAAATCAAAATGGGGTTAGCAGTGAAGGAAAAATAGCTGTTTTCTCACTGATTCTGCTGGTCTGCACACAGATGCAACTTGTTTCTGTGCATGGCCTACACGATCATATCTCTCTATAAGACCAGTCCCATGCCACATATCTAGGGGGGAGGAAAGGTCATGCTGTTGCATCCTTGTTAAATCCTGGTAAACTGAAATATAAATTCAGTCAAGTTACGGCCACTTTCCGACATGCACTATGCATAGTGAGATCCACTTTGAAAAATTGCATTCAGCAGACATACTTGAAATGCAGACAGACAGAGACAGATAGAGGAAGCCAAAGAATTGAGCTCTTCCTTTGGTATGAAAGTATTTGTTCCTGAAAGAAAACCAGAATGGGTATCTTAGTGATTCCATGATGTACATACTGTACATTAAGAAATGCCTGGATGTATTGGACTGAGTCAAATACATAATGATTATGAGGTTTGTGGGACAGCTGTGGGTAATAATAGACTTCTTTGATGATGTGAAAACTCTCAGACACTGAAAACTAATACCTCATAAGTATTCCATTAAAAGTATTGTTTTCATGTACAAGTACTGCTACATTGCTTGCTGTGTGGTTTGAGAGAAAAAATAGCTGTTCACATTTCATGTCTGCAGATATATACCAGGTTTTTCCATGCTGTAACATAACTGTTGCCTATACCATCATATGCAATAATTAGTTACAATTCTTTGGGTTAACTGATAGTATTAGTCTATAAAGTATTCCACTAAACAAATTACATTACTTCAGTAGCACTTGATATCTTCTGAGTGCTCAATATAATATACTTTCTGGCTTAGTATACAAAGGTTATTTTGTGGTACATATTCTGACATTCTCATTTTCACCCAAATTTCTAGGAATTTTGTTCAAGATCAACTTCACCAAATTATCTTCTCCTTTTAGGATTTTTCCAAAATTTAGTTTCAGTTTAGATTGCATAATTTGTTTTTTTTTAAATGTATCAATATAGAATTATAGAATCATATTATGGTGCCCTTCCAACTTCTCTAAACAGCTCCTCTTAGATCAGTGACTGATACTGGGTCACTGTACGTGTACGTGTAGAATTTTCAGACTTGGTGCTAGTTTAAAGCAGAATAAAATAATTAATACCTTTTTATTGGTAAAACTGATTTTTAAAAAAAAAATGATTAACAAACAGGCTACTATTTTAGAAGTAGATAAAACATTGACATTCATTGTACTTTCATTATACTACCTCTGTATTAGACATAATTTCCAATACTGACCCTAAGAATCAATAAAATCCTATTCAATGAATAATCAATTATCAAAGTATGACTAATAGATGTACAGTTGATTCCATATAAGTTTGGCTCCTATCAGCACCCAACAGTTGTCATATTTCATCACCTGCAACTAGATAGGAGATAAAGTATGGCAATGCATGTAAAAATGGGATGGGTCTTCAATCATTCAGTCACAGCAACATCTTGACTTTTTTGACATCTCCTACCTCCACAGCTATCAGGTGCCAAATGCAAATATCTAAAAAAATATATTAATCACCGTGGCCTTCCAAGTTTTTTGTATTAAGGCAAAGAAAGGTAATAATGAGTAACCATCATCAGTAATATCTTCTTCCCTTAATTTTCAAAGAAATAATAAAAATAGAGCTGGCTGGGAGAGGGAGAACCAGAAAAGATATACAATAGCCATGGAAGAGGAAGTAGATTATGAAAGATCACTCTTGAAAGTAGAATGACCTCAAATCTAAGTGGAAGAATTCCTTTAAGTCCTTGATTTAGACAAGACACTTCCCTTAAGATAAAAAGTGGTGTGAAGCGAGATGCCTTGAATAGCTTGAGTGGATTAGAAACTGTCTGATGTGAAAGCCTCTGTGTATTCTAGATGGTCCCTGTCCATTCTGTAGAAATGCAAACTTTGTATTCCAAAAGTGTTTGTAAATCAGCTTTATTGTTACATACATCCACTTTTAAAACATGATATACTTTATTTTGGCAACTGAAGGTTCCTTAGTCAGGTTGCTAGGCTGAATTCCTTCACTAAAGCTCTTAAATGGCACAAATCTCTTTTTCCAAGAAGACATTAGACCATCTCTTTCCTCTAAATGTAGAGCAATCTTTGGAACAGCAGCATTTAGAGCCCCTTACCCTTTGTTAAAGACAGATGTCATAAGAAAAGCAACATCTACCCAGAGCCAATCTGCTACTTAAGTTTTGTCACTTACTGAACATTTAAGATTTATGTTCAGAAAACATCAAGATTTTCTGGAGACCATGGGCATGTGGCATTTCCATAAGACATTTCTGGATATATTCTAACATCTAAATTTAGCATAACTTGTGTAGCCAAATTATATTCTGCAGGATTTTTTGTTGCAAGCAGCTTGATGCATCTTTCAGGTAAGAAAAGCAGAATGCAACTTGCTCGTTCTCTTTACAGAGTCAAGTTTGCTGATTTTGCCATATCCATCAGCACACAATTAGCTTCTTCTTTGTACTGCTCTGAAAACTTCTGTGCTTGATTTATCTTCTCAATATTTTCTTTCAGGTTGTTTTCTAGACGTATCCAGTCTAGGTATTCAGGTGATGAGTTTCTCACTTTTTCTATCAAATTGTCCTGGCTCTGATGAATTGAGTGGATCATTTCCTGTACTGTTGTACTAACTATTCCTTTGGTGGCAAAGTTCAGCTTTCCCACCTGCTGCTGAGTCTGCTTCAGTTTCTCAGGGACTTCCTTTGCTCCCACATCTAGCCAAAACCTGTATCCTTCCATACACACCTGCACATTGTAAGCACCTGAAAAACAAAGAGATGTTAATTTCAAATTAGTGATTAGGACTAATTGTTTGAGTCTCAAGAAAGCTAAACTCCAGGAAAGCTTCTAATAGTGGCCAACTGTCAAAGATATCACAATGGCATGAAATCCAATTATTTCCACTTTACTTATCAGTGACACAGGTGAATGCATACATTTATAGGTGTGCAAGACAGAGATGTAATATAGTAATTTGGTAATATTAAGCCAAGATTAGCCAGACCAGTTGGTTGTAATCCTTGGCATAGCACCAGTGGTGTGCTCTTCTGTGAAATCTTGTAAATTTGACGGATAATCCCTTGGCTTTTTCCTGCTACTCATTCAGCACAAAATGATAAGGTATTAGATAAGCCTCCCCAACAAATTTTGAACTAATTTCTTGTCTTTCTCACGGTTGGTTTCACAAACACTGGGCTCTTCTTTATGAAGAGTATTGTTAGCCTTCTTGGCATTCTTTTGGAAGGCAGGCTTTACATAGGAAAGATTGGATTTAAAGGCACATGAAGGGATAGTAGACAGGAAGGTAAATCTAAAGAATAATTTCACTGTAACATACAATCCAGGCAGTACAATATTCATCCAGGGAATGGAAATGTAAAATCCTTGCATCTTGGTAATTTACTGAGGCAGAAAATCAAGAAGCTGAATTGATCAATCCAAACAATACTCTCCTGAAAAAGAGTCTGAATTTTGGATTTCCAAACATGTAATTCATCAGTCTGAAATAGTAGCACTGAAATATCGGTCTAGGAGTAAAAACAGGGGTATGATATTTTGCTATTTTTTCCTCTAAAAACTTTCTTGGTGGATGAAAGTTTTAGGACTGAGCTGTCAGTCACATAAAGCTGAGATGCACATTTTTTTTTCTTACCTGAGGGCCAAGATGAATAAAAGGGGCCATGCTCCAAAAAATACTGGGTGAGGCCCAGTCATTTAAATTTAATTAAAATTAATTAGAGTTATTATTTATTTACCTACTTATTTTACAATATTTTTAATAGCACCACCATGAAACTAATTTGGGGCAGTGCACAACTTAATAAAATGTCTTTCCAATCAGGTATTTTATTATTTTTCTCCTGTCACATTCAGTATTACAGCTTGGTAACCACTATTGGAATCTCTGTGGTTACATCAACACTTTTGAGGGCCATGCACAGCACAAGACTTTTGGTTGTGCAATTCTGTAGAAAATCATTGCTATCCATTAGATTATCCTTTTCACTGCTATACTTGTTCTTTATTCAGAATGTGTCTGATGGTAACAGCTGAATCACTGAAACAACTGCAGCAGTATGGAAGGATGGATTTATATAAAATTTATCTTAAAGAAAATACATTGTCTTGAAGACATCTTAAGTTTTGCTTCCAGGAGTGAAGGCTTTTCTGTAGATGTGTGCAAAACTACTGTTGAACAAAACATCTTAATCCTGAAATGTTCTACTCCAACTACATAATAACCATTGTTCCAAACTTACAAAAAGTATTCTGGTGTTAACTGGAAATACTTCTACCTTAAATTAGTTTATTCTGCAGTTGGGAATGGTCCTTTTCAACTTTATAATGTTTCCAGTAAGGTCAGAGAGAGACATTTCATGAACTGGACAGTATTCCAAAGTCAGGACGGGGCATTACAACCAAAATTTTTTTTTGCATGTGTCTATTTTCCCAATGCAAGCCTCCTCTTTGATAGGGCTTTTCCTGCAAAGTCTAAGTGACTTGCACTTTGCATGATTACCTGGGCATTCCAGGAAGTGGTGGTGAAGAAAGAACTTTTTGGAAAGGTGGACCACATCAACACATGAACAAGGTTGAAGACTTTTGGTTACCTCATAAGTATCACCACACAAATGCAATCCCTTAAACTTATGTGGTAGATGTTTTAATGTACTTTAAAAAAAAATTAAAAAAGCTAAAAAGTATTCAGTGGTGCAGAACACCGCCCCATTTAAGTGCACAGTAAGATTGACGTGGATGTTTCCAAATCCACATATTCTTATCAACTACCAACACTACTACAATGTCTAGCAGTATGCCAGATCATGTATTTATTATCAGAGCATGCTTTGTTCTCAAATACCGTAATATTTGATTTGGTTTGTTCTCATAGGAACAATGTACTTGTCCAGGGTAGCACAACTGCTTTCTGCAGAGCAGTGTACATGAAGCATTCATTTATATAGGAAGCAGTAAAGACGTGCCATTCATTAACACTAATAGGTTGTGGGTTCACTCCAGCCATAGAGAACAAAATCTCATTCTTTCTCTGCAGTCTTGCTCTTCTGTTTGTATGGTCTGGTTCTGTTTTGAACATAGTGAGTATGTTGGAGTGTTGAGAAATGGTGGGAACCTAGACTGCATCAGCCCCTGTTCCAATCCTATGAATTAGACTTACTGTGGCTGAGCACCACAAGAACACGAGGTTAAAATATGTTCTTGCTGGCAATCCTGTACACCAACATTTTCTCCTTTAATTCTAACTGTTCTCCAGCATTAATTGCCGACCAACTTACTATGTTCCTGCAAGATCTTCTCTATGCATACAGAAAAACTGCTTGCAGGGGAACAGTCATAGGAATCCTTTAAGTTCTGCATAGCTTCCCAGAGAGACAGGCAATCATCTTGCTGCTTATTGAAAGCCTCAGCAATGCTGTTGAACAGTGCATCAATCTCAGGTACGTTGACTCGTTTCATGGTAAGTGGTTTCCCTTTGCTGAAATGAACTGGAAAAATAGAAGCCATGGTGCTATTTTGAATACAATACCACAAGAGTCACTAAATAATAAATAGAAACAAGGGCATTTCCTCTGTACTCTGCTCTGAAATAGAACCTTCAGCCATTTCTGTGCCCAGAATCAGACAGAACATTTCTATTTAGGACAGTAAATCCCACCTACATATTTTTTCTATATGCACTAGCCTAGCTGTTATATGATGATACTGATCCTACTGCCAATTAATTTTGTGGGCCTTGGCATTTATACAAATGTCTTTTAAGTATAAGGCTTATTATGAACACCCTTGTGATGTAAAATATGTCCAGTTGTGGCCATTGGGGAATGAAGCATTTTATCAGGACAATATAATTCAGAGAATGTCTAGTCTCATCTATAGTCTGTATAATTCAGGAAACATCACATATATTGTGCTGAAAGGATGATTTGTCTTTTTGTGCAATGACTTTGTTTGCTGGTATTTTCAAGTACATCCCAAGTACTGTCAGTAGCCAACTCCCATTAACTTTAATGGGAAACTGGCATTCCCAGTCTCTCAACTCAGTTCTGAAAAATCACAGCCATCATATTTGGAAAGCAACTTTATCAGAATAAGGAATGGAGCCATAATTATACCTTGAATTATCCAATAAAAATCAGACCAGTGGTTCTATGTCAACATATTTTAGATTTGATTACAGTTTATTTTTCAAACTTGTAGAGCCTACAGTAATTGCATTTTTCCAAGCAATGGGATACATCATCCATTTGTTGGTGGTATTTTCAGCACATGTCACAAGAGAAGGAAGGAAGGAAGGAAGGAAGGAAGGAAGGAAGGAAGGAAGGAAGGAAGGAAGGAAGGAAGGAAGGAAGGAAGGAAGGAAGGACGGCAGGCAGGCAGGCGGGCGGGCGGGCGGGCGGGCAGGCAGGCAAGCAGGAAATGGAAATCTAGTTAGCTTTTTGCCTACAACCCCCCAGTCTTGCTATATTGTACATCACAATTCACTTTTATTCAGTGAATAACAGCTGAATTAATTATGGGAATATTTTAAAAATGTCTCATTTCTGAGGGAAAAACAATTCATCTTTCATTCAAGAAAGAAGGAAAAACATTCAATTCTAGAATATTTTGGAGAAGATAAACAATCTGTTCCTGTTTCCAGAAATGACAGTACAAATTAAATTAGATTCAGACTAGCATTCAGGCTGAAACTGCATTATTCACTACCCTGGTGATTCAAACTTTAGCTAGCTAGCTAGATATGAATTGTGATCAATTAAAAATGTAAGGTTCGTTGAAGAGGTTGATGCATCTTTAGCAAATAGCAGATTGCATTTGCCAAGATAATTTGAGCTGGTTTTATTTAACATGTTTCCTTTTATACTTCCTTGTTATAATTTAGAGTATAATGGATTATACGTTATGTAATTATGTGTTGTAGTTTACATCAATTGTTGCATGAAATAAATGATTTAATACTGTACATACATTTTCCCAGACCTACTTTTAGCAAAGATCCATAATTTTTAGAGCTCATACTGTATATACTGTGAAAGTTTGGAGCAAGAGGTGTTTTTTTTTTTTTTTTAAAAAAAAAGCAACTTTGGTGGCCTGATGGTGATTATCTAAATTTTGCTGCGTGAATTCTGAGGAGCATGTGGAATTTTGAAAAGGATTAATTTGGGAATCATATGCATGTTGATTCTGGGGGAGATGAGCGGCATATAAATTTAATAAATGAATGAATGAATGAATAAATAAATGTCAGACTTTGGGATAAGCCATTGCACTCAAAAGATTTAAATGTTTCTAAGAAACAAAACAGGAGCTTCCTTTCAGCAGCATGATCCCCTATTCATTGTCCTAACTCTTATCTGCTCTCATTTTCCATCTGTGGGATAACTATTTGGAACAGCTGATTCACACACGTGGGCATCTGCAGCAAAGCGAGATTTCATTGAAACACAGTACATGACTTAACCATCATGGAGGAAGAAGCATTAGAGTGGGTGGAAATAATACCAATTAAGTATGTATTTACATAGTTTAAAAGTTGTGATTTATAGTAAAAAAAAATCTACACTTTCAAAATGATTTCTTACAACTTCAATTATAATTAATCATAATTCAATTGCTCTATAATTGTGATGGAATGGAATTATGAAGGCCAGACTCAGGAAGGAAAACATGTTCTTTCATCTCCTGAGGAGTGAGGGAGAGATAAGAGGATGAGGCTGGCACCTCCCTGAGGAATTCACAGTGTTGTGACTGGCATTACTTGGGAGCTGGGGTTTCAGTCTGGGAAGATTCTTGCTGGAGGTTGTAGCTAATAAACATTGCTGGACTGAATTTACATGGTCTCCTGGAGTTCCTTGGGCTAGGCCTGACAATAATATTGAACATATTTATAATACAAAGAAAACCAAAGCTTTTAAATAACCCAGAGCTTTACCATTTCTGAAGTCTTGATGTTTTCTTGAGTGCTGGGCATTCAGAGGTTCCCTCTGTGAAAAAAGTAGGTTGCTTAAAAAACAAATGCATTCACCATGCCCCCAATTTCTTTTCTCTTCCTCTGATGTCTCTTCTAAATAATAGATTGCCAAACCTTGGAGTCAGAGCCTTGAGTTCTAGAGCTAGACACCTTATTGTCTGATATTTTACATCTACTATTATTAAACTTTTGCAAAATTAAGCTGTTTCTCTTAAGGTTTATTTCTTTCTTTATCAAATTTGTATGGCTGCCCATCTCACTGAAAGTGACTCTTAAATTAAATAAAACAATAAATATATAAAAACAATCATTATTAAAAAATATAAAGCAGTCATTATTCAATATACAAACCAACATACAAACCATACAGGAGAGAGTGAGTATATCCACTTCAGTAATGGAGCCATCTAGACATGTCTCTGGTTTCCTGGGATCCCCAGGCCTGGTGATATAACCATGTCTTGAGGGACTTACAGAACATCAAGAGGGATTGAGCCAACCACACCTTGCTCAGGGAGGGGGAGAATGTTCCATAAGGCAGGTGCCATGGGAAGGCCCCCCTCCTGGGACCGGCCAAGTGTAAGTCTCTAGCAGATGGGACCTGAAGCATGCCCTCTCTGCCAGCTATAAAAGGATAAGCAGTTGTAATTGGGGAGAAGCAGTCCCTCAGATAACCCAGTCTCATGCCATGAAGCGCTTTAAAGGTTAAAACCAGCACCTTGAATTGGACCTGGAAGCAATTTGGCAGCCAACGCAACTCGCAGAGCAGAGGTGTGACATGTACTGTTCTGGAAGCACACATAACTTCCCGCACTGCCGCATTCTTCACCAGCTGAAGCTTCCAGATACTCTTCAAGGGTATCATGTTGAGTGCATTTCAGTAATCCAATCTGGAGGTGACTAGGGTGTGAGTGATTGTGAGCAGCCTCCTGATCTAGGAACGGGTGCAACCGGCACACAACACAAAATCCTGCTTCGCAAACAGAAGCCATGAGTCCAGGAGAAACCCCAGATTGCACATGGGGTCTGCCTAGGGTGATGCAACCCCATCCAGCACCAGAGATGGCATAGTCCTAGAACTAGCAGGCCCCAAAACCCAAAGCCACTCAGTCTTGCCAGGGTTCAGCTGAAGCCTGTTGTTCCCCATCCAGACCCTCACAGCCTCCAGGCACCGGGATAAGATATTTACGGCATTACTTAATTTGCCAGGGACAGAGATATATCATTGGGAATTGTCAGTGCACTGATGATACCTCAACCCATGGAAATGGATGAGCTCACCCAACAGCTTCATGTAGATGTTGAATAGGAGTGAAAAGAGAGCACTGAACCCTGTGGCACCCCACACAGTAGGGGCCAAGGGCAGGGCCTCTCCTCCCCAAACACCACCTAATGGAATCAGCCCTGGAGAAAGGAAGCAAGCCAGCACAATACCATGCCACCCACCCCCAATCCTCTGAGCCGATCCAGAAGGATACCATGGTTGATGGCATCGAAGGCTGCAGAGAGGTCAGGTAGGGCAAAGATAGATGCACAACCCCCATCCTGCCCCTCATAGAAAAGCACAACAATTGCTGTTTCCATCCCATACCCAGGCCCGAATCCTGACTGAAAGGGATCCAGATAATCTGTTTCTTCCAAGGTCCTCTGAAGTTGCTGTGCAACTACCTTCTCAACCACCTTCCCCCAAAAAGGGAGGTTAGATTATTCAGTATGGTGGGGTTCAGCAATGGCTTCTTGAGGAGGGAGAGAATCAGAGCCTCTCTAAAAGGTAAAGGAACAACCCCCTCACTCAAAGAAGAATTAGCCACTGCCAGAACTAATTTACTTCATAATTATTGGGTGAAATGAGATCCTGGGCTCATGGAGTTTTGATCAAGCAGGACTTTGTTTCTCCTACATGTTGGAATGGACTCCAAGCAATAGGGTCTACTTGTTTCATACAGGCATAGAACTTTGACTTACAGATCCAATCCCTAGTTCTGATTTAGGAATGTTGGGTTGCAGCCTTCTGGACAAACAGAGGTATGAAACCCTAAGTATGTATGTATGTATGTACAGGAGTTATATGGCTGCCTATCTCATACAATGATTCTAGGTGGCTCACAACAATCCATAACACATAGTTAATAACGAAGGTACCCTTCCGCCAGGTGCCAGTGCTTCAACCCCCAGTCCCCCAGTGCTTGGGAGAAGAGCCAGTTTTTACACCCTTCTGTAAAGGGTTAAAGGGTAGAGATATGTTGGATCTCAGATGGGAGGCTGTTCCAAAGGGCTGAGGTGGCCACCGAGAAAATATGATGGATATTTTTCTTAAATTAAGCTATAATGTATAGTGGAAGTGTCCGATGGTGATTCTAAAGCATAGTGATGTCCTAGCACTCTCTCTAACCCTTTGTGAGTTCCTAGAATTTGCTGCCCTTTTGCAACAGCAGGAGCATGTGTCATTGCAATAGGAGTATGAGGAGTCAGAGAACATCTTCACAGTCTGGGCATGTGTTGAAAGAACCTGAAGAACTGAGGCATAAGAGTATAATAATATTCATCATCACTGATCAATATGGCCAATATGGTCTCCTTTTTAAAAAAAAATTAAAGTGCCCATGAGATGGCACTACAAATCCATAAGCCCAAATCAGAGATGGTGGGGATTGTAACCCCAAAGATTTAGAGGCCACCAAGTTGCCTGTCCCTAATGTACATAGTCTATTTTATTCAAATTATTTACTAGAGAAAAGCATAAGATACTACTGCTACTGTATACATTATTATAACTTAATGTTGCAAATTATATTACCAACAGTAATATTTGTAGTCCTTTATCTACCACATAAAGGACATGTAACCTGCACCTCCATTTTCTCTCTCTCCTACTAATTATGAATTTATGCAAGATACATGGCCCTCTTACAGGGCTTTCAGAAGGTTTTGGATTCCAATACCCATCAGTCCCAGCCAAACATGGATAATTGTCAGGGATGGTAGGAGTGAATTCAAACAAGAGGGCTGTTTCCACACTAATGGTGTATACTACTTTCCAGCCACTGCTTTGCTGAAGTATATATCAGTAAAGAAGGTAGCCATTATATACAAGCAATGGTTGAGTGATACCATAAACCATTACAGTGGAAACAGCTAAGAAAGGATAAATGATCTAATGCCCCCCAGATACTTGGTGTGTCCCACCATATTCAGTAAATATGGCCAATGGCAAAACATTGTAGGTGTTGTAGCCAGAACCATCTACAGGGTGTCATGTTGTTAATCCCCACTACTAAGGGTCACATGAGCCCTTCCTTCCTCCAACCTAACCTTACAGTTCAAACTCTTCTACTCATCACAGACATCAAGAATCCACCTCCCAGCTTAATTTTCCACTCCAAATATGCTGGTCGAGCTTCCTTTACCATCTAGATTTGCTAACAAGGATGATGAAGTTTAGATATTTTTGCTTTGCTTTTTTCCATTTACAGTATGATCTTGTTCTCTTACCTCTCTTGAAGGACCTGGGAACAAGGGGCAACAGGTGAAGCAGCAGGAAAAGGCCATTTTTATCAAAATGAGATGGTATATATTCAGAACACCTGCTGGACAGCCCCAGGAATCTGTCTTTATGCCGGCTTTGCTAGTAAATGTCAAAGCCAGCTGAAACCGTTTCAAAGAACATTGCTCTGGTGCACTGAAGACCTAGAAGCTTATAGACATAAGTTATCCTCCAGTCTAGGGAAAAGTCTCTCAGTCAAAAACTGAATTGAAAATGTGTTTCTGCTCATGGGCATAATTATCCCAAACAAGTCTAACTGGTTTCTCAGCAAATACTCTCTGCATAGTTAAACAAGCCTTTTGTGTTGGAAAGGTGACTTCCTCTAGAATGTACCATTATCCCGGGGAGGGGTGTGTGTGTCTGTGGTAAAAGGGAGAGCAGTGAAAAGGACAGCAACACTAATGTGCTGCAATAATAGATGAATGAAATGTACTCCCTTAAGTCTTTGTCTGTAAAAATTGTCACAGATCTGCTAATTCTCATTCATTTTTCTATCTTTTTAAATATATACTTCAATCACTTTAAACACATGGGCTCCTGATGTAGAATCCTATTTGCTTTTCATTGACAATTCTCTAGTTCTTTCTTCTCTCACATCAAACAAGAGAATTAATTTATAACAATCGTCGTATTCATCTTTCATCTTTGAACTTACAAAAAATTAGTCACCAGAGAAATAATATCTGGGAAAGGATTGTTAAAAAATGCACGCTGTTTACTTGGAAGGAAGACAACTCTGAATTCTAAGTAGAAGAAGAAAAAGCTAGAGTAGATATAAACAAAGATAAAAGTCCTACCCAGTTTCCACATCTTGCCTGCTCCGGATTAACATCACCCGCTGAAGAAAAAAGAAGACATGATGTGCACATACTTTATTATACTAACCCAATCCTGACGCATTTCAAGGAAAAAAATTATTTAGTGGAATAGTTGCAGGTGCATCTTCAAAACAAAACAAAACAAAACAACCTGTAACTGTTCCCTGTAAGAGCAGGTTTTCCTCAAAATGCAGAGGTTGCTTACCTCCACAAATGTGTCTATGTGACATGTATGCCACGCTTATGTGTATGTGTGTGCATAAATATCACCCAGAAGCCAATTTTATATTAACTCACTTTATTAAACTTGTATGCTGCACAACTCTCAATGATTCTGGGTGATTAATTAATGAATCAGTTAAGGCAATTAATTTTGATTAAAAAATCAACATCTTTATATAAAATCAGCCATTTATTTAGTTAGTTAGTTAGTTAGTTATTTTGCTGTGCCCCAGGCTTGACAGAGGCAAAGTTCTTCGTGAGCTGACAAATTCCATGTTTCAGGAATATAATTGAACATCCCATTGATGTCCTTAACTATTTTTTTCCAAAATGTATTGACACATGTAATGATTATAAACACGCACGCTGTGATGGAATGGAATTATGAAGGCCAAACTCAGGGAGGAAAACATGCTCTTTCGTCTCCTGAGGAGCGAGGGAGAGAGAAGAGGATGAGGCTGGCACCTCCCTGAGGAATTCACAATGTTGTGGCTGGCGTTACTTGGGAGCTGGGGTTTCAGTCTGGGAAGATGCTTGCTAGAGGTTGTAGCTAATAAACATTGCTGAACTGAATCTACATGGTCTCCAGGAGTTCCTTGGGCTAGGCCTGACACACGCACACACACACATTGCACTAATTGAGGTACCATATAATTACTGTAAAATAAATAAGGACCATTCTTTGCAGAGTTGGTTATAACAGGGAAAAATAAAAACAAAATATGAATCTTAAGAGAAATGTATACAACTATGTACATTTTTCTTTGTAGACTTATTTTTATCATTCCAAACTCATGAGGAAACAGCAAAATAAATTAAGCAATGGTGAACTGAGACAAACTGAAATTGATAGATTTGTCCATTCCTAAATGTAGACAGACAGACAGACAGTCTTTCAAAGTATTATTCAAATGCAAATCTGCATCGTACATTCACTTACCTGGAAGTAAGTGAGGCTCACCTATCAGTAAACATATATAGGACTGCAGTTTTAATTGCGGGAATCAAAACATTTTCACACAGTCACTCTCTTCACAATTCAAGCCCTCAAAAATGTTCTTGTGCTACTCATTAAGTGTTCTCACCATTATTGCCTGTTCAGTACTCAAGACCAGGATTGTGAATGATTTGAAAATTATTAGGAAGAAGTGCTTCAAACCTACTATGTGAGTGCAGCACCCCTCTGCTCTTCATTAAAGCAGCTTAAGCTTGTTCAGGCTTCTATGTGAGCTTGAAAAGAGGAAGAGGAAGAAGAGGAAGAGGAAGAAGCCGCTTTAGGGAATTAAAACTAACTAGACAACCTGTGACCTGCTGAGTCGTCATTTCAGAGATATTTCCTTACCTAAAAAGAGGAACAGAATGCAAAAAAGCAGTAGGAGTATGAGCAACTTGTGACTTGCGGCCGGTTTTCCCATTGACTTTGTTTGTGGGAAGCTAGCAGGGAGTGTTAAAAATCTTCCTTCCTCCCTCCCTTCATTTCCACATATTATATAGGCCTGCACTCTTTCCCCTCCCCTCACAACCCTCAGGAGAGCCCCTGTGAAGTCTCCTCCTCCTCCTCAGCTGACCAGGGGAACTGCCTGCCACTTTGTTGGGGGGAGGTGGAACAAAGGGAGCTTGGACCATGAGGAAAACTGCACCCCCGCTCCCCATTCCAGCTTTCTCCCTCAAGGAAGGAAGAGGGCTCACCCGTCAACCCCCAGCACCCCCCAGCCAACCCTATCTCACCAGCAGGCATCCAAGTCACTCCCTCATCCTCCCCTCAACACCCACAGCCATTAAGAGATTTCAGATTTTGGCCTCATTTCCAAAGCAGCCAATCACCGCTTGCCTGTCAGGCCTTGCCACCAGCCAATTGGGCACAGGGGACAGAGGGAGGTGGGAAAGAAGTCCGGGATATGCCCATGGCAATCGCATGGCCTGCGCAGACCATGGTGTCACAGAAACACAGCAGTGTTGAAGCGGCCACAAATTTCCCAAATTTCAATCCCATGGGAGCCATGGGTCCCGGATTCTGGACACATTCTGCAAAGTTAGCCCATGTTGAACCAGTACCTTGGTTCAAAAATTGTTGTCCTGTAACACACCATTTCGCACAGTGGAAAGTTACAGACATGAAAGTTTTAGTAGTATATAGATGTAACTCTTTAAGAAGCAGCAGCTATAAAAGTCAGACTGTTTTAGCGAACAGCAGGGAAGTGCTATGTCTATGGGAGGTCTGAAGCATTTCCTCCAATTCCTTTTGAAAGCATAGACAGCCATGCTCAGGTTTCTTCATGAGCCAAGCACAGCACCCTGCAGCTGACCAGTGGAGAAGTGCAAAAATTAGCTTCCAGCCAGAGGTTCATCCCCCCCACCCTATCCTTATCCTTGCCTTGCTGTGTTTGCTTTGGGGGGTGGGGGTGGGAAAGGAGGAAAGTAACCCAGTTTAGAAAGCACTGGAGCCAGGTGTCAGTCTTCTCCCAGCAGAAGAGACAGGAACCAATAAGGCAGGCATACAAGAACCCATGAATTTCTGATGAGTTTTATTGTAGAAAAGCCAGCAAGTACTATGTATATACAATGTATAATGACATTGACATTCATTTTTTTAAGCTCTGCTTGAGTTATGCAGTAGGTTGGTTGATTTTCTGTTTTGGGAAGAAGGTCTAGTTTCCATCTGTCTCTTGTTTTTCCAAAGAACATATCTGATTTTTTTGGTCTTCCAAAAGTTCTTGAAGTTTCAGAGAGGCTTTCCCTGATTGGCTGTGATGTCGCCATCTTTTTAATTCTCCTTTTGTATTGTTGTAGTGCTTGTTTTTGTATATCTTTATGCTTTATATTGTGTTTTTTAATGTGAGCCACTGAGAGTAATTTTGAATGCAGCGGTATAGAAATCTGATAACTAACTAACTAACTAACTAACTAACTAAATAAATAAATAAATAAATATCAGGTCTTTAGCTAGCCAGGAGAGGCATGGATCAAATGAGCAAGTGGCTGAACTCACAGTCATGAGGAGCCTGTCCATTTCCTCAGGCCCAACAGGTTCAAACCATTCCCAGATAACAGGGCAAGACTGTGCCCCAGGCATCTCCCCTGGACCTGTACAACGGCTGGTGTCTAACTGGGAATGAATTGGAGTGATTTTGTTTGACAGATGGTCTGCAAATTCCTCTGCACAGCCTTGTAGGTGAACCTCCAACTCCTCTTTACCCAAAAGGCCTTAAGTCACCCTAAACGCAGACACAATAAGAGTGGAGAAGTATTGCCGCTTCACTACCCTTAGTGCCACGAGGTAGGCCTTAATAGCAGCTCTAACCCATGTTTGGTCGAGTTCATCCCTCATCGACCTTCAGTGGCACTCTAGATGTCTCTTCTCCCATTTGTTGTACAATGCTCAGAGTCACTTTTTTGTGAGATGGGCAGCTATATAAATATGATTAATAAATTAATAAAAATAATTTCATCTCCCTCAAATCCTCCATAAATCAGGGAAAATGACAAGATCCGGGGGCAGGGGAGAGGTTGCATGGGTGCAATCTGATCTAAAGCCTTGGCTTCCCTTTCATTCCAAGCAACAACCAAGGCCTCAGATGGACTCTGCAGCAGATCATCAGTTGGATGCCTAATGTCAGGAGGCAGCACAGGGTGGGAGTTTCTGCCAATGTGGAACCACCCAGCATTAATGCTGCAAAGTATTTCATCATGTTTCTTTAAGCCTTGCACTGAGCTAGAAATTAATCAGCTCCATTCAGAAAAAAACAACAGAACCCTGAAGATGTTGCAGAACAACAGAGTCCAGCAATCAGATTTGCAATTTTTGGTGAAATACTAAAACTGATGGAAAGCTGCTTATTTTCATCCATGCAAGTAGTGTGAATTAACTCATTTCTTATGGAAGATGAAATTCTTCACAATTTCCTACATATGATTACATTATGTATCATGTCTCATAATTTTTGATCAAAGCATATATCTATGTATCATGCTATCTGTCTTGCACTGTTTTATTAATGAAGAATGGGTAATGTAGAAAGTGGAAAATACAAGTGAACTGAAAGACCTAAATATTATGGACAACAATGCATACTCCAGTTCTGAAATTTATTTTAGAATCTATTCCAGTTAAACCAAAACTCAGAAGGAGTGGAAGACATGGCACAGCAACTCCATGGGACATTCCATAAGTCAGATGAGGAAAGTCTGTACAGTTCTAATCATTGCACTTCAAAAAGGGTCTATATTAAAATAATATGATCTCTTTAATAATAACCTACTTAATAAGGCACCAGGCTAGGCAGCAGGAGACTGTGAGTTCTAGGCCTGCCTTAGGCATGAAAGCCGGCTGGGTGACTTTGGGACAGTCACTCTCTCTCAGCCCAACTCACCTCAGTTTCCCCTTGTTGTTGTGGGAAAAATAGGAGGAGGAAGGAGTCTTAGGTATGTTTGCCGCCTTGACTTATTTATAAAAATAATAAAGGCGGGATAAAAAAATCTAAAAAAACAACTACTTCAACCCACTCCAACTTTCCTGTGTTATCCTGAACTATGAACAAGTGTCTAACAACCAATCCCTATTATCAATTATACTGTAATTGGTTGTAATTTATTTTAAATGGCTACATATGCCACTAAGGGGGAATAGCAGCATTGGTAGGAAACCAAGCTGACACACAGAATTAGTTGTCACACCCAAAGTTGTCCTAAAGTTGCCAGGTTGTCATTAGAAAATATAGCTGGTGAGAAGAATGCTGTGGCCTAGGCCTAGCTCATTTTCCTGTGCCAGGGCATCCTGAAACTTTGCCCTGTTGGCCCAAAATCTGTTTACCACAATGGCATCAACTCCAGGAGCTGGGGACCATTTTGTTTGGATAGCCCTGGCCAAGGTCATCATCGCACAGGGCATTGACCCACAATTTTTTTTTTGCTGTTTCTGAGGTGAATTAGTAGTTTCTGTGGGTACATCAAAAGCTAGGCGGAATCCCTGCTACACGTAGTACGTGGCAGGACAGAGTTAGTCAGACTTTCTTGGATTGTGCACTTTAAAGAAAAAAAACTGAACATCTATTAAAAAGTTGAGTCACTACTATATAAAACTTTCTCTGTAACATCTCACAGAAGTCAAAGACTCTCCAGGACATATGTTGGTTAGAAAAGAGTGACTAGTTGCCTATAGGCCACCTCAGGGTCCATCTGTGTGGCCCTGATGCTACCTGTGCCTTTGGACAGCTGCCATAAAGAAAAACTGCCAGTCATGAGAAGAAGTCATGAAAATTGGATTTTCTCTCTTTCTCAGTGTGTTTCAAGTTTCAGGGAAGCAGAAACATTCAATTCCTCTAGTGCCCAGCCCAACCGCAGAACATGGTTGCAAGAAAGGAAAAAAAAAAAAGTATATAAATTTGGTGATTTCAGAAATAGCAGTGTGGCAAACCTCTATCCTTGCTGTATATGTATGTCTACAGATGGTTTAGCCATCTTCCACAAAACTGAGAGAAGATATAGTTCTCTTTCCTTGGGGATGATTTCCATCAAAGTTTCAGAAAACTTTCCTGTATCTGCATGTGCCAAGATTGCTAAATTTAATAGCATATAAAGGACTTTTCCTGCCTGAGTTTTAGCTACCATTTACTTCTTTTTGCTAGCCCTGACCTACTGGTCGGAGGAAGAAGGGGTAAGAAAGGGGGTGGGGAGGAGAGATGTTCCTGCTCACACATTCACACCCTGCCTTTTTTCTTCAATCCCTGCAGCCTAAAAGAGACACTTCTACATAAAACACAGTTGCAAGCCATACAGACAATTTACAAGTCTCAATATTCTTATTTAGGTAGAAACCCCACAGCATGGATATTCTTAATGATGGATCCCAATGGTGGAATGTCATTAATCAGATGGCAATAGACAGGAAGGTGGGTGGCTGCTGATAGTTTTGGACCATTTGAGACGGTTTTGGGAACATGCCAGCTTTTGTGTTTAAAAAAAGGTACTATGACATGTTTCAAACAATATGGGCTTTACAATGTTATAAAATATAGGGTGGCTGGAACTGTTTTTGAACTGGATTGGTGCCAGCTAGACCTCAGGATTCCAGTCAGCTGTAACCTGGATTCAGATGTTTGTCTGAGCTGTTTAAGGTCATGTGTTTCCCCTGATTTGTGCACCCTGAGTTTTGCTTAATACCATAAATGAGATATTATTCTGCATACAACATAATGTTAATTACTAAATCCATCTCTCCCTCCCTCCCTCCAAAAATGGGAGGTTGCTGGGCTGTATATACAGTTCCTGACATAAGCTTGAACATTACCCCTACCCAGTAATTAACAGTTGGGATCACTAGTTATCATTGTCAGTTATTGATTAACCTGTGGCAGATGGAGAAAGGGTCCCAAATATCTGTCCCAGGATCCATATGAAAGGTCTAGAGATACAGTGCAGGATCAAAAAACCAGCAGAGAGTACTAAAACTGACAATAGCATAGTCAAAGTTTAGTCCACAATTCAGGTAAATAAAATCCAGTATCAACAGCAAAGAATTGACAGTCCAGGCAAAGGTGAGGGTTTCCTGAAAATCTGGTTAAGAATAAAGTAAAAAATAAAGTAAAAGAATGTGCTTCAGGAATTGAGTTCTCTCAGGCAGAGACCTAAACCCTGGAAGCTCCTGGCCTCCACCTAAATGAATCTACAGGAATTTGAGACTACCTGGAATTTACAAGTAGACTTTACTACCAAGCAGAACATGGTCCTAATGTGTCTTTCTAAGCAGCTTTGTCAGTTCTTCATTTCTCTGTATGGAGATGACAATGCTTGTGTCCTGTGTAAGGGTCAGAAGCCAGTGTTTGATAGGATACTAGAGGATGGTTCTTCTAAGATCTCAGTATTAAGCCTGGGCTTCAATGGATTAAGTTCATAGGCTCTTTACCATCTCTAGCTTCTCCCCTTGCTCTTTGGAAGAGGAGTCATCCATGTAGGCTATTAAAGAGCAGAATGATGAGATAATCTGGAAGAAATCACCAATGTCAAGAAATATTGATGTGGGAATCTAAACAGATGCAACTACAGAGGAATGGAGAGAAGAGATAACTAGAGAGATCTTTAAATAACTAGATAATAACCCATAACAATAATAGGCATATTGAGAGATTTTGAGAAGTACAACCATGGCATGTTAGACTACTTGTTGCAGGTGAGCATTACTGAGAAAAAGAACAGTAAGTGAGACATAAATTCCAAAGTCTGGCGTATTATACTTGAAATCAAAGCCATGGTAATTTCTTTCTCTCAGTCGAACCAAAGATCTTTGCCACCACTAGGTATGTGGTGTTATATCAGCATTTCTCAATCTTGCCATGATGATGCAAAAATTTATCTCTACACATCTGGAGGGTACCAAGCTGATGAAAGCTGATCTGTACGAATGTGTATACTTGGTGTCTTAAAATGCATAACTTTCTTGACTTTGGTGTGAACCAAAGGTTTCATACCTTCCAGATTATGCCATGCTTTGTTCTTCTCCATGTTTAATACCAACCACAAATTTTAGTTCATAAGGTTGTATAAAATCTAATACCTGAAGTTTGTGCTAGATATAATTTATCACAGCTGCTGTACCCCTAGTAAAACTAGCCTGTTGCGGGAAAATGCCTGTCAAAAGGCAGATGATAATCCCAAACATCTGAAGCTGTATTTCAGGCTGAACATATTAATGGAAACAGAACATTCAGAGATTTTATATAATTTGGGTTTCACTTTTCCCCCTGATACTTCAGAAAGGAAGTGTCAAGATTTGAAACGTATGATTCATGGTAATTGAATGTTTGACCACAACACAATAAAGACAAGATGGTTGTTAATCAGTGTGATTGAAATATCCACGTCCCTTATTTTTATAACAAATGAGAGCAGTCACAATAAGAATAAGGTGTTAGAAATGTTATTGCTATGGGCTTTGCAGTCTTCAATTGACTAAGTATAATTTTAAAGGACCTCTGAGTTTACTTTCACATAGATATAAAAGGCACATTAAACTGGATGCTTTCCAAAAATCCACTCATGTTGCAGATGATTCTAAGCCAATTCATACTGAAGGGTTTTAAGTAAGCAACCAAGATATGCTAGACCAAGTCCAAAGTTATTTTCCTGTTCTCCATCATTGGAAGGAGGTATGAATAGTAGAACCCCAAATTAATCCTACATTGTGGACAAAGCTGCCTTCTGTTCATTTAGACAATTAGCTCAACAGTCTTTCTGTGGCTCTTTGGGTTTTCAGGCAGAATTTTTTTTTTTCGAGATTCCTCTGTAAGATTCCAGGATTTGAATCTAGAACTTTGCCATGCAAATATGTAATGTACTTGTGAATTTTCATGCCACTACTAGTATTTTCTTGCACTCAGTACTTGCCTACATTCAGCTTTTTCCAACTCATTATCCTCTGTATGTATTAAAAATATTCTGGGCATTGTCGTCAAAACCAGTCTGGAAGATATCCAGCATTGCATATTGCCTGCTCTTTTCCAAATAAAATTTTGCTTTTGTGAGTCGGGAAATGGGCAAATCAGTCAGTCACTTTCACTTGTCTTCTGCTGTATTCTGTGCATTCACATGGCACATCTGTGACATCAGAAGCTGGTAGGTTGTCATAAGAACTAGAATGGCATTGGAAAGAATATTAATTCTCTGGGTCTTATACTGTGATTGACCATCAATAGGGAGGGAAATGTAGATTCTGCTTAAAAAGACAATAAAAAGAGGAATTAGTAAACACTCTTTTAAACTAAGTGCTTCTGGGACTTGTAGTTTCAAAATGAACCCCAACTAGTTTTGACAAGGTCAGAAGCTAAAAACCAGAAACCAGACTAGTCCATTACCCTAGCAGGGGAGAAGTGGCAATGGCTCCTCCTACCCCAGGCACGTGGCCTTTAGCTCATCACCTGGCTAGATGGAAGAAAAGGGCCAGAGCTGGATCTAGATTCCATGCTAAGCAGAGCTTGCATTTTTAGCTCTGGCACTGTTGCTGGATATCTTCTTAGTGGTTTTATTACCCAGCAAGAAAATACTCAGCAGGTAACTGCACCCTTGAACATTGTTCTACTGCAAAAGACGCTTGCAGAGATACTTCACAAACTGCCTTTGTGAAGTCTTCTTTATCCTTGACAGAAGGAGTGAGCTGTATATTTTACACACCGTTTAGGAACAAGGTGGATTTCTCTTCCAAACAAGCCCCATATTGAAAAGGTGAAGATAGGAAAATGACAAAATGACAGAGGGTGCTATTGTGCCATTGTGCTATATGCCCCATGTAAAGATGATTTCTCTCAGGATGTCTCTTTTTCCACCAAATGGATCCACTCTGAAACTCCTTTCATCCCTAACAGCCACAGATCCTCTAGCAGAAAGTGCCACGTGTCTGAGGACCTGAAGCTCAGAGACATCGATGCCCAAAGGGGAAATGGTTATGTCTGTGTGGGCAACAAGCTGAATGCATGTTGGTGAACTACCAGCCCAATATTTATTTTTCAAGGTGTTATCAGGCTTTTTATGACAATCAACAATTGTGCGCTCAGGTGAATGGTGAAGATTTAGTTACCTTTCCAGGAAGACATTTGGAGAGCAATTCAAGAGAAAAACGCAGCCCCCAGTAATGTTTGGAAAGATTGCAAAAATGCATCCTGTTTGGAAATACGATGCAAATTCAGGGTAGTAGATACTCAACCGACCACTTTAGAGGTCAGCAGAATTAAATGAAAGAAAAAGTGTAAGCTGATAGTTTTCAATCTTTTTATTAGGACAGGATGTGGGTGTAAAGGACCTTCTATGTTGCAAAGAAGTGCTTAAGGTGAGCTGGTATTAAACTGGGAAGATAAGTCTATTTAAGAAAGGCTAAAGGAAATTATATGCCAGACATAATGGTTGGGCAAGACTGCCTCTATCAAGGAGATTGATTCTCTTTCCTATTGTTTTGTTCTGCAAAGCCATGCTGATATTAGTAATGATAAGAAAGAATGAGCAGTCATTAGCAGCTAGTCTGCTGAATGTGGCATACCTCTCTGGCACTCATTTCGTTTATTAAAATCACAAATCATATTTACTACATATAATTACTTCTTCAGTATATTATAGCCACTGAGGACATTTTGGGTTTTTGTTTGTTTCTCTCAGGCTTTGGATGAATGGCTTTAAAATCCCATCACCCCAAACCTCCTCTTGTTTTGCAAATGTTGGTGATAAAAATGCTATCTGTAATTGGCACCCAGTGATATTCAAGTCAGTATCTGATGCCTGGCAACTGATTTTTGCTGTATTTTGTAGGTAGCATGTAATGCTATTTAACTGAACTGATTCTTCTAAGGGAGCCAGTGCAATGTAAATGGTTCATGTGTTGGAAAGGAATGAGGAGATGCCTTCAAAATAATATTGGCGTATCCTTGGGGTTCCACAAGAACTTGATGGTCTCTTGTGAGAGACCAAGGGCAAAAAGAGAAAGTTAATTTGAACATGCCAGTTTTCTTTCATTGTGGGTCTGCCTCTTGATCAAGAATTCAGAGGATTTAACTAACAGGTTCCACAACTTGAAAAAGTTTGAAAACCTCTACTGGAGTTCATTTTGGGTGGAGTTTATATTCAGCAGAGTATAGGTGTGTGAGTAGAAGGAAGCTGAGGAGGAGTATATAGACACAAATCTTTACAGTTCAAAACAAGTAATGCTTATTTATTTATTTTTTAAAAAGGATGTGTAAAATTCACCCATTTGGTAACAGAACATTCCAGATAATTTTGGAATGCTCCCACTGGACCGTACAGGCTAATGGAAGCAAATCTCCTAGAACTGGAAGTAGATGAAGGTGATCTGGATGTAGTCTGGCTCTCTAACAGACTTGTTTTATCCAGAATGCCATATCTGGAACACTTTAAGCTGCTTCCTCTTTGGAAGACTGACTTCCGGAAAGTGCTGCACTGATTTTCAGTTCAAAGGAGGTTTGGCATGATTCAGAGGGACGATGGAATGTCCTGGGCTCCTCCAGAACGTTTCCCAAATCTGTGAACGTTTAATATACCTTTTTTTAAAAAGCAGCTGATGGCAGCAGAGATACAGAAACCCTAACCCAGTGCTGCCATCTAATGATCATTCAGGCTTTTGCAGCTCAGATGTTGTAGCTCTCAAGTATATGCTCAGTTAGAAAATCTCCATCTCCGATTGTTCTGCCCTCATGGCTGGAGAAAAGAGAAGGAAGGGTTCTACTCTTTCTTTTTTAAAAAAGTAGTTTTTCTTAAAAGATTTTACATATATAATAAGAAATACATTCAAAGAAAAAATATAGCAAATGTGAAAAAGAAAAAAAAAAGAAAGGAAGATAAAAGGAGAAAAAAGAAAAGAACAGAAAACATGAATATATACATATATGGCTTTCGATCTTCCTCTCGGCAGTTATATATGCAATTCTAATCAAACTTCTCTCTCTAAGATTACATCATAATTCCCTTCTTTCTACAACCTATTCTTTCTAATCATCAAAACCATAAGTCACCTAATCATTTTTTTTTTTTTACGCAAAAAGCCCATAAGGGTTTTCCAATCATTGATGAATGTCATTAATGACCTTCCTCTAATCAAGAGGTCAGTTTGGCCATCTCAGCAAGTTCTGTCAATTTCACCAACCATTCCTCCATGGTAGGTAATGCTTTCCATCTTTATGTATATCATAATCTTGGCACAGTAATCATATATTGAAATAATCCTCCTTGACTGTTTTATATCTGTATATCCATCAGTCCTAAAAGGAAAAGTTCTGGCTTCAACTGAATATTAAACTTTAAAATCCTCGGTATCAATGTGTGTTTTTGAATCCAATTTTTTTTAGCTTTTTTACACGTCCACTGGAAGTGTTCTACTCTTTCTGTAGAAAGCAGGTTGAAAGGGAGAGCTTAGAGTATCAGTTTTTCAATCAGGAGAAGCACTGCAGGAATAAAGTATTTTGGTAGTCCCTATATCATTTTTCCCTTTTAGCTCTTAGCTTAGTCGAAAGCTTATTATGCAAATCCAGTGGTTTCCTAAGTTTGATGGTCAGCTTACTGGAATGGTGTGCAACTCTACTTCCAGTATCTTAATTCTGAGGAGCTGCCAACCCTCCTGCAGGATAACTTTTTCCCCAATTCAGATTTAGGATGTTAGTATTTAGTCATTTCATTTTATTCCAAATGCAGTAAGGCCTATTTTTCCCCACAGCAAAAGGCCTGTAAGGTAGGCTGGAGTGAAAGTCAGTGGCCAAAAGTCATCCATTGATCTTCCATGACTGAAAGTGGATTAATCTCCCTGGGTCTTCTTTTCATTCATGATTTTGCCATTCTCACTATTCAGTGGAACATAACATGGAGCTGTCATCAACTAATGGGTTCCTACTTACACACACACACACAACAACAACAAGCCAGATCACACCAATTCATAGTTTCTAACCTTATTTTCCCTGCATGTATTCATGAATAGCACTCCACAAGGATCAGATAATGCTTTTAAGAAGATAGAGAACATGAAGATTTGAGTGCCAGCTTTAGCCATATCCATGGCACATGCAACTTCCCCTGTTAATAGTAAGGATGGTACCAATCAGTTTTTGCACATCTGGACCAGTACATTACAAGTGCAATGTGAACTCAATTCTATCTAATGCATGCCCATGTTGTTCTATGCAAGCTAGGATCAATACTACTTGCAAACCAACATTCTGTTGCCTGCATCCCACCAATTAGGACAGTGGTTCTTATCCTGGGATTAATGGAGCAATTTGTAATTGCTTAGTTGTGAGTCAAGGATCCAATCTGGGACTGCCATTGCCAAGATGCTTATGTAAAACAACAGAGTCTGGTTTTTTTGGTGGCGGTAAAGACTTATATTATATTATATTATATTATATTATATTATATTATATTATATTATATTATTATAAAGACTGGGAAAAAGGGTAATTGGGTCAAGCAGTTTAAGAACCATTGCAATATGCAGTGGACTAAAGATGCTTCAATAAACAGAAAAAAGGCAATAAACTGTAAACAACAGTTTAATGAAGAAATTAGATGTAAGGGACCTGCATATGATTACAGGTAAAGCCACACATAGCAGAAAGATGTTGATAAATATACACTAAACCTATGCATTTCATTGACACAAGATATGATGATTCTCAATAGGTTAAATGTCTTTAAAGTGAAATTGAACAACTTGTATAAACAACTGTTGCAGGTGTTTGTGTCTATATGAGCAAGGGAAGGGGAGAAGGGTTTTGTCTTAATTCCTTTCTTATGGACTTTCATAGACAGCTGGTTGACCATCACTCATATAAGGACACCAAATAAACAAGAATTAGATTGAGCATAGATATTCTTATGCAGTAAATTATGTTTTTGGTCTAATCTATGGGTGCCATTTAGGCAGAGGTCCAGGGACATAGTCTGAAGAATAATAAGAGACCCCAAAGGCAGCAAAGCTGGCTTATCACATTTTGTAATAAGTGAAAGAATACTTATCATCTCTAGCAATGTTTCTCAGCCTTTTTTTGCTTAGGGCCTCCTTCCAACCTTGTTTTTCTCCTGTGGCTCCCCTGTCCGGGCCCCATTATTGGTGAAAAAGGTCACCCCTTACACACTTGGCTTGTAAATAGAATATAGGTTTGTATTTATAATAAAGACAGTATTTTCAGTGTAATACACTTTGCTTTTCTGTGGCCCTCTTGGCACGTGCCATGGCCCCCCGTTACATGCTTTTCACCTGTGGCTCCCTTGAAATATCTTACGTCCCCCAGGGGGCCATGTGGTCCCCAGTTGAGAACCACCACTCTACAGAACAGTGTTCCTCAACCTTGACCGCTTTAAGCTGTGTGGACTTCAACTCCCAGAATTCCCCAGCCAGTGTGGCTGGGTGGGGAATTCTGGGAGTTGAAGTCCACACAGCTTAAAGTGGCCAAGGTTGAGGAACACTGCTGTAGAACACCCCTTCTCTATTAACAACATTCAATCCAAAATCTAACATTACTTCTCTGCTCTTTTGGCATTTCATATTAGCAAAAAGTAAGACTTTGGCTTACACTTAGATCCTATACTTAGACTTAGGTTGCGAGACCTCATTTAATTTTCCCACCCTATAAGTGTGAGTTCTGACAAATCTGCCCAAGCTGCTGAGTTGCCAAATCTTAGCTAGAAAATGTGTCTTCAGAAGGGAATATTGGAAGGGGTATTACTTCCTTTCTGTTAAAACATCTCCTACCTGAGGCACCAGCATCCTATTCAGCTTTCTGATCCAGAAACAGCAAACCCAATCTAGCTGTGGCAGGCAGAGACCAAACTGGAATGCCAGGAGCCCACTGGAACTCCCAAACCACAATCTCCTGGAAATAAGACGAGACTTGGAGAAAGGAGGCGGGTGTCAAGCCAAGCATTTTCACCCAGTTTGTTTTAAAGTCTTTTCAATTTGTCTGTGCATGTCGGCATGTATCACTTGACTTTGCTTCATATATTTTCATCCCCACAACTTCCCTACTAAATGGTAAGTAAAAAATATGTCTGTGGCCTTCTCATATTCTCTCTTTCTGGATCTTTGTGTCCTACTTATGTCATCTGCTTGTAGGTACATGGAGGCCAACCAAACCATAATTTTTCTCAACATGTTTGAAACTGAGCTCTCATCTATTCTATGAATTGCTCTTGATGGCAGAAAAGTAACCTTGAGAGGAAAAGGGCAGTGCAAAATAATCCAAATAGAATTCACTTAGCATAGTCAGGGGAAATAATCAAGGAAGGAGCATACAGTAGTTAGAGAAGTAGATGTTTTAAAGGTTACAGACAGATAAGATTCATCAAACAGCCAATCAAAAGAAGAAGAAATGGGAAAGCTGGTAAATTATATTACTAAGAATCATTCAAAAGTCTCCTTCAGGCTCCACTTCTGGTAATTATATGGATACACTGACGTTGCTTGCTTGTCAACAATACAAAAATCACAATATATCCTCAGTTTGGGTATGGATAGAGGGAGGATCAGTATGTTTCTTCCAAGCAATAACCTGCCAGAAAAAGCTTTTTGCACTGCAGTTTGACTGTGTCTAAATAATAATGCTTATCAAAATGTCTAGGCTTGTCTAATAAGCAAGTAGTATTTTGTTACTATGAAATTTTAACAAATAGCTGCTGGAACTGAATATAGCTAGAGGAAAATGTTAATCTAGAGGAATTAATCTAGAGGGAAACATACAACAGCAAGTCATTACCAATGATACACAGATAAAATGTCTACATAACTCAGCCTTCCCCAACCTGGTGCTCTACAGATGCAATGGGACTGTGAATCCTGGGAACTATAGGATCAATGCATCTCAAAGGCTTGTATTTTGAAAGATTGGTATAGACAAATGATAATTTAGAAATAATTCTGCAAGAATCTATATCTCTTCTGAATGATGTTTAAAGCATGCACAGCACTAGAAAATAACAGTATCCCATTAAGAAACTTGTTGGCACATGAAGAAATATAAAATTGTACAAATTAATAGCAATGTACTACTGACATCCCTACTGATGTTACTACTTAATTTCCCCTGCCCCAAATCAAGGAGAATAATATTAACTGTTTAAACAGGAAAGAGATCAAGAAAGGTCCATAGTACAGTAGGAGAGAATATACTTTTGCCTTGCAGAACCAGTGTGAGATATTCTGAATCCTGATAGTAGGTACAATTTTTCAGAGAGGAGTGGGTCACAGCATGCGTAGAGGGAGGATCTGTCTTTCTCTTCCCAGCAATAACCTGCCAGGAAATGCCTTCTGCATTATAATCTGACTTTGGAAAAGCTCCAATTCTACCAGTCCAAATTTATATTGGGGTTTGGAAGACGCTGTTACAGTGTTTAAGAAAAGAGGGCTAGCCAGCAGGGATCCTTCCTGAAAACTGCCCTCCCTGTGTAGCGTGAGGAATCAACAGAGATTACTTTAAACCATTATTAGATTTATGGGCCAGGAAAGCTTTTATCAATTTTGGGCCAAAAGTATATGTCCTATAGAAGAATAGTGGGAGGCAGGAGCTGAAGAAATTGTTGATGGCCATTGAGCTCTTCTCCGTGGCCTGGAGGCTACTTATGTCTGCCAGATAATGTTATTCCAGATATTCTTCCAAATGTTCCCTGAAGGACAAAAATGTACTAGGCTATCCCCTGGAACCCCCAATAGGAAGGATGGCTGTAGATATGCTGCACTGCAAGTAAACGCTTGCCTGAATGGGAACCAACTGATTACATTGCCTTTTGCTAAGTGATCAGGTTGGGGCTCTTTAGCATATTATTCTGTGCTGAGTTCAGCTGAAATCATTAGAAGAGCTTCTGTCTGCTTTTATTAGAATTCATTCACACCCACCATTTACCTGAAGCCAGGCAAAAATGAACCTTCCTTGCTGCCGGTAACGGCCTTTGCATTTTCACTATTGAAGCCTCAGCCGATCTATATATTTGTACCATTGAAAACCTGCCTTTACAATCTGCTGGCCTTCTGTAAGCTGGCTGTCTCCAGGAACCCCAGCATGGCCTCCATCCATGGCCGGGGATAACAGGAGCTGTTGCCTGCCCTCCTGGCTAGAAACAAAGAAAGCATCTGAAAGGCAGCCATTTGGGGAAGTCCACTTTGCACAATGTGAAAGAGCTTTCAACTAAGTTTAATATTGATTGTGGCTGCCTGAGCGCCGTTTCCCCTAGGCAAGCTCTGGAGAATGGAATCATGACGCTAGGAGAAATTAATTGCCAAAAAATATGAACCAACTGATGGACCTTGACATCTGAGGCTTGAGGGAGTCCCAAATGACTCTGATGGTGAGGTATGGAAAATGACATTTATATTGTACGTGGGAGGAGGTCCCCACCATGGAACAGTTTACTTTTGCATTTGAAATCCCCCCTTCTGTTCATGAGAAGTGCTTTAAAGAGTCTTTTTTTTTTTTTACACCTGCTAGCTCCATTTCATTTGTTTAAGCAGCAACGTTTATATATTTTTCCAAGAATGTACATATAACACTCCCATACCGCCATGCATCCATAAAGGAGTTGTGGTGTATGCAGGCAGGCAGGCAGACAAGTATGGGACTGGAATGATCCAGAGGTCTCATGATGGAACATGCTTCATTTTATGCCAACAGCAATACATTCATCATTAACATATTACATGGGAATAGCCCTCCCTCCCATCCCTGAGCGCAGGCTTAGAAGCATAGGCAAGAATTGTATTAGCGTGTGTCTGACAGAAAGAGAGATCATACAAGAGTGCAGAAGAAGTCCACTGGGCACAAGGGCTGTTTTACTGCCAGCTGCAGCCTTCGCTTCATCAAGGTGTTGCTGCTATTAGCCTTGAAGCAATTTTATGCTCCATTGGTAGGATATGCTTCAGCCATCTTTGGTGTAGTCATGGTTTTGAAATCTGGCCAATAAAGCTCTATTACAGACTAAGCCCTCTCCGTTATTCACTTCTCTGGAAAAGTCCTGAGACTAGACTTTGTTCAATGAGAACATACCAATGCCATCTGCCATTCTGCTAAACAAAGCATACAGTGCCTACCGATATCTCTTTGGGCAACATTCATATCCATGGATTGCAAAGGCAACTTATATCAAGATAACTCCATGCCTCTTGCTTTCACAAAAAAAACAGGTTTGTCAGACAAAAATATGGGTGGTTTCAAACTCATTTTGTCCAACTAGTCTGGTAAAAAATTCAGTATTGGGCAAAGAAATCCCCCCTGCACTTTTTTTTTTTTTTTTAAATACCAGTTCTCATTCAGTTTAATGAAATAAATTTTGCTTTTGAATTTTATTTCAAAAGAGAAGAGAATTTTCTCATTGCTTAAATGTGCTATGTTTGTACTTACTGAATTCCAAGGCAACCAAGAGTTGTGGGCGAATGTCTAATCCTCCATGGTAGCATCTCTCCAGCACCTTCCCTGGTTTTCTATCCTTTTATTAAATCCCAAGGAAAGACAATATGAGTGAACTCTTCGTCCCACTGGTTAGTGGTACTATTACTGTTAAGTGGAAACAATTTATGTAATGGTATGTTCGAAAGACCTTGGGAGTCAGGGTGAAGTGATGCTGCCTAGGGAATGGTCAGATAAGAGGGACCATAGCCCGCAGCTGCATAGTGGGCGGTACAAGAGGCTCAGAAGGGTCCCTCCCTAAGTTCTTGGGCTGTAAAGGAGACAGCGGGAGAACTGTACTTTCAGACTTGCAAGATTCTCTTAATGTAGCTCTACAATAAAGTAGAATTAGCCTAGCTGGTCGTGTTTCTTGTCTGGTCTACCTGGTAAGGCTAACATCAATTTTGCAAGTCTGAAAGTACAATTCTCCCACCATCCCCTTTATAGCCCAAGAACCCAGGGAGAGTCTCTTCTACGCTTCTTGCTCCTCCCACTATGCAGCTGCGGGCTATGCTGTCTCTTGTCTGATCATTCTCTAGGCAGCATCTCTTTGCCCCGTCTCCCAAGGTCTTTCCCACATACCATGACAGCTTGTTTATTTTGGTCTTTGACCAGCATGAAGTATAAAATAAACAACATAACAGCAATCATAACAGTAATGCTGTAGAATAAAATTTGGGATTATTTCTTCTTTCTGTGGTGAAATCGACTCAATTTTATGTCCACAAATTTTGGGAGAATTTGGAATTTGGAAAATGTTGGATTCCAAAACACCACAAACAGGAGATAAATTGATACAGAGTGAAGATGTTTCCAGGTAAATAGTGGTGACAAGGGGTAGGAGTGGGGAGACAGACTTATGAAACCCTGTTCCTTTCTTATGTGTGTCATGCCACCCATAAGCCCACAGGGGTAGAGCTTGCAGCACAAGGCTGCTTTGTCATCAGGTGAAAGCATCGGCATCTTGGGGATGCTACACAGGCAAGAGTTTTCTGGTGCACCACTCTGCTTTCCCGAGCATCTAGACATTTATATGATATCTCTTTTGAATTTTGAATCCATCCAGTAACGAGATCTTCTGGGTAGGTCTGAAAGTATTGAAAGAAGAAACGTAGGTCTTTGACTCCTTGATTTTCTGTTTGAAGGCTGGAAAAAACCCTGCTATCGTCCAATTTCCTTGTTAAATGCTTTGCGGAACTATTTACCTGACATTGGCATATATGCTGCAGTTATGTTATCTTTGATTATTCATCCTGTATAATCTGATTTTATAAAAGTTCACCAAGTGTCTGATAACATTCAGTTACTAAGGGGTCCTGTTGATGTACATACAGAAGAACTGAAGGCTGCTGTGGCGGTCTCATTGAATGCAGAAAAAGCCTTTGATATAGTGCATTGAGCATTTTTCAAAATTAGTTTCTTCTAAATATGAATTCCTTCCTTTTTATTAGTTGGACCCATTTCACTCCTTTTGCAAGGTTTATTACAAATGGAATTATGTTTTCATCTATTACAATATTTATTTATTATTATTATTTATTATTAAACTTCTATGCCGCCCTTCTCCCCCAATGGGTGACTCATTTCATTAAACTTGTCAAGGAATCCCTTTGTGTCCTCTTATTTTTAATTTGATATTTGAACTATTGGCTTGCCTAAAATTGCAGAATGGCAGTATACTCAGTTAAAACATGTCTTAATTTCACAATTTGATCCAGATGCACTAGAAGCATCTGAAACTCCCAAACTATTTTCAGTATTGGAATATGCTTTGGATTATTCCAAGTCTACTGCATTTTTTAATAAACAGTGAAAGAGTGTGGCTAAAGTGGATATTAGTTATCTGCAAGAACTCTGGAATAAACAGTTGAAATATCCCTTATTTAAAAAATCAGAGACTATTTTTTTTTTAAGTATTAAGTATATTTTGTGAAACTTTAAGATACGACCAATTAAATACACTTCCCCCCCCCCCCCACAGGACATTCCAGAGAATGTTTTAACGGGGGTTGGCTGTCGGTGTAAAACGGTTAAGGTTTAATCATGTAATATAAGGTTGTCCCACTATTGCAATATTTTGATTTATTATCTGTAGGTTAGTATGGTGTTACAAAGATAAATATGCTTCAGAGATGTGAATGTACTCTTGAATTATATAGCAATCAATTCTAAATAATTACAATATCAAGAATTACGGCTTTATTAATCATAGGGGGCAGCAAAACAAGAACAGTACATCTTGGGATTGCCAATAGGTGTTCACTTTCCATTTATAAACTGGCTTTCTATCAATGTAATGGAAAGACGAATCAATATTATTCCATGTGGTCAGTGTAATTTAATGATATGTTTAAAAATTGGGCTGAATGGCTTTTTATATGTAATATAATGTTTTCATTATTTCCTTTTTTCTTTTTCTGTTTGATTTCCTGTGGGTTTTTTACCATTTAAAATGTCTGGGTTTTTTTCTTTTCTCTTTCTTTTTTTTGTATATTAAAGCAATATAAATAAATAAACGAACAAACAAATAAATAAATAAGAACCTAATTCCCGATGGTTGTGTATTTCTCCAAGTTATAGAGTGCTATTCTTTCTCAATAATTCAGAAAAGCATTATTTAGGGAGAAATGCATACCGAAATTGATATTTTAGGATGGGAAGTATATTTTAAGGAAAATCTCAATTAAATAGATATTTTAGGGAACTACATTGCATTTTAATGCATTTTTGGTGCCTTCAAAATGCAGAAATAAGATAACAAACTTAGGACAGAACAAGCTGAACCTGTGAAAGATGACAAATAAATTGATCTATCTGTCTCAACCTTCCGATACGTCATTAAAAATAGTCAGTTAAAAAAAATAGTACTGTTGAAGAGGTTACCCCCTCCCCCCACAAAAATCATATACAAACTGAAACCAAATCAGAACATATTTTTGCCATTGCAATTGAAAGAAGGGAAAAATTAGCATCAGCATGAAGAGCCTCCCTGACAGTCCAAATGACTGACAAATTCTTGCGGTTTTCTCCAAAAGTCAAACCAAATCCAGCCCCCAGCCAAGCTTGGCCCTGGCAATTCAGCATTGCTTGGAAATGAGTGCAATCAGACCCTAATAGCTATTTGGATAATTGTTCATAAGAGCAACCTGCCAACCAATGTTGGATGCCAGTCTTTATTATAGCATGTTGCCTAATCTGGAATATATTAAGATATTATTTCTGCGACTTTTTTTTCCCTTTGGCCTTTAAAGAATGGCGAAACCATTTATCAAGGATTGAGAGAAAGGCTATGCATATTGTAATTCTAGACCAAAGCTGGGGGAGAGAGGGGGAGGAGGAATTTAGTCTTAAGGGGAAAACAAAGTTCTCAGAATATACCCTGCAAGCAGTACAGGAAGAAATGCTCCAGAATGAGCCAGAATAAAATTCCCCTTTTCCCACCAAGATCATTTCATTCTGGCCAAGATCATTAATTAGGTTTCCTTAATGGTGCTTCTGTAAATGAGAGGGAACTCAGGATCTAGAAGACGGGCCACAGCACTGAGCTGTGATTCAGACTTTTGCCCGACTGGCAATGTCAGTGTGTGGTGCAGGTATTCCATTCAGATGCCATTACATACAGGAGGCCAATGGATGCTGCTTGCTTGCTTACTTCCCCCTTTTCCTAGGGTCTGTACACAGGAACTCTGTATTTTCTGTGTCCAAAATATTGGACAAACCACACAACTAAAATCCAGGCTACTATTTCATAAATAAAGAGGAAGCATTTTTAACTATCCCCAAAGTTTAGAATTGATGGGAGGGATGTTAATGAGGAACAGGAGAAAGAAGAGATTTAAGAATGAAAAAACATAACGAAGCATTGTGATGCAGAATTTATAAGGGTAAAATGAAATGGGAACAGGAATGGAAGGCAATGGAAGAACTGAAGCTGTGTAGGATACAGATACAGTAGGTTGGCTTTTGGTCACCTGATTGTCCGTTTATATCTCTCTGAGATCTGTGACTCTAGGAAATATTTGTTCCAAGCCATCACTAAAGACAGTCTTGCACTTTTAATAAAATTATGACAATAGGATGACATGAAGAAGTCATTGGTTTTCCCATTCTGATTTTAAAGTGAGAGGGAAAATAAACTGCCTGCATTGTATAGCATTTAGACACATTATATGAAGACCTAGCTCTCTGTAGAAATCTCTAATACTGGGAAAGGTGGAAGGAAAGAGAAGATGAGGATGGCCAGCAGCAAGGTGGATGGACTCAGTTACATGGTAAGGGGTGCACCTTTGGAAGATGTGCACCCAGTCCCAGGTTGGGGACAAATCATCATGAAGAAACTCTAATGTAGATGCTAAGAGTTGACAATGACTTGATAGCACATAATTAATCAATCAACTGCATTGCAAAGCAGCATAATAATATTCTTCTATGTTTCTAATATATTAATTGTTTCTACAACCATAATGGCTTGGAGATTTCTATAGAGCTGAACAAATTTATCTATTTTCCAATTTGTTACCAAATATTCATCAAATGCTCTTGAAAGGTCTTTTCCTTATTCCCAGAGGGTAGATCCTGAAGTTTATCTTCATGGTATTCACTAAGTTCCATTCTGTTTCTCTGTCATTCAAAATCTGCAGGAAGACACTGGGAAAAACTGAACCATAGAGGAAAAAATACTAGTTTTCCAATTTTAATTTTGATTTTTCTCCATTTAACATCAGCTATTTTTCCCCTTAAATATTGTATTTTGTGTACAGTGAGTTTTTTTAAAACACACTTGTAAACTGTGTTATTACATTCAGTATTTCAATGCACAGGTGCACTCTGATGTCTCTGATACATATTGGGGATCCAAATATGGTAAATTCACATACAAATTGGATAGGATCAGATTTCCATGGCATTCCTAACAATGAAGAATGTATGAACCCACTGAGATACTACATTAAGGGTAGCAACTCTTTTTCTTATAGGGAGCATGCACTTTTAAAGTTTTTGGCCTCCAAGAGCCACAGAAGATACATTTGGTCACCAGGTTGAAATGTAAACCTAGTCAGAGAAGAAGAGAAGTAAGTGTCATAGCTTACATAGCAAGGAAAACAAAACATGAAAGAAAGGAAGCTGCTATTAGCAGGGGAATGAGCTTTTTTAGTGGAGGGAAATTCGGTATTAAAGGTTTTGAGTATATGTGTTAAAACTTAATGATCTCATTTTGAAACTTTAAAGATGGAAAAGAGGGCAACATTCCACGTGCATCAAAATTGGTTTTACTGCTGAATTTTTCTAGGAGAAAATAGGAGTGGGTGGGTGTAGGCAGCCATGGAATAATTGTTGCACTATACTCATTCACATGTCTCTATCATAAGATATATGGGGACAGGGGCAAAGATCTACTCATCAATGGATCTTAGCACATTCCATCCCCATAAAGCAAACCTATTTATATTTGCTTTTAGTAAACATGCCTCCTGAATGCCCCACATCAGCAGTTCAGGTATTGATTACTGTTACATTGCTGTTTTGTAGCTGGTTTGCTGGTGATGGTTTCAGGATTCATGAGCTGCTTTTAAGGAAGGAAGTTCAAAATCAAGGAGGATTGCAGCTGTACTGATATAAAACACCTTAAGAACACATTCAGTTCTAGCTATTCTACATTACTGAAGAGAATACAGAACCCTAGAAATTCAGGGTTCAGCCTCTTTACTTTGAACCTTGCTCTCTCTCTTCCTACACACTCCATACCTGAGTTCTCAGTGCAACACTGCACCTAAGCATAGCACATCTAGATGATATCCTAGAATATTGGCCACCCCATCCTCCTCTCTAAGTTAATATTATATATGCTTGGTCAGTTTAGTGAAGAGCCTGTCATTCCCCCAACCATTTTCACCAGCCAGTTAAAAGGAGACCTTAGGCTCTTTTCTTTCAAAATTAGTTTTGAGGTGATTACAGGTGATACCGAAGCTTTATCCATTGTGAGGATGGATAAAGATGGCTGTCTCCTGCAGCAAAGCATTGCTTGATACCAGTGCCATAAAATGCCCTCTATTCCTCAGCTTGGAACAAAAGGAAAGAATTTACTGAAGGCTTTAGCAGTACTGCTGCAAGAGTACAAGTACAAGCTGAAGATTCAAAATGACATTAAGAGTGGGACAGTTCCAGTGACCTTCTCATATACTGTTTATTATGGCATTGAACACATTTGAACCCATGACTTTTCTTGGAGTGATGCAATAGTCTAGGTGAGTGATGAGTTAAAAGATCTTAATCATGGTTGGAGTGACATGTCTTTAGCAGGCGTTCCCATTCTAGCTAATAATGCTTCATTCTTCATTTAGGTTTTTCTTTTTCATTGCAAAAGTCAAAACTTGGTGTGTTCGATAGTCTTTGGTTCTTGCAAACAAGTATAAGCTGCAAGCCATGTTATTTTTTTCCTTCTTATGTCTCATGTATTCCCCATAAAATCAATAACCCTGTGTTTTCTTATCATGCTTAACAAAGTGCTACAGAGGTAAAATGTTTATTTGTACATAAAACTTAATAAAGTGAAAGTATCACAGCCTGGCAGGGACTGGGTGTTATAACACAGAAGTATGGCTTGACAAAGAGAGATTTGCAGACTTGCTACATTACATCTCTGTAAAGAGCGAAATCTAATGCTTTAAGCCAGTCTTCCCTAAAGTGACCCCTGCCAAATGCCCTGAAGTTCAGTGTCTAGAATCTCCAGTGAGCATGGCCAAAAAGCAAAGGATTCTGGGAGTTGAGGTCCAACACATTTGGAGGGCATATGGTTAGGAGGCAACTATAATCATTTCCTGTCTTAATGCCTCTAATTCATTCTAAAAGCTGGCAGATTGGATAAATATTTTCCCTAAGGCAGTTCCTAGGAATGCAAGCAACTCTTGGGCTAATTTCATATGGACCTTGCCCTTATTTCAAATCCTGTGATGCAAAAGATTAGTTCAGAACTCTAATAAGAACTCTATGTCTTTTCTCTACAGCTTGAAAGAGGAAAAATATGCCAGAAAAAGGGAAAGGAATAGGATGCCTGCAGAAAGACTATGTTTATCCCTTCCCCACAACTGCTTTCCTCAGTCCCGCGCATCAGATGGGCTCTCCAGAGAAATTGTAGTCCTCACCAATAAATAGATTGTTCATCTCTGTCCTGAGGCTCCCAATTAATTTCAGTTACCAAACCCATTGATACCCCTCCAGGACTAGTATGACCTGCAAAAACAAAACAAACATGTATTTAACTTGCAGCAGACAATGGAGCTGAGTTCCTTGTGGCCTTTTCCACCAGCCCTCATGCAGCTCATGTTAAAATGTTAAGCGTCTGAATTTTATCTTGCAGTTTTAAAGGCTAATCTGTTGGGTTTTTAATTTCAGGGCAGGATATGCATTTTATTGCCCAAGTAAAAGTGGATGCGGAAAGCAGCAGTGAATGGATATTTCTAATTTGAGCATAAATCCTATGTCTGCTCTGTTTAAACGTCTGAATATCCTTCTAGTGTGATGAATCTCAACATGTTCCAGAACAGCCAACACATATAATGCCATCTCATCCTGGCTTTCTGTTAAAAATGGAAGGGGAAGGGGAAGGGGAAGGGGAAGGGGAAGGGGAGGGGAGGGGAGGGGAGGGGAGGGGAGGGGAGGGGAGGGGAGGGAAGGGAAGGGAAGGGAAGGGAAGGGAAGGGAAGGGAAGGGAAGGGAAGGGAAGGAAAGGAAAGGAAAGGAAAGGAAAGGAAAGGAAAGGAAAGGAAAGGAAAGGAAAGGAAAGGAAAGGAAAGGAAAGGAAAGGAAAGGAAAATGGGGCTAGATTTGATTTAGTAGGGTAAATAAGGATTTATGTCTTTGGTTCTCCTCCTCCCACTAAGTTCTTTAAACTATTGCTTGGTAAAATGTACATAGCATTTTGCTCTAGGTGTTCCTAATAAGTTGCTACATGGAGAACATTTTCACTATAAACTCTCTTGGCTCTTTTGATATATACAGGCTGTTATTACCTCAAATCAATATTTTTAAAATTGGTTTCAAGGAAGAGAACATTCAGAATAAATAGAGCTTGTACATTTTAAAAAAAATCTGGCTCGGCCATCCGAAATGAGACAGGTAGGCATCTCTCCCTCAACAGTTTGTCTGGGAAGATGTGTAATTTCTATTGTTTCCTGAATTGAGCTTTCCTTCGAGTCATTGGGGTGTGCCAGAGAAACAAGGGACAACTTGCAGTCACTTCCAAAGAACATTTCCTGCGTGGAATCTGAACTGAAATGCACTCTGAAGTCAGAAGATCATTTGCTTACAGCCTGGTAATCCTATTTTAGTTTGGTTTTGCCTCACTTTGCAACATGTGGCTTGGTTTGTGTGTTATCCAGAACTATTTGTTCTCCAGGCAGCTTTCTGTGGTGTACCTGCTGTCTGTTTTTAGCAAGCTAAGGTCCTGATTGCACTGCTGGTGCTATTCTCGCTTCTGGCAGTGATGATACTGAAGGGTGGGGGGCAGGAGAATGCTGCTTAAAAAAAGGCTTTTGCTCTTTCCCATGGCTGGGATTTGGAGAGCTCAGCTGAGTTTATGGCAACTTGTGCCTTTACCCCTATGAAGATAGAGCAACCTGGCACATCACAAGCTGTGTATGAAACTCACATGGAATTCAAATCTGCCATCCAGTGTAGAAGTCTCCATTCACCAAACACAAGCCCAGTTCCTTTTTGGCTACATAGAACCAGCTGTGTACTCCTTTGGATATAGAATCTAAAATACCCTAAGTATTTTATTCTTCCTAATAACTTATTGAGTTCTAGCTAATTCTGACTAACTGGTCTTGGTTAGTATGTAGGTGAGAGGCCACAGGAATCCCTGGGCTTTAGACTAGATTGGGAGAATAAAATAAAAACCTAAGAATAGCAAACCACTTGCATATTGTTACCAAGAAAACTAGAGGGGTGTATCTATGATGTAACCAGGAGTCTAGCTCAACCCAAGGGAGACTTTTAGTCCACAGGAGGAGGCAACATCTAGGGTGGTTTTGGCTGATCTCAAAAAGCTAAACAGCATCAGACTTAGTCAGTACTTGGATGGGAGATCATCAGGAAATAGCAGGGCAGTAGGCTAGATTGGGAAACTGAAAAAATACATAGAAAGAAGGCAAGGAAAACCACTTTTGTATTATGGCCAAAGTCAAAGTACTTTATTTCAATCACTGACCAGACTAAAATAACATAGCAGAATAAAAGTAGTAAAATAAGATTAATCATATCAAACCATTTCTGGTAATGTCTTGATGGATCTTGCCAACTATTAAACAGAATTTGGTGACATTTTAAGAGAGTATATCATCTTGGTCAGCTAGAAGGTCATGAAGGCAAAAAGAATGACTGCAATCTGAAACTTGAGGTAATAAGGGTGTGATAAGTTTGTATTGCAATTCGTGATAAAATTGATGATAGAGAAGTATGGGTTGTTATTTCAAAAGCTCCTGATTTGCAGTGACAGAGCAGTTTGTTATATGGAATTTTCTAGCATCTCCCTTCCAAAACCTCAATTTGCAAAACATTTCAGCATGCAAGTGTTAGAGCTCTTCAAAATGTTGGGGTAGCCATCTTATTGAGATGTCTGGCAGGCTTATGCCTGGTGACCCGAATACCTAAATAAACATCAGTGGGGATTAGGCTCTTCCCCATTTATTGTTCTATATCAAACACCCATTATCTGATGTTCTTCCTGGCTGGGTCATGCCCCCTTATAATCAAAGCATGAGGGACAAAGCTATAAACATGCAGCTTCTCCTCCAGCCTCAGGTTGTTCTTGACTTCTTCTGCTGTGAGGTAATCACACACAGGAGCTTTACCAGGCTTTAGCTGCTTTACCCTCAAAACTATTTCCATACAAGTTTTGGGTGGCCAATTGGGAGGGAGAGGGGGAGGTCCACTCCAGATGCCGCACAGGAGTGGCCTCATCCCTTCTGCATAGTGCCTGATACCATTCCGCCCGCACTGCTGGAGGAGTGAGGCAATCAGATTGAGGTGACTTTTGGAGTTGAGTGAGATGCAATAGCATGCCAGAAAAATGCTGAGTTTTTAGACTGAGCCACAGTAATACGTTGTTGCCAGGCTATCCTTGTAGCTTCCCCTCTTTTTGCTTTTGAGCAGTTTGTATTGTTTTTTTAGACATATAAGTTTCTATGGAGGAAAGGATGATGGGTGGTGGTCTCTGTATTCTTGATATGCATTAATGAGAGCTCTTTTGGCCGTTATACAATTTGATTGATTACATGCCATCAAGTCATTGTCAACTTTTAACAACCATATAGGTAAATTTTCTCCATTATGATTTGTCTTAACCTAATCTTTCAGGTCTCCCAATGGTATGCGCATCACCACTGTAACTGAGTCCATCCTCCTTGCTGTTGGTTTTCCTCTTCTTCTCTTTCCTTCTGCCTTTCCAGAATTAGAGCCTTCTCCAGAGAGCTCGGTCCTGGCATAATGTATCTTTGCATGACAATTCGAGCCTCAAGTGTTAATTTGTTTGATGATCCATTTTTCATTTTCTTGGCTGTCCACACTATTCTCAGGAGTCTTCTCCAACACCAAAGTTCAAAAGCATGGTCTTTATACTGTCTATGTCAGACTAGGTCATTGAAGGGTAGATAGCATCTTAGTCTGTCCATAGATTCCTGGCAATTAAGGCTGGTTGCAGGATTACCCCTATGTTGTTATAATGGTCCACAATACTGTTAGAAATTTTGGAAGCTAACTGAGTAGAAAATAAGTAAAGAAGTGGTTCTGAATTAACTGCAGCAATAAAATGATCCTGTGATTTTTGAGTGCTTTTTGAGACCGTCTTGCACAGAATGTCAATCCTCCAGCACTGAGTTTGAAAAGTTTGTTTGTTTATAGGAAAAGAAGATTTCTTGAAAAATTCAAGTGCAGTTCTTTTGAAAGATGGTCACTATCAGGAAGATTAGCAATTTTAAATCTTATTAAATGAGTTAATAACTTTGAAGAGATAGCTACATAATCAACTGATGAAATCCTAGATCTGGCCTAAATGCTATATTCAGCTGGATAGTCATTTTAATACCATTGACCAAATATAAATTTAAAGCATAAACACAGACCTGCATAATTCCCTACATTGTCCTTAAATTGTTGGGATAGTAGTGTATTATGGCCAAAAATACTACACTGAAATTCTATGAAGTCACCAAGAGCTCACCTGTATCTTTTAATCACTTACCTTTCCTGGCTCAGCTGAATATGATTGTCCTTTCAGAAATATTTATGCATAGCATATCATTAATACCACACCTACCTTTGTAACATAACCTAATTAAACAGGTTATGTTACAGCTATGGTTTCTTTGTTTACAATATGTCCTACCAATCTTTTAAACTTTAGCTTTTGCAATATGTGTGAGATCTGACAGCTTTCCAAAGGAGTTCTGAGAGAATGTGAATGCCGAACAGTGGCCTTGAGTGATTTTGTTGTCCCTGTCCATGTTCACTGCAGCTTTTCTTAAGACTTTCTCTTTCTCTCTCATTAATCTGTTTGATAGATAGATGATAAATATTTCCTTGTTTTAGTTATAGATAGATAATTAATTATAAGTAATCAGTATTTCCTTGTTTTAATTTAGAATCCTCCTTCGCTGGGAGAAAGAACTGTAAATATATATAAATCAATATTCTATTCAAAGGCCAAGTATAAATGTTTGTGGTGTAGTTTCTGCTCCCCCATAGTAAACCACTGTGTTCTGTCCCTACTCTCAGTTTTTCATCTGCAATCAGTATTCCAGTATCTCCAGTTTCCCCATACTATGTGGGGAAACCTGCAACAAGATTTATATCATATTCACTCAAAGATTGGTAGATCCTTTTTCCTAGTCCAGTAATCAGTAAAAGCTTAATAGCCAGTTGCAAACTTCTATTCCCATTCAAATAAAATATGCTGTACATGGGGAGGATCATGAAAAGTGTTCAGAAAACAGCTGGTGCAATGTGTGGAAGTGCTATAGTGGGGTGCATGTGTGGAAGCACTTATAGAAACTATAGCACTTCCACACATACAACCCAAAGTATGGATCCGGTATACAGATGACACCTTTGTTATAATAAAAAAGGAACAACTAGGGAAGACACATGAAACCATCAACAACATCTTCAAAGGAATAACATTCACCAGAGAGGAAGAAAACAACAACATGCTACCCTTCCTGGATATCCTCATCAGCAGAGGAAACAACAGCAAATTAGAAACCCAAGTTTATCGGAAGACAACCCACACTAACCAAGTACTCCATTACCAATGTAACGACCCAACTTCCCACAAGAGGAGCTGTGTAAGAACATTATTCAAGTGAGCACAAACGCATTGCGGCAACCCAGAACAGCAGAAAAAGGAAAAAGCCCAACTACACAACATCTTCCAACAAACTGGATATCCACGCAACTTTATCAAAAAGCGCCTGACCACTCAACCTACTACAACACAACCAACACAAGCTATGAAAAGGATAACACTGCCGTACATCAAAAACATCTCAGAAACTACCAGCAGACTACTACAACCACATGGCATCCCCATAGCACACAAACCAATTAAAGCCCTCCAAAACATCTTAAGCAAATCAAAAGACCCAGTAGCACAAGAAGAAAAAACAGGAGTCATCTACAGCATACAGTGTAGGGACTGTAACAACCATCATGTAGGACAGACAGGCAGAAGACTGGCAGAGCGCATCCATGAGCACCAACTAGCAGTCAGAAGATGTGATGAAAACTCCTTAATCTCACAACACATGGACAGACTTAACCATAGTTTCAACTGGGAAACTGTCAGCAACTTAGACCAAGCTAAATCCAAAAATGCAAGAGAATTCTTAGAAGCTTGGTATTCAGAGAAGGCAGCCATCAACAGGCACATAGAGATAAACAACATCTGCACACTATTCAAAAGAGATAAAAGAAAGGAAAACAAAAGACCAGAACATCTCCTCACCGGCAATCATCACCCAGGTAAGCAGACATTAACATCAAGATTACCACCAGACATACAAGCAGTAAACAATACCTTAATCCAGGAACTACCAGAGGAAAAAAATAGAACAAAACAAACCCCCACCCCCACCAACACTGGCAGGGCATGCCACAATATATAAACAGAGAGCAAACCCCATCCCATTCTAGCACTGAAGATGTTATGTAGCCGGGTAATGAAATGTTTGCAAGAAAACAACCAAGTTCAGAGAACCCCAAGGACTCCACAGAATGGAGGAAAGCCCAGCGCTTCCTATTTTGTGTCTGTGATAGTTCTGATATCACACAAAAGAAGGTCAAGCTCTGATCTCTATAACTCCAGAGAATAGTAATAAGGCAATAATGGATTTAAGTTCCAGGAAGGAAGATTCCAACTGCACATTACTTCCTAACAGTAAGAGTGATTTGACAGTGAAACCAGTTACTGAAAGATGGTGGGCTCCCCTTCACTGTTCAAGGAGAGGATGGAGAGTTATCTGTTGGGGATGATTTGATGTGGGTTCCTGCAGTGAGTTAGGAGGGACTCAAAAACTTACATGGTTCCTGCCAGATCAGTGATTATTGTGGCACTTTGTTTGTAAAAATGCATCAGGAGAATGATCACATATATTCTGGCAACTGGTTTAATCTTAAATTTTAGCTTCAAGGGTGAATAATTCTCAAGCCAGGAGGTAACAAAGAGCCATGTGGTGGCCATTTAAAAGTTTCCCATTGCCCAAAGAAGTCTGGAAATAACTAACTGCAATTTGAATCCAAAATTTTTAATATGGCTTTAGGTCAGAAAAAAAACTACATAGAAACACATACACCTAAGATGATTAATAAGTCTAAAAAGTAGGCATAAAATGCAATAAATTACATAAAACAAAATTAATATGATAACAATGATAAAATAACAATGGCCATCACCAAGATTAGCAGAAGACTTCAGCTGTATGTGGGATGCATAGAACAAACAGAGGCACAACATTGGGCAACCTAGAAAGATACATCAGGGTCCCAGCTGGATAGATGAAGTCACAGATAAACATCATGCTCTCCACCAGGGTAGTTCTTTAAGATAGGATAGATGAAGGACTTCCAAGATTTCCCATAAAGATAGAGCTACAGAGGAACATGTGGCTTAGGGACTCCACAGAGCTGTCCCCAATGGGCATATACACTGCTGAAGAGGAATGCCCCCACAGGACTGCAGAGGCTGGTGCATCGAACCTGGCCAAGGAAGGCCTGACAAGATGTCGGAGTTAGAATGAAGGAGAGATAGGATGATGCCATGTGCACATTTGGTAAAAATCCATGGATTGTGGGATTGGATACTAGGCTTAGGCTGGCTTGGAAATCAATATCCCCAATATGTTGCTTAAGATGGCTCCTGGCATTTTCAAACCCATGGGCAGAGGCTCTCCAAAGAGAGACCTAAGGCTGGAATTTGCTATTAGTTCTGGTTAGGCAGGTTGATTTAAAATGATCTCTGAGAACCAATGGAGCCAGACCCACGGAAAAAAACAAAAACAAAATAGAAATTAATGAGATAGTACCAAACTCTGACACTCATGGAAACTAAACCTGTCTTGAACCGTAAGGCAGCATTCATGAAACATCTTGGAACTTCAAGGATAGTTCTTATAAACTTGGACTGGACAGTTTCCAGGGTTGACTGCAATCTAAGGAGGAAGTGAGCTGGTGATCAATTGTTAGGAATAATCACTGAAAACATGAATTAAGAAAGGGCCATTTTAAAGAAGTGCAACACAGGCAAAGCAAAAGGCCTTTCTTCTTCATATGTATCTGGTTGTCCACAATAAGACTTATCTAAGACATCTGTGCACAGGGAAAGAAAAGTGGGAGGAAAGAAGGAAGTCCAAATAATGTGCATTCAGTTCAGTGCACTGAGGCAGGTTTTATATAGTTCAGTTCAGTGCACTGAGGCAGGTTTTATAAGGCTTTCTTTGTTGTGGCTCCAATGGCTCTGCAGTGCACAGGAGGAACTAGGATGACTAGCCCTAAGTCAGTCTAGTTGCTGTGAAGAACATCTTGTTCTGCTATCTTCTTTTGACACCCACTGGAGAGAGGTGAGCAATGAAGAGAGGGTGTGACTGGGGAGTGGCCAGACAGCATATATAGAGATGTGCTGCTGGTCAGGAGGTACAGCTCAGATTTAGGTAGTAGTTGTTGTTGTTATTTTATCTATTCAGTTGTGTCTGATTCTTAGACTGCCTGGGCTGCTGTTTTCTTGGCAAGGTTTCTCAGAAGTGGTTTGCCATTGCCTCCTTCCTAGGGCTGAGAGAGAGTGACTGGCCCAAGGTCACCCAGCTGGCTTTGTGCCTAGGCAGGACTGGAACTCACAGTCTCCCAGTTTCCAGCCTGGTGCCTTAACCACTACACCAAACTGGCTCTCTTAGGTAGTTATTAGTTTAGGACTATATAGAGATTCTCTTTTTGACTGAGATAAACACAAACTTCATTCTGTTGCATACTTCCAGCGGGAAAAGAAGGGTAGAAGGGTACCTGAGCTGAACAAACACTATATTGTACTTGTTCTTACATTTCTTGTTTTTACTGTGATACTTAATTGCATTGCTTTACTCCAGTGTAGGTAGAGATTTGAGTTTCTTGTGACTGGGATGTTCATCAATGAAATGAAACCGCAGGCTTCCCACCAATAACATCTTTCTTAAAGATGACATTATTTTTTCTCATTGGGTTTTACAGTTATAGTAGCATAATTTGTCAAAGAGCATTACTGCAATCTTTTATGTATTTAAAATTTACTGCTGTTGATAAACATATAAATGTTCTTGAAAAATGGGCTTTTTGTGTGACCCAGTACTATATTTATTTATTCAACTTGTACACCTCCAAACCCTGTAGGACTCCTGGCAGTTGACAGTGTTGTAGATCCAGCATTAGGAATTGGTAAAATATCCATAAGAATTCAGTGAAACATACATAAAGCATCCATGATGAAGATAATTTGATTCAAAATGTAAATGCAAAACCAACCTTAATAATACAGCAATACATTCAATCTAAGGGGTAGCCACCAATTTATAAATGCTGTATGGAAAATCTCAGTTTTGGGCAAGACATTGCTACCAAGAAGCAGTGCCTCCACATTTCAGTTCCCTTCACTTCATGGAAGTAGGGAATGACCAGCATCTTTTCCCACAATGACTTTTTCAGACAGGTTGATGAGGCTCGGAGAATGTTGTCCTGCAGGTATCCAGACACCAAACCATATAGAGCTTTCTGGGTCAAAACCAGAACTTTGAACTGCACCAGGACGGCTACCCGGTGCCAACACAGGCCTCGAAGCACAGTTTAGTATGGCCTTAGCACAAAGTGCTAGTTAACAACTGGGGCAATGCATTTTGTTCCAGGTGGTCTTCAGAAGCAGCCCCACGCAGAGTGAAATGCAGTAGTCCAGGCCTGAATAGAAAGATTGATGGGATTTAAGAAATAAAAGGCTGGGAACTACTGTTCCCAAGTAGGATACAAGTACTGCTGCTTTGGAATTTCACCTGCAAAAGGCAGAGTGCTTGAGGGAAATTTCTTGATGGAAGATAAAGATGCAGAAATCTTCAAGGCTAGCTATTTCCCTTCATCCCTTCATCCCTTCCCCCCGTGCCCTCTTAACTCTTTCTATTATTATTATTATTATTATTATTATTATTATTATTATTACTACTACTACTACTACTACTACTACTACTACTACTATTATTATTTTAATGGAAATAAGCTTTTCATTAGTTTAAGTTTGACAAAAATGGCTGGAGGTTCTTCTTCTTCAGCTGCTTCACTGGCTCACTGAGTTCCCCATTAAATCACATAAGACTGAATGCTTTTGCTGCCACACTTCTCAAAACTAGCAAAGGAGTTGAAAACTAGCCATCAGGCTTCCAAAATAGTAATCAAACATGTTTATTTCTTTTTCACCACTTACCTGGAATCAGACCCTTGGAGTAAAGATGATTTCCCCCTCTCTAGCACTGTCTGTACTAGGATACATATACACACTAACCACTTAAGAGGTATGCTATGGACCAGAAATGACTGCTTCAAATAACACCAAATGCTGAGCAATAAAAATTTGGATTCTGGATTCAGTGTAAAGAAAAGGAGCAAGGGAAAAAATGGGTATTGTTTGCTTTCAGGGCTGGAAAACTTATTTGTTCAAGGTTTTTCCTCCTGGCAATGGTGGCAGGAACAGGGTTTACCTTTTGTGTCTGTTTCAGATAGCCAGCAATCTGTTTTTTTCCTACTGTGCTCCAAACACTGCTTTGTTCTGGAGCATTAAGGAAGACACAATATGGCAGCTGCCATCAAAACAGTAGCACTGACTGGGAAGTGCCATTTCCTTTACAAATGCCAGGTGTGACACAAGCTCAGGCATTTGAGCAAAACAGAAAAAAAATTGGACCATGTGGGTTTCAACAGACATATATAAGTATGCAATAATAATATATATTTCTGCTGCTTAAAGAGAGAAGAAGATATGTTTAAAAGGAAAGAATAAGGAAGTGCATATTAGAAATATTTTCCAACAGCTCCTGCTTCTTATTCTAACTTGTTATTAGATTTTGTAAAAATAATGAAATCCAAAGTCAATTTTTAAATTCTTGCTTTGGAGAAACATTCAAAGAATAATAGAGTAAAAAATTGTTCTGATCCATTTTGCAAAACAACCAAGGGGAATATAGCCATAAATGATTCTCAAAAATTTTGGTTTCCCAAGCTTGCCCATTTATTAATGCTGCCTATGTTCTCCAAAGTGTACACTGGCCAAGGTTATATTGCAACTTAAAGAAGTCCCTGCTGAACTGGAGATAAATCTTGGGGATTCTTGATTTCCCAGGGCTATTAAGAAGCCAGTATAATGAGAAAAAGAGTGCAATGAAAAGCATTCCAAACATGGTGTATTTTCACTAAAAATAATGACTATATCAAAAAGGCCTGCCAAAAGGAGAGTTTAATATCTTATGAAAGGAAGAAATTTCATAATGGTTCTTGGCAGGATCTCACTTTTTTTTTTCTACCACAGAAGCTGGTGATATTCTCTCTTCCACCAGCACAATGAGAGCAGCAGGATGTGGGTTTTTTTCTCTTTTTCAGTGTGCAATTTCTGCAGGTGACTTAAAAGTTGATAATATGGAAACCAGGAAATGGTTATTTTTCATATGTTCAGATGCTAGAATGTTTAATAACTGGAAAGGGTTATATACATGACTGTATCTTTAAGAAAAATAGAGATGTCTACTGCCCATTTTTCCTGCATCACTATTTCTTGCAGGAGGGAATACTTCAGCCATTCCACAAATATTTGGGGAATGCTGCAGCCTTTCTTTCTCCCTACATTGGAGCACAAAATTATCCCAAATAGGGTTAGAAAAATAAATAATTCAAATAACAACAGAATACTATGAAATTAGTTCATTTTGATGAAAATTAATTGCATTTCTTAAATTTAAATAAAATATGAATGGGTCTCTTACGTACTTATTTTTATTTCTGGATTCACACATTCCTATTCTCAAGCTGCTTAGGCCAAAAGATGCCAGGAGCTGAAGCTGAATACTTGTAACCAAAGAATTTACAAAATCTTCTTGGAGAACTGAACAGCCTGGCTACTAGAACAGAGAAGTCTTTTTTGCAGGGTTAGGGTTAGGGTTAGGGTTAGGGAATGGAGGGTTGGGGCTATGGGAATGGAGGAACATGTTCCTGGACCAAACCAAACTTCCTAAACCCTATTGGGATCACTCTCTCCAGGACAGAAGAAGAGGGTCATCTTTCTTTTGTCTCCATTTTTGAGTTTGTGGGGAAAAACAAATTTCCCATTTTCTACAGAGCACTCCTGGGATATGCCCAGATCACTCCTGGCTTTTTTTTTTTTTTTTGGTGCTGCACAGGATAGCTGCTGCTTTCCAAGGAATGCTCTATGACTACTTTTAAATCTACCTTAAGAGAGGAAATAAAATTTAAGACAAAATTAAAATTAAAATACATCTATAAAACAATCTGACTAGAATCCGTGAGTGAAGTCCAAATGGAGCAATCTATGTCAAGGTTATGAGGCAGTATCTAAAATTATAGAAAATGTGATAACATGTAAAATTCCAAAAATGTGATGATATCTAAAATTTAGATAAAGTGAGATAATATCTAAAATTAGCAAAAAAAAAAAAAAGATCATATCTAAAATTTCATAAAGTACATCGGTGTAGCAGGAACTTGGCCCATCAAGGTCAGGCAGATCTTACATGCTGATGTGCAAAAGCTAGTCACATATGTGCAATGACATACAAGGTTAGACTTGTTTCTCCATCCCCAGACGGCCCTGGAGGACCTTCTCAGAAATCATGCGATGGTACTCTTAATTAATTTATTTAATAAGCAATCTAGAGAAGAGGTGCGGAATCTCAAAATAGAACAGAACAATATTTAAATATTTTAAGCATCTGTTTGGCCTTAAATACATTTTTTTGTGAGTGGGTAAGTGTGTGTGTGCATGTGTGATTGTATATGTAAGAAAGATCCCACTCCACAACTCCTAGAACTCCTATATAGAAAATGGATGAAAGGTTTAGTATCCACCTATCTAAACTACACGTTATACTCCTTGTTCTGGATTCATGTCATGTGTAAATGGAGTCAGTGAATAATCCTGGTTTGTTTAGGAAAGTAAACCACAGCTTAAAAGCCCAGTTCTTAGTCTGGCTTAGTAATTGCAACTCTTGCTTAGAGAAATGGGACTTAAATTACATTCCAGGGAACAGCAGTGGTTCCCAAACAACGTGAAGCTGTTTCCGGTGTACTTCCAAAGGCACTAAAGATCCTACTTCCCTCATAACTTTGTGAAGAGTAGATTTTTAGCACTCACTACAGTGAAGAACAAAACTTGAAATGGGCTGAATATTACAGACTCTAAGACTTTCTTTAAAATAAATGACATTCCATATATGGCAAAATTTATTTGTTGTTGTTTAGTCGTTAAGTCGTGTCCGACTCTTCGTGACCCCATGAACCATATTGCGCCAGGCCTTCCTATCTTTCACTGCCTCCCTGAGTTTGCTCAATTTCATGCTCATTGCTTCAGTGATGCTATCTAGCCATCTCATCCTCTGCCGTCCTCTTCTCCTTTTGCCTTCCATCTTTCCCAGCATCAGGGTCTTTTCCAAAGAGTCCTCTCTTCGCATTAGGTGACCAAAGTATCTGAGCTTGAGCTTCATTATCAATCCTTCCAATGAGCAATCAGAGTTGATTTCCTTTAAGATTGACTGGTTTGACCTCCTAGCAGTCCAGGGGACTCTTAAGAGTCTTCTCCAGCACCACAGTTCAAAGGCATCAATTCTTCGGCGTTCAGCCTTCTTTATGGTCCAGCTCTCACAGCCATACATTACTACTGGAAAAACCATAGCTTTGACTATGCGGATCTTTGTCGGCAAGGTGACGTCTCTGCTTTTTAATATGCTATCTAGGTTTGCCATAGCTTTCCTCCCAAGGAGCAAGCGTCTTTTAATTTCATGGCTGCAGTCTCCGTCTGCGGTGATCTTGGAGCCCAAATAAATGAAGTCTGTTACTGCTTCCATTTCTACCCCTTCTATTTGCCAGGGATTGATGGGTCCAGATGCCATGATCTTAGTTTTTTTAATGTTGAGTTTCAAGCCAGCTTTCGCACTCTCCTCTTTCACCCTCATCAATAGGCTCTTTAGTTCTTCTTCACTTTCTGCCATTAGGGTGGTATCGTCTGCATATCTGAGGTTATTGATGTTTCTCCCTGCAATCTTAATTCCGGCTTGTGATTCTTCCAGCCTGGCATTTCTCATGATGTACTCTGCATATAGGTTAAATAAGCAGGGTGACAGTATACAGCCTTGTCGTACTCCTTTCCCTATTTTGAACCAATCGGTTGTTCCATGACCGGTTCTAACTGTTGCTTCTTGGCCCGCATACAGATTTCTCAGGAGACAGGTAAGGTGGTCTGGTATCCCCATCTCTTTAAGAATTTGCCACAGTTTGTTGTGATCCACACAATCAAAGGCTTTTGCATAGTCAATGAAGCAGAAGTAGATGCTTTTCTGGAACTCTCGTGCTTTCTCCATGATCCAGCGAATGTTGGCAATTTGATCTCTAGTTCCTCTGCCTCTTCGAAACCCAGCTTGTACATCCGGTAGTTCTCGGTTCACGTACTGCTGAAGCCTAGCTTGTAGGATTTTGAGCATAACCTTGCTAGCATGTGAAATGAGTGCAATTGTGCGATAGTTTGAGCATTCTTTGGCATTGCCCTTCTTTGGAATTGGAACGTAAACTGACCTTTTCCAATCCCGTGGCCACTGTTGCGTTTTCCAAACTTGCTGGCATATTGAGTGCAGCACTTTAACAGCATCGTCTTTTAGTATTTTAAATAACTCAACTGGAATACTGTCATCTCCACTAGCTTTGTTGTTAGCAATGCTTCCTAAGGCCCACTTGACTTCACTCTCTAGGATGTCTGGCTCAGGGTCAGTGACCACACCAGCATGGACATCAGAGACATTAAGATCTTTCTTGTATAGTTCTTCTGTGTATTCTTGCCACCTCTTCTTTATCTCTTCTGCTTCTGTTAGGTCCCTGCCTTTTTTGTCCTTTATCATGCCCATCTTTGCCCTAAACGTTCCTTTGATATCTCCAATTTTCTTGAAGAGATCTCTAGTCTTCCCCATTCTATTGTTTTCTTCAATTTCTTTGCATTGTTCATTTAAGAAGGCCTTCTTATCTCTCCTTGCTATTCTCTGGAAATCTGCATTCAGTTGCTTATATCTTTCCCTTTCACCCTTGCTTTTCGCATTCCTTCTTTCCACAGCTATTTGTAAAGCCTCATCAGACAGCCATTTTGCTTTCTTGCATTTCTTTTTCTTTGGGATGGTTTTAGTTGCTGCCTCTTGTACAATGTTACAGACCTCCGTCCATCGTTCTTCAGGCACTCTGTCTACCAAATCTAATCCTCTAAATCTATTCATCACCTTCACTGTGTACTCACATGGAATATGATCTAAGTCATACCTGAGTGGTCTAGTGGTTTTCCCTACATTCTTCAATTTAAGCCTAAATTTTGCAGTAAGAAGCTCATGATCTGAGCCACAGTCAGCTCCTGGTCTTGTTTTTGCCGTCTGTATAGAGCTTCTCCATCTTTGGCTGCAAAGTATGTAATCAATCTGGTTTCGGTATTGACCATCTGGTGATGTCCATGTGTAGAGTCGTCTCTTGTGTTGTTGGAAAAGGGTGTTTGCTATGACTAGCTTGTTCTCTTGACAGAACTCTATTAGCCTTTGCCCTGCTTCATTTTGTACTCCAAGGCCAAACTTGCCTGTTATTCCGATTACTCCTTGACTTCCTACTTTAGCATTCCAATCCCCTATGATGAAAAGGACATCTTTTTTTGGTGCTAGTTCTAGAAGGTCTTGTAGGTCTTCATAGAACCGGTCAACTTCAGCTTCTTCGGCATCAGTGGTTGGGGCATAGACTTGGATTACAGTGATGTTGAATGGTTTTCCTTGGATACGCACTGAGATCATTCTGTCGTTTTTGAGGTTGTACCCCATTACTGCCTTTCCCACTCTCTTATTGACTATGAGTGCAACTCCATTTCTTCTAAGGGTTTCTTGCCCACAGTAGTAGATATAATGGTCACCTGAATTAAATTCACCCATTCCCGTCCATTTCAATTCGCTGATTCCCAAGATGTCGACGTTCAATCTTGTCATCTCATGTTTGACCACATCCAGCTTGCCTTGGTTCATGGATCTTACATTCCACGTACCTATACAATATTGTTCTTTACAGCATCGGACCTTCTTTTCGCTTCCAGATACATCCACAGCTGAACGTCCTTTCGGCTTTGGCCCAGCCGCTTCACTCTTTCTGGAGCTACTTGGAATTGCCCTCCGCTCTTCCCCAGTAGCATATTGGACACCTTCCGACCTGAGGGGCTCATCTTCCGGCGTCATATCTTTTAGCCTTTTAACATTGTCCATGGGGTTTTCTTGGCAAGGATACTGGAGTGGGTTGCCATTTCCTTCTCCAGTGGACCACATTTTGTCAGAACTCTCTGTCATGACCTGTCCGTCTTGGGTGGCCCTGCACGGTATAGCTCATGGCTTCACTGAGTTACACAAGCCCCTTCTCCACGACAAGGCAGTGATCCATGAAGGGGGGCAAAATTTATAATGCTGTATTAAACATAGGAGAAAATAAAAATGGTGCAAGAACATACTGCTCTGAGAATCTTCTCTGGTGTTTTTACCTCTCAGTTTCCAGCGCCAAGAAGGAATGGCAAGCTGCATGTGGTTAACATGAACATGAATGTGTTATTACATGTCAGCTGCTACAGAGATGGCCTATGTGAGGCTGTTGGCCTAATTTCCTGTAGCCCGTTTTCTGATCCTTAACAAGAGTTCCATGGTCCTTCCTTGGTATGCTGAGAGGGAAAAGGAACAAGGATATAAGAAAGAGAGAGAAAGTGTTTCCACTGAGACAAAATACCAAAAAGAGAGAGAACAAGTAGCCCCATCTATCCTTGGCTCTAGCCATGCTGATCACCAAATGGCACATTGCTCCCTTACCCCCTGAAGATGTTGCCACTGAAAGAAGAAAAGGTTGCCTACTCTGGGATAAATGAAGAAAATTAGGATATAGCAGTGTGGGTTCAGAATATCCTTATTTGGATCTAGTAGTCTCAAATATTCTACTTACTGTATAGGACTAAAGAATAACACTCTTTTTCACTGGCTCTCCTATACAAAGGTGATAATAAAGATGAGGGAGACCTTTTAGATATTTCTTGACTGGAACATATAGGACCTAAAATTTAGGTATATTTCAGTCAGAAGATATAACAACTCTGTAGCAGGAGGGACACTCAAGGAACCAACAAATCAAAAGTGAGAGATGTATGCTCAGCTGGCTGTAGACATGGGACTTCTTTTCTCTATTTACTGCTTTAGAAGTGAGGAGGAGAAAGGCTGGACAAAAGACTGCTTTAAAATGGCTGGGAAATAAGTAATCCTGGAACATTTGGTCTATGGCACTTGTCAGCAAAGTCCCACTATAATGTACATGGGGCACACTGGCCTCTCTCTAGACCCTTGTCCATAATACGGCACCCACAGGTACTTCCCTTAGCAACTGCTGGGTTGCATGGGCTAGTTCTTTTAACATTCTTTTATTATTTTTTTAAGCGGAAACTACATTAACTTACAGATGCAAAAATGTCCATGTTCTCACCCAACAACTCTTGTTAAAGACCATTATGTAGATGTCATTCTGTTTTCTAAATGCTTCTTCCACCATTCCACACTATCAGTTTTCCACCCCACAGGAAAAACTCTGTATTATACTCCACTCCTCTTACTACATGCCTATGATGAAATGGAATACGAACCATGAAAATGTAACCAATAATAAATTTCTTGTGTTTAAGGGGAAAAAAAGTGGATTCTAAAGTCTTTGGTAGATGTTTTCCAGACCGAGTCCTTTGTCAAGGGCTCTACAAATTAACAAATGTTTATCAGAACATTTGTTTAGAATACATCCATAAACTTTATATTGTAAAACAATTAACTGAATTTACTGAAAACATTATGGGTATTCTAAACAACAGACATATAGCCTGAAGAGTGCTGCTATCATGCTTGATCTGTTTTTTATGTTAAAACCATACTTACATATCCAGATGAGGGAGAAATTCTTTGCATTATATAAAAAACAAAGCAAAACACAAAGATAAGAGTTATACATAAAAACCATATGCTAAAAACCTAACCCATATTTTTCTGTGAACATACTGCTAGTCTCATCTCCCCAAAATACTATTTCTTAGGCTCTGCAAGGAAAACAAGGTACTTATTTTAAGAAGAATGAGTTCTTCAGAACAAACTCCTCTGAAAAGTATAGCTCAGGTCTTACTTGCCTGATACATTTTTTCCCCTTACGTTGGTTACAATGGTGCATTGGTCCTGCACTCTGTCCCTTATAGGAAGTACATTCAGATTTTTTAGTGTGAAATGCTTGTACATTTTTTATTCAAAGCATCTTTATTCAAAGTCCAAAAAGGACTGCTCCTGCAATTACTTGCCTACTACTTGATGAGAGAGGAAACCATATGAAGGAGAGATAAGGGAGAGATCCTCCCCAGTGCCTTTAATTTTAATATATCATAGCACATGCAAAACTGTAATGTTCTCCCTGCATTTCTACTTCCCCTAGCCATCCTGGCACAATCCTACGTTCTCACAAAGCAAATACCATGCAAAGTGCTCCTAACGCATCCACAACTTCAGCCAAACGTTTTGGCAACACTTCTGCCACACAAAGATGTAGCAAGGTCTATTCTTAAGCCAGAGATGTGGCCGTCCAGATATTGCTGAACTACAACACCCAACATCCCTCATCGTAGACCACAGTAACTGAGGTTGCAGGGAGAAGCCAGTTAACAATATCTGGAGGATCATGGGTTTACTACCATCACCATGAACTTTAGAAAACCTGTAGCCAAAGATGTGGTCTGTCTTTGTATCTTGGTGTCTATTGTCAAGTTCTGTTCTATAATCCTCAGTTCTGTGCTTTATACCTGAGCTGCTTTTGGACTATCAAATGTTTAAGTTCTACTTTCCTCAAGGCACTTCACTCCCTCCTTTATTTCCCCAAACCAATGATTCTCCATTTGTCCCAGCCCACGGCCATGGCCGCAAGAAAGAAAATATGTGACCAAGCAGGAGGGCAGCTGTGTTGTCCGCAGCCACTGAGGTGGGAGGGACAGAGAAATCTTCTAAGTTTTATGGACTCTGTCACAGGGGGGAGGCATCTCAAAATGAAACGAGGAGCCCCAAAAGAGAGGTAGCAGCACAAGACAGCCCCACCTGAGTGTGTCTTGGGAGGAAGCCCATAGCCTCGTATTCTTTAAAAGGGAAAAAGTAATAATAGTAACTGAAGCGAGCCAAGAATATCAAGTCGTTCATAGCTGTGAAAAAGCCAGGGAACGCTGAGTCGCGCCTGCCCAATGTTTTCCTTCCAAACAAGTCTGACCACCCTCCCTACATAACAACTTATTTATTAAAGTTAAGGTTGCCCAAGTGGAACAAAGCCTATGCAACAGCTAAGGTCTAAAGTGCCGTATGTAACTAATTGCAAATAAGTGTCATTAAAAGTGATGGGAGTTGTTAATAAGAGGGGTATGTTTTAGGCTCACAGTCCACATTTTAATTAATCCAAAGAGTTTTTTTTTTTTTTTTAAGTTTTGGTGGAAAGTAGGGAATAAAATGGCAAAAAGACTCTGAGAAAATCGTTGCGTGCAAAAAGAGAAACAATAACATTGAGAGGTTTTTGTTTTTAATGGAGAGATTGGCCTATAGAAAGTTGGAATGTTATTCAGAAAACTGCTTTTAAAACTTCTTTTTTAAAAAGGAAACTGGGAAATCATACCACTTCATTTGAGAAATTTGGAGCTGTCACTAGTTATGGTTAATTAATACAATTGCAGATCTGCATATAGAAAATTTTACACAACATGTTTTAGCACTACATAATCAACTAAAATATACTTACTGGTTGACCGTAGAGAGAGATGGTGACAGAGTAGAATTTAGCAACATTTACTGCGGTAACTGGAGACTGATCTGATAGTAGATGGTTTATATAGCCATTTTCCATCTTACCATGATATTTGGTACTAATAAATCAGAGCAGCGATACATACTCAATTATCTCTATCTTCCTGACTTTACACGCATAAATCAATTCCAGTCTGGGTATACTTTCACATTTCTTTTCCAAAAAAGGAAGGATAAGACATTTAGTCAGGCAAAGAAAGTTTTTCAGTGAATTACTCTGGCAACATTAAATAGTTAGCAGGTATAAAGATCTTCCATGTAGTCCCTTCCCATAAAAAAGTAATGCTCCACTTTCAGCCTAAACAACCTGCAATGTAAAAAAAACATTTATTTATTCGCTAGATTTACCTCCTGCCTTTTCTCTACAAGCTCATGTTGATTTACATGGAATATAAGTTACAGTTATATACCTCCTCGGGCTATGGGTTCACCCAGAGTTGCTATGGAGCCAAAGAACCCTAGAAATGTGTTCAACCAACAATCAAATAATCCCTCGAAGTCTTTAAAAAGACACTGGATAGCAACCTCTCAAGGATGGTTTATTTTTTTTCCCCCCTACACACTGCAGAGGGTTTTTATTGGATAATCCTTGTGTTCACTTCCATTTCTATTATTCTATAATTCTATTCCCCTATATTTTATCCCCAGAACATCAAGTGTGTGTGATAGGATGGGCTAAAAGAAAGTGACTGGTCCAAAGTCAACTAGTTAGCTTCAGGTTGAGGGAAAATCAGCTAAATGGATTAGGGAGGCCACCGATCTGATGGGAAAAAACACTTGAGCCAAAATTAAGACAGCTAGTCTTTATATATTCAGGCCATCGCAAATTGACTAGGAATAAATCGGAAGACCCAAAATACAGCTCTTATACATTTTGGCAGAACATCTTTCAGTTGTCACATCTTTAGACTTACAAACCTGGGAGCCACTAAACTTTTGACTGGTTGTCATGGCTTAAAATAACCTTGGAGCTTTTGGGGAAACTATCAGAATTGGACCTTGTTTATTCCCTCCAAATTCCAGAGGCTGGAAAGTAGGGCTGTGTAAAATATTTGAAGGAGCACCTAAACATTGGTGAGAATGAGGTGTCCCTCCATATAGCACTGACGCAACTGCATTCTCTAAGAGACCCAGGTTGCCTCAGCATATATTTCCATACAGAGCCCATTTGCTATGTCAGTAGTCCCAGAGGAACTGTTTATCTATCTATTGTTGTCTATTGTCTATTTCTTAAAATATAGAGGGCGAAAGACTGATCTCAGTCCTCAGGGATATGAAAAAATAATTTACACTAGTAAACAGGCATAACAAAGCCTAGGCGTAGATAACAGAATGGAGTAGAGAACATAAATGTTGGTTGGTTGTTTCTCAACTGCAATGTTTCAATAGCCATTGAAAGGGCAGGGTGTACAATGATCAACATTATTTAGAAAAAATAATACCTGGGGATTTCTATCTTCTCTACCACCAGTACCAAATGGTTTGGTACTAGTGGTAGAGAATAAGAGAACAGGGCTCAAGTATATACTACATTCTCTTCAAATCAAAGGTGAAACAGGATTAACAGGAATTGACGTTCTATGGATCAGAGCTTTCCTTCATGCAAGTGAAATGCCCAACTGTTTGTTCCTTCTGACACCAGAGTGACCATATCAGAAAAGTATGAATCATGGAGGGTTCTGCAGGATGGGAAGGGACAACCAAGATCAGATTTCTTTTCTTCCAAGGAAGGATCTCTTTCACTCTGACTATAAACTGTTTAAGGCCTTTGGGATTCTTCTTTCCCAGAGATGACTGGACAGCAGCCTAAAGTATCAAAAATTGACAGAAGTGAAGGATGCAAAATGATGGAAAATTAACAACCTACTTTCAGCAAGTGACAGAGTTTAGAGTTGTATAAAATGAATCGGAACATATTACATTGGTTAAAAGAGAGGGAGGAGAATTTTCATTTCTTTAGAACTGTGAAAATTATGTTGTAAATGACAGATGGGAATATATTTATGTTAAGTTTTCTTCCAGACATATATGTTTAGATACATGTACACATATCCATATACAGAATATGTAGTGTGTGTCTTATTATTTGAGCCTTAGAGAATTCCTTTAAATTCAGAGTGATTATATTATTTATGACTGTATTTTTAAGAATATGTTATGCTGAGTCAGGCAGACATGGAAGAATATAATGGTGTCAGATACCATACGTTGTGTGTGTGTGTGTGTGTGTGTGTGTGCATGCGTACGTGTGTGTTACTAATATAAACATGCTAGTAACACTTCCTTTGGGTGGCAAGTTCAATGGCTTGCTTAAGAATACCACTTTACCTCCTAAACCATTTTGATGGAGCGTCACCCTAAACTGCTCTATAAAAATCAACTATGGCTACTAGAAGAGAGAACATACACAGTTCCTTTAAATAACAGAAGAAATGCATTGGTGGATTTATTCGTTTTTGTCTTGTTCTCTTTCAAACCAAAAGGCAGATATCTAGAGGCCTGTAAAGATGTCTGCCTACAAACAAGGACAGGTAGTTTCTAGATTTTCACAGATTTGGCACACTACTTTCAATTGGGTTCTGAAGAACATTCCATTCCCCTAAACATCTAGGTCAAAATTTTCAACTATTATGGCCTTTGATTCTCATTGTTGACTGTTGTGGAAGATCTTGATCTTTCTCAATTTGTCACCTGAAAGTTGGGGAAGTTCAAGAAAGTTCATTTTTCTGACTTAACTTTATATACAGTATGTTGGAAAAAGCATTTCACGCTTTAAATCTGAAAGGATTTAAAAACAACATCTGCACTGACACATGGAAAATACATTTTCTGAAGATTTAAGGATGGCAGTTTGGGGTAAGCATTTGGGTGGGAAAAATTAATAAGGCATGGCATGGGCAAGTTATCTTTAAAAAAACAGTCAAGTTTTAACTTCTTCAATTATCTCACAAGTCTGAATTGCAACATTTTAACATTTTATTGGTGTTTTTCTGTTCACCAAACTAGCTTTGTACAGTACCTTAGAATATTGTACATTAAAGCTTCATTGACAGCAGTGCAGCATTGACCCATTTCAGGTGCATAGAAAGGGCACACTCTGGGGGCAACAAGATTTCCTGCTGTCTCGAGGATGGAAGGGGAGTACAGCAAAGTAGCTGTATGGATGTGGCTGTAGGCACACAAGTCTTCCAAGATGTAAACATGAGGAAAGGAAAGGAATAGCTAGTTGCAATATTGTATGCTTACTGATGTGTAGGAAGGACTGGATTTATACTGGAGGTTTGGCAGATGAATTTAGCTAGGTCTCAGCTAAGAAATTTATCCATGGAATCCCCTGAAAAAAATCCAGCAAGACAATGGGTTCAACTACCAGAAAATCCTAATTGGATATCAGCATTAATTCACCTGCTTAATCCTGAGCACAGCCTCTGACTCAACCAGTTGGCTGGGGAATTCTGGGAGTTGCCCCCACTCGTCTTAAAGTTGCTAAGGTTGCGAAACACTGACCTAGAGATATCATTGAGAGAGGAAGCTTTATTGTCTTGTATTGGACCTATTGCACACAAAACCCAATTCCACCTGTGAAGGGGCATAATCATTTATTTATGGAAGTATACATTTATACTTCCATTCCAATGTAACTTGTATTTACATCTATCCCATTGTGTTAATGCAAAGATGGAAGCCATGCATTGCCTATTTGAAAGCAATAAATCTTTTTAGTAAACTCAAGATAATAAATTCTGCTGGGGAAGAACTATTGGTGATTTTGGATTCCAAATGGGAAATTCTGAGAAAGCTGTCCAAGAAAATATCCTAGTCTCGTTCTAGTGCTATTAGAGACATGAGATCACTGTCCCTACTTCACTGAAGCCATTCAAGTATTTGAATGGAATTAGAAATCATAGGCTTCCTTTTATTTTACATGTCATGTTTCTAGAGTTGAGAAGGAAATGAGTAAAGTCATTCAGCTGGGTGATCTTTTAAAAAGAATATATACAGCAAAATTAAGGAGAATATGAGGTAGAATTCCAAACCCTCTGTGTGTGTGTGTGTATTTCAATGAACTTGGGATGTTTTCAGACATAGATATTGCACCTAATAATGGGCAATTACATAGCTACAGTATTGCATTTGTATCTGAAATATCTAGCGCTACTTTCCACTTTTCTTTCATCTTAATATGATGAGCAATTATTATTTTTTTATTTCTTTGACCAAATTTCCCATTTCTAGGTTTATAAGGAAAGGTTCCCTGGTGACAAATTCAAGTGCTGCTTATCACCTATAAACTCTTCATCATTTAGTATCTGGACAGTGGGCTGCCTCTCTCCAGTTCTTTCTGCCTACCCAGAAAGTTCTGGGAGGGTTGCCTCATTCCAGGTTCTTTCAGTTAAGCAGTGTTATCTTACAGAGCCTCTGAGGTGGGCTATTTTTGTGGCCATTCCTGCCCTCTGGAAAAGTATGCCTTGCATATAGTACAAGTCCTGTTGTATTTGCATAAAGCCTTGAAGACTTGACTTTTAGAGCAGGCCCCGGGGCAGGGAAGTTGTGATCTACTCCCTGATAGATGTTCTGTATGGTAAATTAATTGGGTTGGTTGATTTGTTTTGCCAATATGGGTGTTTGTTAACTTCATTATTGTTGTCATTACTTGTCTTTTTTGTCTGTTGTCTTAATCTTAATGATTTATATTCTATAAGCCACCCTTACAGAGATGTCTCAGAGAACTTCTAGAACTCACAGGATTTGCAGGATCTGCTCAAGACAGAGAACACCAGAAGGGCATCTGCGGGGGCTTATTAGCAATGGCCATAACAGCTCCAGCAGTGATACCTTCCAATTTATGGGTCCACCTGCTGGTGCCATAGCACAAGAATGAATGAATATTCACCACCCAGACTTGCCACTGCAATTGAGGTGGCCTACAAATTTGATTAAATAAATAAAGAATGCACTATTACAATTTCAGACCAGGCTTGTGTGAAGCTTATTGCTTGTCTGAGAGAAATTTAAATGCATTCTTTAAAAGGCCCTTGAATGTGTTTTTCTTGAATGATAAAGATTTTATCAAGCTGATGGAACTAGAAATGACATAGTTTCCATATTAAAAGGAATTCAGTTACATAATTATCTTTGCTATGGGATGCACTAAAAAATTTATTAGAGGTCAAATTATCCCATATCTTTCATGTAAAAAGAAACAACAGTTGACTAAAGTTATCTTTTTTAGGACAAATTTAAAGCATAACCTTGTCATGCTTCCCACCCATCTCCTGACTGATACAGATCTTTCATTTCTGCTAAATATGAACAACTTTTGTTTCCAAAATAGACCTTTTCTTTTCAAAGACTTTCAGTTGATTCATCAGATCTCAGGATCACATTCTTTACCTATGTCAGCTTCAAATCATTGGTATTTGTCTTCTTATGGCGACCAATGGAAGTGACCCCCCCAAAAAACCTCCCCCCACCAAAAAAAAAAAAAAAGATTTGCCTCCTCCACTACTCATTCTGAGCTGTACGAGCTGCAAGTATCTAGAAATGATAGACAATGCACCAGTTAATTTCTCACTTAAGGTTGTTTTGTTCCATCCACAATAACTTATCAATAACTGCAACCTGTACTTTACATTTTTGTACAATACACAGTAGACACTCATTTGGAGTACTCCCAGTGTAGTCTTGCAAAGTTTGTGCTTACCTACAAAGGTAGGATTAATTAAAACAAATCTTTCTTGTTGAACTATTGAGTTTGATCAAAAGCTACACAATATGCCAATAAAAAGTGGTTAGGAGAGGAAAGCCCAGTTTATATGACTCAACTTTTTTTGTGCTAATATTAACTTTGGCTAGTGAGCCTTTTTCCCTGTATAGTTTTTCCAGATCTGAAAGGATTTTTATAATGTCTGAAACCAAGTTAACTAGACTATATTGAACTGCAGCTTTGTTATATTTGAATATCTTTCCTTTTAAACAATGTGGTGTCTCTGTGTGCATATGTGTGTATGATATAACACAGACAGACACACACACACATCTTCTGTCTCTGAAATCTCCCTGATGAACTAATCAAATTTTGGGCCATTGAAAACTTCTGACTGGATGCTGCCACAAAACACATGCTTTGCTTTACTTTACCCCCATTCCCGCCCCCCCCCCGAAAAAAGCCCTCACATCTGATTGGTCGGAGATCCAGCTGAAGCTCATATATCTTTTTCATGCTTCTTGGATCTGGACGGGACACACCAAAAATCGACATTTCATCTGAATGAGATTTTCTGTATTCTCTTAATGCAGCTTCACAGAGATGTTAGTGCAACCATTGTAACCAAACCAGGAGCTAAAAAGTCAAGGAGATAGGAAATCAGTGATGGGAAGGCTTTATAGAGTCAGATTAGTGTTTTCAGAGTAAAGGACTATTTGAGTCAAGAAGGGATTTAAGCAAAGCCACAGCAAGACCCTGATAAGGACAAAAAGTTCTTTTTAGGGACTGGAGAATGGGTTTAAAAACTACATTCAGCTACAAAAGTCACAGGTCAGATCACATTTTTTACAGCAGTCCATCTCACTGGAATTCAGTGCAGATTCTGTTAGGTTAATCAGCACCATATCATCCATAGTTTTCTGCCACAAAATTTTAAAATAAATTAATACTATAGAATGCTCATTAAAGAAACTAAATGCCCTCTTAAAAGTTGGTGTGTGTCATTCTTTGCACAGTTCATCCTTCAACCTGTCAGGAACTTTGTATCTCCAATTATATCAGTCATCCATATTAATTTTCTAAATTTGGGAGTCATGAAGTCAACTTCATCTGTAGTTATTATCAGAAAAAGTTATCATCATACCCCCAAATGAGGAACTTTCAGATACCATCTTGCCCATCCTATGTTGTTATTTTTTGTTGTTATTATTTAAAAATCAGTTGACTTTTAAATTATTTTGTCTGTATATAATCTGTTTAATAATTTTAACATTCTCATTGTTGACTGTTGTGGAAGATCTTGATCTTTCCCAGCTTGCCACCTGGAAGTTGGGAATGATCAAGAAACTTCATTTTTCTGACTTAACTTTATATATGTTGGAAAAAGTATTGCTGAAAGGATTTAAAAACAATATCTACACTGACACATAGAAAATACATTGTCAAGATTATTTCTTCTAATCTGAAGATTTAAGGATGGCAGTTCTGGGTAAGCATTTGGGTGGGAAAAATTAATAAGGCATGGCATGGGCAAGTTATCTTTAAAAAAACAGTCAAGTTTTAACTTCTTCAATTATCTCACAAGTCTGAACTGAAACATTTTAGCATTTTATTGGTGTTTTTCTATTCATCAGACTAGCTTTGATTGTCAAAAAAGGAATTTTCCTCAGTAGTACTTCCCTCTGCAACCCTCTATGTCATCTTGCAGAGTGTTGTCCCCCATCCCCACAGCATCCTGAGAGTATGACGAGGAGCCGGGAGAGGCTGTAGAGCAGTGTTTCTCAACCTTGGCCACTTGAAGATGTGTGGACTTCAACTCCCAGTATTCCCCAGCCAGCCATGGGAGTTGAAGTCCATATATCTTCAAGTGGTCAAGGTTGAGAAACACTGCTATAGAGAGGAAGGAAGATGATCTTGATGGAGATAGGCAGGAACCATTATCTAGACAAAAAGGGCTGAAGCATTTTTTAAGTTCAGAACAATGAGGTATATTTGGAATCAACTCAGGTAGAGGTCTCCTTAAATCACTGAAGTATAAGAAGGGGGAAGTGCCCAAGCAGACTCACAAGGTACTATTATTATAGCCAATCTCAACAAAAGTGGTTTTAGCCTTCTGGTGGAGTTCATTTCTGAATCTGGTTTACCTAGTGGGACTGACAGAGGACTTAGTAATGTAGGGATACCAGGAGTCAGGGAACAGCAGGGCAAACTGCAGCCCCAAATCCCTGTTGGGATTCCTCTGAGCACCTAGAAGTTTATGAAAGCCATGGCAATATCAGGTCAAGAATGGAGGGGCTGAAAAATATAGAAGTGTGAGATTTCAGGGAACAGCTTCTTGGCAGTAATGTTTATGTGAGAGTATCTCTTGCTAATCTCAAGTAGAGTACAATCTGAACTGAACAAAAACAATCCACCTGATTTGGGGCAGAGGCTTGAAGCCTGGAATATAAAACTGGCTAATTGAAGATGACCCAGAGCTGGAATTAACATCTTCATCCTCTGTATTCCTCTAACTAGCAGGTAGAGCCCTAGCTGCATTTCCTGGGACTGTTTGCTTAGTACCCTGACTTTGCTCCTTTCTTGTATTCTGTAGGCTTTGGAAGTCTTTTACTAAGTTGGCTGGCTCTTAAACTCTTGGCAGACTTCTTTTCTGCTTTACCCCATCTGGAAATTATTTGGTTAGAAGGAAAGCTTAGCGAGTCTTATCTGTCAGCCAAGCAGAGTGGCTCATCTGCTGGAACAGGCCACAATGGGCCCCTGAACCATCTATGATTAGATGGAGGATGGGGGAAGAGCACAGGTTTTATTTCAAGGTTGGAAGAATGTTGATTGTTTCAAATGGCACTGAAGTGTTCAATTAAAAACAATAATAAGAAAAGCTCATATGAATGGAAACAAACTCAACTGTCCCTGTGCGCCTAGCTCATTTATCTTCAGACCTGGATATATTTAGATATATAGATATTTAGCCCATTCTGGCTGAAAGGGTGCTAATTAATATTAATATGTGTTGTTAATATACTAAATGAGTTTACTTTAAGAAATAAAAACAATTTCCATGTTGAAGTAATAAGTGAGTGGGGAGGTTGATGATATAGTATCATAGGGCTGGAAGATGCTTTGGGGGTTTTCTAGTCCAATCAACTGCCCAGGGCAGGAATCCTCAGACCATCCCAGGCAAATGGCTATCTAACCTTTGTTTGAAAACCTTCAGTGATGAAGCACCCACAGCTCTAGGAGGCAGGCTGTTCCTTGCTTAATAATTCTCACAGCCAGAAAATTCTTCCTTCTTTCAAGTTTGGATCCCTCCCTCCCTCCCTCCCTCCCTCTTTCTCAAGCTTCCATCCATTCATTCTTGTTCTACCCTTGGGCACTACAGAGAATAAATCCACACCCTGGACCCTGTGACAGCCCTTCAACTTTTGGAAGACGTTTATCACATTTCCCCTTAGCTTTCTCTTCCCTAGGCTCAACATACCCAGTTCCTTTAAGTGTTCTTCATAGGATTTAGTCTTCAAGCCCATCACCAACTTGGATGCTCTTCTCTGCTCTCTTTCCAGTTCCTCAGCATTCTTCTTGTATTGTAGCAACCAGAACTGGGCACAATATTCCAGTCTGACCAGTACAGTAGATCTCAACATGATACCTTTGTTGATACAGCCTAAGGTTACATTGGCTATTTTGACAGTTGCAGCACATTGCTGACTCATACTTGATCTGTGGTTACCAGAACACTTAGATCCTTTTCACAAGTAGTACTGCTAAGCCAGGTACCTTATGCCTTGCATCTGGTTTTTCATAAATGTGCAGAACCTTCTTGCCACTGAATATCATTTTGTTGGATAAAGCCCAATGTTCACCTCTATCAAGATCTTTTTGAACCTTGAGCCTGTCCTCTGAGGTGTTAGCAATCCCCTCCAGTTTTGTATCATTTGCAAGTTTGCTGAGCATACCTTCTATCCCCTTGTCTAAATCATTCATACAACTTTTGACAAGCACTGGACCCAGGACAAAACCCTGAAGTATCCCATTGCCTGCCTATCTACATGTAGACATAGATGGGTATGGTTATTCAACCAATTGAGAATCCATTTGGTAGTGGGACCATTCATTTCACATTGTTTCATTTTATCAAAAAGGAAGCTATGATCAACTTTATCAAATGCTTTACTGAAGCCTAGGTATACTACATCCACAGCATTCCCTTAGTCTACTAATCTAGTCACTTTGTAGAAACAAATGTCTGACAAAATCTATTTTTCACAAGCCCATGCTGGCTTCTAGTAATCACTTTGTTCCTTTCTAAGTACTTGCAAACCCACTGCTTAATATTCTCCACAAAACCACTTGATTTTTCAGGGGATGAGAGCCAGCAGTGTGCTGGAGCCAGCTTGTAGCAGCTCACGGAAGCTGATTGTTAAATTTTCAGAAATTTTGTGAGCCATTTGAGAGAAATGCTGAGCCACGACACCTAGCATGCCAGTCCGCTATTTGGCATTAGTGGTGTGGCATGGAAGTGACAATAGTGTCAGAAAAGCTAGCTGTTATACATTTATCAACACACCTCTGATGAGAGCAGATCAGTGTTTCCAATATTCCAATGGGGAAACTGTTTTAAGTTTTTTAGAATGTTTTAAAACTCCCCACTTTAGCTATGTCCCCCCCCCCCCCCCCAAGCTGACTAACTTTTAGAGTCAGCACGGACTGTTATTCTAATTCTTCTTGTGGTCCTAGGGTGAAAAAGAAGAAAGCAAGAGACTTACTTTGAGATTCCTTTGTTTCCTATGTTCTGAGATTTGTTTCTTTGCAATACAGTACACTCAAGTGGATTTAAAGTTGTCCATTTGTAACATTTTGATAGAACATTTCAATTTAGGCTATTTCACTCCATTTCATTCATACAGTTACAGTTTTTAGTTTAAGGTAAAGACAGATAAAAGCACACGTGATAATAAATATGTAAAATCACGTATAACATGGAGAATATGGATAGACAGAAGTTTTCTTCCCACTCTCATAAATTTAAAATTTGAAATCTCCACTAAGATTAAATACAGAGAGATTCAAGGCTTAAAGAAAATATTTATTTTCAAAAGATGATAAAATGTAGAATTGTTTCAGATATGGTGGCAGCTCAACCGAAGCCCTGCCCCTTTTTTTATATATAAGGCACATTAAAAAGAGCTGGAACTTTGATCACATAATTGTACACACCATTTTGACTATGTTTTGTACTCTCCCTGGCGACAGCCACCAATTTAGATGATTTTCAAAGGAGAATGAACCAGTTACTGGAGAATGGGACTCTCAATGGGTACTTATCTTGATTGCTGTTTGCTGACTCTAGAATCCACAGGGAACATGCTCTGAATACAAGTGCTAAGGAGCGATAGAGAAGCCATTGCCTTCGCATTCATTCTTATGAGTTTCCTGATTTCCTGTATCTGCTTATGTCACAGAAGGTTGGATTATATGGCTCTTCCTCTTGACCCAGCAAGGATGTTCTTAGGAAAAGGGATATTGGAGGATTGTTCAGAAGAATGCATAGCAAAATGCAAATAACATGCATTATCTTGGCTTTAATTGTATGCAAAAGACATTTAAAATAGTACATTTTCTGTCTTTTTAAACTGTGACTTGGGAATGAATATACGTGAAATTGTCAGTGACTGGAAATAGATTGATCCCTGCTATACTGTTGTGGCAATATTCAGTTACATACTGGAACAAAGAGGGTGGGTTTTGTTTTTGTTTTGGTAAAGAAATAAATCAATCCAAAACAGATAAGCTTTTTCTATAAAAAGCAGCTATAGGAGAGACCTGTTTGTTGCAGTGTTTTAGCTTCACGGTAGTGGCCAGAGTATTGGGGCTGTGCAACTATTCAGCCAATGAACAGCACAGTTTAGGGCGTGGGCCTGAAAGTCTTTAACTATTTCTTTTTCCCTACTGTTGCAGTACACATCAAAAAGAAAGTGAGAGAAGGAAGAAATAGAGAGGTAGAGGAGCAAATTAGTACAGAAATTGTATTTGCAAAAGCCTTAAATCCTCTCAAGGTGCTTGCTTAACCATCTCACATGTGCTATTTAGAAAAAGGCGCAGCACATGGACATAATTCATAACTGAATTATAGAATTCATTACCATACTGTATGGGGAGATAGCTAGTAGACTGGAAGCCTTTGCAGCAGTGTAAGACAAGCTCCTGGAAGACAGAATAATTAATATATATTAATGTGACTGGCACACTGTTAGAAGAGGTTATTCATCTCTTGCTTTTGAGTGTTGGGTCTGAAGAGTCAGATTTTGGATCGGATCATGCAAAGTCATGCTTACATTCTTGGGTACTTGTAGGTATGCATAAATGCATGATTGGCATTCTACGTCTGCCATTCTGGAATGTTATATGCATGTAAATAACCTGATATTTCTATTTTATTTCTAGTGGTAACCCATCAGGACAGAATGGGGGCTTCTCCAAAGGGCTCTCCTGAATTCCACTGTTTCTTTCTGACATCAGAAAAATACCACTACCAATACGTTTCAGATATTTGAAGGCCAGTGTATTTGCCCTCGTGTCAGTGAAAGGGAATTAAGTCATGAATGCTATCACTAATGATCTTGGTGGTTAAAAACAAAACAAAAGACTGTTTACCACTCTGAGGCCCAATGCCCTGCAGGAAGCTTCAGGAAAGGGTCAATCAGATAGTTCTTCAGAGAATCAAAAAAGTCGGTTGATGTATGAGAAGGACTAGTGGCCCAATGCAATACTGATGGATGGTCATAGGAAATAGTGGGATGGAAGTGCAGAAATAGACAGCTGGTTGCTTTCTGAAGTTACAGAACTGCAGCTCTCTTCGTTCTATCCCATAAATGATATTGGTGTTAGATGTCAACAATGTCTGGAGGGCAGACCCCATACTAGCAATTTCTGATACAAAGAATAAGGTATTTCTTAATCAGGTTTAATGATTCTAGTTTCGTATATAACACGCCTTGCTGACAAAGACAGTTGGGACCAGCCAAGATTAACTATCTCATAAACAATTGGGTTATCATTAGTCTAAAACAGTTAACTAACTGGTCACCATACCTATGTTAGGATAGAGAAGTATGGATCTATGCTCACTCAAAAGAGTACAAACAAATAACAGGGCTTCATTCTCTCTCTCTCTCTCCCCCACCCTGCAAACATTAAAATACCCATTTCTACATCAGTGTAATTTTGGACTGAAGAGTACTGATGCTCTGAGAGTATAGGAATAAGCTTAAAATGCAAACTGATTTAAGGAAAAATCTGTATGCACCATAGTGAAAATTGTGTCCATGGAAGTACATGTATGCTAATCTTGTATTTATTTCAGATTGTTTATGCAAGTAAACTCCTTGGAGACAAAAGAGTAAAATTCTTCTGAGATCTTGTGGTCAGATCAATTTGTAGAACCGTTTCCATGTTTTCTGATGCAATCAAGTGTAACAATGTTGTGTATCCCAGTAAACATGGAAATGGAGCACGGGAAACATTTCTTAGCTGATTTCCTAAAAATACTATGCTGGCAGGGGAGAAATTCCAGTTCTGTTTCCAGACCTTTCGAGCCATTACACTTTCCACAGTGTCTCAGATCTCACATCTTACATTTAATGTAGCTACAAATCGGGAAATGCAGAAAAGACTCATGCCAAATGCCCACTAGCCTGACATGCAATAACCATTATGCATTCAAATTTATGTATGCATAAGTGGAGAAGTGCCAAGTCTAGCAAAGAGCAAACCTGAGTTTGGCAAGAAGGGCAGCCCTTTTACCTCAAGGCAAATCTCAGTAGGAGCTACCCTTTCTTAGGGTTTGTGTATGTTTAATTCATTTCTATGGGGAGGAGGAGGGTTTTTTTTCTTTTCTGTTTTTTTTTTTTAAATCTAACATCTTGGTTGAAACATTGAGCAGAATTTGAGATGAAAATAAGTCTTCATTCATGTTTATTATAACCATCACATTCAGGCTTGTATGATAAGAAAATCCATCTTTTCTGCTCCTAAACAGTCCGGCCTATTCATTGACAAGGATAATTGATCATGATGATGATGATGATGATGATGATACTGTTGCTTATCATATAGCATTTGTATTGCTAATATTTTCAAGGTAGTTTGGACTAGTTAGGTCAGGGGCAGCTAACGTCCTAAAAGAGAAAGCAGATAATCGAAATATCTACTACTACACATAATTTAAAACTTTTTTTTTTTTTTAACAGACAATCACATAAAGGGCTGAGTACTGTGACAGGGTGGTATGCAAATGTAATAAATGCATAAATAAATAACGGAGTGCAAGTATTCTATTTTCTTCTGGTCTTGCAGATGCTTGAGAACCTGCCCTACACTTTACAGCCTCAGCAAATTAGCAAAAGTAAAAGATTTATCACCTTCTTGTTGACTACCATAAATGGATGGAGATGTATGCTCATCTTGGTGTGCAGTAAATTGTATAAATATGGGTCCCAGGAGGGCTAGGACACTTTCTATAAGAGCAAGTAGATATGGAGTATCCATCATAACATAAGTAGAATGCTGGAGTTGGAAAGGGCCATTTAGGTTCTGTAGAGAAGTCCAAACCCTGATCAGATTAAAGCCTTCCAGACAGATAGCTGTCTAGCCTCCACACAGATACATCCAGTAAAGGGGAGCCTACTATTTCTCCAATTACTTGGTTCCACTATCAAATGTTGGGGTTTTTTCCCCTCAGATTTCATCAAAATTTGCCTTCCTGTAATTTAAATCCATTATTTTGCATCCTGCAAAATGAGAGAGAACACATCTTGACCTCGATGGGACATTTTTTCAGGTACTTGAAGATTGCTGCCATGTTCTCCCCCATTGTCTCTTCTCAAGGCTGAAGATCAATTTCTGTTCATAGGGCTTAGTTTCTAGTCCTCAGATCATCACATGGCCCTCTAAACCTGTTCCAATTTCTTTGAATCCTTCTGAAAGCATGGTGCCTAGAAACCGGACATGGTATTTGAGGCAGAATGTGACCAAAGCAAAACAGAATTAGGAAAGAAGAGAGAGAAAATGGTGTTCTAAACTTCAGTACCAGTGTCCTGCCACAAATACAGCACAATACAACTCTTTATTCTTCTTAGAGGGATAAGGTTTGAACATGAATGGAAAAGGTGACAGCAGATAAATACTGTAGCTATCATCTTACTTTTTCCTAGTAGATTTTCTTTCAGTGTAAAGTAACCAAGGATGGTCCCACGGGATAGCTAGAGGATTGGCAAGCAGAAGGAACAGAAGACAGGAACTGTACAGCACGGTATGCCTGAGGTTGCTACAACCCTTTTAGGCTGCTAAAAGGGAAAATCATATTGCGCCTATTCCAAAGACATTGTACGGGTTGCCAGTTTGCTCTTGGGCTGCATTCAAGATCCCTGACATGTTATACAGAACCCTGCACAGGTTAGGACCTAGATGTGTGACAGATATTTTTTCATATTTTCTTGCATTTTCCCTGAGATCTATTGAGGGTGCCTCTCTCTCTCTCTCTCTCTCTCTCCCTCTCCCTCTCCCTCTCCCTCTCTCATCTATCTATCTATCTATCTATCTATCTATCTATCTATCTATCTACCATATTTTTTCATCTATAAGACGATACTTTTTTCTAAAATCGTTACACTAAAAATTGAAGGGTGTCTTATGCAAGGAAGTAAGCTGAGGAGAGAACTGCGCGGTTGCAAAACTGCCCATACTTTGTCTCTGAAAACAGGCTTCCTCCAATCACGAGCCTTATGTAACTGACGTCAGCTGATGCTGAACAAACCAATTGGAGGAAGTCTGTTTGCAGAGACAAGCTATCAGCAGTTTCACTCGTGATTGAATGTAATCAGTTATGCAAAAGAGCATGGAAATAGAGCTGCAGAGAGACAGTTTGGACCTCCTCCCACCGAGTGTATCAGGTCAATGTTAACTAATTACTAAATAAAAATGTGTTCTGCTTTATCTTTAAAATATTGATTTCTTAATTTGGGGTTGGAAAAGTGGGGGTCATCTTATACATGGAGGCATCTTATAAGTGGAAAAATACAGTATCTTGAGTCAGGCAGCACACAAGGTTAATAAATCATTATCACTATTGTTAATCGAACAACCAGCCAGATATTTGGACTGGATCTGGCATTTTTATCCACCTATCGAGTCCTTCCCAAGGACCTGGGATAGGCAGTTGTTGATGTTCAATGGGGTTAAAGGTATTGTCACAGGATATAAGCTATTCCAAGTAAAACTGCCTTTTGCAATTGACCGATGGTGATTTTGTCAATGCCGATGGTCTTCAAGTGGTGCTCCAGATGTTTTGGGATTGCACCCAAGGTGCCTATTACTATTGGTACTATCTTTGCTTTCTTTTGCCACAATCGTTCTATTTCTATTTGCAGTTCTTTGTATTTTGTGATTTTCTCCAGTTCTTCCTCTTCTATTCTGCTGTCTCCAGGTATTGCAATGTCCACTATCCAGACATTTTGTCTTTCTTATCAACAATTGTTAAGTCTGGGGTGTTGTGTGGCATCATCATCATCATCATCATTATCATCATCATCAGTAGTAGTTCAGCTTTTCTTGTATCTGAGCCTAGCTTAAAGTATGCCTGTTTATCCAAGCTCTGGGTCACACTGAGGTTGTTGTGACATTCTAGTCTCTATGTTAGCAGTTTGGAAAAACAAAGGTTTTGTAACATTTTTAAAATGCAAAATTATTTTGATTGAGTTATTATAAATTGTTTGTTTCTCATGAACAATGCTTTGGCAAATACAGTTGATATGGAACACGGTTCAAGTCACTTGGCCTTTGCTTCAAGACTGGTGGGGCTGGTATTCTCCACTGACGATGGCGTAACATTTATGTGTGCTCCTGCCCAATCTGGGACATGATTCTTTGAGTGGTCCTGTTTCTCTTTGTTGTGAAAGAAGGTTGCTTCCTTCTGCAGCCCCTGTAGTACTATCTTTGTGGGCCCACAGACAATCCTATAATTACAGTGGTATTTGTTTGTTCGTTTGTTTTGCAACCACCCTATTCATAAAAGTGGCTGCTGGCTGTTTCTAAGACTCCTTTAGTTCACCCTGAGATTTCTCCATCTGATCATTTACATGGGAGCAATCAAACTGTGTGCACGTAGGGGGGAAAGAAACAGCTGGCTTACATTTGTGTATGAGAACTTAGGAACAATATTCCACCTAAACGCCTGGTGCCTCACAGACATCATACTTTATATGCAATGAATCAATGTAATTTTATCCATTTCTATTTTCCCTTCCTTGCTTGCATGATGCTTGGAAGAAGCAGAGAATCAGAGATAAGTGACAAATTTTGCCAGAATGACTCATTGTTGGCCACAGCTATTTCAGACTCAGTTTGATTAATCCATTTTTATGCACAGTGATTAAAACAGCATCTCTAGACACTGGGATCATCCAGAATTAGGAGGTGAGAGCAGCACAAATGCCCCTTCCTTTTTTCCTGGTGTCTCAATCCAAAGATCGCTCTTGTGGATCCTACACTGTTGGAAATCTCAGAACTGCTCTCTTGGGTGACATTTTTGTTCTAATCTATCTAACCAGTTTTCAAGTAAGATTTATTAAGCAGAACCTAGAATATGGTTATTTTTAAAAATTTTATTCTATTTGATTTCTTACATTTCTACCTAATTTAGAAATTAAAAATGACTTCAAGGTGGCCTGCCATTAATGCAGCTGAATGCTAAACTAAAACAAAACTTCTGCAAACTAATAATTCATAAAGCAACACAGAATAATAATTTTTAAAAAATGTGGCAGAACCACATTGAATTTAAAAGCACAGATACAGTATGTTTGAAAAGCCCAGGTAAATGAGACCAAGTTGAATAACTTTAAATTCTAATAATAATGACATTATCCTGCAAAGGGTACTCCAGAGTCAGATACCACTACAGAAATAGTTACTCAACTAAGCTCAACAGTCAAGAAAATGGATAGATAGGTAAATAGATATTTTACATAATTATCCACTAAAAGAAATATATTTGATATACAAGGTTCCATTTTCTATCCTTAGTTTTCCCTTAAATAAGGTGGAAAAACTGAAGATAACCAATAAGCACATAATGGTTTGTCTTTTTTTTTTTGGTTTCTTAACAGTCCCTGCTATTCTGTTCCTAGTTCTCATGCTACTGATTATTGTCTAATCATATAAACTCTAGAATATATTTCAAATGCATACCTAAATGTTTAGATAAGACTCTATGGTTCATATTATATATACAAGAGGTAATTATAGATTAAACAGATTTGCCTGCTCAGGCCATTACAATCTATGGATCTGTGACTGTTTTTTCCAGTAAATCCAAAGTATTTCCAAATGGAATCACTGGATAAAACATACTTTCAAAAGCATCCGGGCTTTCATGAACACCAGTATGTGACTTACGCCAGTGCAGCTTGACACCCCTACAAATAAGCAAAGATCGTTAGGCTGGGTCTGTCTCTGCTATTTGCATAATTCTACGCTAACCAAAAATAAAGTCAATAAATTGCTGATAATTGCATAAATGTCAGGCACAGTGGGGAAGGGTCAGAGATGGAATGTTTAGGTCTGTTTGCCAGGTGTGATGGGGTCAAAAGCAACTTCTGGTGAAGGGAAATGTGTCAGGGATAATAGGTGTCAGAAGGAACCAAAGTGGGCATTGTATAAGGTCATAGCCAAATAAACATCACCCAGTGCTTCAAGAATTGCAGCAGACAGATTAGCCATGAATGTTATGTTTCTTCAATTATCACAATTCATCCTATGCAATGCTTAAGACCCTTCACTTACAAATCAACGCTTAAAAAAAAAGAGGGATGTTTCTTTCATTCTATACCTCTTCTACCCAGAATATGTGAGCCTGCCAGAGACCATGACACCTGCCTATTTACCTCCTACTACCACCTTACAATAGAAGTCCTCTGTTTGTTTGCTTAGGGCTGGCTTTCATAGATATGTGGGTTGTTCTGTCACATTTGAGCTCAAGGAAAAGTCTTCCTTCTCATCTCATTCAGTATAACCCACTGGATATGTGAAGAGCAGTTCCCATTTCAAGTTAAATATTGGTGAATCACTGTATTCACAATGCAGAACTTCAAAGCATAGATATAGGGTAGTAACAGCTATGCCTGGCTTTGTTCCCAACATATAAAGCCAAAATGGCAGATACCCAGGTTATGGTGGGCCAGGGCAAGGTAGAAAATAAATAAGACAGTGATGTGGAGGGTTGGGGTAAGAGCGTCTAGAAACTCAAAAAGGCCAAAAGGAGTATAAAATTAACTATACCCAGAGCTTTCTAGCCAAGATAAAACTTTAATGGTTACTTGAAAACCTGCACACAGGCTTGGTCCACACAAGCAGCAAAATGAGATGAAAATCTTTCGGCATGACAGAATGGACAGCGTCACTTCAGATGAAAGAGTGAACCTGTTTAAAAAAATTGAACTGTAAAATATAATATCATTCAAAATGCAGAATGAAGTGATGTAGTCTATTCTAGCATTTTAGAGTAGTGTTATAATCTCATTCCATATAAATAAGATTATCATTAATGCATATGTTTGTTCAATTAATCTGACAGTTTATATCTTCCAACTCCCACTCCCACCCTTTCCTAATTTGTCACTTCAGAAAGAAATATTTAGGCCCAATTTTGTTTCCCAATTTAGATAATACAAATGGTGCAATAAAATATTTACTTTAATTCTCCCCTCCTCAATTTCTCCACCACCTGCTAAGTCATTGTGCTGTTCTGATCTCAAGGATCCATCTGATTTAGATGTCATTTAATTTAATATTTCTGATCTTCCCTTCTCTATCATTATGTTACCACCCCATCCCCAGCCACTTTTTGGGTGAAGAAAAAAAAATTGAGAGAAAATGAAGTTTCATGGAAGCACAAAGTTAGAGCAGAGTAAAAACCTCACCATTACATCCATGTCAATGAAATTCTCTTTCATTTTTCCCATCTCCATCTCATGGTTGAAGGTTGATCAGAACTCAATGCACACTTATAACTGTGTGCTCAGGTATTATTCAATATGTGTATTTTATATAATATCCAAGCTGTCAGGAATATCCCAGAGTACAAAACAGCAATTCATCCTCCACCACTGATACTTGGAAATCATATCCTCAGAAGGAGATACATATGCCACTTCCCAGTGCTAGGTTTGCATCTGATTGACCAATTTTCTACACATAAAACTGAAGAGTTATTTTGTCCATTAATAAACTGTGTATGCTTAGAATTTTCCATATGATCTTTGCATTGAATGTATAAAGATCAGAAAACATGAGCAGCATTTACAGGGCCAGTGGGGCCAACACATAACCCCCAAGTCCCCACACCATTTGTGTCCTTGTATATTTTGATTAATGTCTGAAAAGGACTATTGTTTGCCACTAAACTGGAGATGAAACAGATTCCTAATTTGATGTTATTCGTGACACTGATTACAAATCCACTGCAATATTTCCCTTCATAAATTAGAAATAACTGTGACTTTCCTAAAGAAACCACCATTTTCTGTTTAAAAAGGAAGCAAAGCATACAATCGATTGTCAGTCTGAAAATTTCTATTTAGTTCTTTGTTGATGAAGATATGCATAAACAGCAAAGGTTGTTTAGAAGCCATCCATTCTTAAACAAGGTTCCTGTTCCAGCTCTTATTTGTCCAATGTGCTGAACAAGCAATATGACTGTTCATTTGTCAGATACAAGTCCAAGACCCAGTGAGCATTTCATAAAAATATGCATCTTCCTCTTCCTGCAAAGAATCTCTGCTTTCTCTTCTGGAATTGTTTTAAGACTTTGGAGAGAAGGAGATGAATGACAATAGTGCCTTTCACAGCTCTATATGATTTCTTTTTCTACTGATTGTGCTTGAAAGCACTTCCTATTGAAGGGAGACTTTGAAGTGTCCTCTTTGTTCTTCCATGCTAGTTATTTTTAGTCTAAAAGAGCTTTAAACTTTTTTTTTTAATATATGCAAAAAAAGAAAAATGCATAGCTTAAAAGGCCACAAGCAAGTCAAATTTAAAACATGGAAAAAACTTTTATTTTATTTTTTTTAATATAAAGGGCATTATATTATTAAATACAAGTGAATAGTTTTCCTTTTCATTATGGATATTTGGGAAGCGAACCCCAAGCAGTTTGTATATCACAACCAGTACATCACACTTTTCTGAGATTTTTCCTTCCAACTCATTTAGATAATATGCATATTCATTCATTAATGATGTGAAGAGGGTTCTACATGATTATTAGATAGAAGAACCACTCCACCAGCTCCACCCACTAGACGTGAAAACATCACAACCCTACTTTCTGGACATCACATGCAAATATAGATATTTGAGAAAGGAAATCCATAGATAAGCTTTCATGTGATCAGAAGCCAATGTGTCTGGAGTAGACTAATCTGAACTCAAGTTCCAGTTACCTTGAGACAATAAACAGGCGTCAATAATGACGCCCCAGATGGAGAAGATATGCCAGTCAAATGATATAGTGCGTACAGTAATTCAGCACTGCATTCTTCATGAAGGCCAGCTACTACTTCTCTTTAAGTGTTTTCTAAAATATGTAAAAGAAGTACAGGAGAAAAGCCCTTCTGCTTTATTTGAATACACACTTCTAAATAGAGTAGTCTTTTAATGGCAACATTTTTAGGCCACCTGATTTGTTGGAAAATATACAGCAGGGATGGGAAACACCTGTTCCTTCTAGGGTTATTGGACTCCAATTCCTATTACCTCCAATCAGCATAACTATTGTCAGGGACAATGGATGGGGAAGGCTAACTTCCTCTGGAGGATAAAGCCTCCATTATGTAGGAAAATCATATTTATTTTTCAAGGTATAGAAACAAAGCTAGGTGGAACTGTAATCTTTAATCTGGGCTACAATGAGTGCAAAAAGATAATCTGTTTTATGATGCTGCAGTTAAAGTTTTTTTTCCTCAGATTGGTAAGGACCCACACACACCAGAAAGTGTTTCCCCTAGCTGGATCTGGTATAAATCTTTCTATGCATATGCTGAAATGAGTGCAGTGGAACACTGAAATCAAAAGGTATATTAAAAACTTTGCCCAGCTCTTTCTGTAGTCCCTGAAAGAAAAGAACAATCATCAGTCAGATGGATTCCCATTTCATAATAGATAGAGTAGAATGATTAGGCCATAGATACTAGCAAAAAATTCCTCCTGCAATTACATACTAACATTTTAATGACTGTATTAACTGTGCATTAACAGTATTTTTCATTTCTTTTGCAATTAATGTTCTCCTCTCATTGTGTCCAAAGAGCAAAATATGAGATTTGTGCAAATATAACAAAAATCTGCATTTATCCCACAGAAAGTGTGTATATTCACTGAATTTACTGTAAAGTGGATAACTTATGATATTTGAGTCTAACTTCCCCAGCCCTGGGCTCCAAAAGTCTAACTTGGTTACTCATCTTTAAATTCAAGCCATATCCAGAGTGGGCAATCTATAGCCGTGATATGGTCCCTCAGCCCTGAACAATTCTCCCCCCACTCTGCTCTACACACATCCACACAAACACACAAAGATGCAAAAAGCAATATGTAAAAAGAAAAAATGTCCCTTTTCTGGATTAACTCTAGAATAAACTTTAACATGTTTTACTTTATAGTTTATCTCTTTTTTGTAGCATATGGTTTCATTTTGTTATCAGCTTTTAAGGACCCACTGGCTGGTGGGGAAAGAATGTTAAAAAATAAAAAATTATAGTAAAAAGATAGATTAAAAAGCTATGAATCCTTATGCATGCCAGAGTGCTGGATAATAAATGCATTGGTGGTAGTTTTTCCCAAAATTCTTTCAATGGCATATTATCTTTATTTTAATGGTCATTGTTTGATATTGGTTTTGCAATAAGTGTGAATTAATAAAATGAACAAATCAGACTGTGATTTTAAACTGGTTGACCAATCAAAATCAGCAAGATACAGTATCTTGAAGTGCGATTGCCACCATTCCTGCATAGAATGTTTAGATCAGGAGAAAACGAAGACACTTGATGCTCCTCAATGAAAATTTTCAGGCCCAGTGGCAAATTTAAGATGCTAACAGGAACAGGTACCTATAATGATGTACTTCATAATGCATTCTTTGGTACTGAGGTTTATTCTGTTTTAGGTATATTAGGATTGCAGGTTAAGTTTAAGACATGTTTTCTTAAAAATGGAAAATTATTGATAAATTTCACATTATTATTAAGCAAGTCCCTCTAAGATTCCACTGTAAGTTTTCAGCATCTATATAGTTCGCCACTGTGTTCCTCTGAATCCATATTTATTTGTATACAAGGAAAAAGCCCTGCAAAAAGAATATGAGTTTCTTTATTTATATGCCATTTCAAGGAGTAGCAAGGTTGCATTTTGTTGGTATGGTAACAAAATGTTTTAAAAGTGAATCTATTTAAAGTTCAAAAGAATATGGGCTAATTTCTACTTTTTTATATTTTAAAAAAAGTGAAACTGAGATATTTTTTCTTTGCCACACGGTAGACACAACTGTTTATACACTGTCATGGAAACTAATAGAAATTAAAATTATTTCAATATATAGTAATAGCTTCTTTTTAAGCTCTTGGAAAAGGCTTAATGCAAACTACAAATATCTTCAAAGTCCTCTCTGAAATAACAAAACACCAAAATCCTCTACTTTTTGACCTATATCAGATATGCTAATCATTTTTATTTTGTGCAAACTTTTGAATTGGCCATGTCTTGCTTTCCAATGGCCTGTGCAATCACTTGTGCTGAACAGCTGAGCTGCTCTGGAATGTTAAAAAAAACAAAAACCCTATTGGCAATTCTAGGACGCAGGCAAAGTTTAAGAAAAATCGGTACATAATATGATGGAAAAAATAAATCTTAACTAGTAGCTCAAGCTAGAAGTAACTTTGAACTGTGGACCTAAAGGAAAGAGATGAAAGTCAAAAGCTTGTAAACATAAAGAAGAGATCCATCAAAGAGGACATATTCTGAATAGTGGCCCAGAATGGAGGCTTGACTGAAGAATACAATGAAAAGCCATAATACTAATACCTGATTTCTGAGTACTGGCTCATAGCTGATGAATCACAAGAACATGTTGCAAATCACCCCTGATTTGATTTGAAACAAGGATTCAAGATTCAAAGTAGGCATGATTCTATTTAAAGAAAAAAAAAATCATTGTGAGCCATCGCAATATTCTTTTTGAAAAATGTTTAACCCATACTTTATCATGAAGAAGCATCAAAGCCATTACAGCTGCTTTATTTTCAGGGAAAACGGGATAAAAACTACAGGGATAGTAGAGGATTCTGGTAGGTAGAGGATTTTGACTTTGCCAAGTTTCAGCTGGTTATCTTCTGCAATAAATATTCACAATGGACCTCTTTTCAGGCTAAGATGGCATAAATGAGAAGGGGAGAGCACAGTAGTTTCCAAAGTGTCCAGCAAAAAAACCACAGAGAAAGTGTGTTGAACCAATACAACAAGTGTCATATCCCAACTTTCAAATGTTCCTTCCTGGGGTTTGAACCTTGACATGACAATTAAAGGAAGCCCATTAACTTGCCCTTGGGGAGAGTGTTTTTCGGTGTGAGGTATGTTTTTCTGCCTCTGATCCCTGTGTTTTTTGGAAAGCCCAAAAGGTTGGTACAACTGATGAATACAGTTTGGCCCTTCTTGAGAAGGATTCTCTTATTACTGGCTTCAGTGTGGTACCAGTCTGAATAGGGTGCAATGTCAAAAGTTGGTCTTTTTTTTGAGCAAGACTTGGAAAGATCACCACTGACTTTCCCTTCTGGGTTGATGTAGCTTGGCTGCCTCTGATCAAAAGTCTTTCGAGGATGTCAGGAAGATTGGCATAGCTGGTTGGTAAGCTAGGCTGTCCTGGAAAGGACCCCCTCTTCATTGGCAGTCCCCCATTATACCTGGCTTGCTGTTGGTTGTTTATTTAAGTGAGTTAATTAGCAAAGGCAGTGGAATTAAACGTAATGTCACAGAGACAGATAAATCATAGAAGAAGAGGCTGGTATGGAAAAACTAGCATTTATAGCTCTGTACAGTAAAGAATAAACATTTGGGCAGCGTGTGTGTTAGTCTGGTGCCCATTTGCTGATTATCAAAAGTCTGCAAACTGCCCTAATCATATGGTATTTAAAAGTAAGATTTGACCCAAGAGTGCCTGCCAGCCATCTTCGTAGTTGTAAGAGCCAAGATGAACTCCAAGATGTGTCAGCAGGGCCAACACAGATATATTACACCACATGAGCACAAAGCCAAGGATTAGGGCAAACCATAGTAAAGAAGGTGAAATCAGGACTGATAGGCATAGAGTCAAACTAAGTGACAAAACTTCCTGGCCAAATAATCACATTAATGTCAGAGAGCCCATTATGCCACTTAACTCCATCAGCATTCTCCAGATATACAAGATGCAATTTTATATATTTTGCATATAGTCTGTAACAACTCCAGAAGAACAGAAAATTGGATCTGTGAAGCACTTCAAAAGGTTAGAAAGCCTCCTCACTTTATTTACTGGTTTGAAGCAGATCCTTGTTTCATTTTTCAAGTCAGCTTCCAAGGAGTGACACAATCAAAGTGTCTTCTAATCAAAGCTGCCCTTAGAACCCTCACCCAGCTCTCCTGTTTCTCTGTGTAGCTCAGATTGTGTTTTACCTGATTTTGAACTTTTACACTGGGACTGTATCATAACTCATCCTGAGGAGTTAATCTTCCATGCTTTTGAGAACAAGTTGCACACAAAATAAGATGAAGTAATAGAATACAAGAACAGAAGTAATAACAGTGCCAGCTTATTTTATAACTCTCTCTCTCTCTCTGTCTCTTGCACATGCATAGATAAATTTAAAAAAACCACACTTAAAATTATTGTGATTGTATTGGTTCTATAATGCTTTCTTATTTTTTAACCTATGTTTTGTATATTGCCTTAATCACTCATTGGGGAGAAAGAAAATATATAAATATGTGCAAGGATGATGGATAAAAAGAGGCAGAAGTATAATCTGGATGACAAAGGCAAGAGCTCTTACTGGGGGAAGATCCACTTTTCTCCACCTTCAAAACAACTTTCTGCACTGTCATTCTGGTGCAAATCTCACATAGATATTGGGGAAACCTCTAGAGCCCATTGTAATGATTTATAGGGAATCCGAATTGCAGAATTAATGGTAGCAGAAGGGGGGGAATGAGGTGTATTCTGATACAGAGAGAGAGAGATTAAACATAGTTTGCTGGGTTTAAGATACAAATTCAGCCAAGGTGTGTTGCTGATCTCTATGGAATAATGAAAAGAAGACAGGTGTAGAATTATCCTATTGTGCATGTCCCTTGATTTTAAATGACCTTGTGTTTATGCCTTAAATCTGCAGTTAGTCGAAAGATGTTCTGTGAAACCCCTACAATAAACAATAGTCTGGTTTTCATCAGAGAAACAATGGACAACCAGAGCTCATAGGTCTTTCTAAACTAGAGATCTAGATTCAAGGAGTAAAAGTGCTACTATTCATCAGCCTCCCTCTCTGGCCTATTCTGCTACATACTTTGCGCTGCCGTCTGCCTTCTGCCAGAAACCGTTGCCGTGTATGAGGAAAGGGCCAAATTAAACCTGGGCTCACAAATATGTCAGTGTTCTTCCTTGGCGTATGGCATCGATGTAAGAATGTTCTGTTAGCACAGGGCTTAGGTCTGTTTATTTTTTTGCCAGCTGCAACATGCTACCCTCTTAGGGGATCACCTAAAACCAACTAAGGTTTAGGTTGGTGTGGCATGTCCAACCCAAGCTGTGGCCTCAGCCCCTCTCCGTGAATTACAACCTTGTCAAAAACCAAGATTTATTATTTTTTAAAAAAAATCAAGGCAGGTTTTCTATCAGATCAAATACCTGCACACTAAATTATATTTCTGGTGCCAGTCTGACACACACATTCTCTCCCTCTCCCCTCAACACCACCTCCTCGTATTTTTCTCCCCTTTTACGATTAAGCTTGTTTTCTTCACTCTCCGGGAAGTCACTTCATGCTGATATGAAAACGCCATTGGAGTTGTATTTGTTACTTGATGTTTGCCTTGACACATCAATCAATATAACCACAGTGTTCAAATTATACTGTTGACAGGTATTGGTTATTAGTTGGGGAAAGAGAAGAAAAGAAAGGCAAAAAAAGTGTATGTTTTTACATCTAATATATGGGACCAATGCTTTCAATCTCAAGATCATGACAGAAGAGAGTCTAATTCAATTATTTTTTCTTGCCACAACCTTCTCACTTGATTCTTTGGGAGAAGAGAAATGTACAAACCGTCTATAGCAGTGTTGTCCAAACTTGTGTTGTCCAAACAGCATGGCTGGCTGGGGAATTCTGGGAGTTGAAGTCCACTCATCTTAAAGTGGCCAAGTTTGGACAACACTGGTCTATAGCCTAACACGCTACATTCCTTCATCCGAGGAATTCCTAGGTGTTTCTCAAACTCTCTGAAATTGCGGAGCACTAAATAAACATTTGGAAGATGCAGAGAACACCCAACTAAGCAAACACTCCCTTCCTGTATTTTCAACTTTTGAGCATGGGAGTTCACTTTTTCTGGTGAGTAAGATAATGATTACTGTTGCATTCATATTTGATTACCTATCCCATTCATTTTAAAGATCTTTTAAAACTACTTTTTTATAACCCCCCCCCCCCAATCAAAAATGATTTATTTATTTACTGCTTGTTCTAACAACTCTTAGCACAAACTTTGGGATCTCCAGCCCAATAAAATATCACATTTAGATATTCAGCATCATTATTTCCTGTTTTCCCATTTCATTGGCTGTTGCTTATATAAGGTCACATTATCATTTAGCACAGCACGTGAGATTTATAGCTGGTAATTGCACTTGAGACATGTTCACTGTTGTCAGTTATCTGAATTTTAGCACCCACATTACTACTTGCATTATAACTTGTATACTTCAACTGACAGCCTTCAGCCATTGATCCATTCTCACAAACCAGCTGGCTGCCAGGGCTGGGGATAGACAGGACTGTGGGGGCCAGGTGGCTCTTGTCAGCCAGCAGCCCTTTTTCTAATACAAATTGCAAGGATCCATGCATGCACCTTCCTCACCTGCCCCCAACTCATACCCAAGAGGTCAAGTTCATGTCATCTTACATTAGAAAGGACAATTTTTCACTATGTGTTTTTCTATCTCTATGCTTTTATTAATGCTGCTTTAGCCACTATGACTATATTAACCTTTACTTGTGGGACCACCTCTCCTTGAGGGTATCTGCCCATCCTACCTGATCAGATAGAGGGGGCACACTCCAGATCCCTTCCCTTAAATGTTGCCATCTTGTGGGACCTAGGAAGCGTGCCATTTCTGGGGCAGCCCTTGCCCTATGGAGCACCGTTCCCCTTGAGATCCAGCAGGCCCCCACCCTTTTAACCTTCCAGAAAGCTATGAAGAGATGGCTTTTCCCCTAAGCATTGGGAGGGGATGAATCTGGAGTTGGAAGAGTGTTGTGGGTTACATCAAGGGAGTTTGGCTATGGCACCAGGTTTTTCTGTTTGTTTTCATCTTTTTTGCTTCTATTTTTTTTTTTTTATGCTATTGTTTTTATATTATGGTTGTGAGCAACCCAGAATTCTGGTTTCAAGATGGGTGACCCTACACATATTTTAAATAAAGAAATAAATATTTGTGTGTTGGATTCAGCACAACATAGCCTCTAATAAAATTAGCTGCTTTTGCACCTGCTGGTTTAATAATCAATTGTTCTAATTACTAACCCAAAGACAGGAGATCATGCAAGTTCAGTCTTAATTGTGCCCTGTCTATGGTTAATACTATCCAGCCTCTCCTTACAAGTCTTAGGGTGCTTAGACTGCTCTAGCCTTCACTGGAGCACTCTGCCAGCTATAGCCATGTTCAGCTTTTACTACTTAGGGTGGATGCCTGAAGGAAGGAGGTCTTCAGGTGTACCTGCAGAGTCCTCTAAGCAATCTGGAATCCTGTCTAGGAAACATAATCAGCCCCTGTCTTTGTGTGTCAAATTTAATAATTTCCAGAATGCCTAAATAAGGCTATAGTTATTGCTTTATGGTACCACAGTGCATGTAATTGAAAGCTAGAGGGAAAATATAAGTATGGAGGTTAACACAGTATTCTTCATAAGACAGAAAAAAGAATCACAAGGATGCAGGACTAGCTCCCCAAATATAAAGACCAGCTCATTGCTATGGGTTCGAGGATATCTTAAAACTTAGAATTCCTAGTGCAAAAGAAAAGTGCTGGTTTCAGCTGGTTTTCAGCTAGAGAAAATGCTCTCCCCAGATTAGATTAATCTTTGGGTAAATTTTAAGGGGGGGGGGGCGATTTAACTTTATAAGAGTCTGGGTTTCTGAATTTTTACAAACACAATTTCTGCCCCCAGTAAGGGTCAAGCACTGTTTCCTATTGGATTTGACTGTGTCAGAATGAAGCTCCTTTCATAGTTATTTTATTTACCCCTGGCTGCCCACTGCAAAAACAGCAGCAGTTGCCTGGTCTCAGTAAGGCGAGGGGAGCAGTTACATCTTGAGTTTGGGAGGGCGTTTGGCTTAGCTGGCTGATGCCAGAATCACTGGGGTTCATGTCTATGGATTGTCCGTGTACTTCTCTATAATGCTTTAAAGATGTGTATCCAAAGCACACTCTCTTTGCCCTCAGTATTATTCCATTAAAACTGACGTTAATATGAGCCAATATGTTTCCCCTTATTTTAGACTCCCTCCCCCACCATCCCTGAATGTTTGTAAAAGGGAACAATAGAGCATCTATGTCAGCAGCTTACTTGACTGGAAATTTAAAATCCTTAAAACAACTAAATAACGTTTGTAAAAGCACTTTGTATGCTGAATATGGTTTAGGAATAACTTATTAAAACAGTAAATAAAAATAGATGAGTGGAAATTTGAAAAGCTGAATTTTCACTCAGTAACATTATTCTACATCATAAATAAGACTGCCGATTGGGCCCTCAGGTTGCGAGGACTATTGTAGGCTGCAACAGTCTTCAACTCAAACCAGAACCAGAGTTCCATATCGGGGCAAGGAGACATATTGGCTTGCCAAAAACCTGAGCAGAGGGGAGCAATTTGCATAATCAGGTACCTAAATTTACATAACATCCACCTCAAAAAAAAAGAAAAAAAGCCAACTTAATGTTTTATTCTACCTTTATTTAATAAAGAGATATAATGCAGTTAGAGTTAATGCATACAAAGGCCTCTGTTTGCAAAACCAGTTTAAACAACAGATGATAATAACCAAACGGGTCCATAGATTGTGCTTTGAACCAACAAAAGCACTAGTATAATAGGGAGAATAACGTGTTTCTATATGTATGCCTGCTTTTCATGTGATGCACCTTTTTTTTTTTAGCCAGAAGTTATTTAGAAATGCTATGTAATTAGATATATTTTGAGAAATGCCTCCCATTTCTAAAACAACTTAATTCCTGTTCCAGATACATGGAATAATGCCTGTATTAACAGGGTCAGAGAGTATATTGCCAAACAATATGCTGTTCCCAACGGTGTGTGTATACATTGCCCTTACACAGAAAATAGCATGCTACCTGTGAGGACTGGAAAGCAACAGAACTTTAGCCTCCAGACATCCTTTCTTCTTCTTCTATAGTCAGCATATCTGTTGCTCCATGTGATACAACATTGTACACCATAATACTTCCATAAAATTTCAAAAATGCTAGCCAGCCCCCCAAATGTCAAGGATTCCTCATTTTGTGAGAAGGCACTTTTTGGGGGGTCATTTTTCTTATTCTTATTTCATCTTCTAAGCAAGAGTTCAGCCTGTTTTCAAAGAAATTGTTTTAGATGTGAAAACTTATAAACATCTTTATCCATATTCTAACCCAGTTAGTGATACAGAATTAGGCAGAACAAAAGTTGGATTAGGGTAGAAACATTGCAGAAGATAGCACTGATAGTAGCAATGATCCATTTGCAAGCAATATTTATTTATTTTATTTTATTTATTTATTAAATTTGTATGCTGCCCATCTCCCCCAGAGGGTGACTGTTAATGTCAGGCATGGCAAGAGGGAGATGATGATGATGATGATGATGATGATGATGATGATGATGATGATGATGATGATGATGTATTAAATGTATATGCTGCCTGACACCCACTTTATAAATTGTTGGAAACAATTAAAACAAATAATACAAGAAACACAAAACAAAGAACAAAGATAGCAGAGAAAACAAACGTGGATGGGAAGAAAGAAAAGGAAGAGAAGGGAATTCAGTCATCCTCACCAAAGGCTGGATGAAGAGCCACATCTTCAGGGCCTTCAAAATACTGGTAGGGTGTTACTTATAAATGGCTTTTAAGAAAGACCCTTGGCAACATGGTTCAGGAAATGGGAAAACATTGATCACAACTTTATTAATTACACCCAATAGAATTACAGATCTTGGTACAACATAGAATCCAGACCCAAATCCCATGTCTTACCAGCTTTCCTACTGGCTGCATAATTTTTCTCCAGCTGGAGATCCCCAGGGGTGGTCAGATGTAGCCATATACCCGTGTTAGCCAGTCATGTGTTACCAGCCATCACTGGCCGAAGAGTAAATGATTCTCAGTCACCTGGATGCTGCCTTTTTACAAGGGCCCCTGTTCTAGTTATGGGTTTCTGTATGGGTCTCCACTACCATGGAGCTGACCCAGTGCTCCAAATGCCCGAAGAGTTGCTGCTAAAGTTGTTTCACCAACAAATTGCATATATTATTATAGATTTTGCTGGTATGTGTAAGAGGGGAAGTTCTGGGCCAGGTAGAAAAGAAAGTGGCTTGCAAAGACATTCCAATGAAACAAACTGACAGTGGACTCCCACTGACTGAGACGGACCAACTCCCAGACTAATTTTCTTCAGAAACAGTTTGTCCCTGGGTTCCTTTTCTAGCATCAAAGGGGATATCCCACCCAAACCTCTCCTTTCTCCTGCAACATCTGCTGATGTGCTGCATAAAACCAAACTCTGCCCTTGTAAGGTAGGGTGTGGCTTGCCAGTCCCAGAAAAACACAGGGATGTATTGAAAAGGAAACCAAATGGCTGCTGACATTTATTAGTGCATTCTGAATATCCACAGGGAATCACAGAACATTTTAGGAACCAGTTCCAGATTAAAATAGATGGATATTCATTGTTTTAAGGAACCAATGGCAAAGCAAAATACTTGCATAATTCCACTGACCACTTGTCCTGTTACCAAAATGTAGATTGCTCATCTGTACGCTTAAAGATTTGCTTTCCTCATTTCATACCTCTGTACAAATAACCTACAAGACAACAGGGATGGAACAGATACTCTGAAAAAAAATCTCTTTAATACATAAATATGTAAAAGTGTTTCTAACCTCTCTTAAGGAGATTACCCAACATATGCTTATCCAAGTAATCGATAGGCTAGGTTCTCAAAGGAACTGGATGGAATATCCCATGCATATGGTTTTAAGACTTTATTTTAGCCACAGCTTGCCCTGCTACCTGCCAAGCTGTTCCCCAAACTAAGGGTGACCTCAGTGATAAGAATCCTCATCCTAAGTATGAAAACCCTTGCACTTGATCATATGGCAATTATATCTAATATTACATGTCTGGAAATTAGTTCAGCTTAAACCGAGGGCATCTGCAGGGAGTAATGACATGTATCCTGACATCATCATACAAATAATGTGACTAATGAACCAGATCAGATCGGTTGTCACACTGAAACTCCATAAATGTCATTTCTGTGATGACATCATGGCACATTTTGACATTAAGGTGGCTTGCTACAGCAACCTATGCAGAGCAGCCCAAAGGAATAAGGAGCTGTAAAAGTCCTAGATGGCACACAATATTATTTATGAGACTTCACGGTATCCTATCCCTCATGGGCATTTCTAAATATTATAGGTGCTACCAAATGGGGGGAGAGGGGGGAGGCCTTGTTATTTTGCTTTCATTTTTTGCATGAAAAGTCTTCTGAAATAATTTCCTAATATTTTCATTTGTATACTTGATTAATTTTTATTGTGGTGAGGGAATTATTCTACTTTGATTCAAAGTTTTCAGTTTACTGTGTACATTAATTCTATATATATCAGATTCCAGTTTGATGCTCTGTTCTTTGACTTCAAAGAAGGAAGTGAGCCTTATCTCACCAGCATCACATCAGTGAACTGGTTTGGTCCTTGCAGACACTGGTGACTAACTTGTCTGGTTAAGCTCACCCAAGTTTTTTCTTTCTTTTTGGCAATGTGGTATAGGCAGGTTATACCATGAGGAAAAAAATGTAAACATCTAAACTGGGATTAGCTGTAGCAAAATATCTGGGAAGATACTTATGTGGATCCATTAATTAGAATGGCCTTATCACTCTTTAGCAAGCCAAATGTATTTGATCATTAGTTGAAATCATTTGCAGAACAGCTGCTAATTATATTCTTACATCTAATAGTGATAGAATATTTAACTTACTTCAATTTATGTCTGCTGTTGGATTGAAAATTTGAGGGGAAAAAAAAAACCTGGATCTCAGTTGCATCCCATTGTATAAAATGTGTTCCAGTATTCACATTGCTTGTAGAGGACCTGGCTGTTAGCATGTCATTCTCTTGACACATCATTAATAGACAGGTAATTTTATACCTTGAGCATGAAACTGAGCAAACTCAGGGAGGCAGTGAAGGACAGGAAGGCCTGGCGCAATATGGTTCATGGGGTCACAAAGAGTCGGACACGACTTAACAACTGAACAACAACAAATTTTATACCTAATTTCCACCAATGTAATGCTGAAAAACTCCTGGGTTTTATTCTTCATCAATGTAAAAATCGCACAGACTAAAGTGGAGTAACACTTTAGTAACAACTGAGCCAGAGTTGACTTTATTGAAGAATGGATCAATAAAACATTCATCAACAGAAGAAAATTTAAAAACCCACAAACTATCTCTGTGATTGGTTGGTGTTTTGTTTTGTTTTTTTGCTATTGGGAAGGAGAGCATTATAATGAAGCTAACGGGGCTTTCATCTTACCTGGAGAAAACTAATATCCATACTTAATGGATATTAGGTATATTTGAGTATATTATCCATACTCAATGACTAACAAGGATACCAAATGCTTTTTCTGTATCTGGTACACTCTATGAAAAGTGGGCCCTCATTTTTTAATTTTTTTTTTTACCTTTCAGTTCCTGTCACAACCTTCATCTAATTACCATTTCCTTCTTTCTAGAACTGCAATTGTATGCATACGCATCTCCAGGGCCGGCTTTAGACTAAGGCCAAGCAGCTACAGGCCTAGGTTGCCAAAACTTACCAGGCACCAACTCCTTCCCTCTTTCCAAATCATTCTAAATATGCAAATCTTCCCATCAGCAGGAGGTGGTGCAGTCAATCAATGGCCCAATGGGAACTCAACAGGAGTTAATTCAATGTAAACCTAAATAGGAATGCTCTAAGCATCTTCTCCTTATCCATCTTATCCAATGGGACAGTTCTATAATTGTAGACTCTAAGTGTAAAAGAATTATGAAAGCCTCTTTTTAGGTAGTAATGTTTTATTCACTTATTTCAAAATGCATTTAAAGCAGCCTTGTTGCATTTGGGAGCCCGGATTCTTACTTCAAACTGTTAGACACATATGCCTTCCTCTCTCATTAAGAGATTGGCTATAGGATTTAGGATTGTGTTAAAGCTTTGTAACCAGCAGAGTTAGAAAATTCTGTCTCACTCAGTTTCACATTTCCAAGCAGACCCAAGAAAATAAGATAAGTAGCCTTCCTAGGAAAATTAGAAAGCCATACATAAGAAGATGTTCTGCATTTAGCCTTCTCTATATATTTTAGTCCCAAGGTTCAAATCCTGTGTTTCTTCTCCTACCTTTTTGAACCAACAGATTTTTGGCTACTCTTTTCTCAGTCTTGAAGCTCTCTGCCATCTATCCATTGTCATGCTTTCTCAGCATGAGAAGCAGAGGCTCTTGACCACAATTTTCCACTTTTATAAATGGGTGCCCTCAGCACAAAGCCAGCCTTGGTTGATCTCAAAAACTAAGGAGGGTTATTGGTTAGATTGAGAAGAAAAAATAAATAAATCCTGGAAGTAGATAATGGCAAAGCATATCTATAATACTATCAAGAAAACTGCATGGACGCCATCAACAGGAGTTAATCTCAACTTAAGTGAATCATTGCTTTTTTCATTTGGGATAAGGAGAGTTTGGGCTATTCAGAAAATTGGAGCAGAAAAGAAGAGGCAAGAAGAGGGAAAAGGGAGACTATCAGTGGGGAGTGGGACAGTAAGGCAAAAGGAAGGAAAAATAATAGAGAGGAAAAGGAACAAAAAATATAGGGGTGCTTCAGACGGAAAGCTTCAGATTTGATTGGGTATTAGTTCTAGTGTCACTATTTTTTTTCCTTTTCCTTCCTTAATGGTCCTTATCTCAAAAAAGAAATGAGGACAATGTGGTAAAAAAAAGAACGAAAAGTTACACATAGAAAATAGCTTTATTTGGATTAATTATAAAACTTCATTAATAAGTCAAGGAAAATCCACAATAAACATTTAATCTGGAAGCACTCTGAAGAAAATAAAAAAGAAAATAAACAGAAGGTAATTAAGCAATATCCATCAAATTTAAAAAAAACAATAAAACAGAAAGTGAAAACAGTGTCAGATCTTTACAGTACACCTCATTCACTAAACTATTCATATATTGATGGTGGGGATATAAAAGAAACTCCACCATAATTTATTTTTTCCTGAAATATTTTGCTCAGGAATGACACTGAAGCTGTCCATCATCATATCAGATAGAAGAACAGATCCCCTTTGACACCGGCATAAGAAACATCATTTATCCCCACAGCTATTTTCCCAGGGGGTAAAGGAGTGTTCTGTTACTCTTGAGAACTATCATTCAGATGTTAGTAAGTCTGTGGAGACAGTGGGTTTTATAACAGAAAAAGTTTCTATCAGCAGCAGCAGCTTCTCTAATAGACTTCAGTGGATGGCCAGAGACATTTTTATTTTAAAATGTGGACTTGCCATTGCCTCTCCTAGCCTTCTTTACTACTGGGGTAGCTTAGTGGAGGTGTGCTATGGCAGACTTCCTGGCTATACTGATGCTACTCCTTTCTGGGAGCTGACACTGTTGGCATGAGAAGTATGTTATATGTCTCCCAGAATATAAAATCTCACCTTTCATCATGCAATCACAGTCTGATTCCACCCTTATTTTAGTTTATTCAAATAGAATTCAGACAATCAATTCTTTTACAGTTACTGAGTATCAGCACTCCTGACACCTTGATGAGGCATTGAACTGTGATGAATTAATATTGAGTCCAAGGTGCTTGTTTAGAGGGATCCTGATGGTGACCCAACCAGGCTCTTCTTATATGTTTCTCTCCTGTTCTACCCTTAAATCTCTTGGTTTATGTCTGTATCACAGAACGTGGAGGGAAATTGCAACTAAAGCATCAGAAAATGAATTAGTCCTGATGCAAATGCCATGGAAGAAAAATGAATGAATCCATCTCTTTAATCCATAGCCAGTGATTAACCTGAGAAGTGGGTGGAAGCACTGTTCTGTTGTACAGAAAATGGCCAGCCAATGTCTCACTGTCCCATTATTCTACTTAAATGCATGTTTCCTATTGCACCCCAAAATTTGCATTGCTTTACATTTCTAAGGAAGTGATAGCCCTAGAGCACTGGTGAAATGTAAGGTTTTTTAAAAAATATTTATCCATCCATAAGTAGCTACATTTTTCACATTATTATAGGGTTTCTCAGTGTTCCATTTTATTAAAAAATATTTATTTGGTTTCTAAGATTACTGCTTCTCTGACCACAGAAAATTCAATTACTGAAAACTGCAGCTATCAAATTGGTCAAAAATAAATAGCCTTTTATCCAAACCTGGCACAAGCTGGTTTACTTTTTAATATGTAGCCATAAAAAAGAAGTTCTTTCCACAGAGAGCTGGTTGGTTACAGTGCAAAAAGCCAAGGTATACTTCACATCATCAGATTTTATTTTGAAAAAGTAGGAAGGAGCTTTTCAAAAAGGACTTATTATAGTACCAATTAACTCTCATTTTTCTTCTTTTGTTTTTACAAGTGATAACACTTTGCAGTGCTTTGTCCCAAGGAAATTCTTTCCTCCTCTGTAGTTACGAAGACAATGTCTGTTGCAAATTGTATTAATACAATGCCAAATCATACTAAACCAACCTGATCTCCTTTTCTGTTACAGTGACCACTGTAGATGTCCATGAGAAGTAGTAGGCATAGTGTATTTTGACTTCACTAAAGCAATTGACAAAGTTGCCCATGAAATCTTAGTTATTATGGACTTATAAATCAAATGACCAATAAATAAATGAATCAATAAAACAGTTTGCAAAATATTACTAGCTTAGAACATCTGCTCATTCTTCCATCATCAGGAAAACACCCTGGCCACCTTCCCTGTCCTGCAAATCAACATTAGCAATAAGTTGTAAGAAATCCCCAGATGAGTGTATTTAGAGATAAATTAGGGGCTATCCATGTGTCAAGATTTCTGTAACCTAATCCCTTTTCCCTTTCAATAAATCTTATTAAAGAAAACTTTAATAAGTTGTTTATTGTCAAGAGTGTGATAAAAGCCCTAAAGAAAGAAACAGAAGAAAGCCACAGTGAACTCTGTGTGACCATGGGGAAGACAAAAACCACTTAGCAGCAGCAAATAACCAATCATTCTAACATTCATGAATGAAAATAAGTAGCCTAGGTGATACAGTTTAATGGAAAATTCCATAAAAACTCATGAACAGTGCATGCCATGTGGGAGGAAACAATAAGCAGAATGTTATAAAAGAAGCATGGAGTCAAGAAGCCCACTGGAAGACTTCTGAACTGGGTTATCCTTCTGCTGCATACTGACTTCCCCAGATCCCAGGCTAGTGCCTGGCCAGCTTGATTGTGGAATGGTATGCTTTTCAACATGCATGACAGAGTGAGGGGAAATTAATTAATGAAACTTTTTAAATAAATCAAATACTTTTGCTGCTTAATTATTGTGTCCATAGTATTATATTTACTATTACACAAGATTCTAAAACTCTTAATATTGGACCAGCTGCCCTTCCATCTTGACATAGAAACAAGGGCAGTCAGGTTAGATCCCTAAAATTCTCTGACAAGAACTTGATACAAGTAGAGAAGATGGAAAAGTGTGAGTTGGACATTTCAATTATATGGATACAGAGTAGGCAGAACAATCATACCCAAATGAGCTTTTATCAATTACTCTACATCAAGCTTGAAGGAGGAATTGTGTGGCATATTACAGGGTTTCATTCTAGGTCTTTTACTGTTTAAAATACTTACAAATGACTTGGATAAGGGATTAGAAAAAATAATTATCAAATTTTTGGATAACACAAAGATGGAAGGATAGCAAACACTTTTAAAAATGGTATCTAGATTCAGGAGGAACTTGACAATTCAGAACAGCAGACTGAAATCAGCAAGATTAATTTTAACACTGAGAATACAAAGTTCTGTATTTGGGTGGGAAAAATCATAGGTATGAATACAGAATGGGGACTACATATCAAGAAGCAGTAAATGCAAAAAGGATCTGAGTATCTTGATGGATCACGTAACAGTGCAATGCAGCTGCAAAAATGCAAATGAAATCCTAGGCTGTTTCAAGGTCAAGAAAAGTCATTTTCTTCTCTCTCTCTGTTCTCTCTCTCTGTTAATCAGACCACAAGCAAATATACCACATAAACACAGGCTTCTAATTAAAGGACAAAAATAGATATTCTTCAATTCAACAATGGAAAGAAAGGCAACTGCAAATTGTATTAGCTTCTAGTCTTCATTCTTAGTTCTGTAAAAAAGGCAGAAATATTAACCTATTTCAGCTTTGTTCTGTAATCCTCTTTCTTCTCCATGGTAAAGGAACTCCCACAAAAGTGGTAGTTTCCTTTATCTGAGGCACACAGACTATCAAAGGCAGGAATGTTAGCAAGTTTACCTTCCAACACACCTATAGTTTACTGTTAACAGGTTCTGTTCACAAATCAGCTGAATTAGAGCCCTTTGCTTTGATGGATCAAAAGCTTACAGTGAAAGATGGTTTGATGGGGAAGGTTGTGATTCGTGGAAGGGAATGAAGGGCCCCCACCCCAGTTGGCAGAAGAATGAATAGACCAAAGATCAAAGCTAAAAGATAAGGATAGAACAAGGAGCATGGGACTGGAATTCGTAAAGGGAAATCAGCCTATTACCAGCATACACATATCACATATCATTTGGAGGAGAAACAAGTTAGGAAATCCAAGCAAATATGAATTTTCTGGCACTATCTTTAAATAGGAGCTGTTAGAACACAAAATAGCTGAAGCCCTCAAAGTTTTGAGAATTGTTAGGAAGTCTTGCTTTTCTCTTAACAATCTGGAAACAACTTTCTTGTGTGCAGTCCTCTGAAATGAAAGTCTCTTAGAAATTATTTTTTCTATTTTTTATATAATAAGTGGCAATTCAGAGCTCATAATAAGGAATTCCTTCCCATGTGCTGAACAAGCATACAGCACAATTTTGTATATGTCTTCTCAAAACCTAATCCTGCTGAGTTCAATGGCCCTTATACTGAGGAAAGTGGAAGGATTACAGCCTTAGGAATCCCTGCAGGTACACAAGACCTAAAGTACAAATACTCATCACTAGTGTAATTGATTCTGGAATGTAACTAACTATTTTAGGAAGCAACAACCTGATATTTCTTCTTAGAGAGCAGCACTGATATGAAACAAACCACCAGACCTTCAGTAAGGTACTGCAATGCAGACTGCCTGCCTGCCTGCCTGCCTGCCTGCCTGCCTGCCTGCCTGCCTGCCTGCCTGCCTGCCTTCCTTCCTTCCTTCCTTCCTTCCTTCCTTCCTTCCTTCCTTCCTTCCTTCCTTCCTTCCTTCCTTCCTTTTCTGTATAATCAAATTTTAATCATACAGTCAAAGAGTTGGAAGGGACCATTTAGGCCCTACTCAGTGCAGGAATCCAAATTAAAACATCCACAAATGAAGCTTCCACTTCAACAAAGGGAGCAAAAGGGAGCCCACCATCTCTCTGGGTAATTGGTTCCACTGTTGAACTGCTGTACTGTTAAGAAGCTTTTCCCCTAATGTTAAATTGAAATCTGCCTTCCTGTGACTTAGATACATTATTCTAAGTTCTACATTCTTAACCAATGGGGAACAGGACTCTGTGTGACGTCCTTCCAGATACTTGAAGCATACCAATATATCCCCTTCACTCTTCTTTTTGCAAAATTAAACATTCTCAGCCCCTTCAATTTGTCTTCATCAGGCTTCATTTCTAGTCCCTTGATCATCCTTGTTGCCCTTATATAAACTATGCCAATTTCTCTGAATCCTTTTTAAAGCATAGTGCCCAAAACTGGATACAAAACCCAGCATAGAATAAATTGGAAGTATAACTTCCTGTAACAGTTGTAAATAAATCCCACGTTGCTTTCAGATAAGACGACAAGCACTGCAGGTCACAATTTCAGTCTCCTGTTTATTTTTTCCTCCAACAGCAGCACCAGTAGGAAGATTTTATTTCTTCTTGTTCTTTTCTCGGGCTCCCCCATTAGCCAAGTCCTTGACTCTTGACTGAGAGGCAAAAAATTTTAGGGACTTTTCTATAAATACCCCAGGCAAACTCCTATTAGCTTTCCTTCCTTGCTTACTCTATTAATAGTGCATATTCATTCAATAAATTAATATTATGATATTTAAAAATAAGCCCTTGACAGCTTTCTTGTGACTTTGCACCCATTGTACAGAAGATGGGACAGATTTCTTTTCTGAGCAGTTTGTAGAATATTTACTGTGTACTTATCCTTACACTTTTACATGAAAAAGAGTTTTTAAAATTAAGAAAAACTAGGAGTTCTACTTTGCTCAGCCCCTAATTACAATAGTTCTTCTTAAGCTTCAATCCAGTTCATATGAAACTGAAAATAAATTCCATTGAACTGTTACTTTCTAAGCAAACATGTTAGATTGCTTAATCCAGATCAGTTGCTGTCTGGACATCTATTTCCACAGTAATCTGAACTACATACTGTAAAGCATATTTTTCAATCACAGTCTTCCCCCCCCCCCCCACCCCACCAAACTGGAGATTAGCATGAGCAAAATTTAAAGCAGTTTTCTTCCTTTTTTTTTTTTTTTTGAGGGGTAGGGGTACTTGTTATAGACCTCAAACACTCAACACTCAAAAGAAGTAATTAAGAATACTATTTCACATTTCTGGAGTACAGATTCAGCCCAACCCAAAGCAATTCTCTTCAAGCCTGCAGAGACAGCTTTCACAGCTAGTTTAGCTCTCATGAAAAAAGCCACACATTTTGGGTTATTTAATTATTATTGCTTATTGTTACTATTATTGTGATTAGTAGTACTGATTTTCTATAAAAATCAGGGCCTTGTTGAGATTTTCTGCCTCAGTTACCCAAACAACTTGGTCGCCATATAGACATCTTGTCCTAGAGAAGGGGGACTCGTTAGGTCTTTTGTTCCCCCCAAATCTGTAGGTTTCCCTCTACTTATATTTCTAGTTCCATTGGGGAATGGGTCTACAATAGATTTTTTCCTCCAGACCAACAGCCCAATACTTTAGCCATCAACAATCAGCTTTTAGAAAGTCTGATTACTTTGTCTTTGATTCTCCATTCCTTTTGAAAGGGAAAGAATACTGATGGATTGGAACTTGCAGGCCCAGCTGGGACAACTGTTTCCGTCCCCAAAATACATGAAACTGAAACTGAAGCTCAAGTTTATGTCACTCTTGATTTTTTAAAAAAATACAGTGAATTCTCTCTCTTTCTCTCTCTTTCTCTGCCCCTCCCTTTTGCTTGACACAGACACAGACACTCAGAGAGACAGACACTCATACACAGGTGCGCGCACACGCACACACACCTGCAGACCCTCTGTCCCTCAGGCTTGAGTCAGCCTAAACCATCTAGGTTTCAGAGTTAAGTGTCTCCTAAAGAGCAATAAAATACAATTTATGCTGCTCTACTGATATTTCATTATAAAAAAAAACCCTCTCCACTCAGCCTGAAATATGACCATAGCTTTGGAATCAATTGTACAAAATATCCTTGGGCTGTTGAGGTGCATTACCTGGCAATGTCTCCCTTCCTCTTCTGCCCCATTAAGTTCCTGGAGACAAGAAATCCTCTGGTCTCTCTTCAAGTTATATGAATCTTTCCCTTTAGGTTCTTTTCAGCTCGCAGTCAGTCTTCCTTCAGAAGGAGATGCCCTCTGCTTTCCGGACTGCACAGCAATACGAACAAGCCAACCATTGACTAGGCACACACATCAATTTTACTTTCTCACTAAATCGACTTAAAGGTTTACAGCCCATCCCAACTTATTTCTGGGGCTGTTTTGCAATTTTTGTCACAGACACAACCAGGTTTGAGTTCTTCCAAGCTTGCACCTCAGTTGCAGGTGTAGAGTGGGGAAAATATATGTTGTAGGAGTTTCTCCCATGTTGTATGAAGAAACTCACAGCAGCTCAAATGTACATCTCAGCATGAACTCAGGGATATTTTAACATTCACTGAAAAACCAGGTAGCGTCTTCTAAAAAACTATCTTAGATCAGACTAGTGATCTATCTGATCTAGGATTCTGTTTGTCATCATGTTCTCCAAGAAAGATGTTAAGGAAATTGCCCACCATAATATTATTTTACCTCAAGCAACTGATATTCAGGGACCAAGCTAACTCAATATAACTTTGTTTCCCAATGGGTCATTCAATATAATTGAATGACCCATTGGGAACCACATATTAAGACAACATATTTGTCAGAATTTGAAAATAACATATAATACAGCTCAGTATCTGAGTAAAACAATACAGTTGAGATCTGCATATGGGGGGTAAATTGTAGGGGTGACATGGAAATATGATCTGTACTCTCACTTATCTGTATACTTAATTGTTGTGTTTTATTTCCATTTTACCTAATTTGTTATTACACTGGGTTTTATTAACACTTTGTGTTTGAAATTTTGAATTTTGATATGGCCTAAGGGCTAATCAATAAACTTTGATTGATTGATTGTTGCCCAAGGCAAGGACAAGATGGCACCCCTCTCTCATGCCACATGTTGATACTGATTAGGCAGAAAATTATTTAGTTCCACACCGGCAATAGATCTGTACCTTCTATGCATTTGAAGGCACATGCTAGCTTGAGAGCAGTAAGCAAGCCCTGTGGCACATCCTTCAACAGATCCCAATTCCCCTTAACCAAACAAATAACCATCATCCCACATAATGAAAATGATAAAGATGTATGCCATCTTGCATACAAAGATGGCCACCCACCTCCGCAGGGAGACATGCCCTATTCAGCTGGCCCATCCCAGGCAACTGGTGGACCCTGTTGGGTTCCAGAGGGAACTTGGGTTTTTTCCCAAGGTCCTGTCAGGCACTTTGGTCGAGGCCTTGGCTGCAGCTTGGAAGAGGTATGTGATGGAGGCCCTGGACTGGATTGCTCATATGCAGCATCTCTGTGCACTAATCTCAGGGTGTTCTTTGGTTTTCTGAGGAACTCTGAAAGATGAAATGCCAGAAGCAATACGCCATTGGAGAAAGACAAAGAGCGAATCTGACAAAACACGAGTAAGAGCCCATATCTGGGCCTACATCATGGTGATAAGAGTCGTTATTTCTCCACCCTTATTGCATCTGCCAATAGCCACCCAGCAGCCCTGTTTAAGGTGACCTACTCCCTATTGTGGGGGCTTCGCTACAGGATCATCTCCAGGGCCATAGTGAGGAATATTCATGCTATCTGGCAGACAAAGCTGCTCAGATTCTCTCAGAATTGGACTCTGACTGGGCAAGTCCTAATGAGTTGCCCAGGGAACAATCTTGTGATGTTACCTGGACTGATTTTGATTCTGTTACACCTGAGGAAGTGAACAAGGTGCTTTTTTCTGTCAATTCAGCCACCTGTTTGCTAGATCCTGGCTCCTCCTGGGTTATTAAAGCAACCTAGGAGGTGACCAAAGAATGGGTTCATGTGGTGATTTCAACCTCTGAGAGAGGGGTTGGTCCCATCAGATTTGAAAGTGGTGGTGGTTCACCCCCTCTTCAAGAGGTCATCACTGGATCCTTCCCTATTGGAGAATCGTTGCCAGTTTCCAATCTTCCCTTTCTGGCGAAGGTTGTAGAAAAGGTGGTTGGACAACACCTACAGCGGATCTTGGAGGAAATTGATTATCTGGGCCTGTTTCAGTCTGGCTTCAGTCCAGGGTACAGTGCAGAGACAGTGTGGGTCATGCATACTGATGAACTTTGGTGCAGCCAAGATGGGAGTGGATCCATCCTAGTGCTCTTTGATCTCTCGGTGGCTTTCTGTACTATCAACCACAGTATCTTTCTGGACTGGCTGCAGGGATTAGGAGTGGGAGGCACTATGCTCCAGTGGTTCACCTCCTTCCTCAGCGGTCAGTTCCAGTCAGTGTTGATGGGGGGGGGGGGGGGAGAGATTGCGTCCATGGCCCCTCTCATGTGGGGTGCCTCAGGGATTGACGCTTTCCCTTCTCTTATTCAACATCTACATGAAACCATTGGGTGAGGTCATCCACCAGTTTGGGTTGCAGTATCATCATGCTGATGATACTCAACTTTACATCTTCACCTTGAGCAGCACAGGTGAAGTTGTCATTGTATTGACCCAGTGCCTGGAGGTTGTTTGGGTCTGGATGGGGCAGAACAGATTTTGACTCATCCTAACAAGACAGAGTGGCCATGGCTGTTTGGACCCCCTAGGTCAGGGATGTCACCATCTTTGGACTTGGATGGGCTCCACATCCCCAGTCAAGACTGGTACGTAACTTGGAGGTCCTTCTGGACCTGCAGTTACTGCTTGAAGAGCAGTTAGCAGCTGTGGCCAGGGGGCCCTTTGCATAGGTTCATCTAGTTCACCAGTTGCACCATTTGGGAGGACCTTCAGGCAGTCACTCATGCTCTGGACACCTCACAATTGGATTATTGCAATGCACTCTACATGGGGCTGCCCTTGAAGACCACTTGGAAACTACAGCTGATTCAAAATGCAGCAGCGTGAGCAGTAATGGGCACCTCTTAGTGTGCCCTTGTGTCACCTCTGCTATGTGAGCTGCGTTGGCTGCCAGCTGGCTTCTGAGTGCAATTCAAGGTGCTGGTTATTCCCTATAAAGCCCTGTATAGGGCTTTAGAAGGTCTGGAGAGACCACTTATCTCCAACTGTTTCTGCCCGCCCAGTACATTTCAGCAGAGTGGGTGAGCTCCAGGTCTCCTCCATTAAACACTGCCATCTTGTGGGATGTAGGAAGTGTGCCTTCTCCATTGTGGCCCCCACCCTGTGGAACAGCATCCCACCCCCACCTCCCCACCTGCGAGATAAAGATGGGTCCCTTTCTCCTGAGGTTCCAGAAAGCCTTGAAAAACTTTCATGTCCCAGGTCTGGGTTGATGTTTATTATTGGTTTGATGGCCCCTGTTTTGTTTTGTTGTTTTTGCTGTCCATTACACTATTTTAGTCTGGTCTATCTGTGTGGTTCAATGTTTTTAGCTGTTTTATGTTTGCCCTAGTTGTACGCCACCCAGAGTCCACTGGAGTTGGGCAGTCAATATAAATAAATAAATAAAATAAGGGCTTAATTTCCTCTACTACTTTCAAGGACTTATGAGGCTTCCTTTCTTGAAGAACTGGGGGAATCAGGGTACAACATGTGTTAGAGTAAGATGAAGTGATGCATTTTATTTTATTTTATTTTATTTTATTATTTTATTAGTTTGCTTTTTATTTTACTTTACTTTACTTTACTTTACTTTACTTTACTTTACTTTACTTTACTTTACTTACACTTAATTACAGTAGTAACCAGTATATTTTATTATACTGGATCTGTTTATTAGCCAAATATCAATACTAGGCAGCATAGAAATAATAAAGATTTTAAAAATTAGGGCCATATTATTTTTAATTTGTTCTTTACAAATAATGGGATGATAAATCTCATTTCTGATTGAAGAAATGACCCTGCAGGTAAAAGCATTTTAGAAAACCAAAATGCTAAGCTAGAAGCCACAAAACCTACAGAGGTACCACAGAGAAGGTACCACCCCGACTTCCCTTAGGACAGTCCCAAAGCTTATGAGCAGCCACCAGAAGGCTCTTTCTCTTGATCTCACCAAATACACCTCTGATATATTTCTACTTGAATTATGATAATTATTTCTAAATGTATGTCTAATTTGGTGATATATTTCCCCTTTCATGGTAATTTCTAAGAGGCCAGTTATCCTGAGGGCTATTAAAGTAAGTGTTGATGAATACCTAGTTTGTGCTGGGCAAACTGAATAGGCATAGATAAGCCTACTGCATATATCAGCAAAGGTAGCTGAAGCTGTACAAACTTAAAAATCCATGTTGCTGGTGGCCCTTACAGAATCAGTTTTAGTTTTGTAATTGCAAGCTTGTTATAAAAATAAATGCTGCCTCAGACATGCCCTGTTGTATGACATGAGGGTTATCATGCATCTGAAAAAAAATCCTCAGTGGTTAGCTTTAGACAAGCTCTTAGAAGCTTAGTGTAATATTGTAGGAAAGTCAGTAAGTAATTAATTTTCAGAAGATTAAAGTGATGGCTTTTGTCAAAAAATCCCTGAGAAGCTCAGACGGACAATAAAAGGGCTGGAGACCTATCAAGCGAGGAGTTTTAAATATTTTGGGGTACTACTTCAGGATTCAAAGTCTTGGAAAGCACAAATGGGCTTTGTGGTCCTAAAGGCTCAAATGAGCTCTTCAGTGATTGTGAAATTCTTCGACAAAGAATACATCCCTGGAGTTCTGAAACTATTTGCTGCTAGACCTTTGATTTAGTTGCCCTATGGCTCACTGTTGGGTCCTTATCCCAATTACATGTCATTGGAAATAGTGCAAAATCAAATTCAGAAGAGAATTGTTTCAAATGCCTAAATGTGTATCCAATGCAGGCCTTAGATTAGCACCTGGATACTCGCAATTTAAGGTAAGGGCAAGTCTTATCATATTTAATTGTTGGCTTGAATGCCATTATTTCCTCACAGGATTGATGCATCTTGTCCTGTCTGATCAGATCAACTGCCCACAGTCACTGAGGTGGCATATACATTTAATAAGTTGTTGTTGTTGTTATTATTATTATTATTTTCAATCTTCAAGGCTGCAAGCAATTTTGGAAAAACTCTCATCATCCAGACTCATTGTTATTGTCTACATCTTTTAGAATTTTAGAATTTACTCAAGCTAAGAAATAATCAGGGAGAAGCATTTAGACAATGAATACCTAAGTGAAACTAGTCTGAAGTCAGAGCACATCAGAGAATGAATGGAGCAACCTAAAGGGTAACTAGCTAATTATATTGCATCACTTTGCCACTCCAGAAAATAATCTTCTTTAGGGCAAGGTGTGACATCTTACTCTCAGCAATTATATATGGAAAAGGTCCATAAAGCTTGCTGAACCTACTGCTAAGACCGAGGCATTGTTGAATCCATCCTTCATTTGGTGCTACATTGTTCCTTCTATAATGACAGCCATCGAAATCGTATCTTTCCATTGTTGTTACATGATCCTGATTAGTCTGGTGAATTTTGGTTATGCAAAATGTTGCAAAGCTTTCTACGGCAGTTGTCAATATCCATAAATAAATAACCTTGGGTTCTGTTGAGTAATGTGTTCATATGGTTCTATGAAGGCTACTTTTACATTTTGTACAATATTTAAATGTAATTTTATTTTTGAATTTTTGTTTCTTTGTTTTGGATCCTTGATCAACATAAAGGGAATTAATTAATTGATTGATTCAATCTCCAAGGACATGTTACTGAAAGGAATCCTCTCCTAGTAACTGAATGACTAGGATCCATTTTAGCTTTCACAACCTTTAAATGTGCAGTCTTTAAATCATATATGTAGCTAATTTTTCTTCCTTTGCAATGATGCTGGCCTTTCACAATTGAACTGAGGAAGCCTACATATTAAATTTGCACCAATAAAGACCTTATTCCATGCCATTGCAAAGGGAAAAAAAAGAATATAATTCATTTTTATATTTATCATTCTGTATGTGCACATTCTGAAATTTTATTTGTTTATTTACTTATTTTATTTGGACTGCCCAATACTATATTTTTCTATTTCTTGCCTTTTTGTTTTGTTTTGTTTTGCTTTCATCATTGCACTATTTTCTGAGTCTTTTTCTTTTTTTAATGTCATGTTATGGGGGAGGACTTTTCAAATATCTCGCTTCCTCCAACTATGCATCCTAAGACATTACTAGATAATGCAACCACTCCCACTGGATCTATCCATTAAAATACATTTTGAAGAAAGTTATATTTAATTTAAACCACTGCCTTAAGGGATTGATGTCCCACCTCCACCCCACATCTATTGTTATGACTAGACAGAAGATCATACTGAATACATTAGCCAGCCAAAGACTCAGGACACCTATGGTTTGGAATGCCATTGCATTCTGAAAGGAGAGGAATGAAAATGTCTACCCTGCAGCCCTCCAACCCAAGAACACAGTAATATTTCTGCCACAAAAATACTTTGCTGTCAGTTCCAGCAAGGCAAGGCGGGATAGCTGTGGCAGTTTGTTGTCAAAATGAAAAATGGTTCAGTGCAAAAGGTCTCATGGCTGGGATGCTAACAATCAAGGAACACTAATTCAAGCATTTGACAAGGAACTTTGGTCTTGCTGTTAAATACCACTTAATATTGTCCTGCCTGATAATCCCTGCTGTTTAACCACTATGCAATCCAAGGCTCAGCTGTGGCTTATGCTTCTTCTAAAGGGAAAACCTGGACTGTAGGTCATGTGTTTGCCTGCATCAGAAAAGAAAAATAGAAGGCCCTTTTAACTTCCAAAGAAAATAGAAATAACTATAGGTATGTGTAACACAATTGTAAATTTATTAGCAAATCTGTTTGTCCAGGGTGCCTATGTCTAGGATTAAGGCATGTATGAGACTTTCCAGCTGATACGGGAGAGCTTATAATACAAAAAGGATTTATATCATTGCCCTGTTTTGCTTAAACTGTGCTCATTTGTGAACGGGAGGACCTTCTTGGTGTTCAGGTATTCTTAACAGAGCTTGAATCCAAATCTGTGGAAGTCACCACAACATCCACATGAAAATGTTGTTGTTGTTTAGTCGTTAAGTCGTGTCCGACTCTTCGTGACCCCATGAACCATATTGCGCCAGGCCTTCCTATCTTTCACTGCCTCCCTCAGTTTGCTCAATTTCATGCTCATTGCTTCAGTGATGCTATCTAGCCATCTCATCCTCTGCCGTCCTCTTCTCCTTTTGCCTTCCATCTTTCCCAGCATCAGGGTCTTTTCCAAAGAGTCCTCTCTTCGCATTAGGTGACCAAAGTATCTGAGCTTGAGCTTCATTATCAATCCTTCCAATGAGCAATCAGAGTTGATTTCCTTTAAGATTGACTGGTTTGACCTCCTAGCAGTCCAGGGGACTCTTAAGAGTCTTCTCCAGCACCACAGTTCAAAGGCATCAATTCTTCGGCGTTCAGCCTTCTTTATGGTCCAGCTCTCACAGCCATACATTACTACTGGAAAAACCATAGCTTTGACTATGCGGATCTTTGTCGGCAAGGTGACGTCTCTGCTTTTTAATATGCTATCTAGGTTTGCCATAGCTTTCCTCCCAAGGAGCAAGAGTCTTTTAATTTCAGGGCTGCAGTCTCCGTCTGCGGTGATCTTGGAGCCCAAATAAATGAAGTCTGTTACTGCTTCCATTTCTACCCCTTCTATTTGCCAGGGATTGATGGGTCCAGATGCCATGATCTTAGTGTTTTTAATGTTGAGTTTCAAGCCAGCTTTCGCACTCTCCTCTTTCACCCTCATCAAGAGGCTCTTTAGTTCTTCTTCACTTTCTGCCATTAGGGTGGTATCGTCTGCATATCTGAGGTTATTGATGTTTCTCCCTGCAATCTTAATTCCGGCTTGTGATTCTTCCAGCCTGGCATTTCTCATGATGTACTCTGCATATAGGTTAAATAAGCAGGGTGACAGTATACAGCCTTGTCGTACTCCTTTCCCTATTTTGAACCAATCGGTTGTTCCATGACCGGTTCTAACTGTTGCTTCTTGGCCCGCATACAGATTTCTCAGGAGACAGGTAAGGTGGTCTGGTATCCCCATCTCTTTAAGAATTTGCCACAGTTTGTTGTGATCCACACAATCAAAGGCTTTTGCATAGTCAATGAAGCAGAAGTAGATGCTTTTCTGGAACTCTCGTGCTTTCTCCATGATCCAGCGAATGTTGGCAATTTGATCTCTAGTTCCTCTGCCTCTTCGAAACCCAGCTTGTACATCCGGTAGTTCTCGGTTCACGTACTGCTGAAGCCTAGCTTGTAGGATTTTGAGCATAACCTTGCTAGCATGTGAAATGAGTGCAATTGTGCGATAGTTTGAGCATTCTTTGGCATTGCCCTTCTTTGGAATTGGAACGTAAACTGACCTTTTCCAATCCCGTGGCCATACATTCAATTTAATAAAGTCTAGCACAATTTTTCACAACCTAATTCTTTCAGGTGGGTCGTTCAAATTACATCATCTCTGGCCTTCCTACTTTGGTGACTAGGCATTAGGGATGCTGAAATTTAACAGACTGGGAAAGGCTAATTTGTATGTGTTTGATTAGAAATCCCACACAGAATAAATCTAGGGATGAGTGAGTGGCATATAGAGAACAATTCTCAGAATGCTTTGGTTACTGAAACCCTATGAAATCTGCCTCTGTGAAGAATGCTAATGAGAGATGTAATGACCCATTTTTTCCAACCCGTATTACAGGTAGACCCCGGGTTAAGAACGCCCGGGTTACAAATGACCCATATTTAAGGACAGAGCCTATTGTAGCAAAACTCAATTTAAATACACAATGATTCCAGTTAAATACCCAATGGTTTGAGTTAATTATACAATACTACTTATACATTATAAGTGTATACATACACGTATACATTATACAATACTGTTCTGGCTTACATACAAATTTGACTTAAGGACAGACCTTGGGAACAGAACTCGTTCTTAAACTGGGGACTCCCTGTACATACATTACATATTACATACATGCTTACATATATTACAAATACAACACAGAACCTATCCACAGGAGATATGGTGTTTCAGTGGCAACTGTGTTTCATCAGAAATATTTGGGTTGGGTCTTGGAGGCAAAAGATGGTAAACTATGATGTTTGTGTGTAGTGTAGCCTGCTTTTCCTTACATTTCCTGGATGAGAAACCTGAAGATTCATTGAGGGGTCCATGGTGAGGCAATACTAGCATGGATAAAAATTCCAGTACGCTCTTCCTCCCATGACCTCTGATGCACAAGAAATGGTCATGGTGCAGCATCTATCATATTGCACATTTAATATAAGAAGTGGTTTTGGAGTCATCAGAATCTTTGAATAATTTAACTAACCAGTTCCAATGCCCACATGAAAATGAAGAGGAGAGGCTGCTTTACAGTACTGGCACTAGAATGACAAAAAATAATCTGCAGTGATTTTTTGTAACTACTGTTGTAAAAGTCATCCCAGATCCATCTAGGTCAGCTCTCAGAAATGATGTTCTTAGATTTAGGAGTGAGACAGATGCACTAATGTTTTAATAAAGCAGCAGCCTTTGTTCCATCTGCATCAGTCTCTAGAATATGGTTGAACTGAAGTACCAAGTAATGGAACATATATATTTTAAAAAATTCCAGCATGATAAGAAATAGAATATGTAAAGATACCACATTATACCCATAAAAATATGTCAGTAACATAATTTAATCTCTTAGGACTAGTTTTTTTGTTTTAACCTGCATTAAATGCCTTCCTGTGTGCAAGTATTTAAATATAAGAACCAGATTAAACAGAATATGTGGAAATGTCCTAATAGCAGCAAGTTATGTTATTGTTACCCCTTCCCCATCACCTTGTACAACCCTTTGTACATTTCCTACAGTTACTACCAAATATTTGTGACATTCGTTGCTTTACTAAGTTTTGACTAGTGCCAGACTGAAAATTTATACTGCATTTTTCCCCAGCTGTTCTCATCCTATTTGAAGAAAATGAACTTGTGAAATTGGTTTCAAAGGAAAAAATAATTTTGGTGAAATTTGCCCAGAGTTTTGTACTCTTGCACTTACTTAGTTACAATGCACCAAAAGGGTGTAAGCGAAATTCATTACAGAACTGTCTCTTCAGCAGCCTCCCTGGTTCCCACAGTTCCTTTAAATCCCAAAAGAAGAGTTAACGAAGAAACTCCTCCCACTGCATTTTTCCAGTTGAGAAATGTGGGCATCCAGGAATGGTTCAGAATGATGGAAGTAACAAGAAACATAACCCCAAACAGTAGCAACATCTCTTATTTCCAATGGTAAAGTACACTCAAAAACACTATCAAGGAATTTAAAAAAAAAAAAAACACCCCTCAGCCGTTCTTGAGAATAATCAAGAAAAATTAAAGCCTCTTTCACAGGGGGGAAAACTTTGAAGAAATTGCAAGGCAGATTTTACCACAGCATTAGTTTTATTTGATTGCTTGGCAAATACTGGAACTTCTTTGTAAAAAAAATTGTCCAATTTTTTGCTACGCACCCTGAACACACTACTCTAAGGCCATGTTTAGTGCTAAGCTTGAAATCCCTCCCCCCCCTTAAGGTTTCCTTAATTGTTTTTGGGGGGTACAATAAAGTATAAAGTTCAGTGAAAACAGAAGATGCGTGAGACATACAGTGTCATGTTTTCCATAACATGTAATGAAATACTGCTGGGAAGCTAAAATCTTGCATGAAAAATGTACAGAAGGTAGAACGTCTAACTGTTTCTCCACCAACTGTTTTTATGTATTTTTTAAAAAAGTAGTTGTGTTTCTCCCATGAAAGAGAAGCTATATGTGGGCTCATCTACATGTCTTACTTCTCCCAGTGTGCCAGCCCTTCAAGGTAGGAAACAGGCACCGCAGGTTCAACTGGAATTCTATTGTTCTGGCTAGAACCATAGCCTGGCTATCCAAAAAGTGCCGAAGACCTGGCTCTTTGCCCACCTGTGGGGGCGAGGAAGTCGGTGAATCCTGGGTGGCTGTTATGATTGGTGGTTCGTTTTATTCTCAGCCACCATTTTTCTTGGATGATATTTTACATGGTTTATTGGTTATAGTAGTGTTTTACTGTGGAATGCTGTTCAATGGCCAAGCAGCTTTGACCGGAGGGGCACCTATACAAATCTAAATACGTAAATGAATATAGTAATAACAGAATCTTGACAGTCTGACAGTTTCCCTTTCCCTCCAAGACAATCAAGGTGGGCCAACCCAGAGTTTCTCCCTCACTCCCTCCTCCCTTTCAGGGCTAAGCTGATGTTTTTCTAATGGCTGCCATGTATTTTCTTCAAGGCTACCTCCGTGTTCCTCTACACAGTCTGAGGGTGGCCCACTAACTGTTTCTCAAGGGAAGGAACACGTGTCATCTTAAACCTGTCCCCCAGGCCAACACAAAGGCATCTTCTGCCTGTCATTTCTTGCTCTGCATCAAAAGCAGTGTTTTCCCCCCTCACAAGGGGCCCAGAGCAACCTACACACTGTGCTTCATTTCCTTGTAGGCAAATTCCTCCACTCCAGTGGCTTCTGTGCGGTCTGGTCAAATGTCTCTCTTTCTTCCAGTCACTGGGCACTGCCCTCCCCTGGACAGCCTGCCCCCTTCCGAAGGGAATATCCAATGGTGGACTTTAATCCTGAACTTTTTTTATTGTTATTATTTTAACAAGGTACACTGGTGGATTTATGAAAGACTGCATTGGACAAGTCTGCTAGTGGAACAACTAGCTTTAATCTTTCTTTAAAGGGTAGCATAAAAATCAGTGATGAAGTTGTCAATTGCCAGTTTCCCCTTCTGTCCCAAGAACTTAGAGCCCTAGTAAAACCATTGTGTTTCCTTCTTTTTTTCTTTGCCAGCCCACCAGTGGGCACGCTGGATGGGAGGGTGTCAAGTGCAAAGAGAGGTCTGTGGAGGGGGGGACCATGAAACACGTGACCCCAGAGACCGGTTCGTGAAAGGAAAGGAGTTGGTGCTTGCTTTCCTGGCCCAGGTGGGAGGGAGATTTGTGTGTGTGTGTATGTGTGTGTGTTCTGTTTGTGTGCTTGCATGGATTATCACTACTGAGTGAAAAAGCTAGGAGAAAGGTGATTTTCAGTAGAAAAATGACCAGAAAAAAAGGTTTTCAAATTTAATGAAATAATATTCACTCAAGATAACAGCTTCGGGTTATTGCTAATGTGGGACAAATTGTACAAGATGACATTTCAGCCTGTGCCCAGATAGTGTGCACTCTTTCATTTATTTTGTGCATTTATCTAAGAAGAATAACTGCACAAAAAAGTTGGAGGGCAATCATTTTTCATTAATTTCATTTGCATTTAAATCTTGCATTAATCCAAATAACAAATGAAAGAGCTATTTTTAAAACACTGTTTATAAAATAATTAGGAAAATAAGTCTTATGAAAGAACATGCCCAGCCAAACTACACAACTGCCATGTTGTTCAGTTTGCAAAGCATTTGGATTGAGGAAAATAATTTTTCTAGTTCATCAACACACACACACATACACACCCACACACACACAAATTTTACCTCTTTTAAGTATAATTGCAGTTGCTCGTATATAGAGTCTATGTGGGAAAATATGCATTTAATAATTGTCTTTTTACCTGTAATGTATATTGACATAAAGTTCTTTTACAAAATTATTAAAAAGGGTATTTCAATGGTAAATTTGATAAATAACTTAAAGAAAATGTTAGCATATGTTTTAAAAAATAAGAAAACAAACTTTTTTCTGTCCATATTCTTGATTACTATTGCAACTCTTATGTTAGAAAAAAGAATTGAAAGGAAATTGATTTCCTTTGAAAGAAAATCTGATTTAAAAGCTGTAATTAAATAAGATCAGGCTTTCAAAAGGCAATCAGGAACTGATTTTGAATTTAGACTTTTAAAAGAGTTCTTGGAGCCCTCTCTAATTACCTTTACTTTTTTGTAGCAAGCAATTTACTCCATAAAATGTAAAATAATAGTTATCCCCCCCCAAAAAAATCCAAATCTGAAGTCAAAGGATTTTAATAAATATAACCTCCTTTTGTCTTATTTTTAAGTATGAGTCCACTGGCTCCAGCCAGCTCTTGTTTCTGTTTCAAGTGTGCACCCCTTGATGAGCAAATCGCAGTTTTTGTTGTTCAATAGCCCCTGAGGGAATTGCTGAAAATGGCTGCACAAATTTATGACTGAACTTTACAGAGAAATGATACTTTGCCAGACTGAACAAAAGAGCAGGGAGATGTCCAGTGACAGGAACATGGCTACTGAGGCTGTGTTTCTTGGGTTGCTGTGGGTGTCATTTTTAAAGAAGGATTGCTGACTCGTCCAATTCATATTCGGTTACAGAAATGGAAAAGAACGGTTGTTTCAAGGTATTTCCATGCAGCTATTTCTCCTAGGGTTTTGCAAAACAGTCCAAATAGGTGTTTCACCCAACCCTTAGCAGGCCTTGTGTGGCTATCCCTGATTGTTTTCACATGCACAGATAACATTTCTACTGGAATCACAAGGAAGCAATTGTGACATCCAGGGAGAGACATCCAGGGAGAGCTTTCTAAATAGCTATGTGAGCTTTGCAAAGTACAGGGCTGCTCATGCTTCAAAGAGGTGCTTGGTGTTAACACCCTTTGCAAACACCTCTTCCAAATAATTTGCACAACCCTAATTTCTCTGCTATCTTGCGTACATGAATACATGCATTTATTGCGTTCATTAGAACTGCATTCAATAAATATACTTAGCTATATGGCTTACAGCCATCTGCTCCCTTGCCACTTTGCTCCTTGTTTATTTATGAAACAGGTTCTTTAGACATCCTATAACCATTTCAAAAACAATAACAATGAGAAAACTAAGATCTAGAACTGAAAGCATTTCCATTCAAAACCACGATAAAATTTAGTTACCAAAGTGACTCCAAGGACACTACAAAATGAGACATTAAAACCAGCTGAGAAATGACAAATGAATGAAAAACACTGTCATGGGATTAAAATAAGAGAGTTATGTAATCCTGTAAATATACAGTTTACTATCATTTGCTGGTATATCTACTGCCTAACAAGATAGGATCTAAATTCACAGTTTGTTCTGATTAGGACAATTGTCTTCCGTTCAAACATAAAGGGGAATTCATCCAGGCAAGACAGAAGAGACAGTGTGAGGATGAAGCATACAAACATGAGACTTACGAGCATCTCAGCTTATTCCACTGATGTTTTTATGTATAAATGGGGTAAGAATCCACAATTAGGATGAAACAGTAGTAGATACTTTTATCATAGACCGTGGTGATCAATTACGAACTACCCTTTAGAAGAACGAGACAAATTAGAATATGTATTTTTTTTTTCCAAACTCTGTAAAAGAACATATGATAAATCTCAGATGTGGAGTGACTTTTTATACAAACTTTTCAATAAACTGTTTTGAGATTACAGTGACAATACATCCTTCAAAGGCTTTTCAATATAAACTATATTACAAATTTGACAAGTAAAAATTAGCATCTATAGCTTTCTGGGGTGCCAGCCATTTTTTTTTCCAGCTTGATTCTAACAGTAAAAGCTTATTTTCAACAAATAAATACACTGGATAATCCTGAACAGTTTTCACTATATGCTAAATAGAAAAACTGTTATCAAAAATTTAACTGCAAAGCAAGGAAATTTCATCTCTAGGTCATATGTATTTAAAATATGACCCTTGCAATTTCTTACTTTTGAACTGATCACACCAATTTGTAAATATCTCCACCAGGCAATGATAGTCTTTTGAGGAAGAGAGTATATGTTTTATGAAAGTCTGCTGAACATAGTGCTATGAACTCAGAAAAAAATATTTGGATATTATATGATGCTGCCACTAAAGCACTTAGTATGAATGCTACTATTGTCTTAACTGAGGATATTTTACTGTTTCCTAATAGTATTGAAAAGGAATGCATTAAGTAATACTATAACTATAAGAAAATCACATTGCATGCCTGAAAATATAAAGACCAGGTACAGCTATGTGAGCCAGCACTGTAACAATAAATAGTTGAGAAATAAATAAATTGGAAATTCTCACTGCTAATTTGAGTGCTCAATGGATATCTGTAGATATTAAGGAAAAGAAATAAACAAAACTGGTTAATTAACAGAAATTGGCTTCCTACCAAAGTACAATGTAACAGCCCAATGAATGTGAGGTTGGGAAAATCAGGGTAGCGTATATGCAGAAAACATGTTCCCCAATAAATCTTGGAAAATCAAAGGCATAGGGGTGAATTAAGAGCTTCCATATTTAAGTGCAACATTCCAAACAGACAAGTATATAGAATATCTGTATCCCTGTAATGTCACCTGATTTTTGCAGCCTAGATCTGCTCTGGCCATTCCAGTTGCAACACAAGCATTTTAGGAAGACAAGGGCTGCAACATTTTTTTTTTTAACAGGATAGGCAATAACTACAACTACATATTCCATTTCCGGGAAAATTATCTTTCAGTACCTTTCATTCTGGCTCCGGGGTTGAACAATGTACATCGCTACTTGTCTTATCATTGACACTCGATTATGTCTTGAGGGAGGCCATGGATCCTGGTGACTTGGCCCTTCTTAAGTTTCTCCTTGGCTGGCTGGGCTGAAACCAGCTAAACAGGCACATAAGAATTCAGGATTTCACATAAGAATGCAGGATTTCACATAAGAATGCAGGATGTTCTGGTAAGTAGTTTACTGTAGAAAAAAGCTGAGCCATTTCTAAACATTTTATAGTGAAATCAGAGTTATGCTTTTTTCTCCCACCTAAGCTATGGAACAGGCTCGAACTCTTTTGAGACAGAGGCCAGTTTCCACTTATCTCTTGTTTTCTTCTGGCTGGACTCTGAGAGCCTGTAGCAACCAGCGACTCCTGCAGTGATCCACTGATGGGAGGACAGGTCCTGAGCTAATCAGCAACTGTGTTTAGGATAATGAGGCTGTCCAAATCATCTTCCGGGAACAAATGTCTGAAAACTTGCAAGGATGCTGTCTGGGGCTCTGCATCTTTTCTAAACTGCAACTCATAACAAAATTTCCAGAGGAATGAGATTCAAATTGGATCTGTTATGACACGATCCCTTTTCAGTTTGGTGTCTCCTGCCTCACTCAATCTGATTTTCATTGAGAGTTCAGCCTTAGGAGGCAGAATTTTTAATTTAAACCCAAAGCACAGCTATCTAATCATCCACATTTCATTATGGGTATGATATTCTAGTCACAAGTGTTTTAGCAAGTACTCAAGCTTTTATTATTTACAATGAAGCACAGGAAGGATTTTATTCCAGTCAAACTGTTTCTTCATTTACGTAGATCACCATTATCTATGGAGTACTGCCTGTTCTAACTGGCTGTAGATTGTCAAGCTCTTAGGGAGAGAACTGTTATAAGAACAGGGAGAAATTCATTCACATGAACTGATTCAATTTACACTCCCTATATGAAACAAATGTTTTCTGCACTGAAGCTGAAGTTTCAAAACGCTGCAGAGGAGTTCATGACTCAGCTTGTAAGGAAACATCTTTTTAAACATCAACATAATGTTGAGGTATTTGTTTCTGTAAAATAATTCTAATAATAACAGGGCAACAAGAACAACAAGAAGTGTAATCAATTCCTAGCACCATTTGGTTGTCCATGTTAGTCATGGTTGTGGCTATAGTTAATTTCATTTATTGCTTTATTTCACGTTATTTAAATCACAGACTCAGAGACCTGTGCCCAGTTCCTTCACACACAATTCCAACGGAATTATGTTTTGCTAAAACTTACCACCCTAGGTACAGTTGGCTCAGCACTGAATGTACTGTACAAATCATCTGTGATGAAAGGAGAAATAACTATATCAAGAAGGAAGGAAAAAGTTGTGATCTTATTATTTTTTTCTACAGGTTAATTAGAGATGGATAATCTAGGTCCAGATAAAAGACTGTTGGAAAACAAAATGAGAGAGAATGTTTTATTGCGATTACTCTGTTAAGCTCCTTCTCTGAAGCTGAATCTCCTCATCTGCACCGTGTTGCTGCTTATAAAACATTAAGTGGTGACTTCAAAATACTGCTCAGATAAAGACAGAAGGCAGGAACAGAGGGCCACTGGTACATCCAGCCCTGTAAGGTAGGACTGGTGGCCAGACACATACCCCCATTTTTGTCATATATAGTTGATTCTTGCTATTTGCGGTAGTTACGTTCTATAAAGTTGCTGCAAACACTGAATTAGCGAATACTGAACCTCATCGGGAATGTGTGCATCAGGCAAATCAAATTTTTCATCAGTCCGTGCATGTCTGGGATGACCATGAAAGTGCCACGAGTATTGATTTGGGGGTTACAAATAAATTTTAGCAAGTAGGCAAATTTGCAAATATGGAATCTGCAAATAATGAGGATCAACTGTATGTCCAAGACAGATACTCTCATGTGAGTTATAACAATTGCTTAAACCTTAACCTGAAGACTTATGAATTCAGGGGAAGTTACTTTTCCAGAAGACACTCTATTCATTTCTGAACACCTTTTTCCTTCTTAAGAATCAGTAAATGTGTACATCAAGCAACCTAGCAAAGGGGAAATTACAAGTAGGCTTTTGGAATATGTATAAAATATGGTGGATATTAATCTGGGTGCACAAGCCAGAAAATCAATCACAATTTTAAAAAGTAAGATCTGAGTTAGAAATATATTGAATTCCTGTATTTTACCTACAGTGTTTTTGGCTAGATATACAGTGTCAAATTCCAGTTTCATCAAAATTTTGGGCACACTCCAGGCAGACATTGATAGGTGTGGCTTCCCTACTTTCTGGATAGAGGTCCCATGGTGAATGTATGCGTGATGCTTCCCTACATGGCACAATGCTTCCTCCGAGTCCTGCCTAACAGGTCAGGCAGTTGAAGGGCAGGATAAAATAAGTAATTAAAACACTCTTAGACAGCTTGATTTCATCCCTAAGTCCGTTCACGAATAAGAATGTTTTTTTTCTCAACTACTACATGTTGAATAAGATGCTGTTTCTAATCCCCCATGCTTTAATATTTTCCTGGTCCACTAACTAATATCTGGATGTCCTGATGGCCCTGCTAAAACCAAAGAGTATTTCATTAAGGGTTCCAGCCGCCTAGAAAATCGGAGTCCCAAATTGCAATGAGTTAAAAGGGCCTGTTTATTTTTTAGCCTACCTATAGCTTCCTGTACCCAATGCCAGAAGAAAGAATCTTGTGCTTAAAAAAAAAATCCTCTCTTTTCGATGTTATTCTGTGTGAGACGATGGTGTATACTTCCTATTTTCAGGACTGCTGTGCTCCTGCCAAACCATTGGGGAGGAAATGGTAGGAAAAAAAATACTTCCTTCTCAGGAACCCTATGCCCTCTTGTACTAAAGAAGTGGCTGGTTTCACATTTTGGATGGAGTTTAGCTAAGAAAATGTGGTTCCAATTGAGATGGAACCACAGGGTAACAAGCCTCCAATGTCCTGAAATCTAGAGCAGTTCTATCCCAACTCCAAATATATATACATATGCATATGCATATACTGTGTGTGTGTGTGTGTGTGTGTATGTGTGTGTATTTAAAGTGGCATGCTGCTGCTGTAGATAAATAGATCTTTTGGTACTAATCAGTTTTAATTGCATCAAATTAGGGCTACCCACCTTGGACCGCAGAAATCCAGATGACCACAGGATGGCAGCAACAGGTTAACAGGTTGTATATCTTTTTACTGCTATTTCACATTTGACCAGATCTTTCCAGCCCAGATTGGATACCCAAACTATAAATATAAAAACTGTTTAAAAACAGCAATTATTGCATGACAATTTAATTTACTATCTATGGGGGGTTGATTTTTATTGATGTACGCCACCCAAAATCATACATTATGAATTGAGCAACCTTGTAAATTAAATAGATGATAGAATTAGATAGATGATAGAGAGATGATAGATAGATAGACAGATAGACAGATAAATAAATAGATAGATGATAGAACTAAAAGAATCCAGATTTTAATATCTGTAATCTTTGAGGCCTGCTGTGTGTCTTTTGAAGTTGTTTTGCTGTTTTCTTCTTTCCCACTGTGTTTCTAACTTGTGTTTTAATTTCTTTTTTATTCAATTTTTCCAGTCTCTTCTGTTTTTCCTTATTCTTTTTCCTCAATTACCCTCCATTTCACCATCTTTAAGGCTACTAAATCTGCCCAGTAAAGATTATCTTGACCACTAGGTGACAGGAAAGAGTTACAGAAAACGTTTTGCTGCCCTCTGCTGTAATCATCCAGAGTTTGCAGCCCAGTTAGGGTAGCTCTAACCTTTAAAACAGTGCATTATCATCAGCAGCAGCATCATGGTAATGATGTGGATTTAGCTAAATTACCGCATTGCTACTCAGAGGCAAATCATCCTTCCCCTCATAAATGGAAGTAAATTTTATAGGTCTTTGCTTCATTACAGAGAGTCAGTTTGGTGTAGTGGTTAAGGCACCTGGTAGAAACTGGGAGAGCATGAGTTCTAGTCCTGCCTTAGGCATGAAGCCAGCTGGGTAACCCTGAGCCATTCCCTTCCTCTCAACCCTAAGAAGGAGGCAATGGCAAATGACTTCCTAAGTCTTGCCAAGAAAACTGTAAGGACTTGTCCATGCAGTTGTTGAAAGTCAACACTGACTTGAAGGCACACACACACACACACACACACAAACTTCATTACAAAGCATGTAACTTTAATCTGGATGTCCCAACTAGCTCTGTCTTTAGCACTGCAAGATCTGTGCTGCAAACATCTGAACAACAACTGGATGAATGCGGCGGAGATACAGAGACTTGTAACCTTTTGCTCCTACCCCTTAGGATTCTGAACTTTTGCAGATCTGGTAGACCGATTCTATTGTGCTTTAGCTTAGGAAAAGGCTGATACGTTTAATAAAGATCAGAAACTGAATTGCATTAAGTCTGATGGCAAACCGGTGGCTTCCAGAATCCCAGGTTTGCAGGGGAAAGGAGAGGCTCGTTGGAAGTTCAGCTCCATCAACTCTCTTCTGCAACAGAATTGTGTGGTTCTACCTATCACTACCTCTGCTTTGTAGCCTCCATTCGTTAAACCTTGTTTAAACAGCTGGTTTTCACATGTTTGCTTTGCTGGTAAAGTAGATATAAATAAGCATCTTTTAACTTAGTATGTTATGGGCCACTGTCTCTTTCTGTGGCCAATCATCACTTCTATGGTACAAACTGATTTGTTAAAAGTGAGTTATATTTCTGGGATTGTGGGTTATTCCTCCAACAGCCTTCATGGCAGAAGTAAAAAGTCATTTCAGGTTGCAGGTGGGTGTTTTAAAAGGTTTTTTTTTTCCTTCCTATTTTCGTATAAGAAGACACGACATAGAGCCAGATGCTTTAAATTCCCTTCCTGACAATCATATTGTTCAAGGTAGATTGCTAAATCATTTCCTCTCCGATTCATCTTAAAATCTGTATTTAAATGAATTAACTAGTAATTGGAGGGAAAGGAGAAGAATTCTCCATAAGGGAAAAAATCCCCTAATATCTTCATTTAAAAAAAAAATTGAACCAACCACCCAATTTGCTAAATCAACCCTTTAGAAAACTAGCATATTGGACTTTACATGCAGCAGCTGCTCAGGGGTAGACTAATCTTTTTGGTTTTGAAACCAGTGTACCCAGAGAGTACATTTTATATAAAATTGTAGCAGGCCTTCCCATGAATAATGTGCTTAGTTCTCCTCCCACTCATTCCACTTTCCTGCTGAGATAAAATGTACTGACACTGAAATGGAAGCACACCCTCCTGGGGAAAATTAGATACAATTCCCACCTAAATTACACAGTTTAGTTGTGGTTTCATGTGGAACACTTTTGCTGACAAGTTTACCTCTCTCTCTCTCTGTCTCTCTGTCTCTCTCTGTATATATATTGTTTTCTGTTTTTGCTTTTGCCAGCAAAGGATGTATCCACTTTAGGGTGGGTATGCTCTTATCTAGAAAACTGTCCTTGTTGACGTTGTGGCTGATGTAGTATGTCTTTAATGTACCAAACTGAATCTTACTTCCCTCATATTCTCCCAGTCTGGGCTGATGGTGGCTGTATTGTTGCTTGTTTTCCCTTGCACTATAATGTGAATAGTTTGGGCCCAGCCTCAGTTTTAATTGGTACAGTACTGTCAGAATTATTACTGTAAAATTATTTGCACTAACAGAGTTAAAATTCAAGATGGAGATTTTGGATCACGAATTTATGATCACATCTTGTCTCAAAACGTGGCCTTTGTCAATGAATCATGTGGACAAAAAGTGAAAATGGTGGTTACCCACTTTAATACATTGAATAGCCTGATCTACAATGGGTGTCTGAAAGAAGTTGAATTGTTTTCTTAAAATTTACGGTTAGAAAGCTGTCAGGGCAATCCCTAGCAGGTCTATGCAGAAGAAATAGCATTGAATATGCTGGGATTTCCTTTGTAATAGCAAACTCTCTGTACATTCTGGAAAGAAAAAAAAAGCCTCTTGGATGGAGACAAATGGTATCTATAAATACCCTCACATCAACTCAACTTTCTCATGCATCTCTTCTCATAGCTTCCCCCATGATTCTATTCTTCATCACTGACGGTAAGACTCAGGAACATATTTCATTCATGTTGGATCAATGATTGAAGATTCCAAAAGATATAATGGCAATGAGGAAATAATTTCTTCACAAGCTGTTGAATTAGATTATAGGTGAAATGTTTAAATGTCAAATCTTCAGCACTGGAATGCATGGATTAAAGAGATGTAGGCTTCTTTCGTCCTGAGGGATGTATGTGGGAGAGGTATATATGTATTTGCATATATCCTTTCCATATTGGATCTTCTCTTTTCAGGGCTTCATCCCTTTGGAAGCTGAATAAATCAAGAATATGTTTGGATCGGAAGCCAAAGTTGTGGTATGCGGATATGTTAATGGGCTGCTGTTGGTATTCTGGGAACGCTGAGTGTGGGTGGGAAAGTCTTAGGTGACTTAGAGTGAGTGGTTGTCTCCTTTGGCTTCTGTAAGATCCAATGAGGGGTGGTGTGAGAAGTTCCAGCAGAACACTGGAAATCCCCATATGAAATATATTTTCTTGGCAGTTATGTGGAATGTCTGACAAAAGATTTTCCTTTCACATTGTCAAAAAGAAAATCAAACAGTCTGAACAGTTCCCTTAAGCCTTCCATTGACCTGTCTAAGAAGACCTCTGTTCAGTCAAACTAATGAATATTTTCGTCTCATCTAGCATTCTTCCAATTGTGGCCAGTCAGATGGTTCTCAGAAATCCACAAGTATGTTATGAAGGCACTGATTTCCCTGTGCTTCATTTCAGGTCTGGAGAGGCTGGTTTTAATAGAAATTATAATTAATATTCTGTTATGAATACATTATTAAATAATTACTGATTTAATATTTGGTTATGAATTAGGGTAAATCAACTAGAAAAGGAATAAAATGGAATCTACTGGATGGGAAACATTGATCCTATATAGGCAAGCATAGCATTCTCATCATATGGGATGTACTGCATGCGTGCACTTAAACACTCATTTCCTTTGCTTTTCCATGATAAAAAAAAAACTGAAATAGATCTTCTTGCATTAGCAGGATTCTTTAAGAAAATCTGTTCCCTACATGCACACAGAAATTATTTTCTAATTAAAACATGTCAGAGACCCTGATTCTTGATGGTGGTTTTGCTGAGCATCGCATGAATCAGCCCCACACGAGAGACCAGAGCAGGAAATCAACTCCACGGGAAGCCTAAAACTACTTTTCTAGAGATTGGCTATCATAACATAATCTTGCAGCTCTGGTTGAGACATCCCCCTGAGCTGCCTCTGAATGTTATCTCATGATTCTGGACTTTTAAAAATGCTTCAGCCCCTTCATCTTCCTTACTCTCTACACATAAAACAATTGCTAGGGATCACGAGGCGTACTGTGTTCAGACCAGTTTATGTGCCATGGCAGCACTGATAAAGCTTCGTTTAACATTTCTGCCATATGTCAATAGACTCCAATGTAAATTTTAATATGAAGATGATGTGTATAAGAATAATGTAAATTCATGATGGTCTGGTTTTCATTTATTAGGTTGATTTTACATGCTGTCATATTATGATTAACAATACCCCCTTCTGCAACTTGTGGGAGTGCTCATGGAACAGATTCACATTTCAAATTTGCTGTCAGACTCCTAAATACTGACAGAATCCTGGACCAGATATTCTTAAAATGGCGAAATGGAAGCTGTTTTATTTCCAGAAGATGTGGGTATCAGTATTTTTGGCACTGTGCTGCACAAAGTATATGTTAATTTCATTTCATGTTGTTTACAGTCCCAGACCATTAAAACACAAATCAAGCTTTAAAGTACAGGAACACCAATAAAACACAAGGACGTAATTTAAAATGCAGGAAAAACCAAATCTGAAACAATTAATAACGAGAAGTATAGTGGTTGTCTGAGTTAGGTCGTCCTTGCAGAAGGAAGATTGTAATTTTTTCATCAGAGAGATGGCTAAAATTTCTGCTAATTGGATTTATGAGTGCCAATCCCATGGCTGGTGTAATGGGCAGTGTAAGGAAACATGGATTACTGGCTCAACCTCTGTATCTGAGTAGAAACACATAGAATTGTATAGGAGACTAGCATAGTTGCCTATTGTCTCCATAAGTAGTTCACCAATTCGAGCCAAAGTAAAAAGACTGAACTTTTTCTTATTAATTTTCTTTGCCGGAGAATTTATTTTTGAATAGGTATCCTCCTTTTGTCTCTGCAGTTGGTGATGCAGGGTTGGCCCATACCTATGCCAAGCCTGAGTTCTTTTCTGCCTTGATCTGAAATGAATACATTGGTGCATCTTATCCTTTACCGCACAGAAACAAAATAAATATACAGCTCATACAAAAGAATCTGCTTACCCAAGATGCCAACAGATGGCAATATTTTCTCATCCTTGAACAATATGGGGCTTTTTCTCCCATGGCCCATGAGGAAATTAGCATCCATCTTTTCAATGCTATTGCGATGTTTCTGAGCGTTTTCTCAAATAACTTTGTTGTACCTTCCCTCCCACATCACCAGTTTCAAACAGCAGTACTGTCTATTGTAGCATGCCTGTTAGTTTCTATGGGGAAAAGCATGTCTATAGGGGCATGCGTAGGGAGATTAGATAGATAGATAGATAGATAGATAGATAGATAGATAGATAGATAGATAGATAGATAGATAGATAGATTCTCACTCTAAGCAGCCTTCCCCAAAACAATGCATTGGATTTCAGATCCCATAATTTGCAGCTAGCATGTTGCTAGAGGATTACAGGAAACTGTAATCTGCCATATACCATTCTTTAGTATCAGCTGAGATCAGGATTTTAATCCTACGGGCCCTTAGTTTAATGGCTCCAAAAACACCTGTATGTATGTATGCATTCTTGAACTATTTTTGGTTGTTACTGATAAAGCATTCACCATATGCTCAAGTGTTATTTATCTACTGCAGTCCTATTCTGCCTGCTGCCTTCTTCTTGAGAAGCTCAGAACAATCTCTACAATTTTCCAGATATCCTTCCAATGCATAGGGCCAACCTACTGCAAAGAAACCTTGCACTGTGTCTTTTCAGAGGATTATTAGGCAATCTAGTAGTGCCTCTCAATGGAGTTTATTGTTCAATCATCCTGCTTCATTCATGGAGCATTGTCATGGACCGTCTCACCCCATCACATCAACTCGTCCCACCCAGTCAGGCAGAGAAGGCATGTTGCAGATCCCGTCAGCAAGAGAATGTCGATTGGTGGGGCCCAGGAGGAGAGCCTTCTCTACCATTGCCCCTGCCCTTTGCAATATTCTCCCCCCCAGATGTGCAGCAGGCCCCTACCTTCCCAGCTTTCCAGAAAGGGCTAAAGACCTGGCTCTGCCAGCTTGTGTGGGGCAATAAGAGCTCTAATCAATCCTTGGGGTCGCTGGTGCCCTGATGACGCTCCCTGAGCTACTCGCCAATTCCATCAATTCTTGGAATCTATTATTTATTTAAGACTGCTTTTACATTGTATTTTAATTGTTTTTATCTTTTCTGTAATCTGCCCAGAGTCACTTTTTAACGAGATGGGCGGTGACAAATTTGATATATAATTATAACTGGTACAGAAAATGTCCATTGTAAACTTCCCATGTTTTCTTACTACTTTGTCCATTTTTTCTTTACAAGAAAGAAATGTATTGAGGAAAAGCTGTACAATGAATAGCTGTACAATGCCTTTTGATTGATAGTACTAGGAGATGTTCATCTCTGCATACCTAAAGAGAAGTTCATACCTGACTGGGGTGCGTTTCTTTCCTTGATCAGTATTTTTACCAACCACTAGGGGTCTGAAGTAGAGAGGACAGAGCTGTGCGTGCTAGCCCCAGCTAGTCCATCCTTACTCTCCCTAATCTGCAGATGGGCAGTCTGAAGGAAAGCGATCCTTGTGTTTTTTTTAATGTAAGGACAATTCTCTGTATATCATTCAGGATCCTAATAAAGCAGCTTCAGATCTTGAGAGAGCTACTGCTGTTCTCATTGCATTTCCTTGTGGAGATGGTGGACAGCAAGTTGTGGAATGGGCAGGAAGTGACAAAGAAGAGGCTTCAGCATATTTTGTTTAGATCCCTTTTTAAGCTGCCTTGGGTTTATAGAAGACTATGCAGAAAAGAATAGAAACAAGATATTATACTGTATTATACTATACTACACTACACTACACTACATTACCTCTGTGATGCTTGTGGGCAGTTCATCTCTCCATTTCTCCATTTCCATGAAATTCTGCTTCACCATGCTTTTCAGCTCCTGGCATCAGGTTTTTCAAGAGGAAAGTTGGCTTGGCTCCTTTTCAGCAACCCCATAGGAAGTTTTTTGTGTTTGCGTGTGCATACAACCAGACAGATGAAAACAAGGTGAAGAAAAGACACAGATGGGGATGGAGTACGAAAACAATTTATTTTAATTCCCTTTTGTGTGGACTGTGAATGAGGGGATTTGAAGACAATTGCAGGTCACCTTCAAAGCCATTTTGAGAGATTTGGGGAGTAGAAACAATGGTGGTTAAAAACCACCCTTTGTCATAACTTAAGAAGTATAGGAAACTTTTTTCAGGAACTGTGTTTTTTCCAATGAACTCATTGGTAAAGAAACCAAGGATCAGTGGCTCCTATCAATCTCTGTTTAGCTCTTTAATTTCAGCAAGACAGTCTTGCAAATACTGCATAATTCTTTGACAGCCAGATAACAAGTGCTCTAACACCCCACGAAAGCAAGTGCATGACTTGACAGAGCTTCAAAATTACCGAAAGTAAGTCAACCTGCCTTCCACAGATTCTATGTTTGTCACTAGAAGCTGCAAAAGTCCAAAGGAAATAGAGATGACAAATTCCTGATGCTCCCTCCCCCCTGTAGCTAATGGGCTTAAGATAATGTAATCAAACACCTTCCCAAATACACATCACAGTCCAGTTGTGCTGTGTTGTATTTTTCAAATTTTGCTGGTCATTGACCAAATAAATAGTATTTCATTTCACATCATAGTCCAGTTCTGTGCATACAAATCAATACTGGATGGGTATATATTGCTGCATTTTAAAAATATCAGTTCTCATTCAATTTGATGAAAATGAATTGGCTTTTAAATTTATTTCAATAGAGAAGGGAGTTTCAGAGACATTCTTGTGGGTGGAATGTAGGATTCTTGCATTTCTGTAGTTATAAGGTGGTCCAACAGTACATGTGAATCTTTTGTTTTTCATGATACAATCATCTTTCCAATGGTCTGCAACCTCTTGGGCTTTCTACATTTCCATGAAATCCTGAGGGGGAACATTATGAAGGAATTCCCTTTACGGGAGGAGTTCTACTGTCATTACTAACGAGGATCTCTGCTCTTGAGAAATAGTTGGAGAATTTCTCTTTCTCCTGGTGAAATTTGGAGAAATTGTCCACTCAGTTTTTCAGCCCATAAATTTGACAGCAAATTTCAAAAGGTTATTTAGGATAGCTCTATTACAAACCTACTGGTTTCTATTTCAATTCTAAATTTACATCATGCCCAAACCTCCAAATCCTGCTTTTGTGTTCCCTGGAATCTTTATACCCACTGGTTCTTTCTTTTCACTCCATCCTTCCTACCTAGGATATTGAGAGAGATGGTTCCAGATCTGTGAGGGAAGTGAAATAAGCCCCCTACCATTCAGTTACTGGCCCTCCTGGGTGTGTTTCATCCTGCAAAGTGATGGGGACCTCATTTTGATTTCTACTTGGATTTGAAGCCATCTCTGAAATCCTATACACAAAAACTTCTAGCACTGATAATAGGTGGGTGAGCATGTGATCTAGGAAAGCATTATTTTTTCTGTCTTTCTAACTACAAGTTGCATACATTCTCATCTAGACACCTCCCTTCAGCAGTAAGCCTCACAGAAGTCAATGAGATTTCTAGCTAGATACAGGATTCTAGCCCTAGATAAATCTGAAATTCTCCAGATCACTTTCTCTCTTATCTCAAAACGAATAATTAAGATGACATAATGCATTCTGTTTCAGTTCCAATACAGCACTTCAAAGACAGAAACAGTTGGAAAGAAATATACAACTTTTTTTTAAAAAAGGCCATAAAATTGAGACCACCAGAAAAATCAACTCTCTTTCCCCTCATTTAATCATATTTTCTCTCTTTTTCTTTCCCTCACCACTCCTCCTCCTAGATACTTTAGAAGAGATCTTTTGGTCAAAACTCAGCAGGAAAGGTTGTTGAAAGCTTTGATAGTCAGTGAAGTAGAACACGACTACACAAAGCAATAGCATGCCCCAGTGAAGTCTCCTTGTTGGATGGACCTCCCTCCAAGAACAACTACTGATCATTATTCATTTAGGCCCCCTCTGGTCCATAATACCATTGACTCCAACAGTGTCTTGATCCCCTAGTTGCCCTTTCCACAGGTATGGCTAAAGCAAATAGCAGACAGCATTTACTAGGTGTGCAATGTTTTAAATCATACTAATCTATCCAATAAAGCATTTGCGGCCAATAAAAATTGCACAGTGGTGCAGCCTTTCTTCAAGAAGGATGAATGGTAGAAAACAAAGTTGGGTTGCTCTTGTCCCAGCCATATTGTCTTAAATTCTGGAACTGGAAAACATTTTCTGGCCCGTAGGCCATGATAAAGGTTTGATTGGATTGGATTTGAATAGGAAAACAGACAGTGGGAAGAGGAAATAGCAAACAGCTGAACCTCGTCTGAAGAACAGGGAAAAAATGACCATTTATGCTACACTAGAGAAACAAGCAAACAAATGTGACAGCACAAAAAGAAGTGATAAAGTGGTAGAACTAGAAGAAACTTCAGAAAGAGAGCGTGACTATGCCTTTCTTTGCGTCTTTTTTTTTTTTTGCTTTTTTAATCTGAGTATTTACATGCTATAACCACACACATGGACTAAATACCATTAATTTAAGAGATCAAATGCTCTGTTTTTGTCTTCTCAGAAAACTAACTTCTGATGATTTTATATCCCTTGGTTCAAGGTTTCTTTAGACAGTTTCCAGATTCTAACCACTGGCTTGACTACTTTGCTCACAGTTAATTCTTGCTGATGGACCTGAAAATCTTACCCACAATACTCAGGATTTCTGATCCTGTAAGTTCCACCAACATCTCAGTTGTTCCAAAAACAAGCTATTGTTAACTGAACACTTTCAAAACAGTACCAAATATTTCAGAATTCAATCTTGCTCTCCTCCCACACAAATTTTAAGCTTCTCCTGGCTCATTGGTTCTTTTCCATTTCTTATTACCTTGAATACAGGGTGAATGTTTTTGCTAAAGCAAAGACTATTCAGCAAAGCTAAGGAGGAATCAACTAAATGCCTAAAACAACATTAGCAACAAAAGTTGACTGCTAAGGAATTTCCTTTCATTATGCTTAACAAATATGACCTGCAACTCCTGTATTTTATTTGAGTGGGAACTCAGCCCTACTATCTCTTTGCAATACATGGGACCAGCCTCAAACCACTGTCAAAGACTTTGACTCTTATCTCACTTGCAGTGTATGTTTCCTTGAATGTTAAGTGACTACGGGGCACAAACTATGATGGGTAAATATGAACCCCTCCAAAGGGGGGAAAAAAACTTCTAAGAATCTATTGGACCAGTGAGAGAAGAAAATAGACATCTTAATATAGAACTAGATACAGTGAATTAATAACCCGGTTTCCATATTGAAGGTTTTACCCTGAAGTAATAGTTAGTAAATTGTCTGCATCATACAGCAACCCTCTCTGCTCTCTCAGATACCATTCTCTCTCTTCAAGTATCCCCCTTCTCCACTCATTTTCTCCACTCATTTTCTCTCTAATTCAGACCTGTGTAAAATACAGCTCACAGCTCTGGATGATGGCCTAACAGGCCATTATCTTATTGTCTACTTAGAATTGTATCAAGGTGGAAAGCCAAGTTGGATGATACTTTATAAATATCTTGGGATTCCTGAGAAATCCGTGGCTTTTTCAGCCATTTTTCAGTGGGGCTGCAGATGTGTATGAAAGTATGCTTCTCCTACTTGATACAATTCAAGTGGGTGTAACAGTCCTTAATCTATTGGTAAACCTAACCGGCTGGGTCAGCCACTTCAGGTTTGCCCACATTCTGAAGCCAAGTGATGTCATCCTAGATGGCTAGGGTTACAGAACCAGCAGGAAGCAACTTTTTCAAAGGGCACCTAACTTGCATGAATTATGCTATAGAAGTATTGGGAACATTGATCTCATTTATAATATCCTTTTATTACCTAAATACAGTTATAAGCGTTCAGTATGACTGCAGTAACTAGCTATGCAATCCTGCTCTATACCTTTCCTTCCATATTTTTTTTTCCTTTTTATTGATTTATGTTTTAAATGTGTGGTAGCTGAAAAAAAATGAATGTTTGTTCTTGACTGTATTTCAGATAATAAAATAGGAACATTTTTCAGATTTTTTTTAATCCTGCCTTCATTGTTTTTATAAATAAGATGAACGTACCTAATACTCCTTCCTCCTCCCATTTTCCCCACACAAAACCACCCTGTGAGGTGAGTTGGGCTGAGAGAGAGAGTGACTGGCCCAAAGTCACCCAACCAGCTTTCATGTCAAAGGGAGACCTAGAACTCACAGTCTCCTGGATTCTAGCCTGGTGCCTTAACCACTAGACCAAACTGGCTCTCTACGTTTTACACTATTATACATATAAACTATGGGATAGGAAGAATTTAAATGTACAAGAAACCCACAGAATCTTTTCTCACACTAGTTACATGGTAAAATAATTGTACAACATCCTATGTTGAGCAACCTTTGCTTAGAACCAGGTACAGGTCCACTTATCAATGAAAATACTAAGATAAACTCCTTGATAAACATGTGACAGCATGAATGGATGTGGAGAAGATTGCTGAGATGATCTTCTCGAGCTGTATCTTGCTTGCCAGTGAAACTCTTCTCCTAGAGGCAAAGCCTGAGGAGTTGTTCAAAGAGTTTACTCATATCCAGAAAGGAGATGACTAAGCTGACATTGTAAAAAACAAACCAAATTTTTTTTTAAAAAACCCACATGATTCCCAAACCAGGCATTTGCCACATGATCCATTTGCTTCCAAGAGCCCATGTGATTCCAGTGCATCTCCTCTGAGTGGGCAGAGATGACTCAGACTTTGGTAAATGTTTCAGACCACATATGACACCTAAGTGGGAGAGGATTTTATTTATTTATTTAGCTTGGAAAGAGTGTGCTCAAGAGAGGTGAACATCAAATTGACGATGACTGTACATTCTGAATTGGCTAGAGTTCTGTCTGTGCTTTCTGGTTGATAAAGGTCTATTTAAAGAGACTCTTCCATCACCTGGTCCCAAGGATAGCAAGAATTCCCTAAAAGATTTATTCCAGGCCAGTAATCAAAGATTTCGAATGTCAAGCTGACGAAGGTATACAGTCTGGGATTTACATGCTTCTCTCATATAACTTAATGTTGGAAGAAGAAAAGAATGTGAGGGAGAATGATTGAGGAAAGCAGTGATAAGCAATGGAAGGAGAAGAATGGGGGGGGGGACTTTTCAACTGATTAGTTCAGACATGAAAAAGAAAAAGAGAAAGAGAAATTAAGAATGGAAAATGCAGTTAATTCTAAAACAAAAACAAAAAAAACACTTTTCCACCTTTCCAAAGTACAATTATAACATAATAGTTTTATTGCATTTTGAATTTAACTATTTTAATTACAATTTTGAAATTAATGAATTTACAGCTATCATATACCCTTGACCAAAGATCTGTACACTCCTTCTATCTGGGATGGTTGTCCTCTTCCACCGAGCACATAGCTTCGGGAGGGACTCACATGGAGTGGTGAGGGAGGAAGGGGATACCCGCCTAGTCAGCCAGATCAGCTGAATCAACCCTGGCGATTGTTGGGGATGTCGCAGCCAGATCGCCCTCACATCGTATTCCTTATAATGAATGCATTTGTATCTGTGGAGCACCAGAGATAGAAGACTAAGCACATATATTATTTGATTGTAATATGTATAAGAAGGAGAGAGATATGCACCTCGGATCATACATTAATTGAATGACTCATTGGGAACCACATATTAAAACAACATATTTGTCAGAATTTGAAAATAACATATAATACAGCTCAGTATCCGAGTAAAATAATACGGTTGAGATGTGCATATGTGGGGTTGATTGGGGTAAATTGTATGGGTGACACGGAAATATGATCTGTACTCTCACTTACTTGTATACTCAATCACTGTATTTTACTTCCATTTTACCTAATTTGTTTTTGTATTGGGTTTTATTAACATTTTGCGTTTCAAATTCTGTATTTGGATATGGCCTAAGGGCTAATCAATAAACTTTGAGAAACTTTGAGAATTTTCAGTATACTTTAAAAATAAATGAAAGGACTTGGAATCTGTGGCACCAAATCCTAATTCAGGAATGGACAACCTTTTCAGCACCAAATGCCTTCATGCCATTATGTGTGATAATGTATGTGCTAAGGTATCTTGTGAACTTGGATTTTTTTTCACATGAGAATATTGAAATTGCAGGTGTCTCTTATGTGAGAACACCAACATCTTGTGACATTTAGTAAGACTTTGACCAGGATTTTATTTTTATTTCTAAACATTTAATTGTGGGGACTGCAGACTCCCCTATCAAACTAGAGTTGGTTCCAACCTTTGCCATATATTATTATTTAAAATTTATTTTTATTAATTTAAAAATGTGCAAACATGTTAAAAATATCTAAGAACAAATCAAATTCCAGTAGCAACTTTTATATGTACTGGGGTAAACAAAAGGAGGAATTTGGCCTATTATGTTTTGCAAAAAGAATTCCTTTTTCGCAACTTCAAAAAGCAACTTTTTTGGTATAACCCAATACCTCCCATCTTTTGTACGTCAATTTTTCCATTACAATAACTTCCATAGTTTTTCATAACAGAGATCTAGTATGGAGCCTCTGGATTTTCCCAATATTGTGTTATAGCCAGCCTTGCTGCAACTATCATGAACTGAACAGATATCTTATTTTTAGTTCTTTAAGTTACCTTACTAAATAATAACAGTACAGTCTTGGGACTGTAACCTCATTTTCTGATATCCATATTGTGATATGTAATCACTTCTGACCAGAATTTTTGTAGAACTTCCCAGAACCACCATAAATGCATATAGAAGCCCTTTGCTTTGCCACACTTCCAACATTTATATGGACCTTTCCCAGTAATTTTAGTTATTTGTATAGGGATATAATACCATCTATGAATTACTTTAAGCAACTTCCCCTGACTTTTGCTGATATTGAACTTAATGTGGAATTCTTCCAAAGTGTAGCCCATCATGTATCAGAGATACTATGTCTTAAGTCTGATTCCAGTATTTCTTTGAGAGATGTCAATCCTACTCTTCTAACAGGATAGATAGATTGATAGATTGATAGATACATACATACATACTGAATATTAGATCTTTGGAGGACTTTGAAGGTTCTAACATTACATTTTGTTCTAGGTTCTAATATAACTTTAGGCTGGGTTCAACATTATGCTTCATCATTATGTTGAAGGTTCTAATATAACATTAGGCTGGGTTGGGCTCTCAAATGAGTTTTGGTCAAAATCATTGGGAGTTGGGCAGCATTCAAGATTAATACATGATGATGATGATGATGATGATGATGATGATGGTGATGATGATGATGATGTCCAGGCAGTTAATCCTTTTGCTAGTTCTCTATCCATCCCTATGTAAAACTAAGTGTTAATTTTTCTCATTATTCAGGTCTCACCACCTTTATTGGAACCAACCAGTGACCTGCATGAGCAAATGTCTCAAGTGGGTAGCTGGGGGGGCTATGTGAATGCCCTCCAATGCATTGAACTATGTTTGTATTTCTTAAAAATTCTTCCCTTCATATCTGACATTCTATATGTGCCAGCAGAATTTTTTAATGCCAACAGAAGAAAGCAAAGTCTATCCATGTTCTCAAGAATGGCAATGGCTTATTTTTAAATGTTACAGATAGGGGGTGAGGGGTGTGATGGAATAAGACAGAAACTCATGGAATGGTTTATGGACAAGTCTGCCACATTACATGGTTCTTTTGAAGATACAAATCTGTACACTATATATAAGCAGCCACTAATGTTCCATGTTACCTCCTGGTCTTATGCAATCCATGTAGGCTTCAAAGAGTCAAAATTTAGCTTATCATAAATACAGGTAGCCTTAGGGAGAATGAGACACATAGACCCTGACAATCAAATGGCAAAAAGAATCCCATACAGCATTCTTTTTGCCATTGGATTGCTCTGGACTTTCTCCCCAGCCCAATCCCAGGTTGCCAATTCTGAAACTCAATTCTTTGTGGCCTCTTGCTGCAGTCTTGAAGGGCAATCACCTCCAATGACATTTGCACCCATAACATGCCCCCATCCCCAGCCATAAAAAAACAAATCCCTCCACTGGTGCATTTGGTTTCTCCTAAGCCTGACTCATATAGAAAAGATTGACCCCAATACCCACACTGGCCATGGAAACCTTTACAAGCTGTCCAATCAGTCAAAGAGAAAAACATGTGTGGCATAACTGGAATATGGATTTGTGCCAGCTAAAAACAGGTTCTTGGCTAATCAGCCATACCAAACTCAACTTCTGCCATTCCATGAGTATTAGTAAAATATGAACTCTGATCCTGCCTTCCAGAAGACAGTTTCCTATAACCACTCAGCCTATCTAGACAGTTCATGAAGAATAAAAGGGAACAACTCACCATGTAGTGAGTCCTAACAAGTGGATGATAGCCCAAAGAGTGTCATCTGTTATCTGCCATACCACTGCTTAGTTTGTTGGTCTCAGAACAAAATGGTTTTGTTTGCTTGACCATTTTCATGTGTGGAAAACCTAGTCTACTTTAGAGGAGTTTGTCTGATGTTTTGTCATTTTTATTGAAAATGTGGCATTAATTTTGGTCTTACATAGGCCTGAAATCCAAACAGGATGAAGGGCATTATTTAAGTGCTGTAATGAATATATAGAGAACAATACTTGGATAAAGATAGATGACAGACAGACAGACAGACAGACAGACAGATAGATAGCCTGGCACTGAAATGATTTCACTTAATGATAGGCAGCTCCCCCTTTCTAGGCTTAGGTTAGCTTAGAAAATCATGCTACCTCCTTCAAAGATTAAAAAAGAGCATACAAAGGCATCTAATATACATTCATGCATATACATACATACGTACTATGCATACATATGGTACATGCATATTGTTGTTGATCAAGACCAGTGCTGCAAATGTAATACTGAATGAATAACTGAAAGTGTTATTTAGCTCTGTTGGACTTATTTCATTAGAAGGTTTATATTATGATGCTATATTTATTATGGTTCCTGAATCATTCACACATTCAGTGTATCAATGATGTTACCAAGTGATATAAACCAGTAAATGTTTCCTTCAAGTCCAGACTCCTGATGACTTCATAGATTGTGATGGAATGTATCTATGAGGAGGAGAGTGATGTGGGAGATCAAGGCTATCAGGAAGGAGGGGGCGCATTCCAGGAGAGAGGAGGAGGCAAGAGGTAGCTGAGTCTGCAGGAGGATCATGGGAAGTGAAAGAGGTTCAAGATAGCCACTCCCCAGAATCTCACAGGGTATATCCACTGGTTGCTGTAGTATAGATTTAATTTGGCAAGATTCTATCTATAAGGTGTAAGGAAATAAAGGAACTTTACTCAACTGGACTGTTTCATTGTTGTTCTTGGGCTGGGCCTGACATAGATGTGCCCATGTAGAGTTCTTGGCAGAAAGACAGAAATAGTTTGCCACTGTCCTCTTCTGGGATGTTTCTTGATTTCAGAGCTTGGAGTTTCCTGGTGGTCTCCCATCGAAGTACTAACCAGCTGATTCAAATTTCTGAGCCCTGACAAGATCAGCCAAGCGCTGCCATCTACTGAGACACCTGAGGATGAATCTGGATGAATTAACCACATTCACAGACCTAGGATTTGTGGATCCTTAAGCATTGTTATTATTAAAAAAAAAAAAAAAGATGTAAATTTCCATAGGTTGTACTTATAGATGTACTTAAACATCTAATTTCTCTAATTCAGGCAAAGGGATCCTTCCTCTACTTTATATTATCCTTTAAAAACTGAAACAAGTACAGTATATGAGCCCTCATTCCTATGTATTTTATCCTTCATATTGGTCGGGTTTCTGTATGTACTTGCACAGCATGACATGATGGAAATCAACAATTCAATATGCATTAAAATATATACATGAAAAACAGTTCCCATTTGTTACATTTTTTTAGATTACTTCTGTTCCTGCTGCTTATGACTAAGCATGGGTCATTAAACCTGGATCACTTTTTCTACTCCACCCATACTTACCAATAACCCGTTACAAGTTTTCTCAACATCTCCCTCCTCTGTCTCCCCCACCCAGCTCCCCAAAATGAAAAGACTTCTAGATTGACTTCTAGATGACAGTGATGTAGGACTTCTAGCTCTAGGCAAAACCCAGAACAAAATATGTGAAATACTCAGATGTTGTAAGCACCCTGTATTATTTTGATTTAATGGGAAGGAAGAACATCAGGAGCCAAAAGGAGGTCTGCTGGTCAGATCCATCTGAAATGCCCCAAAGGAATGGTCTTCCCTGGTTTCCCACTGTGGTCACCCTTCTGAGTCCTGGAGGTGGGCATCCATTCATGTTGGAACAATCAGCATCCCTACAGAGCATGGACACTGCTGAAGGGAAAGAAAACCATCCTGTGACAAGATCCCTTGAGGCCCCTTCTTTATAAATTCAGATTTGAATGTTGTGCAGCATTTACTACCCCAAGTGTTGTTCAAATGTAAGTGTGTAAGAGAAGAAAACTGTAAAAGCATTCAGTCTTTAAAAACTAGTAGAAGGATATTCTCTTCATTGGAGATAAAGACATTGATGACAGGTTGGTCAACAACTAAATGAAACAACTAGATTTAGCTGAGTTGAGCTTAGCTGTCGAGCAGATGGAGGCGCGTTGTGCCTTTCATTCTCCCACTTGTTGAGCACATCTCTGGTGGGATGTGCAGTTGAAAGATATTTATAACACACGCACACACACATACCTTCACCCACCCCAGATGTGATAGTAACTAATGCCACAATTTGTATCTTTGGTTTGCCCTATTAGCAAACAGGTTGCATTATATCCAGCTAGCATCATCTGGATATGGAGAATTGGAAGAGGTACACTTAATAGTACCATGCAGTCTTGGATTCCTGTCTTCGGCTATAGGGTATAGACTGAGATTTACTCCATTCCTTCTCCCCACACCCTAATCCTAACCCTGTGGGTGGTGCATGAGTAATGATACTATATATAGTATAATCCTTGTGAAAGGTGGGGCACTGGGACACAAGCTTCTAGATCTGAGCTACCCTGTTGATGTGCTAGCCACAAGAGTTCAGGGATTCAGTTAGGCTGTTACATTAAGGTTGCTGTCTACCTTTCCCCAAAGGGGTTGGGGGTCGGGGAGCAAATGACAAATCACAATGTCCTTAAGCAAAGGACACACTTGACATATTTGTGTCAAATGTCATGGTGTGTGACCTGGATGCCCATTCCCCCTTGTTATCTCATTTATAACAAGCAATGCCCAAAGCTCATTGCAAAATGCATAGCATAGGATTTAACTTTGCTCCATACATCAAATTGGTAAAATTTGATTTGAGCCAATTCTGTATTGCTCAATGTGCCCAAACTAGTAGTGAGGGTAAGGCAGGGCAGTACACTGAGGGGCCAGACCCCAGAGGGAAATATCTAGCAGTAGGTTGAAAAAACACTCCTGGTGTTTTCTTGGCAACGTACAGAAGTAGGTTGCCCATTGCCTTCTTTGTGGATGTTTTTTTCTACTTTTCCTACTTTCTAGTCTAAAGCCCTTGGATTTTCTGGCAGTCTCCCATCCAAGCTGTAATAAGGAAGGTGGCCACAGGGTTGAACCAGAACCAGCCTCTGAGGCCCTTTGGTTTGGAGGTCATCCACACATGGGAATGAGCAACGACTGGAAAATTAGGTCCTCTTGCTACCACCATCCCGTTTTTTACGACCAGTTTCTCACTTCTCCACAGACCTCTTTAAAAGATTTTTGAAATGAGATCAGGACAAATTAAAACTAATTTATTCAATGTTAAAAATACTAGTTTAGGAGGTTGCTGCTTAGCACAGAAGCAGGAACAAGAAGGTATCGAGGTGAGGAAAAGAGAGGGGGTGGCACAGAAATTTGCTACTTGGGGAAAAGGAAAACTAGAGAATGTGGCAGCAGATGCCAGAGCTGGGATGTGTTGGCATCAGGTGGTTGTACACCTATGGTAAAGGGCATGAGGTCATAAATAAATAATGGGACAATGGCTCATAACTGCAGAACACAGGAAGAGCAGAAGCTGCCTCCACGTCAGTCCAATTTTGGGTCTATATTGCCCAGTTCCATTAACTCTGACTAATATCAGCCCTTCAGAGTTTTAGGCAGAACATTCCCAGCCTTTCCAGATAGGCCAAGACCTGGCTGGCCCCCACCAGAACTGTGCAGGAAACAGAAATGGAGAAGCATCAATACAACGATTGTTATGTTGACATGCTAAAAAGGAGCAAATATCTCCTCTAGGTTTTGCCTGTGGGAACAAGGAGAAGGTTCTCTTTAGGGATTCACTGTAACTGTTCAGGGCCTGAGGGGTGATGAGACTGAAGGACTTCCCTCAGCACAAAAAAGGTCCAGCAAGAGGCAACATTTGGCAGATCTTATTCTTGACTTAAATCTCCTTACTGCTCCCTGTTCTTTCTGTAGTAGTAGTTGTTGTTGTGTTTTGAAGAACTCTTGGCCCTCATTAACATAATGTAAGAGCCTTCATCCAAGATACAATAGCAAGAAGGTTTCTGGGGAGAAGCTTCTGAGTGCAAAAAGGATATTAGATGCAACTGGGCCTATCTAGACAATGAGGCTGTAATCTTTATTTGGGTTGTAGTCCAAAAACTGGCAAAGGTAGCAAACAAATTGCCATTAGCTGTGGCATACTTTGAATTATATCCACACATACGTCTGTATTCCTTCATTTTTATTCTGAATTGGACGCTAATGTAATTTAAGAAAAGAAAGGACAGGCTTTCATTGCATTTGAAGGGAATGTTGATGCCTTCCAAAAACTGTCATGCCTTTTTTTCCAAGTCATCTTTGGAATCTTCATTAGCCATACCACTTAAGGACTCCGTATTTCATATGGGCAATGGAGAGATTAAATAGGCTGGAGCAAATGCAATTAGAAGAAAATTTGATATCAAATCTGCTATTATTTCCAGCTAGTGGTAGCTTCTGGCAGAGAGACAGGAAGGTAGTTCATGCAAAGGAGGAAAACCTCTGCAGCCAGGGGGAAACATGCTTCAGACTTTGGGTTTCATTTGGTTGGGGGTGGGGGTGGGTTTCAACATGCACACTGTTCTTTTTAGTGCTTAGTCCTATGAAAATGATCTGCTACCCTTCATCCAAATACTTCAACTTCTTCAACTGATTTCAAGATAATTTCTCAGTATTTAGTAAAAGAGCTGCGCAAATAAGCATAGACAAACGCAGTGATAAATTATCAAGGGAGATCTAGCAATTGTATATTTCACACTTAAAGACTCTGTGTGTGTGTGTGTACACATGTGTGCAGATACACACACATACTATCAGATCAGTTGTCCTTGCAGTCATCTTTGTCCTGACCTGGAATCTCATTACTAAGTTACTTTGACTTATTCCTTGCTTGGCTTTTGAGATCAACCAACGTTACAGCAAGTTGCTTCAGAAAATGTTAGAACAGAAGTAAACAGGGAGAGAGATTAAATTGAGCAAGAGGTGGCATAAATGCAATAGCTTGGGCCACTTTGACTAGCGAGCAGCCTTTTACAACATGTAACGGAGGCCAGCTGTGACCATATGGAATGTTAAGTTCAGACAGCATCGTCTGGTATGGACTGATGGTTTCCATATGTGCTGGACTGCAACTTCCATGACTCCCACCCAGGGATCATGTTGCCTGGCTATTACAGGAGGTATAGTCCAACCCTTACATAGTGTACCAGGTTGGGGAAGGCTGCTCAGTGCTACAGAACTACAGAACTGAGAGATTAGATCATCAGCAAGAAAACCTAAACTTTGCAAGCTGTTGGAGGGGCTGCAAAGGCTTGCATTTGTCCTTTGGCTCAAATGTTTTTGGATTTAAAAAATAGTAGCTTGTTTATGTTGAGTTCCTGCAACTAGTTGCAATATCTCCATTCTGTTTTAGACAGTGGTGTGTGAAAAACCCTGGGGGCTTGTTTTGTGGTCAAAAAGACTGGCTTAGAACAAAAAAAAAATTTAAATGAATCAACAAAAAATCCTGTGCATTTCTGCTTCTAAGAAAAAGCACCATTTATGTTGACTGTGGTCCAGTTCTGACCATCTATTTTCATGGACTTTATTCCTTGGAAATAAAAGCAGTGTGTGTGGCTTCACTGGCTTGACATCCAGCATTACCTACTGTTGGTGGGCATCTAACTGTCAATACCACAGTTACAAGACAGACTTGTTGGATTAGTCATAGCAGTCTGCACCCCCTGTCTCCTAACATACATTTGGAAGGATATAGATAGTACTTGATCCAGAAGCTGAACTAACTGAATTATAGTTGTCCATCTACCCCAAGGGTGGGCAACTGCACCACCACCAATCACCAACACAACTCCTCCTTTGGTTGGCTCAGGGCTGTGGTGGTCAGAACTGTGACCCAGATGTCGGGCTGGGTCAGGATTTCCAGATTGAGGGTTGCCTATACATTGTCTAGCCAAAGAGTGTATAGGAGTAAGAAGGACAAGACATTTAATTAATTGATTATGTGCCATCAAGTTGTTTTCGACTCCTGGCAACCTGCAAGACAATCTATCCCTAACCTGGTCCTTCAGCTCTTCCAGTGGTGCACTCATTGCCACTGCAACTGAGTCCATCCACCTTGCTACTTGTTGTCCTCTTCTTCTGTGCCCTTTCACCCTTCCCAGCATCAGAGCCTTTTCCAGAGAGCTGGGTCTTCACGTAATGTGTCCGAGGTAGGATAAATTGAGCCTGGTCATTTGAGGAAGACTTTGCATGCATAGGTGTACATGAAGAAGCTTCTATTTCAGATGCAATGTTTCTGTAGATGGGGGAATGTGTGGATGGATGGACGGATGGATATAAATGAGGGGACAGGTAGATGTTTATAAATGAGAGAAGTGTTGAAGGAGAATGAAGACAGTAAGAAAGAAATTGGAAAGAGAAGGGAGAAGTCCCCACTCACTTTTGAGTCCTGCCCCCTCTTGTTTTGATTTGGGCCTCACAAGCAGTGGAAATGTGGCTGCAGACAACTTTTTCTCAACAATATTCTGTACCAGATTTCTCAGAATCTGATCTTCATCTTAACAAAAGGGCACTGCCCCTGATCTGAAGTGAAAATAAGAGTTCTCTATTGTGCAGGAAGCCTAGAGGGATATGAAGACCTTGCCATTGCAAGAGGAACATGCTTTCTTCGTCTCAGACACTGAGCTTAGGCAAAGGAACCAATCAGGTTTATGGCTGAAAGTAGTTGTGGGGGGTGGGGGAATGAATGTCTGCAAACAACTTACCCTCCTTCCACACATAGACAACAGGAAAAGGAGGCAGAAGCTTCAGCCTTTAGGAATATATAGTGGAGGACAAGAAGTTTTGGGAAACAGTAATAAAAAGCCTTCCTTTCCATCTTCCTGAACCCACCCCATAATCCCTCCCAGAAGAGTCTTAACAGCATTGCATGGTTCTAAAAGTCTGTCTGGAACACTGAAGGGGCTTTACTCACTTGGGGTGCTCTTGTTTTACTCACTTGGGGATACCCCAGGACATCTTACAGCAAGTACCACTTGCAGAGCTGTATTTCAAAAATGGGAATTGCTGGGGATAGGGATTGTCTAGAGATCCACCCTCTGGGCCAAACAAATAATGAATTTGTGTGATTGCCTGCTAGTGAAGAAAAGACAGGTCTGATGTCTTCAAACACAGTCTCCTGTTCAAAATATTGCTACGCATTTCATCTGGCTTTTCACCTGGCTGTTCCCAGAGTCTGCTACTTAAGAAGTGCTCACCTTGTTTTTCAGCTCTGAGTACTCCTTTGAGGAAATGTAGTTTCTTTGGTTCAGGAACTGAATGCCACAACTTTGCTGGAAAAAAGGTTAGTAGTTATTCAAAGGCTAAAGACATTAGAAACTTCTGTCAGAAATGTATACTCTGATTTAAATGTATGACATGTAGTATTGAATGTATGTGTATGCTCAGAAACATTGTTTGGAGAGGCCACCAGATTAATAGGAATAACTCTTTTACAACATAGTTCTACATTTTGTTGTTCTGTTGAATACTGAAAGCTGCAAATTCCTTTAGCTGGAATTATTCTCAAGAGAAATTAATTCATATTCTTTGCAACACTGTGGCCCAAATATTTCTGAGTTTTCCAGTACTTGACTGAGCATGCTGGTTTTCCTGAAGTACGTTTTGCCATGAGCTCTTCTATCTCTGTCAAATTGGACATGTCCTTTCCTGCCTCTGATAATTCCCACAGATTGAACAACCTGAGGAAAAGGAGGAGAGATTAAAAAAAAAAAAAAAAAAAGGGTTCAGGAATAGGTTATAGACTTTTAGTCAACCAGAAATGAACCAAGTGTTATTAGATGATGTCTGCCTTATTCTGAATACTGTATATTTAAAGGAATCTGGGTAGCAAACAGAAAGAAACATATGCAATTTGTTCTAAGAGCCCTCTAGTGGAGTTCTGGCATCTCTGACATCATATAAAAACACCTTCTTTCTGTACTTTTTGTCCTGAGATCTCTGCACTCCAGCAGTTTCCCACACAACCTAGAAAGTGAAACTTTGAATATTCACAATGCATCTACAGGTAATAATGGGAAGAATAAAACCTCCAGGTTTTACTCAGCAAATAGAATTTTAGAATGTTGGGTTCTGAAGAGCAGCATTGTTCTTTGTCACCAGACCTTTTTTTTGGAGGAGGATTAACATTAGTGATTACAAATCTATGAAATCTAGTGATTGCTGTTACCTATATATCTCCCAAAGAGATCAGGCAAATGCTCCAAAAGGGGCTACAAATTTGCACAAAATTTGCATATGTACATTTGTGCATGTGTAGGTGCAGAATGGGAAAATTCTTGAAAGTAAGTAGAAATGTAATCTATTCATTGCATTGAAGAAGACTGTGACCTATGTGCCTGCTCAGTCAGTGATCCAGTTCTTCTGATGTTTCTTTAGAGAACTATTTCAAATAAACAACTGGTTTCTGACAGTCTTCAAAAGGGGGTTCTTCCTGATGATACATAATAGGACATCCTAGACTTTTCAGTTCTTCTATCAGATAACTTTTAAACTGAATTTTTGATGATTGCACTTAGAAAATTTTTCAGGCAAGAAGTAACACATGTTCTTCCACTGACTTTTAGGTTTTCCATATAAGAACAAAGTATGTTAAGTACCTATAGGCTATTGTAAGAACTAAAGCGTTAGAAACGAATATAGATTCAATAGAAAGATTTAAAAAAAAATGTTAGTGATATGAACCGTATTCAGTCACTTTGGAAAGTCTTCCTTAAATCAAATATGACTCCTGGAACTTCATGGGCACTTTTGGGTGACAATATGGAAGTGGATGGCTTCCATCTTTCTTCTAAGACCTTTTAAAATATATATTTCTCATTCTACCCTAAAGCTCTTGGATTAGCTGGAGACCTTTCATCCAAATACTGACCAGGTCTACCATTATCTAACTTTTTGGGATCAACAATGGTTGGTTAGATCCTGCCAGCAAAAAGTAGCCAAACTTCAAATATGAAGTTTAGTTGGGTCCAGCTAGTTACATCCTCAACATCTGCTAGAAGCATTGTAATGGATGGTATGTGTGAGGAGGATACTGGAATGGAGGATCAAGGTTATCAGGAGGAAGGGAGAGCATTCCTGAGCAAGCGCTTCCTCAGCCTGCAGCAGGACCATGAGAAGGTGAAGAAGCGGAGACTGGCCCCTCTCTAGAGTCTCACAGGGTATAGCCACTAGTTGCTTTAGCATAGGTTTAGTCTGGTGAGATTCGGTCTATTAGGTGCAAGCTAATAAAGGAACTATACTGGACTGGACTGCCTTGTTGTCGTTCTTGGGCTGGGCCTGACAAGCCTCCACATATTTAATGTCAATATTGAATGGAATGCAAACTACTAGGAGGTCTCCTGTGGGTAAGTTCAACCTGTAAAAGTTCCATTTTTCAAGCATTTGTACAGAGCTTCCAGCAGGGCCTATGTAACATACAAAATGTAGACAAGTTCACATTCCAGAACAACTGAATAGTGCCAAAGCAGTGTTAGGAATCAGTCTGAGTCTTTAGTTATTTAGATGCTGAAGAGCTTGGACAGACTTAGTAATTCTGTCTTGTAGCCTCAGCTCTTGTCTCTCATGCTGTTCCCATCTGCTTCTTAAGCCAACTTCAGAAATTCCAGGCCAGAAAGCAATAGGTTAGCAAGGCAGTTGGGCTGGTATTCAATCTGGACTACTAGAAACCCAAAGGGTGCCCAGTGGGAAATGCAAGGGTTGAATTGAGCATGAATTTCTAGGATTGAAAATAGTTCATTTACTTAACAGACCATCACTGAATCAATCACCAAGTTATATTTAAAGACCCAGTGCCAAGCAGCAGAGAATGTAGGTACCTAGCACCCAGGACAAAATGACTGTCTAGGGCAGTGACCAGCTACTAAAGGGGAGAGCGTGTTCCAGCTGCTGCAGGCAGTCAGAGCTGGGACTACTACTAGAAGGGAACGAAGCATTGGAGACCATCCACTCTGATTGTATTAAGACAACTCATGTTAGAAAACAGCAGTTTTGATTCAAAGCTGAAAAACACAGGTGTGGAGAGTGGGAAGAGGATGACATCATCAATTCCTGTGCTCAGGAAGTAGTGAGTGGCCTATATTGGAGATGGGCCAAGCAGAAAGTATGGCTCTGCCTTGAGTCTCAGCCTGAACCACAGGTATTACCTGACGTGAGTAAGGTGATCGAAAAAGCACTTGAAGAGGCACAGGTGCAGGCACAGATCTTGAGTTAGGCAAGGTCCCAAGCTCAGCAACACACCACAAATTACAAAGGGAAGAGCAAAGAAAATCAAAAGTAAGAAGTATGACTCAGCTGATTAGACAAGGCTATATGACAGAAGTGGGTTCTGTGGCTCTTTGCGGCAAATACTGTTCTAATATTTAGAAATAGTATACCCAGCGTTTGCCTCGGAGTTCTCTGAGCTAGTGCCTGAATTGGTCCATGCCATTGGCATGGACAGGAATATACTGTGCTATGGGTGGGGCTGGATTTTTCTATATTATTACAATATTAATATTTTATGACAGTTTTTTCGAGACCCAGTTTGGGGGAGTGGTTAAGGCACCAGGCTAGAAACTGGGGGACTGTAAGTTCTAGTCCTGTCTTAGGCACAAAGCCACCTGGGTGACCTTGGGCCAGTCACTCTCTCTCAGCCCTAGGAAGCAGACAATGGCAACCCACTTCTGAAAATCTTGCTCAGAAAACTGCAGAGAGTAGTCCAGGCAGTCGCCGGGAGTCAACACTGACTTGAAAGCGTGCGGACACATACAAAAACCAAGTTTACAGTATACAGTAGTGTTTTCTTCTTTCCCATCTCAAAAAGACAGGAAACTTATTTTGGGTCAAGAGAGGCTCTGGGGCTAGGCCCAGAAAAATGTTTAAAGCCACACATGGCCCTGGTTGTCCACATCATGTCTCTTATTGCTGGGTATTAAGAGAGAATGGTTTGCCTACAAAGTCATGGTAGAGACAAGATTTGAACTAGGGATTTCCTGATTCAGAGCTTCATCTGCTAGCCATCATTCATTTGTTAGAGTTATATCCTGCTTTTCTTCCAGGAGCTTAAGGCTTCTTCTAATTTTTCTCCGCAACAACATCCTCCTTTGCTACAGTATAGATTTAGCTGAAGGACAGGGTCTGGTCAAAGTTATTCAGTGGGCTTTCATTACTGTGTGTGGATTTGGACCTAGATGTCCAGGTCCTAGTGCAACACCTTAACTAGTAGACTACATTGGCTTCCATATGCACATATAGTTCTCTCTGCTGAAAGCTGTTGTCCACAGATACTGTTTTTCCCTGGCAGTCTTTTCATTGCTGAAAGTTGACTTGCTGCATTGCAGATTTGCTCAGCGGCATCCTAAGACTGCACCATTCTCAGGGCTTTGCCCTAGCAGTCAAAACCCGTTTTGGCTAATCGCTGGCTTAAATCTAGCACTGGAAGCAACTCAGAGCACTTTCATTTGATAGATTGTTTCTAGTTCCTTCCTAGGTGAGATCTAAGTGTAAAATTTCCCAAAGAAAGGAGTTTTTAATTATTTGCTAATGAATAATTGAATCTACAACGTGATTCATGGAGTTGCTATTTTTCCTGGGTATCTTGCGCAGATCTGCTACTGCCAGCTCCCTGACACACCAGGGTATCAAATGATTTTTGTGATGTGAGAGAAACTAACCCCACTCCTATTGAATGGGTGTCAACATCATTCACCGTTTATAAGCAGAATTATGTTCACAATAAGCTCCTGCCATGTCAGGGGCCTAAAAAGAGTACATTGTAGCGCTATACCAATAGCTGGATATATATCAAATGAGTTGGTTTAAAAAAAACACACACACCAAAAAACAACACTGTTCTAACATTTCAAAATCTGATAACCATATGTATTTTTCCACAAAGCAACGATGCCTATTTCACAGCACTTAGTTTCATGGCTAAATAATAGATATATTTATGATTTGAGCTGAGAAAATATTGAATGGATTTGCATGATTTAAAAAAGCACTTCGGATTGCAGATAAATCATACCAGAAAATGGTCATTCTGCCCCCTCCCAACAAACCCATGACCAGAATAAATAGGGTTTTTTTTTAAATCAAATTTCATGACTGAAGAGGAAAGAAATAGGGATAGGTAAAGATGTCAGCCATCAATTCAGTCATTTTTAAATTATTTTCAAAGGTTAAGTTCATTTTAGCCTACTTAATACATCAGTTTCAACAAAGAAAAGAGGCTGCTTGAAAACCAGTACATTTGTTCATAGATATTTCTCCCAAAGTACTTCTTTTTCTATGCTCTTTTCCAAATGCACACAGTTTCGAAAAGTTGTTTTTTCTTGATATGGTGCATTTTTGTTTAAACACTATGGGAGGCAGAAAAGTGGACTTGATGATCGGGCAGACCTTTTAAATTGTCTCATGAACAACCAGGGATATCTCTGCATCTGAATTGTTCTTCCTGATTCAGGTCTCTTGTTTATTTTAGCACAGGAGTTATGTGGCATTCAGCTATCTGGAGTAAAAAGGAGAAAGATCACTTTTTAAAAGCCTGCAATGCCCCCTACCCACCATCCAGTTCAAGAGATACAGAAGATGCAGACAGAGTCAATTCTCCAACTATGAGGCCCAGGCTAAAATAAGAATGCTGGTAGAAGGTTTGTTTATACAGAGCCTAGCCCGGCATTTTCCTTTGAGTGGTTGATTCGTAAATAAATACAAAGCAGCATGTCAGAGGAGAATATTTTTGTGGTCGTTTCTAATGATTCAGTGGATTCTTTGGTTTAGTGCATGTCTGGCCAAGGGTGAGGTGCCTATGACCCGCCAGATGTTGCTAGACTCCAATCCCCATCAGCACTAGTATCGCCAATGATTGGGGATGATGGGAGCTCAAGTCCTACAAATCTGGAAGGCCAAAGGTTATCACCATAAGATATTTTCTATTTCTGGAGAGAATGCCATAGTATACAGTAGGTAATTAGCTGCCATTACCGCTTAGTTTCTTGATTAAGATAATAGATGAATAAAGTGGGCCTGCAGATGCAGCTTCTCAACTTCCCAGCCAGCCTGCCGGGAGCTGAATTCTGAGCTCAGATTCAGGGCTGTTCCAAGCCGAGCTTCAAGATGAACACTACGCATAGTCGTTTCTACTAGCCAGAATAAGACATGGGAGCATCAAAGCGCACGCATCATGTAAGGAAAAGGTGAACCACGTTAATACCTGTTTAGAGCTTTTTGGCTGAAGCCCTTGAACTTTAAAAAGAGAAAGGATATATAAGGATGCAGAATTAATGTCTCAGAAAATGCCCTCAGGCATTTCCAGGTTGCCTTTTCATTGCAGTGATTTTTGTGTCTTTCCCGTCTGATTAGATGCCCCCTTGCAGTTCTGCAGCTGTAAGGAAATGTTTCAATTTACTCCTTTCATGGGAGATCTTCTTATTAAAACAGCTGATCTAATGCACGTGTTCATGCCTAGGTCTGATATAAAGTATTATTGTGCTCTATTCGAAATTTGGAATATGGGCTCACTGTAGATCCAGCCACTTTGCTATTTGTGCTAGGAACACAGTATTTCCGAGGGTTTCATTTTAAACCCTTCAGAAAATGTATCCACTGTCATTTGCAACTTTCCCTAGTATCAGAAATTTGGATTTAACATTAAATATTTTAATATTTCCAAAGAGTTGGCTCTGTTAATCACTTCCAGCAAATAGATAAATAACCAGAAAGAATCCTATGGCACCTTAAAGAGTAATTTTCTTTAATTATAACATAATCGTTCATGAATCATCTCTACAAATAATAAAAATTTGGCCATTGAGACCTAAATTATATCCACCTGAAACACCTACTTTTAGAAATGTCAAGAAAAGTAAAATTATTAAAATATTAAAATACTTCATTGCTTGAGCCTTAACAACAGGAAGTGATGGCAGATTAGGTTAGTCTAATATTGTTGTTCTTTCTGATCTTGTTCAGGATTATCCTGTAATTTAGTTGTTAAATTGTTGGTGCTTTTAAAACTCACTGTTTCATTAAACTATTCATGTTGTAATTGTTTTTAATTTATTACAAATTGTTCTGAAATATTCCCTGCTTTAGGATTTGCCTTTTAACACTGGAGAATGGGTTTAAAATGTAATAAATAAACAAACCTACATCTCCAATCCCAGAATATTTTAAAAAATAAACCTGCATGCATCATACATCTATAGATTTTTCTTTATCTTGACAATACCCTAGAGCAGGGTTCCTCAACCTCAGCAACTTTAAGATGGGTGGACTCCAACTCTCAGAATTTCCCAGCCAGCATGCTGGTTGGGGAATTCTAGGAGTTGAAGTCCACCCATCTTAAAGTTGCTGAGGTTGAGGAACCCTGCCCTAGAGTACAGTTAGGCTAGTGGCTGGCCAATATCTTGGCCAGAGTCACCTGGGCAGGTGCATGGAGAACTAGATGTTCATAATTTCAGTCATTCCCCCACCCCCACCAATCACAGCACAATCATAAGAAGACTAATTAGAGAAGGTTAATACCTACCCGTTCCCTCCTCACTGGCCTGGCCGTTTTGCTCACTTACCAACATGGCAGCTACTCCTAATTGTCTGGCAAGCGCCATTTCTTCAAAGTTCTCCTAGCTTCTGCTCTGAGGGGGCTCTTTGCTCACTCCAAACTGCAAGAAAAGGCTATTTTCTTGAATTGTAAAGTCTTCTCAACAGGGAAGTGAGAACATTAAATGAAGGTGAATGTTTCAAATTCAGCCTGAGTGCTTTAAGACTGAGCAGGGAGTTGAGCCCAGTTCTCCATCTTCTATGTGCGATCTCTTGATCCAGCACGTTATTCTTCACTGGTCCACCCAATCCAGCTACAAGCTCTCTGCCTTTGAAATGAATGAAGCATGATATTTGAGCACAGGAAAGATGCTTGTCTGTTCACTAAAAGTTTGCTGCTTGCAATATGCTGGTTTTAGCTTCTGCTAATATTTCACACCTGTTTGCAGTTGTTTCAAGAGAGTGCAAAGCCTAGAGGAAATTGCACAGACACTGTCCACCCCCAGTTCTATTCCCCTTCCATGTGGTTTTGGGATCCATGCAGATTTTAAATTGTGACTGGAAAACATAATGCAAGTACTGTACAGACATCTGGAACTATCCTAACGATTGCTTTCAGAATTATTACCATCACTGAGGATGTTCCTACAAATTTGCAGCAACAGCTTGCTTTGGTTATCGGAAACATTCTAGACCAGCTCTTATTGAAAGGAAAAGAAAACAGAACTTAATGTACAGATTAAGGTAATAAATGAGCCAGCAAATTTTTCAACCGATGACTGGCTCAAAATTGTTTACTGGCTTTGTTCATTAATTGTTAGGCAAAATCAAGAGGTTCCCCCCCCCCCCCAAAGAAGGGGAAGAAAAAATTATTTCTTAAAACAACAAAGTTCCCATATTTCTTAAAACAACAAAGTTCCCATATTTTTAATTTTGCAGAAGTTTGGACTTTCCATTTTTAGAGGTCTCTCTTAAATCAGAAAATATCAGAGCCAGGATCCAAAAAGCCAGTCTGAGGGGGAGTTTCCATTTTGACCCTCTAATAAGTGCCACTCCTGGTACTCAGTGGGGTTTTGATGTGGCATGAATGGCTATGATGAAAACAGAAAGGAAGAGGAGCCACAAGATGCATGTGGCAGATGCATGGGCTTCACCGGACGCCTTTCAGTTTTCCAATGGCACAAATCAAGCCAAATCTGACCTCTGGTGTTGGGCCAGGCCCAGTGTGGATAAGTTTGTGGTGCTGGAAATTGCCTTGATTTCCGAGACGTGGGTGGAGGTGTGGGTGAATTCCATTTTGTATTGGAAGATGGCCTGCAAATCGTGTAAGGCATATTGTGCACTCCTTCATCCCTCATGTAGATACAATGAAGCCCAGATTCCTGGGGAATGGGAAGGGGCTAGGATGCATCCCCATGAAAAATCTCAGGGAGTCCACACGGTCCATTTCCAGCTTGCAGCAGTCTGTATTTATATTTACAGAAATACATCTGAAAATATATAAAAATCATAACTGGGTTAGAAAAAGATGAAAAGGGTTAGATTTGCTTGTTGTGCTCCCTCATGTGCCTCCTTACATATATTTCTAAATATTTGTGAACTCCCATCACAGAGAAGTACCGCCTATAACACTGCAAATACTTCTGAACCACGTGGCTGCCTCCTGATCCTTGAGTCCTCTTGAGTCTTTCTGATTTGGCAGCCTTATAAATCTAAGGAATCAATAGAAGTAGTAGTAATAGTAAACCTCAGTAGCAGTATTTCCTTTTATACTCTAGCACTGTGGCCTAGTTTGCTGCTCTTTACACTCTGGAAATTCAGGAGATATTTATTCTGGATAATGGGGTTAGACTAGATGATCTTCAGATCTAGGAAGCTCTGTGAATCAGATGAAATCTGTTGACACCACTTTATGTTGCTTGAGTCTGGGAGAGATGCCACTCCAAACATGCTGCGGGCAACGGAAAGTGGGTGTTGGTCGGTTATCTGAGACACATCTCCTTGTATTTCATAATAACTGCCTTTCAGGAAGAGTTCTAATTAAAATGATTCCCAGCATCGTGTTTTCAAAACACAGAGTGCAACGAGGTAGGTTTTGAAAATGGCAAGAGGGTGATACAAACTCTTTGCTCAGGCCATGCAGAAGGAAGAACTGGAAGCAGATCTTGAAAAGTTTTGTTTTAGTTCTAGCAATGACATGAACCAACACAGCGCTATCTGTTAATTAAAACTTAAAAGCATGTGTGTTAAGTTAAATCCAGTGATTCTTCTCATGTTGCAGGAACTCAAATTAAAGCCAGGTGCATTGGTTATAATTCTCTTCCCCCCACCCCACCCCCCCCATACACACATTTTACATTGCACATTAAAACTTTGTACTCCGGCACTGACTTCTTATGAATACGTATTTGTTTTCTAAGTGACAGTGTTGTAAGGAATTCAATGATTTTACAGATGTTAAATTCATGTGTGTGCGCATGAAAGCATATGCACGTCCATTCTTGTATAATCAGTGATTAGTGTTGTTCTGAAAATTTTCATTGCATTTGTTATCATTCTCATTCATTTGATGGGAAAGAAACAGATGATGATGATGACGATGTGCAAAGGAGACAAAGATGCTGGTGACATTTCTATTAGTGATGACTAGATTTATTTATTTTTTTTACTCCCTGATGACATGGCTGAGGGAGATACACGCATGTCCTGCTTTTCCCTATATAATTACTTCTCTGGGTATCTGCTGCTCCTCTGATTTCCCTGGCTTCAATTAAATCCCGAGGGAAGACATCCTGAGGCAACTCCTCCTTTTTTTCCTAATTCAGAAAACAATGGCAGATATGTAACACCGATCCAAAATAAGCAAATCCGGCACCACCGTGCTCTACTATCTTGCAACCATAAATGAAGCTCAAAAACGCAAAAAGAAACACTAAAGAAATTTTGACTCACTCTGAGAAGAAGGTTGAAAAACAGAAGCTACTTTTGCAGGAGAAGAAAACATGGGTAGTTGAAAGGCAGATAGTAGAGTTTGCACCTCACCAAGCCATGGTTGGTTTAGCCATAGTTTATTGAATAAACCATATTTTGTTGGATCTCTACAACATATTAAACTATAAATCATAATAAATTACAATGGGTGGGCTTGCACATCATACTCAGCCAAATAATCGACACACACACATACATATATCATAGTTTAGCACAATAAAGAGATTCCTTGCAAACTCAGAGAACTGTGCTCTCATGTACATTAAAATGATTTTATTGTAGTAGAGAGCAGTCAAAGCATTCATATTCTTTAGATAAAATTTTAGAGTCCTTATAGTTTAAGTTACAAATACCAAACATTTGCAGTTTCTCTGTGTAATAACTCCAAATAATATCATTTATTTTTATTTGTGTTGTATAGTCCTTCTGCCCTGGAAAATCTCTGTAGCTTATTCATTGTGCAAATTTATTTATTTCACTCTCAGCATGGTGTTTGAAGTCACTGCTCATCCCACTTGAAAGATGGCAAGAGAAACAGGTGAAGACCATAAACTATTTTCTAAGTATTGGCTAAGTTAGGGTTTTGCTTCTCAGAATATTCTATAAATTGTGAGGGTGAGAATTAATCAAGAGAAAGGGGGAAGGCATTAATGCACCATTCCCCACAATGAAAAATGTCCCCAAGCCATGACACTACTCAAATCTGCTGCCACAAATGGTTGCAGAAAATGTAACAACAACAACCTATAAAAACAAGAGGGGAAGGAGAAAAGATAACAAGGATTGGTTTCAAGTACAACTGAATACCCAAAAAAGGCCAGATTGCCCAAATAGGTAGTTTTCTTGTTGGATAATAAAAAAGATGTCACAATAAAGCATTATGATTTGGCCTATTGAGGAGCTTTGGATAACAGAGAACACAATTTGGAAAATGCTTGATGGGTTGGATTAAGTAATAGTTATAACTAATAAACAATATACTAATTATGCCTTTTTCATGTGTGTGCATGCTTAAGTATGCTGGAGTATGTGTACATTCTGGATAGTCTGCATATTTTTGTGGTAAATATACAGTGCTGGGCCTGGTTGGGTGCCCTGACCAGTCATACGAACAGTCCGCAGTTCCAAAGGTGCGGGCGCTTGACAGGCTATGTTTAACCCAATCTAACCTGGATCACTTTAAAGCTCTAAGAACTGCAAAGCCAACATTAATGACACACACGGGTCTGTCTAACCGAGAGCTTATTTTGGCAATGCCTTCCCATAAGGAACTTCTTTGCCTTGAAACGTTGTTCAAACATTGTTCTCAGTTAATCCTACAGACACATATTTCTTCATCAGCACATGAGCAAACAGAGGAGGGAGCAAATCTTGAGGCCAACGTTTAAGAGAGAAGACAAAGAAAGGTTAAATAAGCAAAACGTATAAATGGTGTCTGAAGGACCGCACGTGCCTGAAAGCGCTGTTTGGCCACTCTCTACTAATGCAGGCAGGAAAATATTGCTTTTCATAATTTGATCTAATTTCCTGCTCCCTCCCTACTTTAGTATCTTGTAGATCTGTTCCTGGTTCAAGTTTTGTTTGGAAATGCCAAACATTTCTGTCTTCCCCCATGGAAAGGCATTCCTGACATGTAATATCTGCAGGGTGTTCACCATGTTCATTGCCATAACATTTCTGTTCAGAACAGCCTTAGGAGCTCTTCCCTAGTACTTAATTATATCCTATACATAATGTGAGAGGTCATAACCTGTGCTTCACTGTCACATCAGATTGCATATTCTGACCTGTAATGGATATTAAACATTTTAGATTGGATCATATTTGTGCTAGTTGTATATGGGTCCCAACATACCCACTTTCTTCTAATTCAGCTCTGGCCATGAGTGAATTATTATTTATTTATGGATGTATTGGATTTACAACCCACCTTTATTTTGCACAACTCCAGATACGATACACAATGCTCTCTTCTCCTGTTTTCTCCACAAAAACCCAGTGAGGTTGGTTGGACTAAGAGAGACAGACTGACCCAACTTAATTCAGAGGACAATATATTGGCGTAGGTTTTCATGGCCGGTAACTACTGGGCAGTGTTGACCTTCAGGGTTTAGTGACCATGCTCTAGACAACAGATTTCCCAACATTTTGCCAGTTACTGTGGCTGGCATCTTCAGAAGCAAGGTGGTCTGCTATGCAGATCAAAGGCAACTGAGCAGGGACTGACTGGGCTCCTCTCTTTATAGTCAGGTGACCTGATGCCTAACATTACTTAGCCCAAAAGGGAACAACATGATAGGTATGTTTCCATGTATGGGTTTCTGCTGTGGCAGCTTTTTACATGTACTAGTTTGGATTACAATCCAAACAGGATAACAGTTTTTTGGGTTTTTTTTCAGAAATGCAGCCAAATATGATGAGCTGGACAAATTCTTATTCCAAATCAGCTAAATAGAAATGTTGGCAGCACCTCTAGGGGTTGTTGGTCTGTTCTGTACCCTGGAATGAACCCAGCCAAAAGACCCTCCCACAGAGCGCCAAAGGCATATTGGAGAATTAAAAGAAAGCTACCCTTGATTTACATCTTAGGTAAATAGGCCCTACATCAGGTGACTGTATTTTCAACATTCCTCCCCCCTGCTTTTGTTAAAGGCATCTGGTCTCATTTCCATTGCACTTCAGCTCCTGATTTCCTCTTTAGAGATGCCAACAAATCAGAAGTTGGACCAAGTCTAGAGATTTTCATCCCAGGCTGATTGTTTCAAAAGGTTTGCCATTGAGGTTTTCCCTTAAATAGAGTTCAGCCTGTAATATGTCTTCACTACTAAGAGTTTGCGATGAAGGACCCATTGCTGCATAGATCTTGGTCTTTGGTTTAGGATGTCATGTGACTGGCATTCCAAACCAGCATGAATTAGCGTGGCTGCCAAGCCAAGTAGGGTTGGAATAGTCTCTGGTGTGTATTGGTGGACTTCTGACAAGAGCTTGGATTTGCAGGCATAATTCTTATGGTTGAGAACTATTTTGATTATTTCCCATTATTGACTCATTATTGAGAATTAGGCATCTCCACATCTCCACATAATGTTCAGAATAAAGCTTTATTCATCAAAGATTGAGGGTGCAACTAGATGAGTCAATGGGAGATTTTGTGTTTGATTTCTGCTTGAACTTGTTTTGGAGTTCTGTGACGCTGCATCTGACTTGGACCATGCTCTAGTTGTACTTTTAATTTAGCTTTGTATACACCACTAGAAGGATTGGGTTTTTGTCAGGCAGTCAGCAAATACTACTACTAAATAAATAGGTAGGTCTTCATCTGGGTTAGCCAAAGGCAAAAGCAGCTACAGGACTTCCTAGTTTGGAATGGTGATGACTGACAGTTTTCTCGGCTTATTAAATTTTGTGTCTTCCCCTTGGCTGCAGAATTGCTATGCTGCTTATGTGGTTCTCCACCCTGGGGAGATTTAAATTAGGAAAACGGCACTGGGAAAAAGGATTACTTTGCTTCCCCAGTGCTATAACTATTACCTATATCAGTGGGGCAGATAGACATTTTTATTTTTTAAAAAAATAGTCATCTAGATGAGCTCCTGCTATGCCAGACAAGTAATATATAGGCTTTTCCTTCTATAGCATAAGTCATCAGCCAGCTCTTCCCCCTTTTCCTCTGCTGGGAGGAGAGAACCGCTCAACATGAATGTTTGCTGTCACAAGTGCAATAACAGATGCTTTGAAAAAACAGTGTTTATTGTAAAAGAGCTAAGTGCAGTTTTGCCCACATCATTCTTCTCTGGGCCAGGGCTGACAGACGTTTTGAGTTAAAGCAAGAAAGAGCCAAAAAATGGGGAGGAGGGGTGGAGATGTGGAGATGCCTAATTCTCTGCAGGATTTATATTATTATACGGTAAGCATTTGCACTCTAAAGAACAGAAACCAACTTGGCTTTAACTTACCTTGCAAAGGCAACGCAACAAAACAAACAATCATCAGCTCGATATATTGCATTGAAGAGACATTTATTTTATTCTTTTTCTAGCAGGACCAATTGTGATTTTCATGCTCCAGGAAAGCTCCCTCTTCAATTTTATGTCTTGCGTTGCCATGCTCAATCAAAGCCTAATCTTGTTGCATTAAATTGATGGCAAAATGGGTTCCTACAGCCTCCATGTAGGTGTTTCAGACTGGTATCTGGAAATGCTGGTTGGACTTTAGATATCAGGCTTGTAAATAACAAATATTATATTTCTCACATTTCTTTCACTTATCTAGCATTAAAGTGCACGTGGTATGACCTTGGTTGCTATAAAGACACTGGTGGAGAAACAAAGGGGCTCAGAATTTAATGTGTCCCCCCCCCAAATTTCAATTTGTCTTGGTGAAAAGGATCTTTATTTTCCCACTTGGTTCATGAAATAACACAACAGTGATATTTCTATTAAATATCTTGGAGATTCTTACCCCCCCCCCCCAATACAATTAAAACCAAGCTAGATATTGGACCTACTTAGCATTTAAAATTCAGGTTAAAAACATCTCAACAGCAGCAATCCAGCCCCCATAAATTATCAGCTTCCCCATAAATTATAGGCTCAACAGAGTTCTTCAGGCAAAAGACTTGGGTCTGTCTTGAAAATTTTTATCCCCAGAATGGTCACAGTTTGATTCAATATTGTGTAAGTCAAGCCGTAACTTGATAGTCAGGGGTACAGCATGTCAGATAAGGTTTTTTTTTTTTTTTACTCTAATAGCTCTAGGCATTTAAGTGCTGAAATTGCAAACGCGATATTGTACATCATTTAGAGAATAAAATTGACAGTATTTTGCATCAACTGTCAACATATAAACTGCAGTGAGGAAATTGTGATCCGTTATCATGGCAAGTTCTTGAATAATTCCTTAATGGCATTTATGACTGTGATTTTTGAAGGCAGATAGTGAATCAGTAATTTCTCCATAAGTGAGAACAGCTACCTGCTACGTTGTTTAAATTGAATTAAAATCCAAGCTGCTGTTCCCCAGATGTATTAAATTATAACTTTCATAATCTGCAGCTGGAATAGATAATATATCTATAAAATATCTGTTGGAAAAGTCTGATTTGCACCACAAAATACTTCATGAAGCTTAATAAATAAATATTTTTTTAAAAAAATAACATGGCATTTGACACAAATAAATTTCTGTTTAGTTGCTGAGATTTTTAGTGGTTACTTTCAACCTATCTTTTGCATATTTATTCAAAAATAAATGACAATGCATTTAATGGTACTTAACTAGATTACTAGAATAATCTTGCAGCTGATTTTACAAAGTTTGGAAGCTTGGCCCCATCAGTCAATTTAACTTAATTCAGATTGTTCAGATCTCATTAAATGTGACCAGGGTACACAAGACAGGAACCCAGTTTTGAGGGCTGGAGCATGGCAGGGAGGAAGGGGTCAAAAAAACAAAAAACAGAAGATTTTGCAATGAAAGCCCTGCTCCTTTTTACATGTGTTGCAGACATCCGTGATACCAGACCTGATATTTAGAAACCTTAATTTCTCCATTATCCATTTGAAGTAGAAGATTTGACAAGCATGGCCTAAACTAAACTGCTGAAGAAAATGAGATCTCAGCCCAACAGTTACAAGTCTCAGCAGATGTCCTAAATGAGCATTTATCCTAAAGTGATAAATTATATGTTGATTTGTGTACTTATGTTTTTAATGTTGTTTTTAATCGTTTTGGTTAAGTATTTAACTGGTTTCAGGATAAAAATAATTTTATGATAGATAAATAGATAGATAGACAGACAGACAGACAGACAAAACTCAGGACAACAATAAATTGACATGGGAATGTAGGAAAATCAAAAAATATGTTGAAGCCCAAATATCTATATAACAATAGCCTAAAAATTTCAAAATTACACTCTTAAAATCCAAACTGCCTTAAGGAAGAGGAAGCTTTTTTCCCCAGTAACAAAGTTGGGGAGGACACTGCATATATGACCCACTTTCCAAAAGTCTTTGTAACTAAATGAGCAAGTCTCAGAGTTTGCACAAAAGTAATTAGCATGCCTGCTACTGGAGAGAGCGAAAAAAACATGTTTCCTAACTTTGGGAAGATTCAATTGGATGGCCAGTCTACACATAAAAATGACCCGGGATGGATCCAGCTTAGATATATGGCGGAGAGTGTTTCATATGGTGACCTTCATGAAATATCACTTAAGGCTGGTGGGTTTTGAAATACTTCTCCAGAACAGGTTGGGTTGTTCATCAAGCTTGTGAAAAAGGAACTAGTTCCCAGGGTTACGAATAATACCCTCAAATGATCACAACCTTTAAGGATGGGTGTGGTGTCCTTTCCACATACACACCCACACCCTGTGTGTTTAGCTTCACACTCCTTAATGAGACCAGAAAGTAACAACAACAACAAAAAAGCTTTGAGGTAGGCGTGAATAATTTCTGAGGAAATATATATCCAAGTAAAATGTTCAGTGTTGTTGGGAGTTCAGTACCTAGCATATTTCCAGCATATTTCCTAATGTGATTAGCACAGTATAACCTATGTTCCAAGCATCTTTCAGGTCAAACAAAGGTCTAGAAATTGGAAATTAGGCTTCTGATGGATTTCTTGGGATAAGCTTGAACATGTCTCATGTAAGAATGTTTTGCCAATTCCTGTGAAAACTAAACTGACTAAATTCCTGTGAAAACTAAACTGACTAAACTCTCTCCAACTAATGTATGAAAATCAGTTTCTACCAGATTTTGCATTTCCTGAGCATTTTGACACAGTTCTCAGATGAACACAGATGCATATTAAGAGCTGGGTTTGAAGAAGTAGTAAGTTAGACAATTCTTTCCTTGAGATAAAATATAGTTCTTCAACATTTATATCAAATGTGTGATCTTTAATCTTATTTACTATTTTTATATATTTATTATTTACTATTACAGTTGAGGGTCTAATAAATAGTGTACTGACCAAATGAAATGTCAATATTAAATGCAAATGTCCATTTAGATTCTTTTTGGAAAGAAAATCTTTAGATTAATGCAGAAGTGGGACAGAACGTGAAAAGAAAACTGAAGATATTTATTTCTTGAACTATTTATTTATTTGATTTATACCTTGGCTTTCTATTCAAGCAAGTCCTTGACAGAGGCTGACTCACTCACTTCTAATCCCCTGTTAATTTAACTGCCTTGCCCCATTTGGATTGAGCACAGCATAGCACCTTAGATGACGCTACTGCGGCCAATGCATGATCTGGATTTGGGGAAACTATACATTTATCAGCAAGTTTGCAAGACTGTGGAGAGAAGAAGTATGTCAATCAGTCCTGTGCATGTCCATGGCTGCTGATTGGTTAAGCATGCCAAGTGAAGCACTGATATCAGTGATTTATGTTTGTGTGTGTGTGTATGTATGTATGTATCTCTATCTATCTATCTATCTATCTATCTATCTATCTATCTATCTGTCATATATTATATTTATTTTTATATCACATTTATATACCTGCCCATGTCACACAAAGTGACTCTGGGCAGCATACAACAATTAAATAAAATAAGAAATAGATAAAAAAACAATCATTATAAAAGATAAAAAAAGTGATTATTGAAATGCAACATCATCAAAAAGTTTTAAAAATGTAAATTTTAAAATATACAAACCCCATGGAGAGAGAGAATATTAATCATAGTGGAGCCATCTAAGAATGTCTCTGGTTCCCAAAGACCCCCAGGCCTGATGACATAACCAGGTCTTGAGGGACTTCCTAAAAGACAGCAGGGAAGATGTGAGCCTCACTTCAGGGGGGAGAATGTTCCACAAAGAGGGAGCCACGGCACAGAAGGCCCACCTCCTGGGACCCACCAAATGCAAGTCCCTGGCCGATGGAAGGTGTAGCATACCTTCCCTGCTGGATCTAATGGGACGGGCTGATGTGACTGGGGAGAGGCAGTCCCTCAGGTAACCTGGCTCCATGCCATGAAGGGCTTTAAAGGTCAAAACCAGCACCTTGAATTGGACCCAGAACCAAACTGGTAGCGAATGCAGCTCATGAAGCAGAGGTGTAATATGTGCTCTTCTAGAAGCACACATAACTGCTCGCACCACCGCATTATGCACCAGTTGAAGTTTCTGGATACTCTTCAAGGGCTGCCCCACATAGAGCACATTACAGTAGTCCAATCTGGAGGTGACTAGGGCATGAGTGACTGTGAGCAGAGCCTCCCAATCCATGAAGGGGTGCACCTGGCACACAACATGAAGCTCTGCGAAGGCCCTCCCAGCCATGACTGCCACCTGCTTTTCAAGCCAGAGTTGCAAGTCCCCCAAATTGTGCAATGGGCCTGTTCAGGGCAGTGCCACCCCATCCAACACCAAAGATGGCATAGTCCCAGAACTGGAAGGACCCCAAGCCCAAAGCCTCTCAGGCTGAAGCCCGTTGTTCCCCATCCAGACGCTTACGGCCTCCAGACACTGGGATAAGACATCCACAGCATCACTTAATTCTCCAGGGGCAGAGGTGTATAGTTGGGTATCATCAGCTGATGATACCTCACCCAATGGCCACAGATGAGCTCACCCAGAGGTATCATGGAGATATTAAATAGGAGACGGTAGAGCACAAATTAGAGGCTGAGGGTGGGACCTCTGCTCCCCAATCACCACTGACTGGAATCAACCATGGAGAAAAGAGTTAAACTAGCACAGCACTGTGCCGCCCACCCCCAGTCCCCTGAGCGGATCCAGAAGGATACCATGGTTGATGGTATCAAAAGCCGCCAAAAGGTCAAGTAGGGCAAGGATGAATGCACAACCCCCATCCTGCCCATGCCAGAGACCACCCAAAAGTGTGAACAATGCTGTTTCAGTCCCATACCCAGGTCTGAATCCGGACTGAAAAGGATCCAGATAATCCACTTCATCCAAGGCACTCTGAATTCATTTAATATCTTTATTTTCTTTTAACAAAACAATCTTTCATCTTAAAGAAAAAGAAAATTTAAAAAAAATTAAAAGTACACTGATAAGATATTAGACCATCAGATGCTAGTGCTGACTCCAGCAGACCTTTGGCATGTACCTCTCTCCTCCACCACTACCGCTCGTCAGCGACTTCTGGCAAAGCTGCCAGAGCCTTTGCTCCTGTACTGTTGCAACTTCTTTCTCTGGACTGCACTCTTTGCCCCTCTGGAGTTCCCACTACATGAAAACAATTGTGGATGAAAATAAATACAACATGGCCCAGTGGAAAATATTACCCGGTGGTGCTATTGCATACATATGCTTCAACTTGTTTTTCTTAGGGTTCTTCTTCCACACGTTGCTGGAAATACCATATTCAGTCAACATCCATTGATTTCTGACATTGCAAAAGGACAACCACATGTTGTCTATCCATCTTGACACTCATTGTTACCTCCTGGTTTCCAAATGCACTGCTGTGGTATGAAACAGGCATTGAAAACAGCCTCTTGTTCAACATTTTTACTTGTTGGCAAAAAGTACTAAATAATCCAATTGGATTGTTCCCGCCCCCCCCAATTTTGGCAGACAATTTTAATTTTTCTTGGGGAAAGGCTATCATAAGGAAATTGAATTACTATGGCTTTTCCTCTGATGTTATTTTGCCACTGGGGTAACTTACTTTAAACAAAGAATTGTAGATGCAGAAGGTCAGTTAGAATATACTGTTTACTCTCATGATGTGTTTATCAATAATCAATTTTCAGTGTTAAACTAGCCCCTTATTGATATCCATTTTCAACCCCCAAGCTTAGAAGAGCCCTAACTCTGGTCTGTTTTAATGTGCTCCTCACAGCATTTTTGAAGAGAAAATACAGGAAAATTAAGCATAGTGGTGTTCTTGTGGTGAACATGCCATAGAAACCACAGTCCATGTTCTCTGTATTACCTAGTTCTACAGGGACATCCATCTTAAGTTGATCACCCCTCTCCTAAATTTCTGGGGCACTCTGAAAGTTTTATTTGAGCCATTATTGATGACAAAGATAATTTTATTATCTTCAGTACTGTAAAATTCTGTTATATCATGTGTAATCTCACCTTCAGATGGTCAGCAGTTGTCAGTTTAGGTACTTATTTTGTTATATGATGGTCCATGATGGCAATAAAGTAATTCATTCATTCATAGCCTTTAGAGCTTAGAATGAAGATCAGGTCTATGTATTTGTATTTATATTTGTTGGTGTATTTCTATTCATTTAACCCTTTCATTTTTTCTGCTTTTCCTTTTTGTATAGTAAATGTTTGCCATGCTACTTTATACTGTACTATATTATTCTTTATGTGATTTTAATATCAGCCTTAATTATAATTTTACATGTAGATTTTTAACGATACAGTGATTTTATAGCTAGTGTTATTCTGATTTTCAGTTATTTTTTTATACATTTTAAATATTAACATTTACTTTGCTCTATATTGTACTGTAGTTTCCATAAACTTAATATTTCAGTGATACAGGGATCACATAGCTTTGTGTTATCATTCTAACTTTTAGTTATTTTTCCATAACTATAGGCTATACTATTCACATTACAATGGTTGTAAATGTTCATTTTTCTAATGTTATTGTATGCTAGTCAATGACTAAAATAACGATCTCGCTTTGCTTCCCTTGACTACCTCCTGAGAGGAAATACTACCTCTCCAGATACCAGTTGCAGGGAAAGAACAGCCAAAGAGGGATGGGTCTCTGACTCCTGCTTATTAGCACCCCAGAGTCACCTGGTTGGCTGCTGTGAAAAAGAAAAAGTTGAACTAAGATGGGCCTTTGACTGACCCAGGATGACTGTTCTTATGTTCATAGGAGTTCCCCTCCAGAGCTTGATGCTGATATGGTCCAGATAGTAGATTTGTGCCCTTGCTGCTATTCCGTGAAAGAGTGTCATGTCCCTATCTAGTCATCATTTCCCATATACATAAAAGGATCAGTTTTGACCAAATTTTAAAACATTAGTGCTGGAGGTTATGGACAGAAGCACTTGTGCTGTAGGATGAGACCCAAATCTGCTTGCCTTAGAATGGTTAAGACCTGGCTTTTTCTCCAGGCATAGGGGTCCAGTAGACTGGAATTCCCTTTGGGTTGTTTTAATTGCACGATTTAGGCTTGCCATTTTGTGTATGGGGTTACTTTTTAATGATGTATACTTACTTTTTAGTTAAAGTTTCTTTCTGTTGTATACTGCCAAGAGTCACATTTTTTTAATTGTTGAGTTGGGGGGGCTTGCTTGAAATAAATAAAATAAAATAAAATAAAATGAATCAGGAAATCCCCATTAATTGAATAGATGAATATGCTCTCTTTGAATGTCATGATTTGTAATTGTGTTTGTTAGGAGTAGGCTGGCAATGAGCACCAACAACTAGTTGATACACTGAAAGATGCTTAATCAATCCTATTCTGGTTTATTTAAGTGATTCGAAAACTTTTTTTTTTTTAAGTTGGGGGAGATTTGGCATTTTCCCTGACTGTCACTTTCCAGGGATGTTCTTTTATGACTTTTTACTTCTATTTGGTGTCCATCTTGGTGGCTGTTTCAGCATCACTTTTTCCCCAAAATGTAATAACTGAAAGGGAACAAGTTTTTAAAGGATAGGTGTTCATAGAAATGCAACTCATGTTAGAACGGAACCCTGTTCATAAGATTCAGTCACATCCTCAATACATGCATGAGGAGGGTGGGGATATAGCAAATAGCATCTCCTCTGATGTCATGCACATATTATGCATACCAGGGTATGTATATACATCACTATACATGGTGGCTTCCACATGAAGTGGAACCCCAGTCATAAGACTTTACAGTCTATGTTGAAGCCTTTGTGTAGCAATATGGCCCAAGTCTCCATTTTTGCAGACATTACTGTTGTTCACATGAACATCAGGAGATAAAGTAAGCTGGCTTACAAGGTAGTAGGGACAAGATATTCAACATGATCTCACTGCTTATTCATGCTCACCCAGTGCATGAGGACAACTTCTGAATATGGCTTCATGAGCTGGATAGGGAGACCAGTAGACTGAATTCTAGCCAGGTTTGTCGATGACATCCAGCTGAGGCTACTTCCCCAGTGACCTGCTATAACTCAAGCTCTAACAGCAGAGTAGAAATATCAGACCTACTTGAAGGTTGTAGATAGAAAGGCTAGGACAGAACATTGTCCTTCCCTGATTTTTCTTGCATTTGCCATTGTCACAGTGGAGTGAGAAGTCCCTTACTCTCTGATTTATCATATTTTAAAGATACAAATTTCAGGATGTTGGTGAATAGGTAGACAAAAATATTTTAAAATCCCAGGTTTTGGCAGTCTGTGACAGCCAGCAAAAATAGGACATTAATTAGTTTTCTCAGAGGCCACCGGAGATAGCTATTTTGGTTGGTGTATCAGAGTTTAGAAGGTCTGTCCCAAAGTCTGCCAATGGCAATGTGTTTTTATTGCCTTTCAGCATTCTTGAGGTGTTCTTTCCCTAACTGCCTGAGAGCTGCAAAAACCTAAAGGATGATTTTAATTCTCCTAATGTTATTACTGTAAATTTAGATCAGAACAAGATTTAAAACTATTAGTCATTCCCAACCACCAATCCAGTCCCATTTTTATAAAACAAGAGGATAACGTAAGACAGGTGATCACATTTTGTTAGAAATCATGCAGATGCAACCATTTTATGAGTGCTTTGCCAGTACTAATTCATGTTCTTCTTAATCCTATTTATAGGTTGAAAATAGTCTGGGAAATATACTGAGTTTGTATGATTTAGCTTTAAGAAGGGTACTGAAGGCCACTTCAAACCAAATTTGGCCAATGTTATTTCATCACAGACTTACTGAAACAGTTTGAGCTTTTCCAGGGCTAGGATCTCTCTTTCCCTTGCTCAGCAAACTATTATTATGCAATTGTTTTTGACAGTCTTAAATGCAAACAGGATATGTAAAGTGTATTGCCAATCCAACGCCAAGAGCAACGGGCTGACATTACCGAAAATGAAACTATGGTAGTAGACCATGAGATCAAAGGCAGACTTTTCCTCGGGGGGGAAGGATAGCCTCTGCCCCCTTGGTCTACAGCTATGATTTTGTCATGAACTTGGAAGCACACTGGGGTGGGTGGGAGGTGGGGGAAGGCTGGAAAGGGAAAGTACTGTTCTATCTCCAGGGATGGGTGTGAGCTTCTTTTCAGTGTGCATTTAAATACAGGCTAATTTGTACTTCCTAAACAAATACCCAAACTGAATTATCCATCACACTTATCTGAAAGCTGTGATTCAATTTTCTGTTTCAAAATTAATCTCAAATATATTAGGGAAAGTATTTCTAAAAAGACATATATTGGGGAAAAAGTGTATGAAATCTGACTATGATTTTTTTTTGACTAACATTAAGCAAATAGCCAGTTGGCATGGGCCTGAATTGTGCTTGGAAAAAAACTGCAAATATTATCCAAAGAAACAAGAGATTTGTCCATTCCTATCCACTATCCTTATCAGTAAGCTAACATAATACTTGGAATTGGCTTCTAATATGATTTTAACATTTGATTCTTAGGTACATTCCCCAAGTATTTATTGTACTGCCATTAGGTATTTAATTCTGGCATCCCAGTAAGCAGTTGTATATGTGTGTGCCTGTGTGTGCATATCAAGTGGTTTTATTATTCCATTCCTTCAAGCAAGCATGATTGTTTCTTTCCCTACATTTACCCTCTTCACATTGTAGTTAAAGCTCATAGCAGTCAGTCCGAAGTATGCCAGTGAACTTCATGAGCAAGCAAATTTTTCAACAGGGTGAAAATGAGATAACATATATGAATGGCAACCTAAAACACAATTCAATAGGATTTTTTTAAAAAAAAAAACTATTTCAATCACATGTTGCATTCTGAGGCTTTAATTAGCAACCTTTACAAATAAGACAATAAAATAACATTCATTTCAAGTGGAAGCCATGTGGCTTTTAAAGATTGGCCCTAAGTAAAACTTCTAGTTGTTGGGTGGGTGCAGAGCAATAAAGTTCAGACTGATTTTTCAAATAAGCTCATTTTTCCCAAAGAGATCATTGCCTTTGTAAGCAGTTGCTTGGAATCCATGTGTAGGAAAGAATATTTTAAAAATCTGTCGTTTTGCATTCATGGCCTTTCAGTTTAACCAGAAGGAGAGTCCTTGGCAAAATTGAGCTGGCTGTCTCCTAAAGCTATTAATATTATAACCAAACATTTAGATAGTGGCATAAATTTCTTATTTTCAGTAAATGTGCTTAAAGGTCATAAATTTGATTCTGCTTCCCAGATTCAGTCTTTCCAACTGTATTTACTGGTTGGTTATTAGGTCATTGGACCATTTTTTTCTCCTTGGCAAATGACCAGTGAAACCCAAGAGCTCTAAAAATAGATTACCTTTTTTAAATGTATTGATGGCTTTTTTCTATTCTTTTCTCTTTTCTCTTTTCTCTTTTCTCTTTTCTCTTTTCTCTTTTCTCTTTTCTCTTTTCTCTTTTCCCTTTTCTCCTTCCCTCTTCTTTTCAAAAAGGAAAAATATTAAAACAGTGACAAAAGGCTAGAGAGTTTAAGAGCAATGTCCTATTCAAACTGTTATATTAAGAAATTCACTGGAGTTGACTCAAACTAATTAGGCCCAGTTCTCACTGGTGCATGTTTTTTTGTGTTACAAAGATGACAAAAGCAAATATTTTTGGAGGGGTCAGCTTATGTTTCCATATCATTCATTCATTCATTTTGTTCTAATCTTTAAACATTTTCTGCTGAAGTTTCGCTTATACAGAAGCCTTCTGACAGACACAAACATTATTTTCAGGGCTGATCCACACAACTAACTTGATCCAGTGCAAATACAGGCCATTGAACATTTCTCGAGGGCAGGAATGTATGATATCATCCTCTACCTACCTTAGCTCACCAGGAAGGTAACCTCTGCCCATCTTTTCCTGCCATGTGTCAAAAGCAGTGTTTTAACACTTGTGCCAACACAACAGTTTCCAGGTGAAAATAGGGTCATCAAGACTCTTTTAAGTCTCAGATTTCATGAGACTAAATTTCCATTTGAACACTCCCAAATGGCGTACTTTTTCTCAATTAACTGTTCTGTCTATCAGTGCAACCTCTTCAAACATTCATATAAACACGTGGAAGGCTTTAAACTAAGCCAGGAATAAGAATACATATGCAGCCCAACTCCTACTCTTCCTGACCTCTATGGGTTCAGCTAAGCAGTCTATACACACATTGCCTTGAATGCAACCATATGTCTAAACTCAAAGCCATCACATCACTTGGACCTTTTAAATACTAAAGGCAACATCTTATTTCTCCTGAGATCTCCAGATCAATGGCTTTCAAAATTTCTTCCTTCTGGGAATCATTTCCACACTGAGTACATCCACTGAATGTTGTTTGTTACCACTATACACAAAAGGGATGTTCTATGCTGTGAACTCACTTGACGAAATGCTAGTCCCAGCCTATTTAGTTTTACCACAAACAATTGCTCTCCACTGTACCTGCCTATCACAGGGAAAGAATGAGCAATAATTGCCCAGCATTCTTTCCAGGGAACCTGTCTGCTATTGCTAATCATTTCATTGGGACATCACTGGTCTCTGGTGGAATTCTAAAGTTCCCAGAAGTCACCTGGAAGAAGTCCCAGATGATGTGAAAACTCAAATGCTACAATTTATACAATTTGCTTTCCTTTAGTTCCCATTTCTTCCTGTGGTCTGGGCCAACAAAGTGGGCACGCTCCAGCTCCCTTCAATTAAACAGCATCCTCTTTCAGGACCAGGAAGCATGCCTTCTCTATCATGGTGCCTGCCCTCTGGAATGAGGTTCTCTCTGAGATCCCAGTAGTTCCCACCTTGATGGCCTTCTGGAGAGCCTTAAAGACCTGGCTGTTCTCCCAGGCTCTGGACTAGGGTGGTTGGAGCCCTTGCTGGGTGCAAGATATTTGTTGTATGTGTTGATTGGATCTGCCATCTGTTTACTGTTGTTACTTTTATATTACCTTGTATTTTGAGGTGCTCAGAGTCAGTCTTGGCAGTGCCTAAATTGAATGAATGAATAATTGAATGAATGAATACATACATAGATACAAACATACATACATACATACAAGGCTAAAGTCTGGCCCCAGGTGATACTTGTGGCATAAATAGACAGTTATTTGTCACTCCATTATGGCCTAATAGTGTCAGTTCTGAACACTTAAAGGAGATTGGAATGCAATGGGGAAAAAGAGATGGGGGTTAATAATATTTTAAACCATAGATGGGGTAATGAACTGCAGCCGGTACCTAATGATCTTGAAACTTGATCTTTTATAACATATTATGACTGTATTGGGAGTAGTCAACATTGCTGCAGTGGGGTTTCTTCCCCACAGCTCAAACAGTGTATAAACATAGATTATTTCATCCTCCCCTAAACGCAGGTCAGGCAGCTTGTTCCCTACAGTAGATCTAAACCATGCCTATGCATTTGGTATGTTAACTTAAGTCTGGCTGACAATAACAACACATCATGTTTAATGGCTCGCCATGGGGTTTCTTTCTTTTTCATTTGGCTCCACCCAAGAATAAATTTGCCAGGCCAGAGGTAAATTGAAAGAGGCACCATGGGACACTGGCGCTACACTGTTATTATTTTCTTTTTACTCCAGCATTATGTAATATTATAGATAAGAGAGACTAAGCTGGGGGAAGATGACATCCATCCAATGTTAATTTTTCTCTCTTTTTAAAGTTCATTCAGCAGCGTTTCTTCTTTATGGAATCTTAAGCAAAAAAAAAAAAAAAAAAGCTGGGGGGGGGAGATCTTTGCTTCTCTAGATTTAAGAAAATAAAATACTAACATAACGCCTCTCTCAACCAAAATTGAGAGTTAATCCATTTTTCTGTGGAAAGAAGTTTAAAATTGTTCAGTTCAGAACCTTATTAAGATATCACTGTGAAGACATGTAAATATTATGTACCAGTGTTGTAGAGTGTTTAATTTGTCTCATGGGTCTCCTCAGTCCCATGAGCTGGAATCCTATTAGCTCCACAACATAGATGAGAAACTTCATGCTGAGTGATACTTTTTTAACAAAAGGAAGCTGTGAGTACAGAGGAGAAACAAGTCCTGCTTCTTTCTTTTAACTTCTAACTGCATCACAAGTACATGAAAACTAGAGATGTGAGAAATAACATAGCATACTTCACAAGGAACAAATCTCATTCTGGAGGAATCCTTTGCACTGAAGCACTAACTTATATGAGTATTACATTTTGGGTGCAAGCCTGTACACCACCAGTAGATGGCACCACACCACTAAGGTTTTCTGTATTTCTTTATTGCCATCTGGTGGTCATGTGAAATGTTGCAGCCCAGATATGGTAGCCCTGTGACCATTATATCATTATTATTTCAGAAATAGTGATTTCAGATATGGGATCTTGGTGTGTGATTTGATTTCCATTTCTTAGAATAGATCTAGGAACATTGCCATAGAACTTCATGAGTTACTATAAAATATTAATTCTAGTGTCTTGCCACAGAGACACATTTTGAAATGAGTGAGGTTTTACAAACATTTTTAATGCTTTACTGAGTGCTTATGTCTATCAAATTTATAAAGTAGTAGAAATAACAAAGATGCAGGTGTGATCACCCCATCACACTTGCATAGGTCATCCACATTTGTTAAGTGAATCAGATTCCTCTTCCTCTTCAGGAAAACCTATTTGTACAGAAGGTGACCCGCTTCAGACTAATCTGATCATATTACCCACAGAATATAGCTGGTACATGTAACATCACTGAAAAACATTGCCTTTGGTTTTTGTTATTAGATTTTCAACTGATTCAGGTACCCTAAAATTTTCCCTGATAAGAAGCCAGCTGTTTCCAGTATTTCTTATAACTAGTAATTCAGAATGCCTCAAGATCCTATTTTAAAAATTTAGCTGTGGTCTGATTGAGGTTGTCAAGCTAATTTTCAAGTATTTTGGACTTAAATTCAATAAAACACACACACACACACACACCACAATGAAGCAATCATCTGCCCTGAGTTGATTCTGGCCATCTACTAACCAAACTGAGGGGTACCTCTGTTAATCTATACAGAGCAAAATTAGAAATTAATGGCATTAAATCACTTAAACCCAATATAGAAGAAAGGGAAAGTTGTTGATAGGTTGAGCTGTTAATCTATCATGCTAAGAAAATTACAGCCAAAGAGGAAGAACATAGCTTAGTACTGGGAAATACTTACACTTTTTTAAGCCATGAAAATACACACATATATACACAGATGCAAGCTATTATATGAGAGTAATTCTGTGAATTAAATTAAGCGGAGCTTGTAGAGTAAAGGATAGAAAGAGACTTTTCAGTTTCAGATTTTTCTCACTGGACGCATGAAAACTCATGTGTCCAAAATAATACTTTAAGATAAAAAAGTATTATTTTGGTACATGGAAAATCTTACTTCCAAAAGTATATTTTCAAGTTTGGATCCATCTGTAAAAAAAAAAAAAAGGATTATTAGATCTGAGAAATGTTAAAATACATGTTAGTTTATTTAAGACATGGTGGTTCTGCATAGCAAACCTCATGACTCTTTTATACTCAAATTATTGATCTTGTTTCAACAGTACTAAGGAGTTGAGATGACTGTATGTTGAGAATATGTCAGAGTCGTCCCCATCATCATTTCAAGCAGAGATCAGAGTCATATTGAAGATGAATCTCCAGTAAATGTCTGAAGTCCATTTCAATTCAGTAGCCTTTGGTAGTAGCTAATCAAATCCAGTCATAGATTCTTGCAGGGGACATAGATAACCTGAAGTTCAAAGCAGATCATTTTGAAATCTATTCCTGGAAGCAGAATCAAATATATTTTTCCCACGGATTATTTCCCCTGACTCTAGTAGAGAATACCCAACCTACCACATGGGTTGGAAGAGATATAATTTCAGACAAGTCCATCGTCCAGGTGGCTGTGAAATGAGATGTTCCTGATCAATTAGCTCCAGCATGCATTTTGGAGTCACCTGCAACTGCCTACCTTGCAATTCTTAAGACCATGTTTAAAGTGACCTATTCCAGGTCAAGGAAAAAGATTGTTGGGCAGTAAGTGGGTGATATACCAACCAGAATCACACTCCTATTTCAGATAACCCCAGGTTACCTACACACTATTGTACCTGATCCAAAATCCTAAAGCTAGCTTTTTCCTTACTGTGGTGCTGCTAAATTTTGATCTCAAAGCCTATTTTAGAAGTACTATAGAGTAGAATCTATGCTCTTCAGAATGCATAACAAAGATTGAACTGTAGCTTCACTGCTGCTGTTGTTGTACACTGCTACATGTACATTCTTGTATATTGCTACATGACATTTGTTCCCACAGTTGTATTTAAGCATGCTTGGGTTTATTGTAGTCATATAAACAATAGGTGTAAACTTGAATGAACTGCTTTATACTGTGATTAAAATATTATTTGCAGTAAAAGGCAAAGACTCTTCATGACTACCTGGACACATTCATGCAATTTTTTTGGCAATAGTACAGAAGTGGTTTGCATTGCCTTCTTCCAAGATGTTTTTTAAAACCTCCCAGTCTAGCTCAAAGCCTGAAGTTCCTTGGTGATCTCCAATCCATGTAATCACCAGCTTCCAACATGTCATTCTATAATCATATTTTTAAGCTCTTTTTCTTCAGCAGTTGCCCTGTAAAACAAGACCCCAGACTTGCAAACATGATAAAGGCACAGCCACATGTCCTGCTTATGGGTGTCAGTGGAGCTCTATAAATAACAAACAATTTACTATTTGTTTATCCAGATGAGATATGACAGAAGAGAGGGTTGTCCAATGGATTCCCACTGAGGTCTGCAACGGACCCCCTACAAAACCCCCACCCAAGGAATTCCCTTCTGGATGTAATCATCTGGCAAACTAGACCACGTTCTACAGTCATCCAGGGTGAGGAAACACAATCTAAAATGTTCTTGCTTATTTCCTTTGCTTTAGAATAAAAAAGAGGCACCGTACACAATATATTATCAGTGCAGAATTGTAAGTTACAGACTAATAACTAATTCTTCCATGTGTGTAAGAGGGAGGCACAGGGTAAGTGAATATAGGTTTCTTTATATTTTATTTTTCACCCATCGGGGGGAGGATAGAATGATATACTAAGCTTTTTCAAAATGTGTAAAATTCTAACGCACTAAAGTACTATATGCATAATAATTTAAAGCTGAGCTGAAATAGGCTTTTTTGTTTGGGTTTTACTTTTATTATTGTTGAAATTCTCTCTTTGGGATTTTTCAACTGCTCCTTTCATTTTATGTTATGCTATTTTATTATTTTATCCAAGTCTTGGATACCAAAATGACAACTCAGACTGCTTTGTGCAAAAAATAAAAATCTACAAAGGCCAGTTGTTAAAGTTCCTCTGCCCAGGAAGACTAAGACAAAAAGGTTCATGAAAAATAAAGTGTCTCCCCCTCAAATATGCAAAGTCTGATGTGGAAAATTTAAACTCCCAACATTTAGGCTCAGCTCTAAATAATTGTCACTTCCTTGTGACTACAGGTTTTAAAAAAGAGATTTTAAAGGGGTTTTTTCTTCTTTGCAAAACCAAAGCAGCTGAATATAACTGAACAGAAAAAAGGAACCGCTTTTGACAAACACTTTCCTCCAAGTCTGCGAAAGGAAGACCCCTGTTTTGGAATTCTTTGGGAATACCTGAACAGAGTCAAATATTATCTTATCCTTTAATGCAGTATTTTTCAAACTTGGCAACTTTAAGATGTGTGTACTTTACTCCCAGAATTCCCCAGCCAGCATGTTGGCTGGGGAATTCTGGGAGTTGAACTCCACACGTCTTAAAGTTGCCATGTTTGAAAAACACTGCTCTAATGTTACCACAGCCAGTTCTCAGGAGATCTTCTTCCTTATTCATCCTGTATGGAAAGCTATATGACACATTAAATAGTTTAGACACTGCATTAACCTCTAAATTGTTTTAACATAAAACAAGTCACAGTAGACAGGTTAACAAATCAGGATGATTTTTAAACCACAAGGACTGGGTTCCCATATCTTACTAAATCAGCCCAACCAAACACAAATCCAATATGAACTCAGATTCTCCTTTGGGCTGGCTCTTTTAAAATGGATTCTCTATCATCTGTAAAGATGGCAATCCACAGGACTGTAATCAGTAGACAGTAATCTTTGCTTCTCTGTTGATAAATATAAGCATTTATAGGTCAAGATTTCATAACAAAATGTGATTCTGACATCGCTACCTGGAAAATGCAGTTATTTTGTATGTCCCTCCTTGAATGAAAAATTGCATAATCTGAACACCATAAAAATTGGATCATCCCATGACAGAAATAACAACAACAACAACAACAACAATTCAGCATTTGTTTCAAATTCTTGGATCAGGATATAGGCCAGTGATATCATAATCGGGGCAGCTGTCAGACACAAACTCAAACTAATATGCATTTTCTCCAAATGTTGCAGTGCAGATCTCTGAATGAAAAAGAAGTGCAAAACTGCTTGCTTTGGGGGAAATTACATAAAAAAATAAATACATTCCAAAAAATTACAAACAAGAAGGTTTTTATTAGGGAAAATTATGAATAAAATCCCATGTGTCAGGGTAATGGTTAGCAAACCATTCGATTATGGGAAACCATGTGTAAAACTGTACATTAGTTTTTGTGGAAAAATAAGAGAGTACAAACAAAAATAAAAACTAAGAGAAACAAATATGTCCTTGAAAAAAAAGACGACGACGACTAGCAAAAAAACCCAGATTCTTCCAGCCTTATTCTATAGGAAAAAACTCTTTTTCAAACAGCTGTTCTTTCTGGCCTGATTTATACAACCCAGTTATCTGTTTATTTGGTAACGGTGCATGTTTGTTTCGTTTGACTGCCTAACAGACTTGCTGGACCAGCTACATAGATGTTTAGAATGGGCATAAAGCATCTCATAATGTAGTAGTCATCCCACCGGGTGCGTCCTCCCAAAGCAATTTTCCTCATCTGCAGGAGATTTTTTTTTTTTAACTTGTAAGGGGGATTATCACCTTCATAGTTTATTTGTATAGAAACCTACCCAATAATTGATAATTAAGAGATCTTGACCTCAGAAGATGGGCTTCTTCTGAGCTTAGTTTCAGCCTGAAATTTTGATGGACACCTGCTTGTTTTTCTTTCTAAAATTGTATTTTTGAAATTACAATAAAGCCCTGTAGGCATTTTTTTTTAAATTTTGTTTTAATGATAGACTTCCCCCACCTGGTGCCCTCCCAGATATGTTAGACTTACTCCCACGTGGTGTTGGCAGATCACGGGTGTTCATATTCAACACATCTGGGAAGACACTAGGTGGGGAAAGGAAGGGCGAGACAGTTTCGGAGCTTGGGGTTTATGTTTAAAGACATTAATTTATTTTTATACATCACTAAAATAACTACATTACCCTTGTGTTTGAAGCTTTGTATATTATTTTTTAACTCCATTCTGGACAGAGGTCCTTATAAGAAAGCAGTGCACAAAATACACTGCCATGACTGTAGGTACAGGATAAACAAAATATACTCCTTGCTTTTTCTTTTAGAAATTCTTAATTAAATAAAGCATAGCACACATATATACCAAGATTGCCCTAGCATTCAGCAACTTCTGTCCTTTTTAGTAATGATTTGAACAAGCTTCATCCTACCTTCAGGACAGCAATCGTTAGTTGTAAAATAATAGACCATTAGCCAGCTGTAATTCGCAATCCAAACAGATTTGACGTTCTCTGAGATTTATTGAAGCCTCAGCCTCTGCCCACCAGTTTCAGTTTTCCTCCCTTTGCTCTGTTTTTACAGACAGGCAAGTGCTTAGACTTGAGTTTAATAATGAGGAGACATTTTCAGTTGGCTTTGCTTTGCTTGTGTTGGCTAAACTGGGGGTGTGCAGCAGACAGGCGGTTGGAGTTAATTACGTTAAATTTTGAGAACATTATTTGACCCCAATGGTTCAACGTTAGATGCTATAGCTTGGCTCTGAGTTACCTACATGTTCTGACCAGATTATATGGGTCATATACCTACTGCAGGGCGGAGTCACCAAGCATTAACTGTCCCAAAAGATAAACTAAGCATCAAGATATCAAGATTGATACAGGTATTTCTCTATCTAGGGTTGTAAGGGGTCAAGGTTGAGTCAGATAGACAGGTAGATCAGTTCAGTGAAATTTTCTACACAATGTAATTCATTACTGAGAAAGATGAGCCAAGGCCTTGATGTGCTAAATTCAAACAAAGTATTTTGCAATACAGTATGATTACTCAGGAAGCAAATTAGTTTGTGTTTTTGAAGATAACTTGTGCAGACCTGAAGCTTCTCTTTGTGTTTTGAAAGAAGTTCAGTTTGGGGGCAGACGTTCTTCCTAAGCTTTACTGAACTAAGCCCAAGTGTCAGAGGAAAAGCTTACGGTAAGACACTGATTATTTTACAGATGGAGAGGGGAGAAATGTCTTTGTAGAAACTAAGCTGAAAGTGTATAATCTTCTATAAGGTTTTAGCACATTCGCCAACAAGATAAGCAGACTGCATATAGAAACAGAATAGAAATATTTAACAATAAAAAATATTTAACTATTCTTGACACTCTCACTGTGCTCAAGGAAAACACTAATCCAATTGGCAGTCTTTAGAGATAGAGTAGCTAGGTACGACTTAGAACTATTCCAAATAGGAAGTTTATATTGTCTAACACATTAGATGAATTGCTAATGAAGTGCGAAGAGAAAAAGGGGATGGGAGAGATTATGAGCAAAACATACTGACAAACTTTAAAAAGTTAATTAAATGAGCAACAGCTAATTATTAATTTATCCTATAATGCTACACTATGAGTGACCACCAAATAATGTGAAATCCAAATTACATGTTGCTTGGAACTGATCATCATGTTTCCCTTGAATCTCACTGGTAAAGCTTAATTCAACAGACATCTAACCCTGCACCCCCCAGGAGCAATCATTAAAATAGAGTGCAGAAATGTTGACAGCAGTGATGTCACATAGCATCCTTTTAAAGTAAACTTTGGATTGAGGAATGACACATCAGCTCATTTCTAATACATTTCACTTGAATGTGTGCTCATTTGTCAGCCTGTCTAACTTTTTGCTCTACATTAATTGGCCATTATTAGCAAAACTACATTTAACTTTAAATTTAAGTATGTAATATGCTGGGTATTTAGATAGATAGATGATAGATAGATAGATAGATAGATAGATAGATAGATAGATAGATAGACAGACAGACAGACAGACAGACAGACAGACAGGTTCAGCCCTGTAGACTTTACCTTTTGACTGAAGAAGCAGAAGCACATAATGTCCCAAACCACTTAGAGAATAGAGATCCCCTTGGCTTAGGAAATTCTCCACACTTGAAATGGTTTGGTGCTGCTGAACTTCAAGAGAGACTATTTTGACTCACTGACCAATTCTGACAGTGGCCATAATCTTTGGTGAAATAGGAGAGACATCAGCTTGAATTTCTAGAAGTCAATGTGGCTGAAAAGATTTAGGAGATTAGAATTACAACAGCATGCCACAACACAACAAAGTAGTGGGCAACTACACATTTCATGAGGAGGAAGAGAACACTGTTTATTTAAATTGAGTATTATCCTACCAGAATTCATTTAACTTCTGGAAAGTGAATTTTATTTTATGGTAAAATATCAGCACCTACAGGTACAGGGAAAGTACTCTTTGGCCTTTCTTCAGCACACCTAGAAATCTTTTTAAATGAACCATTTGTCAAGGTGCTTTTGAAAAGCCCATCACCACATCTAGCTGACTTTTTATTTGCCAGAGGCTCAAGCTACACAAGATAAAGCACTTTAAAATTACATTGTTTTCCATGGGAGATATTTAATTATCTTCTGAAAGAGAATGAGCCTTCACCATGGTCTTGTTCCCACAGCAAATTTAACTGTATCAACTATTAAGCTAGTCAAATCTCTTGACCAATTCAGCAGTGTCAAAAGGTACTATTTTCAAAATACAGAGTTCCCACCCTCATCCCACCACTTTCTCCAGGAAGAACCTGGTATCCTATGACTTCTTGCAGAAGATTGCCAGCAAGGCTTTGTGACAACTCTGCTCCCTTCCCTACTAGCTCCACAGTTAACAATAGGCACTGTTTGGCCCCCACACCTAACTAGCCTTTCAGAGATATGTTCTATGTTGTTGAGCCACAGCACTGGGTTCTCTAATGGATGGGCTTACCTTTTCAGTTGTTCCTTCTCTTCATTTCTCTTTTCCTGGAGGATAAGATATGCAAAACAGATCACTTGACTGGGCTTAGGGGTTTACACCACACAACTGACTGGATGGAGTTATTAACCCCATGCATAACCGAGTCTGCTTTGGGTTAAATGTAAACCCCCAGAGGATTAAGCTGACTGAGTCAGTTAATACCTTTTTAGTGCTACCACAACAACAAAAACCCACCTCTTTGATCCTGTTAAAGGTGTTGTGAAAAAACATGGGCAGAGATTAGCTGGCTGAAAGCATTTAAAAAAAAAATGCACACAGGGTTGGCATTCTTATTTACAGCAAATGGTGAAACATTCTTGCCTCTAGCCAATTCACAATAGACGTGTGTGAAACACACTTCCATAGAAGGGTGAGGAATCATAGATACATGCGACATGTATGTATCATTTTTAGGCTCATGAGTCGAGAACTCACTGCTGTGCTAGGATATTTGGCATGGGCGGTATTTAAATGTTGGAATAAAACACCTTCCCACAGATCCATATTCAAGCTTCATTGAACCCTGGAGCTCACTGTGTGGTTTGAGCTCAGTTTTTATTTTTCAGTCTGATTTACCTCAAAGGATTGTTACAAGGATTAAATGGAGCAAACCTCTGTGTGCAGCCTTGAGCCCCAGGAGGAAAGCTGGATTATAAATGAAACAAATAAATTCAAGTTGTGACCTATCCCGTCTAGCATTGTGTTCCATAATAGTAGTTTCCTAGGAGAAGCTCCCAAGTAGCAGCCAAGTATAATAGCAACATCTTACTCCTCTTCCAAGCAGCTGGCATTGCAGGATTAACTACCACTAGAGTGGAAGTAATAATGGCATCCTCCTCCATGAATTTGTCTCATACCCTTTCGAAGCTGTACGTCACCATATCTTTGGGAGCATGTTCCATAGCTTAATTCTTCACCTCATGAAGAAACCCTTCCTCTGATTGCCCACATTCCTGAACCGTTAGTTTTACTGGATGGCATTATGTCCTAGCAGTTGGGGGGAAGGGTTCCCTACTCACCTGCATAGTTCTACACATCTCTTATATCTTCCACTACTCACCATCTTCTAATCTACAGAGCCACACACTTTTCTGCACATTGGATTGACATTTTCATTGAGCTACACACATTGTCACTGTATATCTGAAATCAGAATACTTTACTCCGATATGCATTGATTTGCACCTGTCTGCAGGGCACCACATTTGACCTTTTATTTCTTCAATCCAGAGAGACCATTCTGGAGTATTTAGTTATCTCTTTTTTGTTCCAATCACACTATATAACTTTGTGTTAAACTGGCCTCTTCATGGGTCATTCCTACATCATGTGAACAAGTTAAAAGGGCCAGCCTAATTTAGAATTTGGAAATATACCCCTGTTTGCATCCCCCCTCCCCTTTGTAAGAACAATTCAATTATTCCTGCTGTTTGCTTTCATTTCTTTGTCCACTTCCTAATCATGAATAAAGGGGATAATGCTTAGGGGAAAAGTTCTGTGACTCTGTTATTTCAAATTGGTTTGTGGTTGTCAGCTTGGTTCCTGAGCTCCTCCATCTTCCCATCCCGGCTATTGGTTTGCGGGCAGAGCAGCTTCTGCCTTTTTCTTTCAACTCTCCACAAAGGTGGGTTTCTTTCCTCAGCCTCCGTTATCATATGTTGATGGCAAAGGAGAGGAAGGCCTTTCTCTTGGCTCCCCTGTTGCTTGTACATAGAAGCTTGGACATTATTATAGCTGAACTGGAGATTTTTGTAACTGACTATTGTATACACCTAGAGTGGGGAACCCAAGCCCATGCATCATAGGTGGCTTCCAGTTAATCTGAGATTGTCTTACTAAAATTCAACAGCAAAGTGGCCTGATTTCAGCAGCCTGATTTCAAATTATTTTTCAGGTTTGGGGGAACACTCTATTCCCTTTCCCATCCTTCTATCCTCCCGTTCCGGATCCATTTTGGGATCCCTATACCAAAAATGCACCTAAAGGTTTGGGGCATGGTCCTTTGAGGGATGTCACCATTTCACCAGATGACTTCTTGTAGCCCTCCATAAAGTCAGGAGACTGAGGTGTAGCCCTGATCATTCAAAATTGTTGATTCTTTATCTATGTGGACTATTAGTGATTTTTTTGTGATTTCTGTTCAAACTTTTGTCAAGTTCTATCTGGCGATACTGGTAAATAAACCTGGATCATCTATATGCAAAGCATGTCTATTACTTCTACAGATGCAGGCTTAAAGGGATCAAGTAGAAACCCCCCTCTCTACCACAATTTGCCATCATTATGAAGAAGAGGAGGAGGAAGAGTGGTCATAGAAAAAGAGAAGGAAGAAGTTATGGCAGTGTCTTTGTATGTGAGAGAAAAAGGGGGGGGGGGAGAGAGAGAGAGAGAGAGAGAGAGAGAGAGAGAGAGAGAGAGAGAGAGAGAGAGAGAGAGAGAGAGAGAAATTGGCACCAAATGAGAAACAAGGATCTATGCTGAGTAAATGAGAATGAGAAGTAGTTGGATGAGAAGTATTATTCTCTGCGCCAAGAAAATTTGCATCATAGGCAACTGGAGGATTAAAACAATTGGTAGGTAGATTATTTTTTAACACAACTGATAGCTGGAATGCTTTGTTTTCTTGCATAACCAGTGTGATCTCCTTGTGCATGTATTATTCCAGTCCCTTAATGTGAATTTCCTTGATTATTTTGTCTTTTAATTTGGGAGGCTTTTTTTTTTCTTTTCTTTTTTGTAAATACATGAGGATGTGGTGGAGGGATCGGGCTGCAATTACAACTTTTCTGTAGTATTGCAAACATATCATTTATTTATTCTTTATGATTGGTGTTATAAGGAATGGAAGCTGGTTGAGCCAGCCAGGTGTTCAGCTGTGATTATGAGAATGATTTTTGAAATGTTTGATCACTTAATCTGCAAGAGGTATGGCATAATCAGGGAAATGGGTGATGAGAAAAGGCATACTTCTCTTCAACCTGTTCAGGTTGGGACAAGCCCAGGTGCAGGAAGAGATGTTGTGAATGGTTTTCCCATAGCAGATCCCTGGTCTGCTTTCCATTTTAAACCAAATTGCCCGTTCAGCCCATGGAATGCTGCCATAAAGCCTGCAAATATTTCTTGCCCTTATCTTCCTCCCACCCCACAAAATTGCAAGGTGGGATGAGTGCAGTGCAGAGGATTCTGCTTCCCCCCTCCCCAAAAAAGTAAATGACTAATGTGCTTCTCAGACACTGGCATACTCTTCAGACTGAGATTGATGGATGTATAATATACCCTCTTTTTATGTCAAGGTTTCCCCTACTTTGGTTGGTCTTCGACACTTTTTTCATGATGGTCAACACTATTAATAAGGTTCCTTTCCCCTTTCAGATGAATTTAGGAAGAAATGAAAGTGGGGAAAAGCCAGGCAACAGCAGTTCATTAGTTCAAGCTCTACAACTCTGACCTTAATGCGAAAAAGATGTTAATTAATTAAGAGGAAAGAAAACATTATAATTTATATTGCCCCTATCAAGGAGTATGTGGCTGTGTAGCATCTTGAGTCTTGCTGTTCATTACAGCCTTTCTTACTCTGCTGCCTTCTGAGGGCATTAGCTTACTATTCCCAAAATATCCAACCAGTGGTTCCCACTGGCCATTCTGGAGCTGTAGTGCTGTACATTTACAGTGCACCAGGTCAGAAAAGGCTATTCAACTACATCACAATTCATCTTTCCATAAATGTGTTCATTTTGTGCTGCCCTTTACTTGCCATCACCAGATTCATGAACTAATCCATATTGGTCATATTTCATACATTCATGAGGAGTTTAGACAAGACTGATATTTTTGATATTTACTTATTAACGTAGATGCTATGGTTTGTTTTCTCTCTCACACACAAATAACTGTCAATTATATATATACAATACAATATATATATATATATAAACACACACACACATATACATTCATATATGTATGTGTACACACACACACGCACACACACACACACATGTCTACTATTTCAATGTCATTTGCATTCACTACACTTCATATCCCCTTCATGGATCACTGCCTTGTCGTGGCGAAGGGGCTTGCGTAACTCAGTGAAGCCATGAGCTATACCATGCAGGGCCACCCAAGACCGACAGGTCGTGACAGAGAGTTCTGACAAAATGTGGTCCACTGGAGAAGGAAATGGCAACCCACTCCAGTATCCTTGCCAAGAAAACCCCATGGACAATGTTAAAAGGCTAAAAGATATGACGCCGGAAGATGAGCCCCTCAGGTCGGAAGGTGTCCAATATGCTACTGGGGAAGAGCGGAGGGCAATTCCAAGTAGCTCCAGAAAGAGTGAAGCGGCTGGGCCAAAGCTGAAAGGACGTTCAGCTGTGGATGGATCTGGAAGCGAAAAGAAGGTCCGATGCTGTAAAGAACAATATTGTATAGGTACCTGGAATGTAAGATCTATGAACCAAGGCAAGCTGGATGTGGTCAAACATGAGATGACAAGATTGAACATCGACATCTTGGGAATCAGCGAATTGAAATGGATGGGAATGGGTGAATTTAATTCAGGTGACCATTATATCTACTACTGTGGGCAAGAAACCCTTAGAAGAAATGGAGTTGCACTCATAGTCAATAAGACAGTGGGAAAGGCAGTAATGGGTTACAACCTCAAAAACAACAGAATGATCTCAGTGCGTATCCAGGGCAAACCATTCAACATCACAGTAATCCATGTCTATGCCCCAACCACTGATGCTGAAGAAGCTGAAGTTGATCAGTTCTATGAAGACCTACAACACCTTCTAGAACTAGCACCAAAAAAAGATGTCCTTTTCATCATAGGGGATTGGAATGCTAAAGTAGGAAGTCAAGGAGTAATCGGAATAACAGGCAAGTTTGGCCTTGGAGTACAAAATGAAGCAGGGCAAAGGCTAATAGAGTTCTGTCAAGAGAACAAGCTAGTCATAGCAAACACTCTTTTCCAACAACACAAGAGATGACTCTACACATGGACATCACCAGACGGTCAATTCCGAAACCAGATTGATTATATACTTTGCAGTCAAAGATGGAGAAGCTCTATACAGACAGCAAAAACGAGACCAGGAGCTGACTGTGGCTCAGATCATGAGCTTCTTACTGCAAAATTTAGGCTTAAATTTTGAACAGGGAAAGAAGAAGAACGTAGGGAAAACCACTAGACCACTCAGTTATGACTTAGATCATGTTCCTTATGAGTACACAGTGAAGGTGATGAATAGATTTAGAGGATTAGATTTGGTAGACAGAGTGCCTGAAGAACTATGGACGGAGGTCCATAACATTGTACAGGAGGCAGCAACTAAAACCATCCCAAAAAAAAGAAATGCAAGAAAGCAAAATGGCTGTCTGATGAGGCTTTACAAATAGCTGTGGAAAGAAGGAAGGCGAAAAGCAAGGGTGAAAGGGAAAGATATAAGCAACTGAATGCAGATTTCCAGAGAACAGCAAGAAGAGATAAAAAGGCCTTCTTAAATGAACAATGCAAAGAAATCAAGGAAAACAATAGAATGGGGCAGACTACAGGTCTCTTCAAGAAAATTGGAGATATCAAAGGAATGTTTAGTGCAAAAATGGACATAATAAAGGACAAAAAAGGCAGGGACCTAACAGAAGCAGAAGAGATTAAAAAGAGGTGGCAAGAATACACAGAAGAACTATACAAGAAAGATCTTAATGTCCCTGATGTCCATGCTGGTGTGGTCACTGACCTTGAGCCGGACATCCTAGAGAATGAAGTCAAGTGGGCCTTAGGAAGCATTGCTAACAACAAAGCTAGTGGAGATGACAGTATTCCAGCTGAGTTATTTAAAATACTAAAAGACGATGCTGTTAAAGTGCTGCACTCAATATGCCAGCAAGTTTGGAAAACACAACAGTGGCCACAGGATTGGAAAAGGTCAGTTTATGTTCCAATTCCAAAGAAGGGCAATCCCAAAGAATGCTCAAACTATCACACAATTGCACTCATTTCACATGCTAGCAAGGTTATGCTCAAAATCGTACAAGCTAGGCTTCAGCAGTACATGAACCGAGAACTACCGGATGTACAAGCTGGGTTTCAAAGAGGCAGAGGAACTAGAGATCAAATTGCCAACATTCGCTGGATCATGGAGAAAGCACGAGAGTTCCAGAAAAACATCTACTTCTGCTTCATTGACTATGCAAAAGCCTTGGATTGTGTGGATCACAACAAACTGTGGCAAATTCTTAAAGAGATGGGGGTACCAGACCACCTTACCTGTCTCCTGAGAAATCTGTATGCGGGCCAAGAAGCAACAGTTAGAACCGGTCATGGAACAACCAATTGGTTCAAAATAGGGAAAGGAGTACGACAAGGCTGTATACTGTCACCCTGCTTATTTAACCTTTATGCAGAGTACATCATGAGAAATGCCAGGCTGAAAGAATCACAAGCCAGAATTAAGATTGCAGGGAGAATTATCAATAACCTCAGATATGCAGACGATACCACCCTAATGGCAGAAAGTGAAGAAGAACTAAAGAGCCTCTTGATGAGGGTGAAAGAGGAGAGTGTGAAAGCTGGCTTGAAACTCAACATTAAAAAAACTAAGATCATGGCATCTGGACCCATCAATTCCTGGCAAATAGAAGGGGTAGAAATGGAAGCAGTAACAGACTTCATTTATTTGGGCTCCAAGATCACCGCAGATGGAGACTGCAGCCATGAAATTAAAAGACGCTTGCTCCTTGGGAGGAAAGCTATGGCAAACCTAGATAGCATATTAAAAAGCAGAGACGTCACCTTGCCAACAAAGATCCGCATAGTCAAAGCTATGGTTTTTCCAGTAGTAATGTATGGCTGTGAGAGCTGGACCATAAAGAAGGCTGAGCGCCGAAGAATTGATGCCTTTGAACTGTGGTGCTGGAGAAGACTCTTAAGAGTCCCCTGGACTGCTAGGAGGTTAAATCAGTCAATCTTAAAGGAAATCAACCCTGATTGCTCATTGGAAGGATTGATAATGAAGCTCAAGCTCAGATACTTTGGTCACCTAATGCAAAGAGAGGATTCTTTGGAAAAGACCCTGATGCTGGGAAAGATTGAAGGCAAAAGGAGAAGAGGACGGCAGAGGATGAGATGGTTAGATAGCATCACTGAAGCAATGAGCATGAAACTGAGCAAACTCAGGGAGGCAGTGAAGGACAGGAAGGCCTGGCGCAATATAGTTCATGGGGTCACGAAGAGTCGGACACGACTTAACGACTGAACAACAACAACAACAACACTTCATATATTTCCAAAAGAGCAATGGCAGTTTGATGCTATTTTTGACAGCAGCCTAAATAGAGACCCAAAGTTTTTAATCCTAGGAAATATTCAGAAATTATGGACAAGGCTCATATATTCTAAAGCACGTCTCATAAATAATCACAAAAAAAATCCTCTGCTTTCCTCAGAAAATGAAGCAAGATGACAATTTATGAAAAAAAAAAAAACATTTTATAATGTCAATGTATTTCAATACAAGAGTTACAATTGGTGGGTTACAATTCTCAGTACTCCTTACTATTACCCATGGTTGGGGTAATGAGAGTTGTCACAGGGCATTTGGGAGCCCTACATTGTCCCCATTTCTGACTTACTGGAAGTCTGTAAGATTCCCCCTCTATCTACCCCCTTCTTTGGATGGTCTCCTGCTTAGGGTTGGAACTCTGCCCTCCCTATAAACTTCCGGCTGCCTCTCCATCCTGAGCGACAGTACTTTGGCCTTAGGGTGTTCTTAAGAGCACATTTCTCAAGCTGCATCATTATCTGGCCATCAGCCAAACTGGTTGGTGGACCACTCCATAAGGCCCACAGCAGGACAGTGATGACCCCTGTTTCCCAGTGATCACTGAGAAGAATCCAGGATGTTAGCATCCAAGAGAAACCCTCTGAGTAGTATGCCTGAAACCAACTATTTTTAGCAATATGGCTACACCATTATGGTTGGTGAAAAAATATTAAACCTCCAAAACTGTATTTCCCCTGCCTATACTTTGAAAAAGCCACTGGCATTGCTTTGCTTTGCTTTGATTTCCCCAGCAAAGTAAATCCAATAGCTATGCTTTATAGCACCACAAACCTTGGAGTCATTTCAACGGCTCCCTTCCTTCTTTCCTTTGCTTATTCTGTATCAAAATGTATTAGTAACTCCCTTTGGGGTTATTTGTTGTGCAGAGATCAAGTCAGGCACCATGAAAGCCTGGGGGAGGTGTCCATGTGATTCAAGTGGTATCACACTTGCCTGCTGCAGTTCATGGCTTGAAGCTGAGATCACTGTCCCAACCTCAGTTCCAGGGGCTCCCTGAGAACATCAGAGATGGAAATGTTGGGTTTGTGGTGCTGCTTTTTAACCCTGAGCTGTGCACAGTGGAAAATACCACATTAGCAAAGTCAAACTGTGGTTTTTCCAATTCCAAATTGCAATACTGTCTTGCTGAGAGGGGAAAAGAGAAACATCTGTGTTATTTCTTGCTAAGCATCACATCTCAGTTTCTCCCAGTAGTGCAAGATCCACCTTCTAATTTGGGGGAGCTAGAGAGAAAGCGGGGTGCAACTTTAAGGAAGAGCTATTACAGAAATGTGGTGCATTTTACTAACCATAATCTATGTTTCATGCTTTTGGTAATCAAGCTTCTAGCACTCACGTCTGAGCTGCTGAGATAGTTCAGAATGTTCTATCAGAGTAACTAAACTCAGTCATTTGCAATTCAGCTTCTGTAGGGAAAGGAATGTTGTCAGTTTGGGTGTGATTAAAACCTCACATAAGGGACCTTTGAAGATGAGGAAAGAGGTTCCAGGACTTAAAGAAGTTCAGGGGTGTGGGGCACAGAACCAAGGGAACTGAAAAAGCAACATGAAAAGAGAATTAAGTCGGAGAGGAAGGGTAAGAAAGATGGTGAGGCAAGCATAGAAGAGTCTAACTGGGAAGTAAGCTGGCAGGATGTGGAAGATCCACAAGGTCTAGAATTGAAGGCAATCTTTGCATTAGATCATATTTTCCTCCCACAATCAATCTCTTTTGACATGCTAACTGCAGGATTATGAGAGCTAAAGTCCAGTTTATATGGAAGGGAGAGGGTTAGCCTGGTCTAATTCACAAAAGGGGAATTCTGTGTCCAGCATTAACAGTTTTAAATGTCTCCTTTATTGCATTCTGCACATTCTTTAAAAGAATATTCCAAAATCATTTTTGGGACTGTCATACATCTCAGGGACAGACCGCCTTTCATGTGATTAATGGTGATGACAAAGCTAATCCATCATCATTTTAAATATTGATTTTGGATATCCTGAATAAATAGGATAATCTGGAATATTTGTACATTTTGGAAGATCAATTTGATTTTTTGTTTCTTTTTTGGTATCCTGATGGGGCTTCACAGCTTAAAAAATGGACTAAAATATGTGCACAAGAAGAAAATATCCACAAAATGTGTGTTAGGCAAAAGTATCTATGCATGCACATTTATTTTCTCTTGGAAAAAAATACTTATAAAAATCTGCTCACTAAAAAATGATTATGAATATTCATGTGTACCTTTTCTGCCAAAGTTATAAACAGAAGAACCAAATGGAAAGATGAAAAAATGGGCAAAAGCCAGACTCAGGAATTTGCCATCCCTGATTCATAAAATGGGCTTGGATCCTGCATTCACAAGGTGGTAAATGTCTGTGAATATATGAACCAATTTGCTTCCCCCCCCCCCCAATCTTTTCTTTTCTTTTTCTTTTTTCTTCTCTTTCTTTTCTTTTCTTTCTTCTTTTTGGCTGGGTAACATAATGTTATATATAAAATATAACATTAAGTTACTACATTTGAACTTATTGAAAAGGACAAGCGATACTGATCATTTCTGCTTTAAAGGACTTCAAAAACCTTGATGATAATGGCAACAACGAAATATATGAATTAAGCAAGGATATCCCTGATCTAAAAGAAATGTAAATGCAAATAAATTTAACTGTCAAGAGAGTCAAATAAGGGACCTGCAGAAGGTGAGGTTTATATGTGTTTATGAAAATAACTTTCCAGTTGATCAACGTGCCATTAAAAAAAGCAGACACCACACTGTAATGTGAAAATTGCTCTAGCTTGGCCTACAGACTGAATCTGTACCTGTTACACTGCATAATTATTGTGTGGGATTTTCTTTATTATCTGCAAGCACTGTTTGCCAATAGAATGAAATGCTTCTGATACTTAACATAAGACTGAATTGAAAAATGATCCTCACAAACCAAACACTAAGAAATAAGCAGAAATGTAACATTAAAAGCAGCATTTGGGAATCAGTTCTTAAGATTACTAGGTGAGTCTCAGAAGAGCATTTTAGAGTATTGGTTTGAAATATTAGTGACAATTTATAATGCTGTGCTTTCAAAATTCTTCATTTGCAACTTAGAATGACAACAGACAAAACAAAGTTAAAAAAGATTAACAGCATTATACTAGGCAAATTTACTCATTACTAAGTTGAAAGTCAATAGACTTTCACTCAGATAAGTACAATAGATGATGAACTCCTGCAGGTAGCAGGGCTTAGAGATCTTGGCTGATCTCAAAAAAGCTAAGCATGTTGGATTTGGTTAATACCTGAAAGAGAGATAAGCAGGACCTGTAAGCTGGACTGGGAGGTTTAAAAAAAAAAAAAAAGAACAAAAACAAAATCCAGGAAAAGACAATGTCAAAACACTTGTACAAAGTGCCAAAGAAATCTATGTGGCAACGGTTGTTGGGCAAGGGTGGAAGGCAGTGCACGTGATAGAGACCAGATAAGGCTGAGTTCATGAAGAATTTTTAGAAGCACTGAATCCAACATCAAGGAACTGTTACTAGTTGCTAAAGGATACTACAGAACAACTAGCTACCGCAACTAAGGAAAAGCAATGCAAGCCCTCATACAACCCAACCAATACCAATGGACCTCTATGAGCCTGGAAGATCAGCTCAAAGAAGCCATCATGGCCTTTATTTGTTCACGTGCAGAACATGGAGATGATGATAGCCCAAGGCAACCTTATGTTGCCTATCAGTTGGACCCCTACACAAGGCTCATGCTTCCTGTGATGATCAAGCAGTATCAGGCAGAATCCACCTTGCAATCAGATACCCATGAAGATTCCAGAGTTTCTAAGAAGCCTGTGATGAAAAGGAAAGTTCTGAAGAGAATGCCTGACAGAGAGGTACAAGTCTCAGGTGAATCCATCACTAGTGAACCAGAATGCAACAGTCCAAGTGACCCTGTGTATGAGGACTTAAGTCAGGGAATGTACCTTCTCAATACTCAGGAGGAGGAGGAAGAGTTTGAGAAGAAAAACCAGCCACACAGTTTCCCTGATTCAAAGGTTGTCTATTCCTGGGGCACTATGGATGAGAGCCAGAAACAAAGATCCTGGAGAGACAGCCAGAGTCACAGCACTTTATCCTTTGAGCAGGACTTGATCCCAGCTGCCTAATCCAAGTCCTTCATATTATCTTCATATTAAAGCTGGAACAGTTCCTGAAGCTGCCAAAGAAGAACCCAGGAAAAGGTGTGTACTGGAGCATCTGGGAACAGATGTTCTCCAAGTCTTACCTCCTAAGACTCAGCACATATATATCCCCAACAGTTACCTGGTACCTACAGAGAAGAGATCCACCCTGCACTGGGGAGTATGCTGTGACCTACCAAATGGTGTGGTACGTAGAAATACCTATTTCTCCTAAAAATCCAGAGTCTTTAGGATTCCATGCACAGGAGTATTCTAAAGAGCTACCTTCTTCAAGATGCAGCTAAGCTGTTTTTATTTTCACATCCAAATCCTGCACAATGGATTTTAAGATCTGTCCTGACTCTATTTTTTGGACGAAAGGGGTTTTTTTAAACCTATCTTTGTTAAGCAATTGTCCCATATCATATTATTTGGATTTAAATATTGTCCCATAAGAAACCAGATGGAAAATGAACCCAAACCTACTGAAGTGTATTCAAAGAAAATAATCTTTATTTTCATCTGAAGATCCTTCACACACATTCCCTCTTCTGAAGCAACAAACTCCTGTACTTTAAAAAAAAATGTTTTAACTTCTGTATATATAGATTAAATTTATGAAGTAAAATGTTTATTTTTAGTCTTGAAAAACAGAAGAAAGAAATCTATGTGGAAATGTCCATATAGTCCTAAGGAGGCAAGTACAACTCAAATGAATCTTTTTTTTAAAGGATGATGGACCTCAGTAAATAGGCTAGGGTACTTTGGGAAGAAGTTATCTGAGGAATAGGATAATGGAATTTATCTAAATCAGATGAACATTGCTCTAAATTATGTACTTGTAATAGATTACTCATCTGCTTAATGGTTATGTTCTTGATAATGATGTTGATAATCCCCCTTCCAACTATAAATACACACACACAAATATACATACATGCATATATGAGAGCCAGTTTGGTCTAGTGGTTAAGGCCCCAGGCTAGAAAGCAGGAGACTGTGAGTTCTAGTCCCGCCTTAGGCATGAAAGCCGGTTGGGTGACTTTCGGCCAGTCACTCTCTCTCAGCCCAACTCACCTCACAGGGTGGTGGTTGTTGTGGAGAAGATAGGAGGCAGGAGTATTAGGTATGTTCACCACCTTGAGTTATATATATAAAAGGAAGGATAAAAATGTAATAATAATAATAATACACACACTTTATGTTGAATGTTGATTGTTTTCACCCTGGCTCTGTTTTCATTTTCCTTTAAAAAAAAATGATTTAGAAAATTGTAAATATGTTAGGACACATTAGCTCAAGTTTGTAAATAATAGGAAGCACTTAGCCCACTTCAACTGAAGTGTGCTATGTATTTAATACCTTCAGAAGTTCAGTTCGCTAGTCCCTCTGTATACTGTTGAAATACATAAACCACAACACTCAGTACCATTTCTTCTCATTGTCCTTCCATCGCAAACTCATCAACCATCACAGAATCATATCACACCTTCTTTCATCTCAAAAACTTTTCAGTCTGCAAAGTAGAATGCTTTTATTACTTATGCCAGATAAAAGGTAGAACCAGCCAAATAAATTCAATTCATCCAAGGACACGTTTCTTTTTGCACAATTCATGTCTGTCAGCATTTTTGAGCAATATTCTGAAAATGCCCTTGAAGTTGCTTGGAATGTAACTTTAATGTATCAGCATATGAAAGAAAGTTAGAGAGAGAATGAGAGAGAGGGAGAGAGATGAAACAGAGCAGAGAAGAATCTTTATGAAATGTTTCTCTTTTGCTGCTGTTGTTCTGCCTGTTGCATTTTTTAAAATATACACTTAAGGTCGAAAAGATGGAAATGGGACAAGAGAATCTCACTGCATGGATTAAGTAGAGATACCATACTACGATTATTCCCTGCATTCTGCCTGTATCAGATTCCCCACTCTCAGCGAATTTATCTCACACGATCAAAGGTCAGATAAATGGGTGGTACTCTCTCCTGTCTAGCAATTTGATATTTTTGGCTTTTTTAAAAAGGAGGAGTTGGCAGGGCCACATCCTCTTTGCACAGTCCCCAAGGAGAAATCTTAAATGTGATACAAATCAGGTTCTCACTTTATTATATTTCAATGGCCATAACAGCTGAGTGGAGCATAGCTAACTTAACTGCCTAATTTACATTGATTTAAAAGATAGTTGGGAGCAATTTTTCCAATCCAATAATAGATAAATTCATTTGAAGAGACAGATTTCAGAGACACTGTACTTCCCTTATCAGTTACTGAAGCATCCTGAGAGAAATCAATTCTGCTAGTCCAGGAAGTTCCATTTTTGGACATTTTGTACATGGGCAGGAGGAGTTGGCAAGAAGAAAGGAGAACCAGTGTGGTATAGTGGTGAAGGCCTTAGGCTAAGAGTGTATTAGACTAAGATTCCAGACTTCTCAGCCATAAAAGCTCTCTGGCTAACTTTGAGGCCGTCACTCTCTCTCAGTTCAAACTACTGGTAGGGTTGTTGTTGTGGAGGAAAAAAGGAGGAAGGAGTGCTATATATGCCACCTTGAGCTCCTGAGTGAAAGACAGGATATAAATATAATAAATGAATAAAATAAGGTGGCTTTTAGGAAGCAGGGAAAACCAGCTGTTTCTACCACCTGAGAAGCAATTGTGATAGTTAACTCAACTGCATATTTTCTCTTCATTAGTGGGAACCTGATGCAGCATAATATTTGTGAAGTTCCTCCTGCAGGCTTCCACAAATGCATCTTATTTCTGAATTATTACCTCTGAACACATCTTTAAAAAGCAAATAAATATGAAATAGCATGAATATATTAATATATATATATTAAGGCCATCCATCTCTGAGCAGTAACAATGTAAAACTAATATAAGACAATGAAAAATACAATAAAAAGTAAACATAATAAATGCAAGATCCTCCAAACTTCTGATCAATGTAGCTCAAAATGGGACTTCCTCACAATATTTTACTTAAAATGAAAGTTGAAATTAATTCAACTTTCTGCTTTTATTAAACTTCAAAGGCATTTTAAGGGACACCAAAAGAGATTTTTAAGAGAATTGGACAAAGAACATAAGAAAAGGGAATTCCTATTTTCATAATATGGATAAAACTAAGCACATTTCTGAAAGCTGACTTCTAAGGACATTTGAAAAAATAGATCTTGTGGCAGTAATATTAAAGGTGAGCGTCAAATACCTTGTAAGATATTTGTGTCTTGTTTTCCCTAAGAATCTTGAATCCAAACACATCTGGATAATTTAAGAATATGTTGCTTCAAAACTTTTAAAATGTTACATTCCTTTCATGACTCATATCTGCATGCTAAAATCAAGATGCAGACCTCTCCTTGCAAGTAGTTCAACTTAAATCTAAACAAACTTAGCATTTCAAATGTCCCATATTTTTCATTTGGCATAGATATCATACTGACATGGCCTAATGTAATAGTATAAATATACAAAATACTATTCTGGATAAATATGTTGTGTCTGTGGGTATTTACAGTGGCACTGAAAAGACAGATTTGTTCCCCCCACCCCACCCCCATGAGAATGAAGACCACACATACCTGATTTTGGTTTCTTATAGGCTGTTGTGATGCCATCCTATTTACTATGGAACATGCAGTGGGTCCATATTGCTCATACTTTATTTTCAAGGATGAGGATCCAGTAAAACAATGGCTCCAAAGTAACAGCAAATTTGAGAAACAGCAGCAGTTATAGAGGCATGAAAACCTGAGTTCCTCCATTTGGCAACTACTTGTTTGGGAAATAGCTCAGCGTCCCTGGAAGCATTTTTTTTCCCCCACTTTCAGAAATGGAGCAGGAACACATGGCACAGATAGATGGCTCAGTCTGAGAAATGAGCCTTATGTGTGTGTCAATCCCCAATTCCCTTCTCATGAACTTCTGGGCCAAAAGATCTACAAGGAGATCCATGCTGATTTATAACTATTGGTAGCATTTGTTGCCATTCTCTGTCTCTTCATCACAGCATTTTTTTTCTGTCTAGTCATCTTTACGGCCGTAAAACAAAGTGCTGTGTCAACAGGAAAAAAGAAGAGAAAAAAGCCTTACTGAGTCCCATGCATTGTGGAATACTTAAGCATCTCCTCCAAATGTAGGTTTTGACATTTTGCCCAGTGCTGTACTGAAAGTTTTCTCATCAAACTCCTAATTGCTAAGTAAATCTTTGCTCAATATATCTCCACGGAGAACAGGCGCAGAAGGATTTCAATTCTGGTGTTAGTCTCCTTTTTGCTTTCAGAGTAATATATTCCCTTTCTTCATAGGATATTCTTTAATCTCCAAGTTTCTAATGTTCTTCTTGGAGCAGTTTATTTCTCTGCAAATAAAAAGTTCTATGCTGTACTTCTAAGAATGCTTGACTGATCAATAAGCACCAAATAGGACAGGTGCAACTTCTTTTTTTCACTATTAGGTGCTGCTATTTTTTCACCAAATATTCCTGAAATGGTGCAAATCACCACTTGGTCCATGATGGTTGATCATTTTATCATATTTGTACCACATAGATCAGGAAACTTGGAAATTTATTCCTTTATGTGAGCCAACATGGGATTCCAAGAAATAGTTAGGAGCTTTGGGAATTTATTTGTTTATCAAGATCAGATCAAATTTGGATGAAAGACAACTGTCCTGGCGTAGTTACCAGGCCCAAGGTCCTTCAACTCTCTATAAATGAGAAGAGATTGATGCGGTCAACCTTTACATTTTTTTGTCTTTCATTCAGGACAGAATTAGACATGACAGCAACCACTGGGGCAACTCTCTGATCCATATTCAGGCTCCCCACCATCTCGTGGAATGATCTCAGCAAACACTTGAAGGTTTTGAACCCATGTGATCCCAAGGATCCTACGGTAGGCTGTGTGTGTGTGTGAGGGGTGGCATATGGAAGAAACAATAGCAAACTGTCCTCCAGATGAACAAGGACAGCTCTCCTCCTCTGCTGGCAGAAAGCAGAAATTATTCTCCGAGCCTGAGCTAAAGCAGATTCATTGATAGTGTACAGTCCAGCAGGACACCAAAAATCTGAATAGTCTTTGTTAGTGCTCCATCATTGCTGAGTTAGGGTACTTAGAGCTTGTCTCAGATTCAAAGTGACTCTTTTCCACTTTCTTTTATTCTCACAGAGTTCTCTTTAAGAAGCATTCTATCAGTTAGACTTTTTCAATTTAGAACTAATATACTCCTTCATCATTAGGGCAAAGACTTTCTGATTCTCTAACAGATTTCTGACGAACCGATGAGAAGATAAGTCTCACCACTGATTCTGAAAAAAAGTATGGATAAACATGGAACATATCGAAGTTTCTTAAACTTCCTCTTATTCCTCGTCTTGCTATCATATTAGCAGCAATATGGTTAATATAGTTGGTAAATACCTTTCTGTGAAGTACCATGCATATTGTGGAAGAACATAGGCCCGATGGCCACTTGGAACACCAGATCTCACTCTGGGGAAATTCCCCTCAGAGCAAAGTATTGGACTCATGTAGGTGGTTTCAAAACCATTGTGGCTGCAGCAGGGCCATGGGTCCGTGGCTGGCCATATAATGCCTCACCTAAGATCCTGAGGAGGTCTTTTCTCAGAGCAAAGTACTGGCCCATTTGATATCAGTGGAGATTTATGGTAGGCTAGGCAGCAACCACCCACTAGTCTGTGGTTAGACTCCCAATGGTCTATGGACAGGTCCTAGTTCTGCCAATTCCAATGACCTGTAGGGAGGGTTCTATGCAGCAAACTTCACCACCATAGATTTTACTCACAGAAAGATATTAAAGGAACACTGGACTTTTCTTTTTTTTTGCAAGCACACATGCAGCCCTCCTGTAAGAAGAAAACTCTGTTCACATTATACATTAACCCTTGAATTGTCCAACCACAGGAAACCACGGGGCATGTAGAAAGTTATAAATAGAGTTCCAATGTAAGGTTCTTTTTTAGACACAGAGTTGGGGGCAGAGGAATAAAATGCTCCCTGGGGGAACACTTGATCTGTTCTCCAGGTTTGAGTTGTCAGTTTTGACAGAAATGATAAAAACTAATTAAATTTTTGTTAATTTATTTTATCTGATTTAGTGACTGCTTGTCACACAAATCCCTCAGTAAGTCATACTTTGCTTTCATATCAACCTTTCCACTCTTCTCCACCCCAAAATGCTATTAGGTAAACGCTGGGAAAGTGGACTTGTTTAACTCAAATAAACATAAGGAGCACTTAACTCAATCTACCTTGCACGCTTCATTCGCATGTGTCTGCTTTGGAGAGAAGTTAACTTGTTCCAAGTGTGCCAATCTCCATCTGCAGCCATTTCTTTTACTTTTTCAGTCATTTGGATGAGGGCAATTTTATATTTTAAAAAAATATATTAACAATTATAAAATATGATAATGTTATAGGATCAACAATGCCAGTAATGGGATTGGGTGATGGGGAGTCTATATGTCAAAATTCTGTGAATATCCCAACTGCTTGTTGCACTTAGTGTATTGTACCAAGACACTTCAGCTTTTCCTAGGAAAGAAAGAAAATAAAACTGTTGCTCATTATGCCCATCCTGTTGATATTTGTCAGCAGAATTATTTCAGAATATTGAGAGAGGTACCATCTCCTCAGTTTTTGAAAGACTATTTGAAATGTTGCCAGACTTCAGAAATGTTGCCATCTGCCATTTAGTTGAACTGTGTAAACCAGGAGTGTGGAACTCATGGCCTCGCAGATATAAACTACAAGTCTTGGCATTTCTTGCTCTTTGACATGCAGGCTGGACTTCTGGGTGTTGTGTTGCTCAGCAGCATCTTTTAAGCCAGTTGACAGAGCAGGAAGCAAGTCTCTGCACCTTTTCCAGGATGACATATCCTATTGTGGATGTACTTATCTAAGACAGATAAGAGTTTCTGATCTGTTTATGTTCAAATACAATTACTAAGTTACAGTATATCATATGAAAAAAACATTATTGCATTGTGCCTGTTGCATTGTGCCATAATCTTTCTAAATCTTTCCTCAGAACAGTTATATGAATTGAACACTGATAGTGCATCTATCATGAAGAAGCTTGCAATTTCAAAAAATGGTTGCCACAAAGGAAGATCCACAAACACAGCAACTATTTACCAGAAGATAAAACATGAAGTTGCTTGCTGCACCCACTTCTAGTCCACCCACATCCCTGATTCTTCTTACTGTGCCAGCTCATCTTTGCCTTTCTGCCGGACAAGTGGATTAACTGATGAACCAAATACTTGGTGGTGGCTACTCATCATTGTTCAGTTTGAAGCAGGCCTGTAGATCTTAGATGTATTCCCTTACAAGATACATTTGTCCTACCATTACCACCACTTTCCCAGGATTCAGGACAGTGGTTCAAAACAAAACAGAACAAACAACTTCTGCCAAGCTTTTAAATGTTAATTGAGGTTCAATTTTTAATTCTAATTCTGATTGTACTAATGCTGTTTTAGTTTATGTTTGATAATTTTATTATTGGAGGCCACTGACTGCTGAAGATAACAGAAAGGTGAGGAAGAAATTTGGGAAGGGCAGGGCAGGGCAGGGCTGAGAGATAGCAAAGAAGATGTCTGCAGAAACATCCTGGTCCTTTCCTTTTTGTAAAGAACTGTGACCCAGATGGGTCAATGATCTTTTCCAATGTATCTTTTCCTGTTACATTAGTTATCCTTTGTATGGTCTGAATCCATTTGGTAACAGAGCCAAGAAAATTGCCTTTAAATTTTCCTGTTAAAAAGGAAATGGCCTTTACAGCCATCAAAATTTGCTTTGACGATAGAAATGCACTGTGGATGAAAAGTGATTTATTTCTTTTATATCTGGAGCAAACCCAAGGGGGAGTAGATGCTCCTAGTTAAAAATCAAAGTTACAAGTATAATTCAAGAGTACAACACAGTGACCATCATCTACTACATTGTTTCATTTCAGTGAATCCTAGTTTCTGAACTTGGCAGAATGATTTAGCCCACAAGATTTGCTTTGTGAGTGTTGTGCTGTCTTAAGTGACCAAGAGTCAAACTAAATTCAAAGGAGACCTTGCTTTTATCAGCCTTGATGAGGTAATTTCTGCATTAAGGGACTTAAATTCTCAAAACCAAGCTTCTAGGCAATCAGGAGGAAACCAAGGAACTTGACTGTGCACTCATAACAAGTTGGGAGGCCAAATCTCTCTCTTCCCAACCTACCCCCCTGTTCGTCCTCTTGTGGACAGTATTTATGTAGGTGCATTCCACATTTTACTTTATGGTATATTAGGGAGAAGAAGAGAAAAGGGCATGTTGCCTGACAAACGTGTCTTGTGAAACTGATGATATCACAAGCCAGTTGAGTAACTTTTAGACATTTTATAGTTTTATAATATCTGAGCTGGATCGCAAACAGTATTCTAAAATTAAGACAAGATTGTTGCATTGTTTCAGAATTCTATCCTTTGTGGCATTTACATCCCATACCAGAAACTTAAAGCCAATAATAAGCAATTAATTAATTACATTTATAGACTCAAAGCAACTTACAACATTACAGCAAAAAAACTATGCTTAAAATATAACATTAATGACAGTGAAATTAAAATCAGTTTACAGTTAAAAGCTTGGCGAACGAGATGTGCCTTTATTATTCCTCTACATTTCTGGGAGCATGGAGGTCACCCAGACTTTCCTGGGGAGAACATTCCACAGTCTGAGAGCCACCTAGAAGAAGGCCTTCTCCTGTGTACCAGATAGAAAAGTCTCCGGCAGCAAGGCATTTTTAAAAGGACCTCTCCTGCTGATCTAAATAACCATATAGGTTCATGGTGGGAAAGGTGATTCTTCAAAGAGGGAGGTTCCCTAAGCCAATTTGGGCTTTAACATCATACCAGCACCTTCAGTTGTGCCTAGTAGACTCCTGCCAATCAAGGGATATCTTTCAGTGCTGGCATCATGTGATCCCTATACCTTGCAATAGTTTGTAGACTAGTTGCAGTATTTTGCACTAACTGGCCTTTCTGAACCATTATCAAGGGTAGCCACATACTAAGCATGTCGTAATAGTCAAAACTGGATGTAATCAAGGGATGGATAACCATCACTCAGGAAAGGACACAGCTAGTGCATAATTTGGCATATGTTCTCAGAACATCTGCTATCTATAACTAGTGACCACTGAGGATCAAGGTCCAATCCTAGCCTGCTTTTAGGAAGTGCAACCCTATCCAGTGTAGGTTTCACCACAGTCCCCAGTCCAATGTTTTTGTCTGGATTTAATGTTCTCCCTTATCCAACCAACAATTGAAGTTAGACAATATTCAAGGGTACCAATTGCTTTCTTGGAGTTAGATGGTGGGGAGCAGTGCAACTGCATATCATCAGCCCTCCACTCAAATGCTCCTTCAGCTCCCAAATGCTATTATAGTAGCCTTGTCCAGTCTGGCACCCTCTAGACAGTTGAAACTATAACTTTTAGAAGTCTAGATAGCATAGCTTTCAAAGACCACAAATGGAATGCATTTGCCAGTGTGTTCACAACAGGGTTCTGGAAAAAACCTCAGCAGAAGAACATCAATAAATATGATAGGTGTAGCCAGCATGTCTCCATACATGTTTTGAATGTTCAAATTTGATGATAGGTAGCATTATTAAAAAGATGCACTTAGCTGACATGGAGAGTTAAAGCTTGGTGGAGGAGCACATCTTTTGTATGCAGGAGTTTCAAGGTACAATTACTGGCATCTCCGAGCTGAGCTACCAGATTTCCAGCTTGAAACTCTAAAGAATTGCTACCTGCAGATAGAAGAGATAGCTTTAAAACTGGTGGACTTATATTTTTTTTTTAAAAAAAGCATCCTGGCAGAAAATTCAGTAGCTCAGGCAAAGAAAAATGGTAATTAAAAAAATCCACCTCCTGCTGAGGTGTGAATCAGAGTTGTTCTATGTATAAAGCAGATGCTATAGCGAACCACCTAAAGTCACTAGATGAGATGGGCAGTTATATAAATATTATAAACCAACCAACCAAGAAATAAATAATGCTAGTAAGGAAGACCAGCTGCCACAGCATCATGGTAGCAACAGATGGTATTCAGAAAAAGCGGGAAAAATGTAGTGGCGGGACATTCCTGTCTCTATAAAGCAGCCAATCAAAATGCAGAGCTTGCATAGAAAACAACATAAAGTGCAACAGGCAAATGGAACAGCCACATTTGAGGTGACAGATGCAGGAAATACTACTTTGAAAGTGGAGTACAGAAGTGTGCCTGGAGGCCACATTCATGGTACACGAGTATAGGGAAACATTCATTCCTGCCCTCCAAAAATGGTTGCTGGCTCATCCCACTTATGGAATAACCTTGCAGTGCAGATATGCCCGTGGTGGGAACTCCATCTTTTACAAGATGAGATTGTGACTCAGGCCTCCTTTAAAAGGGAGCATCAGAAATCTTTGTTATCTCTTAACTATGTAAATAAAACTGCTAATGGGAGGCACTGCAATTATTTTTAATTATAAAACTAGGTAGCTGTTGAAGGAGAATTTTGTTTTGTTTTAGGTAGATGAAAGGATTTGCTTCATGACAAATCTCTTCATCTTTAAATTGGTTTCTAATATAGAGCAACACGTGAACTCCAAAGGACAGCTTCATCCTGGGATGCACTTTAGTTAGCAAACAGCATCCTCAAGCTTCTCTAGATGATGCTGCCGTTCTGTCTTGGCTTTACCTGAGCCTTCCAAGTGGACTGCATTTGCACAGCTAATCCTCAGATCGCAAGCCCTGGAGATTTTGACTCCGAGAAAGCTGAGAAGAATACCTGAGAAGTTGCATGACGTTTTATTTTTCTGTAATCCTTTATGCTCAGTTCATAAAGTATGAACACTCACCGCCACTTTAATGACAACAAAAAAGCTAGTATGGTGTTCAAACAGAGCCATTGAAAGTTACTTCATTTGTCCCGAGACACATTGCAAACATGTCAGCAGAGGGAGTGGAGGTGACAATCTGAAAAGCCAGGAGGGAAGAGGGATGGAGACAATTCCTTGAGTTCCAAAGAAATCGCATTGTTTGTAAATGTTTTCATGTTACATTTTACAATAGTGGCATTCAGAAGACAGGCAAAGGGAAGCAAAAGCAACTCTTTACACATCTGTCCAGATGACAACTTTCTAAGTTCAGCTTAACACATTTTAAAAAGTAAAATAAGAACATGTTTCAACATTATTGGTCTTTCAGGTTCAATGAATTGAGTATATCATTTTCATTACTCGGTGTGCTCTTGACCATAAGCCATTACCCCTGGAAACCACCAACTCAAGAAAATGAAACCAAGAAGTAAATATAGGCAGGCCCACTCTGACCCCGGTTGCCCCCACCCTCCACGTGCCAGTTCCTGGCATTTGCTGGGCATGCAGTTACACTGATGTATCAAGTGCAGGTTCAGCAGCAACTTTGCTTCACCTCTGTCCTCCTCACGGTAGGACTATAACATATGCTGTATGGGAACTTAGGGGAGTTGTAGTCCCAGCACACAATCCTCTGAATAACTGGATTTCCCTTTGCTTGCTTTTGCATATGACATGTTTTTATGGTCCAGTTATATAATCTGAAAGCAATTATTTCAGATTTCCCAGAGGACAAGAAAAGTCCTGATGATTAGGCCATCTAGATCAGTCCATCTAGTCCAGGATTCTGTGTCACACGATGGCCAACAAAAGTAGTAGCCATTGATAACCCTATTTGCCATGACTTACCTAGCAGACATTGAAAACCATCTGAATTGATGGGCTGGCCGCATCTGATGGCAGTAGATTCTACCATTTAATTATAAATAAGTACTTGCTTTAGTCAGTCCTGAATTTGCCTGCATTTCATTTAATAGATGAACTTGAACTCTAACACTAGGAGACAGTGAAAGAAACGTCTCTGCTCAGATTTTTATACTATGCACAATTTTATATACCTCCATCATAGGGGCCTAGAGGTGTTTGTAGGGGGAGAGGTCAAGTGGGGGTGAAGAAAAAAAGTAGCATTGTGTTATCATAATGCAAGCTCCACCCTTTTGTTAGTGTGTCATGACATTGCACATATGTAAGAAAAGGGTAGAACTCAATGGTGTAACACTGCTTTTGACATTCTGATGAAAATCTCTGATACAGTGGGCGCCTCTGTCGGGTTCAGCAACTTTTTCCAGTGATGGATATTACAGTGCAATTTTGAGTGAGGTCTTTGGCACAAAAAATATATATTTTAAACATTAAAAGGGGGGGGGGGTTAATTAAAAAATGTCCAAAAACTCATGAGATCTCACACTGTAGAAGGAGACCCATGTTCATTTATGGTGGCAAAAAGATCAGGAGAAATTTGGTAACACCTTTTCCAACCAACAAATTTTATTTCAAACAAAACAGTCAGGAGGTTATAAGACACCTTTTAGACTGGAGATGTATGAAACCCTTGGGAAAACATGCAATTCAAAAGGTTCCTTAGCTCAGAATGGCCCTCCCAAATCACTTCATTGGAAGAGAACATGAAAGAAGTTCAAGTGGAACCAATTAACCACCGTTTTTAGAACAGCAAGCTGCTTTATTCCAAGGTAGCCTTATCAGTTACAATCCTAACTTGTTTTCACCCACTCTTCCCACCTCCGGATACTTTCCTAATTAGAAAAAAGTTTCTGAATTGGTTGGAAATGGTTATACTTGAAGAAGGCAAAAAAAAAGAGAAAAAGCTTCTAAAATGGTCTTCAGTTCCAGCCTCTGCCTTGAGTGCCTCCTACTTGATTCTGGGACAGAGCAGCTTTGATTAGTTTCATATCCAGACTGCAATCAAATCAATGCAGCTTCACTCAGTTTATCTTACAGCACAACATCCATTTCTTTAAATGTGCTGTAAGCACAGGAATATTTATGCAGTCATTTGCTAGGTGCACAATTATAATACAATTACAATAACTGAGATTTGGTGGACTTATAACAGCTCTCCTGATAACAGCTTCTTCATTCTCCCTCGTGGCAATGCCATATTTTATCCACAAAAAGGGGAAACACTGTACTTGTAAATAGTAGCCTGTGATCCACATCCAAGACCAGAAATAACTCTAGAAGTCTATGTTTAGGACAGGATCAGGAGGAGGGTGTTGATAAAGTATCTGAATAAAGCCCCTATTTTCTCTTTTCTAAAATGCCTCACATTCCTCAGAGTCTAATTTTAGAGTGTTATTGCAGAGGTGGAAACTGACACTGGAATCAGGCATCCTTAAATTCTTTATTTTCAAGAAGAACCATGGAACACAGCATGCTTATAATATATCATATTACCTATAATAATTTATAATTTACATTTCTAAAGCTACCCAACTTCTGAACTGTGAGAACAAGGTTGGGGCCTTTTGAATCTCGTGTGTGTGTGTGTGTGTGTGTGCGCGCGCGCCAGAGGGTGGGTGTTGTGACCAAGAAGGCATGCTTTCTGGTTCCTATTGGGCAACATTATTTAATGGATGGGACCTAGACCATACCAACTGTGTCCCAGTTTGCAAGATGGGCAGAAACAACGTCCTCCAAATAACTAGGCTGTATGCCATGTAGGCTTTATTTGTGATAAACAGCACCTTGAACTACACCTAGAAGCCTACCAGTAACCACTGCAGCAGGACACATTTCATGAAGCTGAAGTGTTATGTGGACATACCATGTTCTTATGCTGCCACATTGTGGACTAGCTGAAGCATTTAAGTGGTCTTCAAGGGCAGACCCAGGTAAAGCATATGTGAGGTAATCAAGGGAAAGGCAACTATGAGGAAGGACTCTTGATCCAGGAAGGGGTATAATTGGTACACAAAATGCAGCTGTGTGAAGGCCTTCATAGCTATAGCGGCCACCTGCTTTTTGAGCAAGAGCTGAGAGTCTAGAAAGCCCCTAAATTGCATACCAATTCCATCTGCAACCCCATTGGAACTAAATATGGAAGGTCCTCAGATCCAGAAAGTTTATGTATCCACAGCCACTTGATCTTCTTAGGGTTGATCTTAAGTCTGTTCCTCTCTATCCAGACCCACATAGCCTCCAGGCACTGGGACAAGACTCTGACAGCATCACTCAGTTGGTCAGGGGTCAAGATATACAGGTGAGTATGACCACTTTAGTGATGATATCTGACCCCCTGATAGTGGATGACCTCATCCAGTGGTTTCATGTAGATGTTTAATAGGGTGGGTGGGACCACTGAGTATTTGTGATAGAACGTGAGGGTGACCTTGGAAGAAAGAGATGCCGCCTAGGGAATGATCAGATAAAAGAGAAAGGAGTCTGTAATGGAGTAACTGCAAGAGAAAGAAACTTAGGAAGGACCCACCCTAACTACTCAGGTGGTAAATAGGGAGGGCGGGAGATTTGTACTTTCAGACTTGCAAGATTGATGTCAGCCCTCCCAGATAAACCAGATAGGAAACATGACTAGATGAGCTAATTCTCTTTATTGTAAGGCTACATTAACAGAATCTTGCAAGTCTGAAAGTACAATTCTCCCACCCGCCCTATTTACTGCCTGACTAGTTAGGGCAAGTCTTTCCTAAGTTTCTTTCTCTTGCTGTTAATCCATTACAGACTCCTTTCTCTTTTATCTGATAGTTCCCTAGGCGGCATCTCTCTTCCCCGTTTTCCAAGGTCACCCTCACATTCCATAACAGTATCAGCCTCAAAGGTAAACCAAACATGGAAACCAAAGACATGCAAATTAATCCTACTGTTATTATAAGGTTACAGTAACAGAATTTTGCAAATCTGAATGCACTTCCACCCTCCCTCCCTTTATTTTTGTGAGAACTAGGGAGGGCCTTGTCTGAGATGCTTTCTCAAATTACATTTCTGCCCCAAACTGAGATTTCTTTTCCTGACCATTGTCTTCATTGTGGCTCTTTCTCCTGTTCCTCAAGTTTATTCCTTCTGCCCGTTACATTGAGCCCTGTAGCACCCCATAGATTTGGACTCAGTCTGTCCACACTAACTGGAATCAGCCACAGAAAATGGAGAAGAATTACCACAACACTGTGCCCCCTTACTCCCAATCCCTATAATCAGTCCAGAAGGACACCATGCTCAAAGAGATCAAAACTCACTAAGTGATCATGAATAACCATTACAGTTGATTACCCCCATCCCAGCTACCCCAGAGGTCATCAGTAAGTGCAATCATTGCTGTCTCAGTGCTATCTTCCATCCTAAAACCAGTTGAAAAGGGTCTAGATAATCCATATATTCCAGGGCCCTCTGAAGCTGCATCCTGACCAGTTTCTCAAGAACCTTCCTCAAAGAGGGGAGGTTGGAGGTTGAAAGTTGCCCAGGACTTTTGGGTCCAGCTTTTTTTTCTTTTTTTAAGAGTGCATCACTGCCTTCTGCAAGGCAGACAGAACCATCCCCTATCTCAGAGAAGAAGTCAAAACAAAATGGACTCAACCACACCTCACCTCCCGGGAGCCCTACACCAACCAGGAGAGAAATGGATCTAACAAACAGACCTAAGGACTTTGTCCATTTTCTCCGGAGTTACAGAATCAAATTCTTCCAGGTAATAAGCAAGACTGTTCCTCTGTTGCTTCATCTGGGCTTGCTAAATCACATCCCCATCTGGGCAGGTAGCTAAATAATTCTGGAAAACCATTTTTGTTGTTCTCCTGAAATGTTTATAGTACATCACTTAAAGACAATGCACCTGCAGGAATAAAAGAAAAAGTTAGAAAAACTCCACAACTTTCCTTTCCTTTTCTTCTGAACTTTGGCCTCTCCTGACATTCTTTGCCATGGTCAAGACCTCCCAGCTTGCTGCCTGGTGGCCTCCAAAGGAAGGTGTGAAGATTAACAATCCTGAGGATGTATTTAATGAATAGCAACAAGGGATTAGTGACATAGTGTCACCTTTCATGGCCCTCCTTAACGGGCAAGCTGACACTTGCTTTATTTTTGTTTGCATTGTTGAGTAAACTTGGGGAAACTTAACTGGATTTACAGTCTTCCACACTTTCTGATAAGCAGCAACACCATGAACTATTTTCATTTCATTCAGTTCTGACAATGTTTGACAACTCCCTTGTGCGTAGCTATATAAAATGATAATTATTTTCTCCTCCCACTCCCAGAGAAGAATTTTTTTTGAGAAGAAATAGCCTTAAATAAATAAACAAACAATTTTTTTAAAAACCTAACCTTCCTCATGACAGCTGAGATCAGAAGTTGTTAAATTCTGCCTCTGTCATTTTTTGCACTTACTATGCAGTAAGAAACTTCCATTTACATAAAGTATCCTACTTTCTTTGGGGTGACCCAGTGAATCAGAATTGCAGACAGGCACGTGTGCACGTGTACAAAGCCATTGAAAAATATCTTTAAAAGGAGGTGTGATACCCAAAAATGCTTTAATAAGGTCTGCTTCAGACTATAGGTGAGAAGAGAGAGAAGAAGCCTGCCATGGTCGAAACAGGCTGTTATACATGGCTGGAGAAGCAGCAATTCATGAGACTGCCTGTAAAAAGTTTGTGATGGTGGCAAAAACATCCCATTTATACTGTCAAGATGATAGCAGGACTTTTACTTACTGGTTCTAGGACCCAGGTTCTGGTGAGATAGCCATGGCATACTTTTACATCAAAACCAAGAGTCTTCAGGCATCTTAAACAGAAACAAATGTATTATTTATTTTATTTTATTTTATTTTTTTATTTCTATAGCCACCCATCTCAACAGGTAACTCTGATTATCCTATTAGCCTTCATGGATTAGAAGTGGGAAGATCTGCTGTTCCTCCCTCAAGCTGAAGAATATTTTTAACAATAGCAAAAATGTTTGTGGGCATACAATAAACTTGTTTTGCCCATTCACTTTCAGATTAAGTATTTTATATTGTTTTTATCATTGTACACTGCCCAGAGACTTTATACTGGGCTGGGTTAGAAATATAGTAAGTAAGTAAGTAAGTAAGTAACCACATACATCAATATGTAAATTGGATGCCTTAAACACCTTGCCAATGCTTAAAGCAACTCCATCATCCTTTAAAACTCCTGAATCCCCTTGAATCAAGATGGTCTAGGTCTCATCCACCTATGGAGTCCATCCTTTGACATATCATGCAAAGCCTGGTATAGGTTTTGAGCAAACCAAGTAAGCATAACTTTGATCCGGCCCAGATCAAAGATACAGCACTTGTGTCCATCTGTTTAACTATGATACCTGACAGTCCCTGCCAGGATGGCCAGCAGTGAGGTACGCTGAGAGTTATAATCAGGTAATATCTGGAGGGCCACTTGTCCACCATCCCTGGTCTAAACAAGAAGTGGATGAATCTTTTCTATACGAGCATCAGATCTCCAGAATTTAAATTTGACAATCCCATATTCATGGGAAAATATTCACATGCCTCATACTAAACATATCATCCAGCTTAATGCTGGGAACAAAGTCTAGATTGCTTTAGCACCTAAAAGTAAAATGCATAGGTTGGTGATTGTTGTATGTTATACTCCAGTGAATGGTGATAATGGAGGAACCAGAGAAGAGTGAAAAAAAAGGTAATATACATGGAAAATTGTTAAGTGACATACATAAATATTTGGGAACAAGACAGGAGAATATAGTAAAGGTGACTGGGCCAATTTTGACGGTTTGGTAAGTAGCGGGTGGTGAACTGATGAGAAAATGTTTAGAAAAATGTCTCCTTGCTTCAAATACACAATTAGGCAAACATGCTAGATGTGAATAGAACAAGTTTCTCTGAACCAATGCAGAGAGTCTTTAAAAGTCTTGGCAAGTTCAGGTCTGGGCAGAAACTAGGCACGATAAGGTCTGAGACTTAAATGATCCTTTAACAAGCAAAGGGTGCTCTGTGGCCAAGTGACTGGCACTCTGAAGATTGTTGATAACAGAAGTTGGCCATATTCATGCTATCTTGTTTGTCTGGAACATGCCAGACCTATTAGCCTGCCTGTTTTCTTATACTTCCCCCTCATAATACACCTTCTAAAAAAATAATTAAAAAAACAGAGCAAACAAGCAAACTGCTCCACCCCCATCCCCACCTCTGGACTGACATGAATAGGCCTTAGATACCTTGTTTACACTGCTGCGTGCCAAGAGCAGAGGTGATGAGGACAGTGGCAGCTCATTGCCAACCTCTCTTCAAAATCAGTTCTCTGGAGGGGGAGAAATGCAGATATCCACAAACACATCCCAAGGAATTTGCTGCTAGAGAACTTGGAAGCAAGCCTCTAAAAGCTGTTGCTGCTTTTACCAAAAACAGTATTTCCCCTTGAAAATAATACACAAGAGAACCTCCTCCTCCTATTGCACTAAGAAGCAACAGGAAACATTGTGGAGAAAACTCAAGGGAAGATTCTGGCTCAAATGCCAAGCATGGCTTTGACTTCTGGCTTCCTTGAAGTTCAGATGGTTGCATCTCAATTCCTCTGATGCAGTCCAGGTACTTCCTTAGCTAGATTCCTGAGGCTTAGCACCTTGGTTCCTGAAATTAATCCAGGTTTAATCCCCAATTTTAGGAAAACACATTCTACCTATCCTATGAAAATGTCCTTAGATATTCCATCAACCATTGTCCTGAAGGCTGGCAGAAGGTGGAAGGGAGAAGTGCACCTATAAGGGAATTAATAGAGAACTGTGTTGTGCATACATGGCCACCTGATTTTGAGAGATGAATTTAAGGGCTCTATCATATTGCTTTTTGGTGAGGTGCTCTGCTGAAATACTTGAACATCTTGCTGATCTAAGATGGGAACAATATATCATATAAATGCTAATTAAGCTGCTGTGAAAAAACTGCAAGGATGAGTGACTGGAAAATGGTTTTACCTACCTAACGCTGTGGGTTTTGGTCTTTTTTTCTTTCTTTCTTTTTTTTGGCTGTTAATATTATATTCCTCATACCTATTGAGTATTTAGACAACATGCTTCTTCAATAAAATATTGTTATTCCCATTTTGCTGGTAGAAAGGCTGAAAAAATAAGTAGTAATAGTAGATATAATAGTAGATATCATATAATGGGAGTTTGTCAGTAGTTTTAATCAGTGACTCCATCGAACTGAACTATCAAAATGGATGTGGTAGAGATGTCCTCATTCCATGACCCTTACCAGATACGACCTGTTACATAATCCCTTCAAGGAAAGACATCCCTAGATCATGAACTCCATACCAGATATGATTTTTTTCCTAATCCCATCAAGAAACAGCTGCTTGCCAGCCCTAAAGTTAATGATTAACCGAACCATCCACATGATTGCATTGATCTCTGATAACTCTAGGTCTTGATGGTATTGAAATATTGAAATATTTTCAAGTAAACCCTATTTTGTGCACTTCTGTAATAAAGAAAGTCCTAATAAATTTTTATTTTTGCTGAGTACAGTTAAAAATCACAAAAATTACAATTAATAGGCAATCAGGGACCCACAATACACATTACAACTCTCCGGGTGGGAATAGGTTTGGTTCACATATGAATGTTATCAATATCAGAAAGAATTTGCAAGAAAAACTCAATAAGCAGTACAAGTTTTACAACAGCAAATATAAAAACTGATAAGGAAGACTTCATTGTTTTTTCATTGTATTTCATAGTTGTACTCTGTAGATTTTATTTAGTAATTTTATTTAGTCTGGGTCACTGACCTGTAATAAAAAATTTGAACATTGAGTTTTCCCAGGCATGTTGGGAATGCTCTTGTGTTCTAGAATTCTAGTATTATTTTATTATGATTTTGTGCTATATCAATTGTGTTGCGCTCTCTCTCTCTCTTGCTTTTATGCTGTTTATATTGTTTCAGTGAAGTGCTAAGGTATTACATGTATTAGCCCACCATCAAAAGACAATGTTGACTTTACCATTTCTGTACAGGGTCAAATATATCCTAAGAAAGATATAGGAATAAAATAGCATAAAAATAATGTGTCAACAAGTATAATAATATTGACTGATAACAATAAAATGGAGTTTCCTATAACACAGTCAACTATAGTTTTGTAAGAAAGAATCTGTAAGTTTATGGGTTCTTATTTTTGGATTAAAATTCATACTATGGAGAAAAAGAGATTGTCTTTCAACATTCTCAGAACTGATAAGGCCATGTGGATATTGACTTGTATAAATGCTAAAGAGAATTTAAAACACAGTTAGAGACCTCCTTAACCAGAATCTGCTCATCCTGCTGTCAAACCAGAAATTTTCCCTTGTATTTCATTATTTTAAAATTATTAAAGCTCTCAGAGTATTGTTTTCACCTGAGAAGTCATTAAAAACCAAACTGTTTAGGGTTTCAGAAGATTGCCTTTCTGTTCCGGGTAGAATGTAAATCTCTCTCACACATTTAAAATATTTATCTATGAGACATACATTATGACGGATATTACCTACTAATATATCACTTTCATTTTTGGCTCAGATTCCTGCTCATTTTGATTTCTACCCAAATTATTGTCTGTTTCTATTTGCGAACAGGAGAAACAGGCAATAATAGAGCATTACAGCTGCGATAGGCTTTCATGGATATTCACCTACTAGATAATGTTAAGGTCACCCAGAGTCCATTGGAGTTGGACAGCTAATACATTTAAATAAAGAAATAAAAAGTCACATGATTGTTTTAATTGCCTCTAAGTTATTTTTTATGCAGGTGTTTTTGGTTTTGTGCCTTCGAGTCAGGGTTGACTCCTGACGACTGCCTGGACAAGTCCCTGCAGTTTTCTTGGCAAGGTTTTTCAGAAGGGGTTTGCCCTGGCCTCCTTCCTAGGGTTGAGAGAGAGGGACTGGCCCAAGGTCACCCAGCTGGCTTTGTGCCTAGGCAGAACTAGAACTCCTGGTCTCCCGGTTTCTGACCTGCGGCCTTAACCACTACACCAGCCTGGCTCTCCTTATGCCGGTACTACCATCTAAACAATAAACAATTAGGAGGCAAGCTTAATGTCACTAATTTAATTGAGCTTAAAGTTGTCTAATTCTGTATTTCACTGTGCTATTTAGTTCACCGTGCATGAACTAGCCATCAGCTTCTCCCTTTTTCCAGCACGTTATTTTCCTGCAAGGCTGACGGTTTGTCTGTCTTTGAAATGTTATATAAGCCCTGTTCAGGGATTCGGTATGGCAGAAATTTCTGTAGAGGAACAGAAAAGACACGTATGGAAAGCTTTGAGAAGCAGCAGAACCTTGACAGCGCCATGACCTCGGTCTCATAGTCTCTGTAATCACAGTAGTACAAATGAAGGACTCTGTGGAAGTCTGCACTGCACATACGGATGCCTTGGAACCAGGACAGACGATGCTGAGAATAGAGTTACTTTACTTCCAGCTTGTATGGTGCTGAGTCAAGTGTAACCATCTGAAATCTACTTTGTAGCTCAAGGCATTCGGTTTCTTTGAAAATTTCATTTCCCCTTTCAATTTGGGGATGGTTACATTTCTATTAGCGATGCACATACTGCACAAGAATTGTTTCTGATCCTGATTCAGCATTTGGAAAAAGAGCCTGTTTCATATTAAAGTTATTTGAGCCCTCAGTTGGAATCTTCACTTCAAATCTGAATCCGCATATGTCCTATTATCACTGGAAATCAACTAAGGGCTATGATTAAACTTTGTTTTTTAACTTTTGATAAACCTGAATTAAATTTCAACAAGACATTTCTATAGGAACTTTTGCCAGCAGCATGTGGGATAGGCTGGGTGGGTACAGATTCATATTAGGACAGAAATCACAAATCTAATTTGGCTGGATCTAAGAAAGGAAGCACTCTGTCTGTGCTATCACAGCTTGTAAATCTTTCAAACTAAGAGACCTTCAGGAGCAGAGCATGGATTTTCCCTGCCTTGTGGCAGGGGAAACTATTAAAATTGAAGCTCTGTGCTACAAAAAGGCCTCAAAGAAGATGACCTCTGGCAAGTTTTCTTGCCTTATCCTTTATTATTATACACACTTATGCAAATGAAAGGAAATTCATCTCATCTGTTTTGCTTTACATGTTTAATGAGAGACACATTCTGTCCTCAAGCTAAAGATGTAAATTAGATTCAGAGCTTTCAAAGGAGCACTAGATATGTCTGCATGAGAACTAGCCCAAAAGAGGTATTTCTGGTTTTGAAAGATACATTTCAATCACGATTTTCAAAATGTGACACTTTCTTCTCGTTATTCCAAGTTCTATGGGCATGCCACAATTGTACAAATTTCAAAATGTATAAAGCTATTTATCAATATTTTTGTTGTCTGATAATACTCTCCAGTGTATCAGTGTATGCTATTTGACACGGAATTTGGAAATGAAGTTTTGAAAAGAAAGAAAGGAAGAAAAGAAATACACGGGATGGCGTTTGCACTAATGAAAGTAGAAGACCCAGGCCCACACCCAGACCAATGCATTCATCCAGTTTGTAGGGGGAAGAGATCAGGATACAGAATACAAACACAACCATCTGAGTTGAACACAGCAACTTGTAAAAAGTGGACTTCCTGCAGGTAGAAAAGGGCTGAATTCTGACTTTTGATATTTCTAACATGCTACATATAGAAATCTGCCATCTGAAAAAGAACATTGGCATTAACTACACCATAATCAGAACACCAGGCTTCCACGAAGAGGAATTGCTAAACTTTGTATTGAACACAGATTCTCAGTCATTCCCTTCATCTTTTCTTCAAATTTTTCATCCATCCTCTGTGTGAACTTTGGCCATTTTGCAATGGGAGTGGCTCCAGACTTTGTTGCACTCAAGAGTATAGTGACATAAGAAGGAAAAAATTAAAGGTAACATTTCCTTTGAGCTGAACTTCATGGATGTATCTAACATGTTCTTGGCAGCAATACCAAAATAGGTTGCTATTGTTTTCTTCTGCAATTTTTTCTTTTTAATTTGCCAGTCTAGCTGTCAGTCCTTCAAGGTCGACCAGACTAAAAAACAAATGCCATATAGGTCAGAACTATTTTTATTGTGACAGCTCTAGTAACTGAATCTTGCAAGTCTGAATGTGCCTCCTCCTCCCTCCCTCCCTTTATCTTTGTGTGAACTAGGGAGGGGCTTGCCTGAGGTGTTTACTCACATTACTTTCTTGGCCCAGGCTCAGGCCTCTTTTATCTGGCTGTTGCCTTGGTAGCGGCTCTTCCTCTTGTTCCTGAAGGCCATTCCTTCTGCCCTCTGCATTGGCCTATAGTCCTGGGATGATACATGAGTCTCTCACCCATTTGCCAAACAGGTCTGTCCCCACTTAGCTTTTGAGATCAGCTAAGATCTGGCTAAATGCAGAGGCTGCTAGAACAGCTTCCAAAGCAGCTGTGTGTGCCTTGCAAATGACTCAGCTGCCTTAACCGTTTGAAAAGCATACACTCCTGCGTGCTATAAAGGATCTTATCTGAATACTTTGCATAGCCTTAAAAAGACCACTCTCATACTCTTGTAGTAAATCTCAGTCCGCTGAAATGATGAGCGTTTTTCATATTTCTTTTAGGGGCTTCCTTTTTCCATCTGCAGATCTCAGGATTTTTTTCCCCTTTAAGGTGTTCTTTGGAATGTATGGCACAAGCTGCACCACCCTCTTTAAAAAAGGGTGAGACCCATTACTTGCCTTTGCTGGATTTCAGTTAGAAGTGCAGGGTTTTTTTCTGGCCCATGGCCATGCTTGGATGTTTGAATGCTGAGCGGTGTTCTAGTCCAAAAAGAAGGGAGGCCTACAGCATGAAATCGCTAGGACATGATTGATAAGGTCAAGATTGGGTCCTTTTTTTTTTTTCGGTAATAGATTGTTTCCATGTGGTACGTATTTCACTTTATGCACAAATTAAAGCACAGGATGCGACTATAATCCCAGGTATCTTATATCTCTGTTTACTTTGTACATATTAATGTCAGATAGATATTTCTCAAGTTCAATTCCCAAAGAAATATTTTAAAAATTCCTCTACCCAAAAGGAAGGCTAGTTTTTCTCTTGACGTAATTTTAAAATGTGAGATCTTAGATATGCTGTATAATGGTATCAGAGGCAAGGAAGGGTGTTCCCCCCCCTTTAATCTTTTCTTGAGGATGAGATTGTTTCAGTTTCCTTTGAGTAAATATGGTATAACTGTCATGCTTATAACTATATGGTTTATATCGGTTCTTTCAAATGTCCTTAACTGTTTGCTTAAGGAGGGTCTCAGATTTTGTTCCTGACAAGGAGTTCACATTTTGGATGTAAATGATCCATTGCTTCATTCAGCTTTTGTTCCTTAAATTTCTGCCTCATTTTTGCTTCTTCATCTCCATTTTCCTTCTCACTATAGTATTTTATATTCTATATAAAATATTCTGATTCTTTTCTGTTGGGGCTCTCTGATCAACAAGAGGGATGGTAGCTATGAAAAGACAAGAAAGAAGAAGCGTCTACATGTGCTCGAATTGTATTTTACCCTGAATCTGTGGAAAACCTAACACAGATTTCCTTAATCTGGCATCTTTCACATGTTTGGGACTGCAGTTCCCAGAATTCCTAGCCAGTATGGCAAAGAATAACTTTCCTCTTATTGTCCAGTTACTGGCAGATGATCAGCAACCTAAAGCCTGCTTTGGCTATACAGAGAGAAACTAAAGCAGGAAAGAAGAATGTTTTTCTAATCTGCTCCTTTCTGTTGGGTGGTGCCAGAAGGTTTAAAGGATGTAGGGTGTATCTATGAGAACCAGTTTGATGTAGTGGTTAAGGCATCAGGCTAGAAACTGGGAGACCATGAGTTCTAATCCCACCTGAGGCACAAAGCCAACTGGGTGACCTTGGGCCAGTCACCCTCTCTCAGCCCTAAGAAGAAGGCAATGGCAAAATGCTTCCAAAATCTTGCCAAGAATACTGCAGGAACTCATCCGGGCAGACACCAGGAGTCAACAATAACTTGAAGGCACACACACACAAATAAAGATGCATGTATGCCATTAGGAAAAAGTAGTCGGGGAAACCAATATTTAAATTTAACAAGCCAGCTTAAGTAGTTTTACAGAGAGTGCTTGATAATTAATGTCCTAAATGGAGAGAAGGAGGGAAAGACACCTAACCCTGATTCATCTCCTGAATCTATGAAATATGAATTTCTGCAGTTTGCTATACATGGAGTCCTTGGTGGTCTCTGAGCTTGGTTGTTTGCTTGCAGATATTTCATTACCTGACTAAGTAACATCATCAGTGCTAGTGAGTGTGGGGTTTACTCCCTGTTTATATATAGTAGCTTGCCCTGCCAGTGTTGGTAGGGATGTGATTTTCTCCTTGGTAGTTGACTTTTGTTCTTGGTAGTTGGTCTTTTTTTCTGCTTGATTGTTTGTCTGGTGTTAATCCTGCTTATCTGGGTGTAGGCTGCTGAAGATAATGTGTTCTGGTCTCTTTGTTTCCTTCTTAGCTTTTTTATTGTCTCTTTTGAGTGGTGTGTAAATATGGTTTACCTCTATGTGTCTATTGATGGCTGATTTGTCTGAATGCCAAACTTTCAGGAATTCTCTAGCATTTTTGGATTTGCTTGGTCTAGGATGCTCAGTTTCCCAGTTGAAACTATGGTTGAGTCTCTCCATGTGTTGTGAGATTAAGGAGTTTTCATCATGTCTTCTGACTGCTAGTTGGTGTTCATGGATGCGCTCTGCTAGTCTTCTGCCTGCCTGTCCTACATAGTGGCTGTTACAGTCCTTACCCTGTATGTTGCAGCTGACTCCTGTATTTTCTTCTCTGGCTACTGGTCTTTTGGTTTACTGAAGATGTTTTGGAGGGCTTTACTTGGTTTGTGTGCTATGATGCTGCTGTCTGGTTGTAATAGTCTGTTGGTTGTTCCTGAGATGTTTTTGATTTATGGTAGTGTTATCCTTTCCATAGCTTGTGTTAGTTGTGCTGTAGTGGATTGAGTGGTCAGGCACTTTTTGATAAAGTTGCGTGGATATCCATTTTGTTGGAAGATGTTGCATAGGCAGTCTGTTTCCTTTTTCTGGTGTTCTGAGTTGCTGCAATGCATCTCTACTCATCTGAATAATGTTCTTGCACAGCTCCTCTTGTGGGAGGTTGGGTTGTTACTTTGGTAATGGAGCACTTGGTTAATGTAGGTTGTTTTTCAATAGGCTTACATTTCTAATTTGCCGTTGTTTCCTCTGCTGATGAGGAATAAATGGCACCAAATCAGCAGCTAACTAAAGACACAGAACATATGTGAGTGGGAGAAAATTTGAGCTTTCTTTCTGTAGTGCAGAATTATTCAGCCACAAACATTCATTCAGCCTTACTTCTCTGCCTCATTTGTTTCAGCAGAAGGACCAAAATCCACATTATTCTCTCCTACTGAAAGCAAAGGAACTTTAAACCACTTACCTTTGGTTGGATCATGCCCACGCGTTGGCTGTGCTCCTACATTATTACACCTCAGCTCTCATTCTTGGAAGCTCATAATCCATTCAAGAACTAGTTAAAGAACTTCATCCTAGTCCCTTTTTAAACAGAAACAAGACATTTCCCCGCCACGGGATGTTCACAAGGCCACATCAGTTGATGGAGGAGCTGACAGAAAGCAAACTCCAGTGGGTTCTGAGATTTATGTTTCTTGAAACACATCATCTCCTGTCAAATTGCACTCAATATGGTAAAATTATGGAGTCTTGCAAAGGAAAAAAAAAATCTCATTCCCAAACTGAGGCAGGGGATTACTGGCTGAAAAGGTGTTCTTTGGGGAGCAATCTAAGTGTTATATTTACATTTGGCTTGGAATTATTTGCAGAGAGGAATTTAAAATGCAAATATTTTAAAAGCATAGAGCTGGGAGAGAAACTGAGTGTGGGTACTTCTGTTTTCTTTAACAAGAAATAAAGTGAACTGTTTTCTCGACTTTCTTTACTGGAATCTTAATGAGACCATAATTATGGCAGCCAAAAATGGAAAAAGCTGCCACTTTAAAAGCTCATTGTTACTATCCAATGCAGGCTTCAGATTTGTTTCTTTTTAAATTAAATTCATCTTCATCTTCCACATTTGCAGTACTAAAACTATGCCTGCTCTTTGGGGCATTCCTGTCAATGTGAACAGGAGTACAAATAAATTTCTGTGGAGGTTGTAGGTTGAGAAAAGGCACCATACAGGGTAGTATCCTGTCCTTAAGGCTGAATGCTTGCCTTGTAATGTGCAGTAAGTGTAATATGCCTTGTAATACACACGACTTTTATTCCAGGGCACTCTAGGAACGTTCTGTTTCAACAAAATGCTCTATGATCGATATGGTTTTTAAAAGTAACTCTCCAAAGGCAAGTGAGGGAATAGGGATTGGAAGAATGGTCTTCCGGACATCATCATAACAAAACTATTACAATGAAAACCAAAAGCAGTTGCCATCAACTGAATTAACTGAATTAGGTCGAGGGATGGTTGACATTATATATACATTCAATTTGATACATTCATTTGGATTCAATATATTTAATAAATAGATATGTAATCATCTTAGTCAAACAGTGATGATCCATACAGTTAAACCTACTTCAGTGAGTGAATGCTCTTTCAGTCTGGGTTGCAAATGTAGAATATTGATCCAATTGCTATATTAGAATGATACACATAGTTAAATATATTGGAAAACAGTGCATTCTATCTTCATTAGGTAATTAGAACTTGGAAGCTGATAGCACAGCATATACACTGAGTCACGAGGTTTGTATTAAGTGATGATAGAATGACAGTTTTTTAAAAGTTTTTTTTTAAATCTTGCCTTTCTTATTTTTTTATAAATAACTCAAGGCGGTGAATTTACCTAAGACTCCTTCCTCCTCCTATTTTCCCCACAACAACAAACCTGTGAGGTGAGTTGGGCTGAGAGAGAGTGACTGGCCCAAAGTCACCCATCCGGCTTTCATGCCTAAGGCAGGGCTAGAACTCAGAGTCTCCTGGTTTCTAGCCTGGGGCCTTCACCACTAGACCAAAGTGGCTCTCACAAACACTGAAAGGTTCAGTATCAGGAGATGGTGCAACAGAGCTTACTTCTACACAGCTACACTCCAGGCTGCTCAAAAGCTTTTTCCCCCCCATGGGCCCATATTTTATTATGCTATTGTCAGCCCAAATGGCACAACAGAATTGAATGGCTAATGCAAAGCTTTGAACATAGCAAACCAATCGGATGTATAATTAACTATCAGTCCAGTATCATCACAAATCAGTTCAACCCACATATCCCTGCAGCATAAAGGAAATAGGTGATCATATGGACTCCTCACTGAAGATCTATAAAGCATCTGGTTATTAAGGGGAATATTATACATGAAACATCTAATTCCAGTTTTTGGTTTGTTTGTTTTAATTGGTTTCTGCCAGAACCTGTGATTTGTGGCTCTTTAGAAATATCAAGACTCCCAGTAGCAATATGAGTAGCAAAGCATCAACCATGAGGCACGGAAGTAGGGCACAGATTTCACTGAGCCCTAGCTCCCACTTGGAGAATCTGCCTAAAGATTTCTACACATTCAGCACATGCCTACATGGAGGAAAAGACACTGATGTTATGGCAATGCTGTGCCTCTTATATTCCCATGGATGTGGATTTAAAGAAAGAAGTTGAGGTAAGTTGCTGTTATTCAGTAACTTGGTTCACAAAGAGTACTTGCAAGGAAAAAGGACCAATTGTGGGGGAAACCCATGATGTGCTGACATTGCGCTCTGTGGTGTACATTTGCTACATATGAAATGAGCTGTGCCCATTTTGTTCTGGCTTCATTGCTCTTACAGAATGCTTTTTTTTTACAGTCCCGTCTTTAAACATTTGCACTCTGGAAGGTACAAAGCTGGCTTGTTCACCTGAGCTGCCTATCTTAAAAGCTTCTGGTCACTAAAGACACACAAGTTGCAGCCTACCCTTTTAAAATGAAGTATACTGGTCATTCTATTAATTAATAGAAAATTGCTGAGGTGGAGGCCTGCAGGATTTCCATTTGATGTTTTACTAGGCTAAGGGAGCTGAATGATACAGAGCACTAGACCTGATGGTGATGATTTGGGCCTCTGCTCAACCATGAAGCTCATTAGGTTATCTTTGGCTAACTTTCAGCCTAACCTATGCTTCAAGGATGATGTCAAGATGAAGTTAAAAAAACAACAACAACACTACATATATGATTTCCTGAGCAATGGGGAGGAGAGATGAGATAGAATCAAGATACACAAGGCAGCTAGTTACAACATAAGTAAACCCACAGATAACAAAACTTAGTATAGGCTAAATCTAGAAATGGAACTATGGCAAGAGATTAATGAAATTATATTAAAACAGAAACAGCTTCACAGTAAAATCAGTGTTTTGGAAAAACCCACCTAAGTAAAAACCGCACCGCCCGACTAAAAGGAGGGACTGTTGTGGCCAGGGATACTTTCCTCAAGAGGCCATTCTGAATCCTGGGTAGCACACCAGAAAACTTCTGGTAACCACCTCTGGAAAGATTTTTGGATGTAATGGAGAGCTTAGACATATTCATATGGGGAATGTAGCTCCTGGGATGTTTGGATCAAAGTCAACACTATCACTTGAGCCCAAACCAAACTTTTAAGCAGTCAGGCTTGTAGAGGTTCAGTTCTGAAAAACCTGTTCCTGTTCACATTGTTGCATTTCATGTTGTGGACCTTTTCAGGCTTCCAGCCTACCTTCATGGCTAGCCCCATGCAATGTTCACTGTAATTATCTAAACTGGAAATGTCATGACTGTGAACAAATAAATAAGTGCTTGGATGTGTGGTGTAGACTCAAGCTGTAATTTTCTGTTGATATACCAGTGACATAATCAAGTTGGAATAATCCCCATTGTAGAGAGTTTCGGTTGGAAGATTGTTTCCACCCTAAAGCCAGCCAATAAGATAATGGTTCATTTAAAATTTAAACTCCTGAACCATGGCTCATGCTCTGTTTCTGAGTTTTGATGTGACCGGGGCTAGCCGTGTTTCACCTGAGTAATACCTAGAAAGCAGTCCATCAATCTACTTTGCCTAAGACAAAACGTAGTGTATAATTTTCTCAACATTGACTATCAAAATAGCAGTCTGATATAATTTCAGGGATTGCTTATAATGTTCATGTTACTTGCCATGTTGAGAAACACCCCAAACTATAGGAATAGAATCCTGTAGTTGTTCTCACTTTCCTCGGTGCTCTGTTCCCTGCTTTATGGATCACACCTGGAGAGAAAGAAAAATAAACTTTTGTTCACAGGTTTAGCTATGATCACCTTCCTGCTTCGTATCCTGTACTTTTTCCTTCACTTGTGTGATAAGCTATCCAAGCGAACAGTCTTCATTATCTCATAGCCCACATATTTGGGCTGTGCTAGAATATACCACTGTTAGGTAAGTGATCAGGTGGTTAGCCATGCATATATCTGTGGTTACTGTAACTGGAGTTTATTCTTCATTTTCTTTCTCCTTGTAAGAAATAATCCTCCAAGTCAAGGGATGCATTTCCACAGGCTGCCTTGGTTTGGCATACAAAGGTCTGTAAAAGGAAGGGGCTGCTTGACAAAGTAGGCTCCATTAATTTCAAGAGCATTTTGATTCCCAGATGTTTATTTGTCTTCTGCAGATCATGCCTGAAAGCTGGGCATTCATCTACCCATATGCCTGAAAGCTGGGCATTCAACTTTTTCTTCAAATCAGAAAACCTTCGAAGGAAGCTAAAAACTACTTAGATATGGTGATATCTATATAATGAAAACAATGCAAGACAACCAATAAAAAAATGAAATTACAAGTAATCAATTCTACCTTTCCAATAGCTGCAGAATGATTTTAGGGCTTAAAAAAAAGACCTTCAGCATTCCTGTTCTAAAGATGTAAAGAATTCTAAATGGAAGAAGAAAATTCTCAACACCGGCACTTATTAGATACAAAGTACTCAGTCAATAGGTGGAAGCTTTCTTCCCTCCAGCAGCGTTATATAGGAAGTTGTGGGCTGTGTTATAGTCCCGAAATATCCATGCTCTTAAACTAAAATGAAATGCATGTCACCAATGTATGTGGACATAGGAGAAGTACATTTTGTTTTTAACTCTCTTTTTCTCAATGCCCAGAGTGTTGCAGAGCAATCTTATCTGAAGGGAGTTGCAATGTGGCAGAAGTTTCCTTCCACTATTGGGTGGCTTGTCTGCCCAGAGTTTTGGTACACTTAGAGAAAGCTCTTGCTACAACACAGAACGTGTTTCCAGCAGCAGCAATAACAGCAGGACATTCCTTGAGTTCACACAGGAAAGGCAGACTATAGTCTAACAAAAAATCTGGAGACAAGTTGAGGCAGACTTCACCTACGCTTCCAAAGCTGATTCTCAGCCTAGATGAAAAAAGCCAGTACTGGATTCATTGGAGGGAAAATGAAACAGAAATGGCTAGGAATCTAGCTAGCTACTTTCCCTGCATATCTGCAGTGTACTGACAGGGCTCTGGGATGGCAGTGGCTGAACTTTGATTCTTTCTCTGTCCAGTAAACAATGCCAAGAAAATTCAAATACATCTTTTCTATCTCCACAATGCAGTGCTATCTTGGAAATGATCTGCATGAGGGGTTCTACAGGAAATGCTGGGGTGAGATTTCATAGCACTTGCTCTGAAGCTATGGACCAGGATAGGTTTCCATTGGTCAGAATTCTGACCTTGTCCCTCCTCCTACCTCTGGGATGTCTTGTCATGCCATAATACCTTCCCTCAACCTTTCTTGCAGAATGGAAGAGCAGATTTGCTATTCCCCCAACAGTGGCTGGCTTGCTTTTTCTTCATCAGCTAGCCCAGTGAGGTGAAGAGCAAAGATGGGGATGGAGCATGGGTAGTATACTGAGTTTGGTGCTCCTCCATGGGCTGGCTGGAAGGACTACTGGCTGATGCAAGGAGAGGGACAACTGCTGGATACCATAAAGCTATGCAAAAATTGTGATTAGGATGAGGCTGACAGTTACATGGAAGAAATCTAAATCTAGAAATCCATCAGACAACTATGGTTGCTACATGAGAACCTATACAGAATGCTGTGTTATGGATTTCCTTTTCTCTGAGGGTCAAATGATGTATTACATGGGAAATCTAAGAGGGGATGGCTGCTTCTCTATCCTAAATGTGTTCAATGTGTTTTGTGTATGATGTTGTAGCCACCCAGATTATTGTTGTGAGCTGCCCAGAGTTGGTTGGACTCAGGCAGCTTCAAAATTGAATCTAAATAAACAGCAGCAAACCTTTACTTACTTACTTACATTTGTTTAACATTGTGAAGCTCCACCATTTTATGCTGAGAAACTACTAGGTCTGTTTGCCATATATTTTCTTGTAAAAGGAGCAACAAGGAGTGTTCTTTTTCTTTCATAGCTACTGTTAGCAAGCATAAATGAGAGCAGATAGAGGTGCATCTCCACTACGTAACCATCAGTCAATACGGCTCTCCAAAAAGAGAGATGAACTGGTGGGATGCTCAGCCATAGTTCTTTTTCACAGGATTGTATTTGATTGTGTGAGCTGTCTGTGCATTGTGGATGCAAAAGATGGAGTGCAACTCTGAGGATGAAGTTCCCATTTTACTGAAGGCAATAGTAGTTGGGTTCCTGGTTACAGAAGAAAGAGGAACAAAGAACAATAAAAGAATAAGGATTTTTATTTGGTCTGAAAGGATTACATTACAGGCAAGAGTTATTCTTCTAGATCTGATAGGATTGTGCAAAGTGAGAAACTGAACCTTGTCCCTGTTGGGTTCATGAGATCAGGGAAAACCTTCATTTTGTCTTCCCACAATACATGCATATTTTCAGGGTATTATCTGGCCTATTTTCAAATCAAGGCCAGGAAGAGAGATTTCTGAATATATTAAAATTTTACTCGCAGATAAAAATCCCAAAATTACAGTGGCAACAGCCAATTATGTAACCATGGTTATAAAAACAAGGTTTTTACTGATACATTAATACATTTGAGGTTTAAATGTTTTATCTAATATTTTATTTTATTGGTTGAACTGTTTTATCTAATGCCAAGCTTCTAGGTTATATTTGTACTTTGCTATTTGGGTCTTTTGTAAAAATTATAATTGTTGTTGACCCAGATCTGAGTGTACATCACTTGTCAATGACTACATATACATATTCACTAGTTACAATTTTAGTGGTTATGATGGGTAAATAAAAACTGGTTATTAAGAGTAAGGTGGAAAGAAGCACTGGAATTATTTATCACTAGTGATTGGGAATGGAAATTCCTCCTCCTCCTTCATTGCTGGCACATTTTGCAAACTCACTGAAAGTTTTCCGTCATCTCTAATTTAACCATATAGTTTTCCCTGAGCTCCAATTTCCATCATGTTCAGCGCCCAACTACTTCCATGCGTGTTTAAGGAGACTAAGGCAGATGGGAAACTGTAACTTTAAAAACTTCATCATGTCTAATATCATGAAGGGAAATTCAGTTATTATCTTTAATGTAACACAGGTGCTTAATAGGCTTTTCAGAACTCTGTCCCTGATACGTAATGCAGCAGAACAATAACTTTGTCAATGTTTTTTGGTAACACTATCCTAAATTGTATAGCTAAAATTTCTCTGTCAGATGACAACTGCCATTACTCAAGAGTTCCCCAGCTCCTAGAAGGTTTTCTAAACTGCTCCCACCCCCTTGGGCTGCTGTATGTTACAGATTATGTTACAGACCTAAAATATAGATTAAATGTGATCTTGGCAGAGGTCTAGTTATCTTGTCAAAAGCAATGTAGAACCAAAAGATGGATAAGAACCTTCAAGCAATTAATGGTTCATTGTCTGAACTATCACTTCATGAAACTTTTTCTCTGTATTTCTACTATCCTGTACTATTGGAACTTTTTGTGAAGTCCCCCCCCCCCCCACATTTATTGTTCATAAAATCCCACTACTGCAAGCCAGTAATGACCCCACTCACACCAACAGACCTGTAGATGATGACAAAGTCTAAGTCCTCAACCTTTCAAATCACCCTCTTCTTTATTTTAATTTAGCCCAATTGGAATTGAAGGGGGAAAGTGGGAGAAAAATGTTTCCCCTGAACCCATTGTTTTCTCCATTATCTTCAGACCATGCAACCATTTCCTGAGCACTGGGATAGGGAACAGATTTCCATGTTTTGCAATCACCACTGCTGCTTACAGGACTGCCATTTGTGGAAATAAGGAAAGAGAGGGGTTATCTGTGGGCCGAAGAGATAGACAAAGGGTCTTAAAGGAGTGAAGAGGTTATCTATAGTCACCATTTTTCATTTAGCATTTTTGTGAATGGATTTCATGCTTCTTTATGTCTATATATTGTTTAGTAGCTTTCTCTTCCAAATAACAGCTGAAATAGAAACAATAAGCTAGCCTTTCCCATGCTGGTGGCCTCATAAAGTTTTAGGACTGCAACTCCCTATTGCCTTGGTTGTTGGCTACTTGAATACACCTCCATTTCAGAATGATTTATGGAACCTAGAATTAGAAAGTTACAGTCTGTAGACTCTGCTTGTATTTAATCCCAGACCTTGAAGGGGAACACAACTTCATCCAGAACAAGCAGTTTGTCTAATTCCCAGAACTGGAAACCAAGCATCCACAGGGCTCTTCTCATATTTGGATCCAGCTTGAGCTAAAATGCAACACTCGTTCTACTTTCCAGTATGGAATATGTTAGTTGCGAAGGTTTTTCAGACAGCAGAAAAGAGGCTCTTTAAACCTAACAGTATACTAGAGAGCCGAGTCAACATTTCTCAAAAGACATTTTTCTTCCCACATTTATAAGGTTTTTCTTCACTCTCGTGACACGATTCACAGAAAAAGAAAGTAAAATATTTTCTAGTGTTTTGAGGAGAGGAGGTTTGGGGGAGATGGAACAAATGCCATTTTCATACTCATAATGCTTCAGAAGCACACTAGGTTCAGATCATTATAAAGGATACACAATAGCTTTCCCATTTAAAAAAGAAAAGGGGCAGGGGTGGGGGGAGATGTGCTACTTCCATTGCCATCAGGGACTCCCATTCCTGAGAAATAGTTAGAACATTTCTTCCCTCCTTGAAACATTTAGACATTGGTGAAACTGTCCCCCCAGTTTCAATAACCACAAATTTTGAAAGGCCAACTGTGTATACCTACCTATTGGGGACTATTCATTCAAAGAGCAAACCAAGGAAAATTATTTTTCTATGCCTCGAGATTGTACTTACACAGTTACAAAACAATAATCCCAGCAAAGTCAATGAGTAGACATGAATCAGTTTGCATGACAAGTGTTTCACAAAAATGCTTTTGTGCATTTGCAGCTCAGTGATACAAATTTCTTTTGGGTATTTGTCCTATCCAGCTGGCATTTGAAATTGTCCCCAAGCACATAATTCATAAAATTTTGTAATTGTATGAAAATAAAAAGGGGTTTTAAACTGTTGAAGATGCCACCCCCACCCCCCCAATGTTTCATTTATGCATTGTACTGAAAATAATAAATAGCTTGTTTATTCACATCTATGTTTGCCACCCATATCCAACCCTTGCTCCCATGGACTTTACGAGGGATGGATATGTGATTTTCAACTCACCCAGGCCACAACCACCCCAAAAAACTGCAGACAGCAAGGGGAAAAGAATTCTTTTGCCGTCTAGCCTTATTAAATAATACAACTAGTTTCTAATAGTTATATTTCTAACAGAATATAGCTAATCCCCACAACCCCACTGTTGCATTCTTCACCAGAGGAATTTAACCCACCTCCTTAGAAGCTGTTGATTAAAAAAGCAGGCAAGCCGGGTTTCTGTTTTCAGGTGCAAGAGCAGCAGCAAAAGCTTAACTAATATGTGTTTTATTGCCATGATTAAGCTGTGCACTTGCTAATAAAAAGGTAGCACTTTACTTTAAAGCCACCTTTTCAAATTCTGCATTCATATTTATGAAATAATTACACACTTACAGCCCATTCTTTAAAGACTTATTAGAAAGCATGTTGTAACATATGGTCTTAATAAATCCAAATAGCTCTTGCTCAGGCAAACTGTCATTCCCCATCTTTTCTCTTTTCTCCCAGAAAAGTAACATTTGGGGTCCCGTCTCCCTCCTTTCGAACTGGTTCAAAACATGTGTTGCATGTTGAAGATATGGTGCACATGTGATTTCACTAGAAAATTCTGCAGGAATTTAGAAGAGTCAGATGCACCAGAATACCTGATGATAGCAATTTCTTAAACTGCATGCAAAGGTGCCTCTGAAATTGCAGGCTATATCAGGGTAAAGGAACAGGTAACTCTTTCACTGGAAGACATGTCTGGAATTTTGAGAACATGTTGCGGTGCTCTCACAAAATGGCAGTCACATGATGAGTATGGTCAGTCACAAAAGGAAAATCCTCCCCCCCCCCCCCCCCACTCATTCTGGCTCCTTGGGAGTTCTCTAACCTCCTTTTTCTCCCTCAGTAGGCAGGCCCACTTCCAAACAAGGCACTGGGCATCACACACACACACCCTGTTTATTTTCTAAGAATGCCTACAGGACCCATAAATGAAGATGATAAAAGAATCTTGGTTAAAAAGTCAGGTGGGCTGGTGAACTGACAGACACAAAAGGAGATGGCAGTGGCAAAGTGATGGCCAGGGATACCTTCTTCCCACAAAATGAATAGAAGCACTAGCTATAGGGCACATTTGAGTGATAGTTTGATTTTTATCCTTCTTTTCAGAATCTTGGGATAGGGAAATAATTTATTCTTAAGGTGAAAGACCAGAGGCAAGAGAGCCCCAGGTCTCTTCCCCATGTTGTTCTCTCATCCTTTTAAAAAGATTTCCTAAAAGGGATGTGAAATACAGATTTCTCCTGAAGAACACAGATCTTATCCCCCTAAACAGACCTCAACCTGCCAGGCCTTACCTGCTCTCATCTGTCCTGAAGAAACCTGCACCAAAGGAGCCGAGGGCAACATTTCAAGCAAAGAGGGTTCTTTGATTGCACACAATGTGGTGACATAATAACATATGTCTTTAATCCCTTGTCTTCTTTTAAATGCTATCCTGTGTGCCTCTGGGAAGAAAAGCAGGGTAGAAATCAAATGATCAAATCAAATAGCGTGTCTCAAGACTGATGCTGCTGCCCCAAATAGCCAGCAGGGCTCGTCTTTCCACAGTGTCTCTGCATTTGCCATTTGGTTGGGTGGAGGGGGGATTAATCCCACATATCTGAAATTCACTTCCTAGGGAGTGGGGCTTACTTATAAGTGAACATGTGCAGGAAAGCAACACAACCATGATCTGCAATCAGAACTCAGCATTTTTCATTTCAGAAATTAAGCACTGGAAAGAGATACGTGTGTGGTGCTGTTGATATAATTTTGAGACATAAGCATGCACATCTTTGTCTTGAAGCGGTAATGAATCTGCAATTGAGAAGAATTTCTCCTTTCTCCTCACCCCCCAAGCAGATGGGTCTAAATGAATACATTTATACTATCCAAATGAAAATTGTCCTGGAAACTTCCTCAAAAAGTCATCCAAGTGCTGTACTTTCCTGGTCATTCCTGATAGCTGGTAACTCTAACCGTGAGGCCTGTTTTCCTCCCTTCCTCTCTGTGTACCCTGTAGAAGTAAAAATGGCTTTGGGAGAAAGAAGTGCCAAGATTCAGAAGTGGTTTCAATGTGTGGGGCAAAGCATGATGGGGGCCCATTCATCACTGAGGCCTGTTCAGCCCTGCAAATAGTGACATGCTCAGCCAGTTTGGCATCTGAACACCATGAGGCAGAGACCCAAAATAAACCCTTCATCAGAAATTTATGCAAAATGTTCTTGCTAGAGTTAAAACCCAAGAGCACAACCCACCTTTCCTATGGATTTTAAAGGGACTGGATTGCACCCCAAATTTTAGAAAGCTAAATTTATGGGCAAAAAAACTTTGCAGACTACAGGAAAACTAGACAGAGAACTCAGATGCATTAACAGGGTCTACAAAACAAACCAAATTCCATTTTATTTTCTTTAGGCCTCACTTATTGCCATCTATAGTTGAAATGAAATATAAAAACTGACTAAAAGTACAACTTCACCTGACTAACTCTTATCAAAGGTTTGAATAATTTATTTAGGTTAAAAATGTATTGACTATTAGAATATTTGCAGATATTTTGCTTGTTTATTGAAACATGAACATCATAGCTGTTTTATGGCAATGGTCCTTAAGAAAGGAGCCTGAGACATGCAGGCCTTCAGAATATATACCACCCATACAACTTATTTAGGAACCGTGAAAAATATTTCCAGGGAATGTTACTATTTCAGCCGTCCAAAAGTTAGAGAGGAAAACAGACTTCAGAGGCAAGCCTTCTCATTCCCGTAGATGAGTTTTAGAAGGAAGAGATTGGCAATGTTAGGCTCTGGCTGCAAAATTAGGAGGAGAGTTTGTTCTCTCTTGTGCTCTTAAGAGTAGTATAACAAGGTCCAAATTTCAAAACGGTTAAAGAAAAAAGTTTAAAAAAAAAATCAGGGAAGGGGAAATACCATATTTAGAAATCCACACTACTTAATTGCACCTGTGTTTTCCTATGGGTTTTGATATGCACTTAGCCCTAAACTCACCAGCAGCAGTTTGTTAGTTACATCAGTTCCAGGAGGAACCAGCAGATGTGAACACACACTTAGCAAACAGTTTCCACAATACTCCAAAATCGAAAGGAAAGCATATAAAAAAATTAAAATATGAGATGAGAAACCTTAGACCCCAGTTGCACTGTGGGGAGAGAGATGGTGTTGCTCCACTAGTACTGAGAGTACTGGGGCCCCCAGACCTGAGAGCTTTCGCTCAGAATCAAGATCTAACCCAAAGCTATGTTGGATTAGGGGGAGTAAAAGGAATCCCTGTCTTCTACAAGCAAAGAAAGAGCACAGGTTGCAACTTTATAACTCTCTGTCCTCAGGCAGGCACTACATCCTGAAAATAATAATTTTAAAAAAAAGGCATCTAGCATTTATTTCTGGTGGCCAGCCAGTATCCTAGTGTGCTCCTGCAGCTTGACAGACAGTTGATTAGTAGAGGACCCTACCTCCATACCTGGGGCACCATTATGCATTCTGTAGTTGTCAGGGAACTTGCAAGAGTGGAAAAGCCTGCTTGAGGTAAGCAGTCTGCTGCCCTCCTGATATCCTGAACTTTAACTCTCATCAGCCCCAGCCTGGCTAGTGGTAGTGGCTGCAAAAGGTGTGAACTTCATTGCCCCCTTAAAAGTAGGTTATCAGCCCTACTGTGATGGTGTGTGGGCATGACCTTGGGAGGCAGGAGGAAGAGCAGCAGACTGGACAACCATCGTGTAAAAGATATCTCAGTCCACAGAAGGGAGGATGGTGTGGAAAGCGTTTCAGAAGGGATCCTCTCTAGTTTCCAGAGAGTAAAAGGAGAGGAGGGGAGAAATACTTTCAGACTTGCAAGATTCTCTTCATGTAACCTTATAATAAAGGTAGAGCTGGTATTCATTGTTGTGCTTCTTGTCTGGACCATCCCTGAAGGGCTAACACCTATACTGTTATCAACTTTAAGATAGATAGATAGATAGATAGATAGATAGATAGATAGATAGATAGATAATATAATATAATATAATATAATATAATATAATATAATATAATAATATGATGTTGATGCATGTACAAAAGAGCAGGGGGCTTCAATCGTGCTGCTGCAAAACTCCCTCAACTTTTGTGCACACACCCCAGATGTCATACCTTATAGCATCCTCCATCTGTCTATGCCCCACATACATTAGTAGAGGACTAATGTCCTCTACTACATGCAAAGATACTTTCTATTTTAGAAATGAAAAAGAGATTGGAGACTTATCATTTTCCATAGTATAATCCAGAGCACATATATGTTATCTTAATTTCTTTCACCTGATTACTACACCAGCAGAATTTTGTTTGCCTGCATTTTTAAGGGGGCTTAAAATTCATACTTCCTGGATTCTATCTGACAGAACAGAACTGAGTTTTGGCTGATTCATATAATCAGCTAGTCATCTATATTTGCTCGTGATGGTGATTCCACACACACACACACCCCGCCCCGTTTTCCTAAATATACTATAAACACTGCTGCAGCAACAGCTTTCTGGTCTTTAAGATTCTGTTAGTACAAAAATATTTTATATTCACATAGTTTAAGCTAATAGGATTATATAAGTGAGTGGCAACTGCTAAATCCATGTTCTTAGAAACATCGTGAAATAACTTAAAGGGAATTTAATAAACAGTTGCTGGGGGGAAAGCAGGATAACTAATAATATAACACAAAACCTGGGAAAGCTAAATGAAAGTATAAAGTTAAAGAGAACTTTACACAGACAATTTCCAAGTCTTTTTAAAAAGAGAGATCCGAATGTGCAGAGACTTTATAGCTAGTAAGCCCAGCAGTGTTTGTTATATATAATAACACAGTATGAAATAGTGACACTTTTAAAAAAAGAAAGAATTATCAGAGATTAGAACTGACCTACTGAAACAGTCTCATTGGGGACAATCCAGAGAAACTGGGCAGAGGAGTTTATTATTTCAGTAGCTGTAGTGAAAATTCCCTCTGGGGTGCTCTGTGAAACTAACCGCCCCTTTTGGTCTGTGGAAAGAGTCCACCCCCACCCCACCCCCCTTCACTGACATGGTAATGGGCTTTGTTGAATTCAAAGACGATTACATCAGAAACGTGTGGCCTCTTGTGGGTTCTCCAAGGCTTATAAAACATACAAGTTATACAAAAATATTGGCTTGAAAAATTAGCAAGCCATAGAAATGGGTGTTGTTTTAGCCTTGCTTTACTGCAAGGAAGGAAAACTGGCAGCTCGAGACCTCTTGCCAGTCGTTCTAGCCCACTTTCTTCACTATTTTTATTTTTTGGTGGGCTTGCTTCAGATAAAACTGTCTGTGTTTCTGAAAGATTTTCCTACAGAGGGGACATTTTTCATAGTGTTAGCCTCAGAAGAACTAATTATCTTCTCAATTATGCTGGTGGGATGTCTTTTGCCTACATGTAATTGGCCTGGCTTTAGCATGGTGAATCAACAGAGGAAATTGGCATAGCTTTAAATGCACACGCACACACACACACACAGACACAGAAGGGGCTTCCAACTTGGTAGACACAATTATGCTCTCAGAAAGGTGTTTCTGTGTTATACCACTACCCTCAGTGATTAAATAAGCTTTATGCTATGAATGCAATGAACGTTAGCAGGATTCAGTTTAATACAGGTAGTCCTCACTTAACAACCACAATTGAGACCACTAACTCCGTTGCTAAGCAATGTGGTTGTTAAGCGAGACATCATGTGACTGTGATTGACTTGCAACCTCACTTCTGCCACAGTTGGCAAGTGAATCACCTGCGGTTGTTAAGCAAGGCATAACATGACTGTGATTTGTGATTTTACTGCCAGCTTCTCCATTGACTCTGCTTGTCAGAAGGTAGCTGTGAAGTGCGCAAGTGGTGATCACATGACCATGGGGACTGGCCATAAAGTTACTCTTTCAGCGCCATTGTAACTTTGAACAAATGCTAAGCAGGCAGTCATTAAGCGAGGACTACCTGTACAACATTCTTATTCTGCCATATCAGTCTTCCCCAAATATTTTGGACCTTTGCTTATATAACACTCCATCAGTAGGGATATTACTATTAGTCATGCTGGCTGGGGATTATAAAATAAAACTATAACATGCCTAAAAGATACCAGCTTGGGGAAGGCTTGATATATTATTGGGCAAGGTCCAAGTTGGGCAAGCAAGAGTTTTCTTCTTGCAAAGGGATGCCTTTTCCATGGTGTAAAGTGTCTATTCTCAAAAAGCAGTGATGAGCTTTTGAGTGAATGATCATGATCTAGTTTTCTGGTGCTCTGACATTTTGCCAGCAGCTGTGGCTGGTACCTTCAAAGGCAAAGTGAGCTGCTTTGTAGTGTACCTCTTAGCAGCTCACAGGCAACCAAACAGGGACTGACGATTGTAGTCTACCTGGATGACGAACCAATCAGGAACTAGCTTTCTTGGACTCCCATGACATAGACCAATCAGAGACCAGCTTGCTAGACTCAGATACAGAGTGTGGTCAATCCCTGTTCAGCTGCCTGTGAGCTGCCAAGAAGCATGCTACCCTGTGCCTCTGAAGATGCCAGCTACAACTGCTGGCGACGCACCAAGACACCAGAAAACTAGACCATGGGCATTCAGCCCAAAGACTCATCATGGCTTCATTGACACTGGCCATGAAAGCCTATGCCATGATATTCTCAAAAAAATTAATTTTTTGGAATATGCAATGTGTATGGAAGGTAGTGTTGAAACTGAGCACTTTGGTTTCAAGCTTAGTTGTTCAGACACAAATGGATGCTCACCCATATTACCGATCTGGCCACAGTCCTAATCCCTAGCATGTAGTAATACAGTTGTATCCAGAAAATAGCCATGTCAATAAAATATGAGTGTATGCAGAGCTATTAGGAATAGCTGGAAGCAGTCAGAACTCCCTGTCCTGTTTTAGCAGTGAATCTGAGAATTCAGATGCTTGGCCCAGGTAAAGCGAAGTCATTTTATTTTTCTGGAACTTTATTCACAGCTGTACTCTTTGCTAATTCCCTCTTACCCAGGCATCTTGCCATACAGAGGTCTTTTTCTTTTTTGATGGCTGGGGAGTGCTCCAGGCTCCAGGTGGAGCCAGGGAGTCTGTGAACATGGATGGCACAGAAGCATTACATCAGTGGCAGCCTAGCTAGTTGTGCTTGGCTCCAGTAAATTCACTCTGACAAGGTTTTGAAGGCCCTTTACACATAGGATTACACATCTCAGGCTACATGATCCTACCCTTTGCTCTCCTTCCTGGAAATCAAGGTGAAATTTTCTTTCTAAGACATTTGATTAATTGAATGTTAAATGATGGTGATAATTTTCCCAAATAGTAGGAATGCAATTCACAAGGTCACAGCCCAGGAGGTACTGATAAAACTTTGTTGATCTAGGGTTATTGACACTGTTTATCAGTAGAAGATAAAAGTCTCACTGCGAGCTCACTTGTTCCCAACGTGTTTTCTATATGTGATCCTGCCAATAGCCTACACCTTGAAAACATATTTTTAAAACTCTGGATGTGAAATACATTGATCTTATATTTCTAAGGTCCATTGGAAGGAATATGTCTGGCATTTCTGATGGAGCATGACAGAAAATTTACCACCTAGTGGTATAATGAGTGAAAAGGAGACAAGAGGTTGGAATACTTTTATCTCCTTGATGAAAGCTAACGCATGCAGTAATTGGGTGTATTTTGTCTGCCAGTTAAGTGGGTCGGAAGGCAGAAGGAGACATGGTGGTGGGAGAGAGGTTTTTCTCCCATTGCAATAACTGGCACCATCACATTAGCCCACACACATGATTAATTGCCCCATCGTTCAAAGAAATAGGTCTTTTCATTCTGGCCACTCACAATATTATTAGTATGAGCTACTGATTTCCCAGAGCCAATTATTGTATGATTCAAATGTTGCATCTGCCCACATAAGTGTGGAGATGCATAAATAAGGGACTAGCAATCAAATAAAAGGGCTTCAATGGTTTTTTTGGGTTTTTTTTTTCATTCCTCCAATATGTCATATATGTACATAAGGCTCCTGGCACTGAAAAGAACAGCTTTAAACAAGCAGTGGGCTGAAACTTTGGAAAAGGTTGTGGTGGGAAAGTCATCATAACAAAAACAGATGCCAAAGGTTTTGTTTTAGGCTGAAATAATGTGAAGCCTGTTGCGGGGCAAACTGTAGGCTTAGGGGTGGCTTTTCTACAGCCCGAGGACTGGAAAAGGAAAGGAGAAAAAAATGTTTCTGTTGAAGATGCTACAAGAGACAGAAAGGAGCTCATTGTTATTGTTGGCAGGAGTGCTGATGTGCAGAAAAGCAGCATCCTCGCTGGAGCTGGAAGCAGGGGGAGTAAGGAGTTATCACGGAAGGTGGATAATGGGGAGTTGAGCTACAGTGGGGCTGACTGGTGGGGGAAGCCACAGGGAGATGAAGAAGTGCTACCTTCAGGCAGGATGAAAAGCAACTCAGACCATGAAAACCAGCCAATATTTTGAAAGTAGAAACAGTCACCTATATATCAAGGCTGGGAGATATTCTGCATCAGCATCCATGGGCAAATTCACATAAGGCTCGGGGCACACATTTTAACAACTTCTGCTACATACGGTGGGTTACTTATACATCCATGAATAAATTCTCCCTTGGGTTGAGCTCAACTCTTGGCGAATTCATGTACGCACTCCTGCAGTTTCCTTGGACAATATGGTGGCTGAGCAGGAGAAGGGCTGTGAGTGCTGCCTGCATGTGTGGCTGTACGGAGAGGAGCCCCTTGCCCTTCCAACAGCAGAGCAGGAGGGGAGAGGGAACCTGAGGGTACCTGAGGAGGTGAAGAGGGGCCCTCATGAGGCTCAGGCCCAAAGTTGTGGAGGTGTTCATGTCACCTTCCTCTTTCCTTCTTCCTGTCCATCCTCAACTGCCAGAGCTTGGGGTGGAGCAGGTTCACTACCTAAGCCATCTCAGGAACCTTAGTAGCTTTGTGCTCCAATATCTTCCAATAGGTCACCAGTAATACAGAGCCATACAGATTGCATACAATGCAATACAGAGCCAGTTCATACAGCGTCCTCTGTACTGTGTAAGGTGCAGGAACAAGTCTGTAACACCTATCTGACTACGGAAACCACGTAAGACGTGAGGCAGGACTGTAGGTATATATCTCCCGTGTATGGCACCAGTTTCCATTAATGAAAGAGCAGAGCCTGTCTGTATGCAAATACTATAGGATGCTATCATCCTTGCAACTTATACTCTTCTCGCTCTGAAAAACAGATATAAGAAACACTTCCCCGTGACAGCCTTTCCAAATCCCAACTCTTCTGGTTTCACTTTAAAATTCAGCCAGGTCTGCTTTGACTGTTTGTGGACATTGTCATGCTATGAGCTGAGCCATGTTTACATTTGAGAATCTGTAGAGCTTGCCAGAACCTGAAAGTCAATCAATAGCTGCTTGCCTGCCCTAAAAGCAGGATTATCGGCTGATCTGTGATTTCTTGGTGGACGGTAATGGAAGCCTCTTCCTGCACCTCAAATGTGTGCCCAAATACAAATACCTTCCTCTTTATAAAACAAAAATGGGATAATATATTGTTAATATGTCAGTGCTTACCAAAGTGGCACACATCCATCACCTTTGAATCATGCCAGTCTTTCAGTTCTTTCTTGAAATCTTCTTCACTGTAAACCATCCCATATCTGGTTATTGTGGGAATGGTCACTAATCCAGATACTGGCTATGGTGGAAGCTGGAATTTTAAACTCTACCACCAGAATGGGAATAAAAATATATTATGATTTTCAGATACAGATTTGGACCATTGAAAAGTGATTTCTGCCCTTAGTCTATAGAAAGGAGAAGTTGGGCCGTCAGCCACCATAAGCACAAGTTCATCTTCTCATTTTTTCCCTTAAGTCTCTCTTATTTATAAACCTTTCTTAGATTCTATTTATGTTACTCCTAATTCCAGCCTATTTGTCAAATCTCACCTAAAGCTGAAAGAAAAACTCTACTGTAGAGGCAATTTAGGAATTGCCCCTCCTCTCTTTCCAATTTTGACAGAGAGAATTTCAAACAAGCTGAATGATGAAAACCAGCCCATGAACTACAATTAGTTGAGTCTGCTGAGTGATGTCACCTAAAGGCATTGGGGAATAAATATTCCCACTCAGCACACGCACAGTTGTTCTTATTCCCGCAAAATGTCTCAGTCTCACGCAGGGCCCTGTGCAGAACATTTGCTATGCTGCAAAAACATGATCTGCAAATATTGTTTGCATTGTAATTACACAGAATGAATGGAAATTTATTTCACTTTCTGAATGCTTATACAGACACAAACACACATCTACATACATCTTTCCTTTTCCAGGAAAAAAAAAAAATGTAGGTAAATGTTTGAAGGGGCAAGAGGCTTTCAACTTTTTCTGAGGAATCTCTCCCCCTCCTCCCAAGTTACATCAGAATCATAGCAATCAATTGTCATCAAGATATTTCATAGTATGCACTGAATATGTACCATTAACTTTATAACAGAAATATCAGAAATATCGTAGTGAGACAATTATTGCCATGCATTGGTCAGAAAGTGTTAGCGTCATCGTTTGAAAAACCTGAAACACAATGAAGCAGAGTAAAAACAATTGCTGGAAGAAGATTTCTCAGCAATTCAGAAGCCCTGTTCAAGTGTTCTTTAACCCGTCCCAATAATTTTACTCAAATGATGCTTAATTTGCCAGTTCAGTCAACTTTCTGCAAGACAAAAATCACTGCAAGCACTATATGGCTGTATACATGCTGGTTTCTATGTAAGCCAGCTCCCTGAATTATTTGGTTTAATAAAATTAATTCATACATAAATGATGACCCATGTGAAAATTGTTCCCTTGTAGAATGCAGTTTTGTTCTGCAGGAGAAATATATTACAGTATTTAAGGTATAAGAGTTCATAGTGAGATAAGGATGTCATTTCTGTTTATTTACGCCTTTTAACACTTTTTTTAAAAACATCAAAGTTGTTTACAGTGGATGAGACCACTAACTACATCCTTTAGGCTACTGTTTTTAATGCCCATCTGTTTATAACATGGAATATTTTTTTATATATAAGAGGACGGGGGGATGGATGAATCAGTCAAAAATTTTATTTATTTACCAGTCAGTGAAAGGATAAAGGAGTTGTTTGTATATATTAGCTTTCCAGAAGGTCAAGTGTTACAAGTTTACATTTCCAAAATGTACAATATCTAATGACTCTGCATGTCCTGTTTCTTGAATACAGGAATAGAAATTACCTCCTGTGTACCTACAAAGGTAAGCAACTAATATGCAAATAGACATTTGCCTCTATGCCCATATGACAACACAGAGAAAAGTGTGTAAAACAACTCCTTTCCCACATTACTCTCCAGGAACATTTATTTTTATATATCTGTGTTAGCTAGTATCTCATGAATTCCATTGTTAAAGGCTTCACTGCAAATAACTATTTCTTTCACGATTAAAGGACAAGAATATGATATTATTATTGACAGATTCAGGAAGGGCTGCTAATACTTGAAGAATTTGGAACTTCAGGAATTCTGATATTTGTTCAAGTGTATAGGGAAAATTAAGTGGAAGTCTGAGTTATAATCTGCTTATGGCTGATTTCTTGCAAAGAAGCAACTACTTCTGTGGATTGCAATAACACAAATAACAAATTGAAAGCAGCAGTATAATGTGAATGAAGATTACATCTTGACACAGCCAAGATATGTAAGTTCAAAATTCTCTATCTGGCTGGACAAATCTATTAGATTCATTTTTTGCTATTTTGTTTTCCAATCTTCTTTTTGCCTCTTTTATGAAGAGATCTATACCTTTTAGTGATATCAATTCAAAAGAAACAAGGTAAAACTCTCTCCTTCCCTAGAGGAATGTAGAGATTCTGAAAATGTTAATTCAATTATCTAAAGTTTCTTAGTTTTGCCTCAGATACAACTCAAAAGTGGAATTTGGAATGCTTTAATTATTGTACAGAAGGTGTTACTGCCCTGAACTTTTAAAGTGAAGGCAGTTTTCCAGGTATTACAGCAACAGTGCAAAAGTATTTTATCCAAAAGAAAGAAGATGTGTGATTTGTTGAAACTTGATGTAGTGAATGTAGTAGTAATGGAATGAGGAAAAGTAGAGGTGGACCTAGGCCATATAGAGGAAAATCAAATAGGAAGAGTTATGCCAAATCAAACACTAAAGGCAAGATTCCCTTTCCCACACCTATGAAGGAGAACTCAGCATAGAACATTTTGTCCTTGGATTAAGACATGACACAGTGATAGTTAGTTACACATAACTTTTGGAACACATGGCATGCTATTTTTGAAGCATTCCATGGCAAGTTCAAGTGTTGAGCATGTGTGCATGTGCACAAAGGTACTCATGATCTCTGCAATTTAGAGATCCTTCTTCTAATACCTGCCATCCAGCAATCGTGAGCAATCCACTAATTAACTAAAAAATAATATTAATATTGCTTAAAGGCAAATACGTCAGGATTTGGATATTACCCTGCACTACCTTAATAGAAGAACACATTCTGCTCAAAGTTCCAAATATGCTTCTAAGGTTTAATCATAGTGTTTCTCCCTTCTCATTTCTGGTTTTATTTTTTTACTAATGTCACTTATAGCATGCCTTTTCAAAATACTGGAGGTCTTTCTGAAAAGAGATTACTTAGATCTCAGCAATGAAAGTACTATAAATCATTCAGATCATGCTTAAAAATTCTTAGCCTATTCTTGGCTACATACGTGGTCTGACATATATATATATAACTCTATCATCAGCTAGATATGAAGAGAATGATGGGCAGAGGAAGAGCCAAGATATCCAGTTTCTCTTCCCTTCTCTGCAAATATCTAACTTCATTCTTGTATCTTGCCATAGAATCATACAATCTGAAGAATACTTGAGTAGTGCAGCCCCCTGCTCAGTGTAGGGTTTGTTGTTAAAGTCTCCCTCATATATTCCTGTCCATCTTGTTTAAAAACTTCCCAAGAGAGACTCTGTCATCTTCAAAGCAGTTTGTTCCACTGCCAAGCAGTTCTCAGCATTAGGAAATGCCATCTATTGTTTAGCTGAAGTTTGCTTTCTTGCACTTTCCATTCTCTGGGACTGGTCTTGCCCTCTGGAACAACTCTCTTCTACCCGTGGCAAGCTTCCACATATTTGAAGACTGCTATCTTAATCTTCTCTTCTGTAGGTGAAACTCACCTAGCTCTTCTAATTATTCCTCATATGACATGATTCCAACCCTTCATCATCCTGGTCTGTAAATACTGCCAGGTTGTCAACATCTTCCTTAAAAGATGGTTCTCAGAATTGGAGACAGTAGTCCATGTATGATATAATACAAATCCATGATAATCTATAACATAAATCAAAATCTATAGCACACTTAGTCTCTCAAGTCTCTAGCTTGCTGAATAATTCCCTGATCTCTGACCCAAATGTCATGGGTTTGGTCTCCTTCTTGTTACCTGACTTTCAGCCAGCCAGTGAACACAGATTTGGGAAGACTAAAAAACCAAAGTCAAAAAGCAAAATGGAGCTGGTTCCCCTCCTCTTTTTAAAAGTCCACCTGAGCGAATCACTTTTCTGTTTCTGATTGGGTCTTCAAAGTCTCACTTAGGAGCTTCAGATGTCTCTGCCAATTTAATTTAACTGGATTGACAGGTCATGTTTGATTGATAGGTTAGATTTTTCCTTTAATAATTACACTGTCTGAACAACAATTGCTGTATACAAGGGTACAAGGGATGATGGATAGACATCATCTTCATCTATACCACATCATCTATACCACACCATCGTCAATGGAAGTTCAGCTCTGTTATATAGCTGGTTGTAGATAAAATTCTGGAAAATACAGAATAAATTAAAAAGAGATGGTAGTTACCAGGTGGATGCTTTTCATATTCTACATGTTTCTTTATCAGGATTTTGATCAAGATGGCTACGCGCGTGCACTGACATGGCACAGCCTGCACAGCATTCCTAGGAAGATTTGATAAATTAACCAATAAATGTGAATTATCCCCAGAAGATACAAATTGAGTGATGAATAGGCAGAGGGCCTAGAATTCCTTTGAGTGTTTGGGATAAGATAAATGTGATCAGGGTGAATTTAATTTGGGTATTAATTTTAAATGTGATATTTTTTCACATTATTTCAGGTGAATTTATATGCTGTTGAATAACCTTCTTTGGCAAGGATATCCTTCAATTCTTTACTTGTAAAAGTGGATTTAAATTTCTAAAGTTACAGACTTATTTGGAGGTATTTATTTCAAATTGAAACCCTGGCTAGAACAACACATTTCAGAATTCAGATCCTCATTAGTCTTAATTTGAAACCAATTATTTAATCCTACTGAAATCCTGGCAAGAACTGGAAACCAGTTGCAATATTTGCATACATATGGAAAAAATGAGTTGCAGGCATAATTTTGCTCCTTTTCTTCATGAGCAGCTCACTTTCATGGCTATTTAAAAATAGCCAATAAATCCATTTTGCAGGGCAAATTGTGCTTTCATAATATTTTTACTTTGGACAACACAAAGCAATTCTTAAACTATTTTTTTGCGTTCATAAGCACTAAGATACCAAATTATCTGGGTCCTGGCTCATATGGAACCAAAGTGGCTTTTCTACTGCAAGCACTGGAACTGAATGCCAATTTTTGAATGTAGGAAGTTGACATTAGAGTAACGTTTATTGGGGGGGGGGGGTGCTCTGAATTGATTGTGCCTGGATGTGGATATATATCATAAAGAATATTTGGTAAGTATTTTAAACATTTCAGTTCAATTCCTAGCTTAAAGAACCATCTTCAGATGCAATGTTGTAGTTTCCCAGAACCTCTTAATTTTTTCCCGCATTTACTATCCAGGAAATATACAAGAGGATGAACCACTTCAAGGAAGCCAAAACATTCCAATTTGATTGCTTCTTGACTCTTTGTCCCTTTTATTCAACTCCGCCACTACAGCTACTGCAACTATGGCTCCCTACTTTGACCCACCTTCTAAATCTCTAATCCATTCCTACTATATAATATCTTAATCTTTGCATCTCTCTCTTTAGATTTGAATGTGATTTGGGATCTGCAATCCCAAAACTGACTTTCCCCAGAGATGACAAATTTCCAAACCTCAGAGCTCCAGGTTGAGTTGCAGACTTGTATTTCTACTTGTGTTTCTCTCTTTTCCTTGGGTGCCTGATCCCCAGAAGTTCTACTGTTATTCATTCCAGTCCTGCTGTGGAATGGGGTGAATTAGAAGCTCAGGCCATAACATGTGAAGTTGTATCAGATCAGACCACTGGAAAATCAGCTATTGCCAAAGCACAAGATCTAAGGCTAGAATTGATAGCTTGGAAACTATTTCACAAGAATGTTGAACTAATGTGGGAAAACACTCCTGATCCTGAAATCATGTGTGATAATGCCACAATGTGAAGTTGATGCAGTGGTGGTGGTGGGGAACTGTGGCAGTCTCTATCCACAAAACTATTTCATACAACTCCTTCTTCAGTAATAATTCTACTGCTGTTAAACCATCTTTGACCAGCTGAAGGTCCAATCCTCCTACCTCATTTTCACCAAATTCCAAAGTTGTTCACTTTGAATTGACAGAAAGAACAAAATGTATTTATTGAAGAGATTTAAAACAAAAAAATAAATGTACTTATACTTCTTTCTACCCTCATTATTCTGTGTGATGACCCAATATCAAGAGACACATGATTACAGCCACCATTTTTGTTCTGGTAAAACTCTAATGTCATTGACAGTTGAAAAAGTAGAAATTCATCTGGCAACATATGTTTTCCTCAGGAAAGATGGGATAATGTTCCCCAGCTGAACTTCTGGTACTCAAGCAGCTATTAAAGAAACTAATAGCAACAGTAGTGTGCAAATGAAGACCTATCAATTTATTTGCTCTCTAATAGCAAATTCAAATGTGTGCTAATAGGATGAGATTAAAAACAAAGTTAATGAGAAGTGAAAGGCAAGTATCATGATCCTCAGATAAACTCCAGATTTGCCAAAGTTGCTAAAAAGAATCTGAAGGTGGACAACAAATATACCCCAAAGCAGAATAGAGTACAAAATAATGTAACTTGGAAAAAAAAATCAGGTGAAGGATGGAATGCCCTGATTGAAAATCCCAAATGAGAACACTTTTGTTAAAAAAAAATGAAAATACACAGCAATGTATTTTCTACTAATCAAAAGATGCAACAATATGTGTTACTATGGCAGAGATTTTGTGATATCTTATACGTTCAGTACAATAATATTTTGTACTGTTCATATTATAGCAGTAAATTCAAACTGTTCCTATTATGGTAGTAAATTCATTAGTAAACCAGTGACTATTGATAAGTATAAAATGCAAGGTAGGGTTTTTTTTCCCTTTCTTTTCTTTATTGGTTTGTATTTTTAGTTAGCTTTTTAATTTTTTTCTTTAAGATTACATATTGTCTTGTTAATTGTGCATGTATAAACTAAATAAATAAATGAAAAGAATGCACAGCAACATATTGTTGCAAGAGATATCAGTTGTAGTTTTGATGCTTGCTTTGCTTCATCAACTGTGATTCATACATTTTGATTTGGAGCACAGACCAGGTTTGAATCTGAGACACAGGTTTGAATTACCCACCCATGGAACTCACTTAGGGTCTATGGGCCACCCAAAGCCATTGAGGAGTTGCTATAAGATAAAATGTGGGGAGTTATCTTGACTTCCCAGAAAGGGAAGTTATAAATGTAATTGACAAATAATAAAATGTCCTTTAATGTAGATTATTAGAAACAAATATATTAAATGCATGCTCATTTTAAGCTCTTGAGTAGTGCATCATTCTGAATGTCCCACTTTAAGAGAACTAAATCTGAAATTTTACAAAGTAAGAGAGCACTCTGCATGAATTTATCCATCATCATTAGTAAAATATAACAACAACAACAACAACAACAGTAATAAATAATTTCTAAACACTTCTAGCTTGTTCAAACAACTTTTTTGCCATTACAAGCTTGTAGCCATTTGCACAGCTCAGGTGTCTATAACTGTGCACCTTTGTCCCATTTGGAAGCTCATATTCTGTTTCAGATGACTGGCTGAATATCTCATTTTTCTGGTCATTGACTGCAATCAAGAAATTCATTCATTGCTCAAATATGTGCAGAAATATTGATTGAACCACTTGAACATTTAGCTGAATTAATCTATGTATATGTTTCAGCAATTCCATTGAGTTCAGGAAAGCTTACTCCATGTCAGCATATGTAGAATTACAGTCTAAAGATCAAAATAAAGTTGAGCAAAATCAAATGCTCTAATGCAGCCAGTGTTTCTATCAGCTCTAGGAACTGGATGTTCTTGAAGAGGAATGATATTGTCTTAACTTGTTACTTATTTGCCTCATTATCTGTGTGCCAGTAACCTCCTTGCATCCTGGGACTGTTGCAATGCAATTATGGCAAGATGAACCAAAATGCTCCTGGCTATGGCTGTGCTTTCCAGAATTGTCATAGAAGCAAATACCACCTTTCAGTACTGGAATGTGCCCACAGAACTGGCATACAAAGGGATCAATTATGTTTTCATGAGATAGTTGAGATTAGGGATAGAAAATCTATTAAGTGCTATGTTCTCCAATGTATACGTGATGTCAGGTTAACTCTGAGATCCATTCGACTGAACTCCTACCATTTATATATTGAAAATATTTTTATTCAGCTCGACATAAAAACAATTCAAAGTGGTTAGTTCAAAATAGCAAATTGTGTGCCCTGCTGACTACCTTGATGAGAACTGAAGTCTCACAGCATAGGAGAGGCATAGATTATGCATTCCTGTCATGTTGTTTAGGTTTGTTTGAATTGTTTTCATGGCAAAAAGAAAGGGGAAAGAACAGTTCCTAGTGGAGGGTTGGAAAACTGTCAACTAGAATGATGAGTTAATAATAGAATTAAGCATGACTTCTGTAGCCTTTGGGAAAAACAACAACTATTCCATGCTTCATTCTCCTCTCCCAAAGTCCATCTCTGCCTATCTTGCAAGAATTCCTGCAGGTGAGCTCTGGGAGAGCACTCTGCCTAAATTCTCACCACACTCTATCCTATATTGAGTATCCTGAGGTTTCTGATACAATATTGGGACAAGTAGAAGAAAATACTTAATTGCAGTATTTGTATAAGAAAAGGAATTGCAACGAGTATGGCTTTTCCCACTTTTGTGTGGCATAATGAAACTACCCAATTTCCTTCTTTGAAACAGTTAAGGATATAGCAATTATTTCCTTCTTTTGACTTAGTATGCATCTTATATATGCAGTGAAGATATGTGAAATCTGCAAAGTTAAGGGGAGGCTTTAGTTCCTCCCTGTCTCAAGTTTTCAGGATAGAGGCCTGGCCAGTAAATCCTAGAATTGTCAAGGCACAGAAAACCTAGAAATAAACCTGGGCATTTAGTTTCTTCCAATATTGAATTAAATTTAGGATTTTTTTCATACTTTCATAATTCCAAATTCACTTTCTGTCCTAGTACAACTCTGTGTGCCATAAAAGTCCAGTGGAATTTTGTTTCTGAATCAGTACTGGGAGAACAAACAGGAAGCAGGAAGGACTTTGTGAGAAACATGCATACACACAAATCTGAGAACCATCGTTTTGTTCTTCTGCATTTGCATTTCTAGTGAAATCTTCAGCAAGACCTAGAGAGCAGAAGTAAGGTGAAACAATAAGCAAACATGTCGCTACCACACAAGATTACTTTCAAAGTATTCAAAGTACTTTCTTTAATGCATATGTATATGAAAGGAAAGCTCTGGCTCTCCAAAATCTGCACACACCTAAAGACCTAAGAAAAATCCCTTTAAATGTAAAGTGACTATTTGCAGTGGTATACATATAAGCAGAAGCAGTGTTCCAATAAGCATGTACTAAGGCCAAGAGAACCCTTTATGGGCTGTTGACCTTTGTGCCTTCCAAAAGTTGCCATTATGATTTCTGCCCAGAGACATAAATAAAGTTAAGTAATAACATTTCACACTTTTCCAAATGCATAGGTCTGCCTTTTCCTCCTTAGTCATTTTGTCAGTAAGAGGGAAAAAGTAATTGTGGAAGGCTGAGAGACTGCTCGCAGGCATTCCTCAGAACTGTGTGAGAGGAGAATCAGACCTTGCTGTTGCATTGCATAAAGGACTTGTTCCTTCCTTGGTTTCCATGCAAGAGGAGCATGTCTAAAAGCGGACCCTGGTTGCACAACATCACAGAATGTATAGAGAGTCATTTGGCAGATTTCCTCTGTGCAGATGCTCCTTCACAGGTTTCTCACAGATACTCCTTCAAAAAGAAAGCAGGGAGAGATACACACATGCACACGTCTCACACACACACACACACACACAAACCTATCTTGCTGTCTTGAGGTCACAGAGGAAAGGTAAAATATAGTGTTATAAAGCTAAAGGGAAAACATGGGCACCAGGTGAGAATTTTGTTCAGGATAGTTTGCCAAAGTGAGAATTCCAATAGAAGAGAATGTATGTAGCTCAGGGTTGAACTGCGTACTCTCTGAGCTCGGTTGTTTGCTTGCAACCATTTCATTCCCCAACTAGGTAACATCATCAGTGCTAGTGAGCGTGGGGTTTTCTTCCTGTTTATAGCTTACCCTTCCAGTGTTGGTGGAGGTATGGTTAGGCTGTTGCTTACTACTTGATTGTTTGTCTGGTGTTAATCACCGCTCATCTGGGTGTAGGCTGCTGGAGAGAATGTGTTCTGGTCTCTTTGTTTCCTTCTTAGCTTTTTTATTGTCTCTTTTGAATGGTGTGTAAATGTGGTTTATCTCTATGTGTCTATTGATGGCTGATTTGTCTGGATGCCAAGCTTCCAGGAATTCTCTTGCATTTTTGGATTTAGCTTGGTCTAGGATGCTCAGTTTCCCAGCTGAAACTATGGCTGAGTCTCTCCATGTGTTGTGAGCTTAAGGAGTTTTCATTGTGTCTTCTGACTGCTAGTTGGTGTTCATGGATGCGCTCTGCTAGTCTTCTGCCTGCCTGTCCTACATAGTGGCTGTTACAGTCCTTACCCTGTATGTTGCAGCTGACTCCTGTATTTTCTTCTCCGGCTACTGGTCTTTTGGTTTACTGAAGATGTTTTGGAGGGCTTTACTTGGTTTGTGTGCTATGATGCTGCTGTCTGGTTGTAATAGTCTGTTGGTTGTTTCTGAGATGTTTTTGATATATGGCAGTGTTACAAAGGTAAGTAGGAGTTAAGAAAGAAAGAGTTCAAAAATAAGTAGTCATCAGTTGTCCATCATTTCAACACCTCCAGATCTTTATGGCCTTATTTCCAATCCATAATATATTCTCATCCAATATGAGGCAGGAAACCTGCACATATTTTAATGTTGCCTGCAGAAGTTCTAATTGTCCAAGGCCACTATTTTTTCCCTGCAGCATTTGCCTAGGGAAATATATCTGCTATAGGAAGGCATTAGTCTTAGTTACTGCAGCAGTCACAGTACCAGTCTTTTCATCTTCCTCTCATGTATTTGAATGACTAGCAGCAAGGAGCAAAGGTGGGTATGATTCTTAAGAGACCTGAAAACTAAGGGCCACATTCATCTACTGTCCCTTTGACTGATTCCATTCGTCCTATTGATAATGTTTTCAAGCAAAAGAAGGAGGAGGATGAATAATAGTGGCCCATTTACTGTCTTACTTTACAGTCCTTCCCTTTTCATAACTAAGAAAATGCATGGCTGATTGTATACGTGACAGTGTGATATGCAACATGATTGCTTCTAGGACAGATTGGTCAACAGAATTATCTGTAGCCCATCCAGTCTGTCAGCCATATATCAAATCACCTGTAGAATTTCTGTGCCATTCTCAAATTTTATTTATTTTATTAATTAGATGTATATCCCACCTTTATATCCCTTATAGTGCTTCTTCCTCCCATTTTTTTCCTGTAACCAGATTCTGTATGTAGGTTGTGTGATACACTGTGAGTGTCTTTAGGTCACCAAGTGAGTTTCTGTGGCTGAAGATGGACTTGAATCAGGATCTCTCCACTCCTAGTCCGGTATACCACACTGGCGCTCAACTGTCAATCTCAAAGCAGGAAGACTGAAAAGGGCACACACAATCCTTCTCACTGTTCACCAACTCTTTTGCCTCCCTGACTGGGAAATCAGAGTGGAAGCCTATCAACTACTAAAAGTTATATGCTGGGAAACTTCTGTTCTTGGGAACCATAATGAGATTTGTAAGACAATTTTCCTCCTGAGTATGATGATTCTTCATAATATAGATAACCCTGTGTACCTTATGGGATTTCATTTTACCTGCCTTGTGTTTGACCTTTATCGATAGTTTTAGTTACCCTATACCACTGGCAGTTCATGGAAATGATTCATTGACCACTTACGATGAAATAGCTTCACTAACTTCCCTGGAACCACAGCAGTGAAAACAGCCTTTTTATCATGCCTTTAGAGTTATAGCATTTTTATACTGACTAGTAAATTAATGTTTGAAGAATAGTAATCACAGGAAACAGATTTTTCTAGAATCAACTAAACAGGACTGAAATTAATAGAGACACATTTACAAGTCTATTTATGTAATCTGAAAAGTCTTTTTTTTTCTGTCTGTGTTTCCATTTGGGGATGTACAATTATATAGTATTTGTCATTCAGACAATCATTTTTGAACCAATTCTGTTTATAACACCAATCCTGGGAAAAATGATTATAACTCATCCTGACACTCTGTTTCCGTGAATGTGCTATTACAGAAGTTACATGCAGAACTTCATGAAATCCAGAAACTCACTGTATGAGCACCATCTTGAGCACTGAAAACTGGCTTCTTAAAAAAAATTGTAACATGCAAACATTTTTTTTTTCCAACCAATCAACTGGTAAAAAGGCAGATAACAAGTCCAATGTTGAATATAAGAAAACTCTGTTCTGTTATCTTCTCAAGTATAGAAGATTCTGTCATCTACGAATATTCTATCTTTCTAATAATCATAAAGTTCCCTTCTATGTAGCAACATACAAAAGAATAGTCTTATTTAGAGGCAATTGCATCAAACTATTATTTATACCAAATGGTCAAATGTATAGGAAGCATCCAAGAATGAGATCAGTTCCTGTGGACCTTTGGTTTTCCTAAGGTAGTAACTGAAAGCAAATTAGACATCTAATACTGCACCAAAAATTAATTCCATTCAGAAAGCCCAGATGAGAACAATTTCATTGTGGAAGTAAGAAAAAGCTAAAGGGGAAAAATATTTTGACAATTTATCACAATGAAGCAATAAATTTGACTATGAAGATTTCTGATGTCATGGGCACCCAGTTGTTTCTATGATAACAACATATTCATGCCAGTTTCAATATGTTTATCTCCCTCCAGTCATTACTCTGAGCTAAATCTGAAATTAATACACTTTTCCAGTTGATGGGGATAGCTTGTAAACACCTAGGATGTTTTCCTTGGCCATGTCTGTGCTGCTCCTGTAGCAATTGTGATACGACAACAATATTTCCATTGGCATAGTTGCTCAGTCAGCCACATGGAAAACTTGACTCATTTATGTGAAAAAGAGAAAAGGACTTTCAAACAGTTACTGATATTAAAACAGGCAACTTTTCAACAGTAAGGCTAGGTCCCAATTAGTGGAAATACATATTTAGCTGACTTGTGGACTGTGTCTCCTGCCAGATAGCTCCATCTCAATGTTCTCTTCCTTGCCTTGAGTCAATAAACAGTTCAAGATTTCCTGGACTCAGAAAATTGCCCTCAATGCCAAGTACTATGGGTATATTAAAACCATACCTACAACAATAGCTTTCCACAGGGAAGCACATCTAACTAATTACCCTCTTGTTCAAGTGAGCATTTAAACAGAGAAGTTAAAAAGCTGAAGATACACAAGGCTCCTAATTAAGGAAATAACTGGTCTGGGGCATTATAGAAATATTGACGAAATTCTAGGCACTTACCCCACATTCCATTCAGAACGACATACCTGAAATGCCTTTGCAATACGATTTGATTGTGGGGCTTAGTGTGGTGGATTGAGATGAGTGAATCATTATCTGTCATTTATCTGGTACTTAGAGGAGAGAAGAAAAGAAAAAGGGTCAGAATAAAGCTGGGCATAATGCAACTGCAATTTTGTCCAATTAATTTCATATTCATTCCTTTCCCTTCCAGACTTTGATATGGACTGTCACTCACATCCATCACTATGTAGCGGAATTAGAAATTTTGACTTCCTTTTTGACAACTGGGGGAATCGAGTCTAAAGGCTATTTCATTCAAATGAATCCCATGCAGTGAAGGTAGATTCACATGCACTATGCAATGTGGCATTCAAGGTGCTCCAAAGGCTTTTCTAGTTTGCTGTTGTTAAAAGAGAGAAAACTGGAAAACCCTGGGTAATCTATATATCCATTTCCCACTTACTTCTGAGATTTATAGCTCAAGATTTCACCAGTAAATGTTGCTCAAGGTGGAAAACAAAATAAGGAAGGAAGGAAGGAAGGAAGGAAGGAAGGAAGGAAGGAAGGAAGGAAGGAAGGAAGGAAGGAGGAAGGAAGGAGGGAGGGAGGGAGGGAGGAAGGAAGGAAGGAAGGAAGGAAGGAAGGAAGGAAGGAAGGAAGGAAGGAAGGAAGGAAGGAAGGAAGGAAGGAAGGAAGGAAGGGAGGAAGGATTATGACGTATCTGTGTGTCATCCTTCCAGGCTAGAAATAGAATCCTTGAAGAAGACAGTGACATTAAATTAGTAGAACATATACTTCATAAAAAGCAGCTTTAGGGTTCTTGCTTCTGCATAGCATGTGTTAGAGGTACTGCACAGATACTGGTAAAAAAGAATGGTGCTAAACATTATTCTGCATATCTTACAATTATCTTCCATTTATATGGGGGAAGGGATTTCATTTTGTTTTCCAAACAAGTACAAATTAGGGAAATGTTCCTTGGAGTGAGGACATAAGATTCTTGCGCTTCCTCAGGAGGTGGCTTAGGAACTTGTGCTAATGTGTTTTCAGTGCACAGGTATCTCTTCTCCTTGGCTTCTCCCTGACTTCAGGAGGCAACCCTTCCATTGATTTTGCAGGAGAAGTGATGTGTCAATTAAAAACAAAAGAATATGAATATCATCTTCCACCATCTTGAAGTTACCAGTTAAGCTCAAATTATCTCCAAACTAAGTTACAGAATAAATTTTAAAGCAACTCAAAATTGAGGGGTTTTAAATAATAATAATAAAGCTTGCTTCAGACAGGGAGAAAACTGCTCCAAAACAGAAAGCTGGCTTCCCCACAGTATTATTGAAGACTAAAACTGATCTCAGCTAAATAGTTTAGAATTGACCTTCAGAGCCTCCATGAAACTGCTCTCAATTATCAACAGTACATGGAATCGGGAACACAGGGACTTTTAATATGATTGCACCCATCCACGTAGAAAGCAATTTTGTAGGCTATGGACAGGACAACACTCACCCTGCATGCTGTGGTGTTCATGGTGGTAGGGTAGTATTTTCAATGACATCTCTTTGGTAAATTAAATTTCTGATCTCTGTTGAGTTTCTAAACTTGTGACTGACCGCAGAACTTCTGGCCATCTTAGAACTCCAAAGGATTAAGAAAAAGCAAACTCGAAAAGGAAGATACCTCAGTCTGGTCAGATATCAAGATTATGCGGCCAAGAAAAGAAACTCCAGAGCTGTCAGGTCATGCCTTGGGATCTTTTATGCTTTACGAATTAAACTGAGCTTGGCCTGATTGAGGCACCACTGGCTCAGTGAGTGTCTCAGTAATGCAACCCATTATGTTTATTATTAAGAAATATATTCCTATCTTGACTTTCTTTAAAATCTGTTAAATGGGAGCTGCTTATCAAAGGGATATGTTCCAAAGAGTGTTAAGTAGGATACAATTTCCTATTCATTTATTCTTTCCCTTCCTTTTTTATTTATTTATTTTTTTCATGTCAAAATCTGAGTTTACCATAGTTCTAAGTGAATATAAATCAGGACATGAGTGTAATTCTCTCTCTCTCTCTCTTTGTATGTATGTATATGAATAGATTTAGAGGATTAGATTTGGTAGATAGAGTGCCTGAAGAACTATGGACGGAGGTCTGTAACATTGTACAAGAGGCAGCATCTAAAACCATCCCAAAGAAAAAGAAATGCAAGAAAGCAAAATGGCTGTCTGATGAGGCTTTACAAATAGCTGTGGAAAGAAGGAATGCGAAAAGCAAGGGTGAAAGGGAAAGATATAAGCAACTGAATGCAGATTTCCAGAGAATAGCAAGGAGAGATAAGAAGGCCTTCTTAAATGAACAATGCAAAGAAATTGAAGAAAACAATAGAATGGGGAAGACTAGAGACCTCTTCAAGAAAATTGGAGATATCAAAGGAACGTTTAGTGCAAAGATGGGCACGATAAAGGACAAAAAGGGCAGGGACCTAACAGAAGCAGAAGAGATTAAGAAGAGGTGGCAAGAATACACAGAAGAACTATACAAGAAAGATCTTAATGTCCCTGATGTCCATGCTGGTGTGGTCACTGACCCTGAGCCAGACATCCTAGAGAGTGAAGTGAAGTGGGCCTTAGGAAGCATTGCTAACAACAAAGCTAGTGGAGATGACAGTATTCCAGCTGAGTTATTTAAAATACTAAAAGACGATGCTGTTAAAGTGCTGCACTCAATATGCCAGCAAGTTTGGAAAACGCAACAGTGGCCACGGGATTGGAAAAGGTCAGTTTACGTTCCAATTCCAAAGAAGGGCAATGCCAAAGAATGCTCAAACTATCGCACAATTGCACTCATTTCACATGCTAGCAAGGTTATGCTCAAAATCCTACAAGCTAGGCTTCAGCAGTACGTGAACCCAGAACTACCGGATGTACAAGCTGGGTTTCGAAGAGGCAGAGGAACTAGAGATCAAATTGCCAACATTCGCTGGATCATGGAGAAAGCACGAGAGTTCCAGAAAAGCATCTACTTCTGCTTCATTGACTATGCAAAAGCCTTTGATTGTGTGGATCAGAACAAACTGTGGCAAATTCTTAAAGAGATGGGGATACCAGACCACCTTACCTGTCTCCTGAGAAATCTGTATGCGGGCCAAGAAGCAACAGTTAGAACCGGTCATGGAACAACCAATTGGTTCAAAATAGGGAAAGGAGTACGACAAGGCTGTATACTGTCACCCTGCTTATTTAACCTATATGCAGAGTACATCATGAGAAATGCCAGGCTGGAAGAATCACAAGCCGGAATTAAGATTGCAGGGAGAAACATCAATAACCTCAGATATGCAGATGATACCACCCTAATGGCAGAAAGTGAAGAAGAACTAAAGAGCCTCTTGATGAGGGTGAAAGAGGAGAGTGCGAAAGCTGGCTTGAAACTCAACATTAAAAAAACTAAGATCATGGCATCTGGACCCATCAATCCCTGGCAAATAGAAGGGGTAGAAATGGAAGCAGTAACAGACTTCATTTATTTGGGCTCCAAGATCACCGCAGACGGAGACTGCAGCCATGAAATTAAAAGACGCTTGCTCCTTGGGAGGAAAGCTATGGCAAACCTAGATAGCATATTAAAAAGCAGAGACGTCACCTTGCCGACAAAGATCCGCATAGTCAAAGCTATGGTTTTTCCAGTAGTAATGTATGGCTGTGAGAGCTGGACCATAAAGAAGGCTGAACGCCGAAGAATTGATGCCTTTGAACTGTGGTGCTGGAGAAGACTCTTAAGAGTCCCCTGGACTGCTAGGAGGTCAAACCAGTCAATCTTAAAGGAAATCAACTCTGATTGCTCATTGGAAGGATTGATAATGAAGCTCAAGCTCAGATACTTTGGTCACCTAATGCGAAGAGAGGACTCTTTGGAAAAGACCCTGATGCTGGGAAAGATGGAAGGCAAAAGGAGAAGAGGACGGCAGAGGATGAGATGGCTAGATAGCATCACTGAAGCAATGAGCATGAAATTGAGCAAACTGAGGGAGGCAGTGAAAGATAGGAAGGCCTGGCGCAATATGGTTCATGGGGTCACGAAGAGTCGGACACGACTTAACGACTAAACAACAACAACAAATATGCATATGTATATGTATATGTATATACATATACATTCATATTCATTCATTCAGGATTAACTAAACCAGAACAGGATTAAAAAGAGCTGAAAAATGAGATGCTGTTTACAACAGATTGCTGGCCTAGCTGGAACACAAAACCTGCATATGTTGTCATGTAGACCAAAACACAATGTAGAAATATAGTTACCTTCACTTTCATAGGCTTCTTCATTACACAAGCAAAAATCTCTTATATGCAAGTATTACCCCAATTCAGTGGCTCATTTTTGATGTAGAAATTGTATATGGAGCTCCCGCATATCTATCAGGTTTCACATTCATGAGTTCTATAGGTTACCTGTCCAAGCAATTTATTTCAAAAGAATAAGTACTGTATGATGATACTTTTTTCTTCCAGAAAATTACTTGTAAGTGTAAAAATATTAAACGTACTAAAATACAAGTAATTTTGGGGGGATTATTCTATGAATGGCGTAGTAGCAGTAGTGAAGTCAGTGGGGAATGGCAGCAAAGGGAAAGTAGAGAGAAGGCAAAAGAGGGAAGCTGTGGTGAGAAATGCTGTGGGAGAGGTAGCATGAGAAGAAAGGCAATGCAATGAAAGGAGAGAGCCAAACAGCAGCGGGAATGGCTGAAAGAAAGAAGCACTGAAGGTGGAGAATGTTGAAGAACATGCAGAAAAAGTGGAAAATCCAGCAATATATAGGTAGAAAGGTGGGGAGAAGGCTGCAGGGCAGATGAAGGGTATGGCAGAAGGAACCCAACCTCACCAAGCTTTAGGCTGAACTTTCTGCTAAGAAGTAAGGCCTAAAGCTACCTAATGACTGAGGATGGTTTTTTTTAGGCTTTTCTCAACCCGAAGAACCTTCAGAAGATTCTCCTAATACTCCTGAGTTGTAAATGGTCAGGTATAATACAAGCACCGTGAAACCCGTTGAGAAGAATAGCTTTAACCTGGCCTGTATCTCCATTATATTAAGGCCACACCTAGGCTTGGCATAGTGAAGCTAAACTGATCAAAGTGACTGGAAGGTTGCCCAGATTTTTTTTTTCTTTAAAAATAATCCTAGCACAATAATTTTGAAATTAACATTATCAATAATTTAATACAGTCTGCAGGCTAGTTGGGCCTGACTTAGGAAGTGAAGTTATGAAGGGAGCATATAATTCTAGCAGTCCTCAAAGCAGGAAGCTTTTTCCTTGAGGAATAGTACACTTGAAAATTGTAGATTACAATTTAATATTAACCAGATTTCTACATTAAATGTGATTTCCGAGAACGATTTGATTTCTCTCGTACCTTTACTCCCTTTAATTGATCAAAACTGTGCACCAGAGCAAACAGCTCCTGGAATGAAACCATGTCTGTCTGCAATTTAAATGTCAGCTTTTGCAATTGCTGAACACTATCAGATTTTGCTGTCACTCACTTGCTCTTCTGTCAGTCTTAATTTGCTTCTGAAGCTGGCCTTTCTCTCATATGGCCTTGTTTTGCTTCTACTGCATGGCTACACATAATCAAAGTGGGCTAAGAAAATGAAACATCCTTCATAGTGTCAGACATAAATTGAAACATGTGGTGGAGATCCAGCCTTCATCCACACAACCACTGGAGACTATAGAAACTGCTGTTGGCTGAGCCCATAATTTGACACCACCAGTTTATTAACTCCTTTGAGCTGGACTTCCATCACCTTTCCAAACCCTATTGAATGTTCAGATATTAAGCTTTCTGGGTGGCCTTTGGCAAGTCCAAAATCTATGTCTCTGGTTATGCTAGGGATTTTCTTTAGCAGTTGTACACTTGAAAATGTACTGTTGTTATCCTCAGAACAACAAACATCATTGCTCTAATGACACTGGGACCTAGCCTATAGTGTTATCACTATCTCTGTATGAAATAGTCACATAGTCTTAGAAACAGAGAAACCTGCCTTATACAGTATCAGACCCTAGGTTCCTCTAATTGATATTGTCTACATGATTAGCTACAAGTCTTGGCAGTTTCTAGATATATATCTTTCCATTCCTACCTGGAGATAGTGGGAATTGAATCTAGGAACTCCTGGATGCAAAGCTGAGGGGAAAAAAAGGAAAGAAATTATATACAGTCATGTGAAAAAGAAAGTACACCCTCTTTGAGTTCTATGGTTTTATGTATCAGGACATCATAAACATCATCTGGTCCTTAGCAGTTCTCAAAAGTAGGTAAATACAACCTCAGATGAACAACACATAACATATTACATCATGTCATCATTTATTTTACAAAAAGAAAGCCAAAATGGAGAAGCCATGTGTGAAAAACTAAGTATACCCTTACTGCTTCCATAGGTATGAAGAGGCTAAGTAGCAGCCAGGTGCTGCTAATCAAATGCCCTTGAACAATTGATCATCAGCAAGTGTGACTACCTCTATAAAAGCTGAAGTTTTAGGAGTTTGCTGGTCTCAAGCACTGGGGTGTGTGTTAACACAATGCCAAAGAGTAAAGACATCAGCAATGATCTTAGAGAAGCAATTGTTGCTGCCCATCAATCTGGGAAGGGTTATAAGGCCATTTTCAAACAATTTAAAGTCCATCATTCTACAGTGAGGAAGATTATTCACAAGTGGAAAACATTCAAGGCAGTTGCCAATCTTCCCAGGAGTGGACGTCCCAGCAAATTCACCCCAAGGTCAGACCGTGCAATGCTCAGAGAAATTGCAAAAAATCCAAGAGTGACATCTCAGACTCTACAGGCCTCAGTTAGCATGTGAAATGTTAAAGTTCATGACAGTACAATTAGACAAAGACTGAACAAGTATGGTTTGTTTGGAAGAGTTGCCAGGAGAAAGCCTCTTCTCTCGAAAAAGAACATGACAGCACCGCTTAGGTTTGCAAAGTTGCATATGAACAAATCACAAGACTTCTGGAACACTGTCCTTTGGACAGACGAGACCAAAGTGGAGATGTTCGGCCATAATGCACATCACCATGTTTGGCAAAAACCAAACACAGCATATCAGCACAAACATCTCATACCAACCATCAAGCACAGTGGTGGAGGAGTGATGATTTGGGCTTGCTTTGCAGCCACAGGGCCTGGGCACCTTGCAGTCATTGAGTCGACCATGAACTCCTTTGTATACCAAAGTATTCAAGAGTCAAATGTGAGGCCATCTGTCTGACAGCTAAAGCTTGGCCGACATTGGGTCATGCAACAGGACAATGATCCCAAGTACACCAGCAAATCTACAACAGAATGACTGAAAAAGAAAAGAATCAAGGCGTTGCAATGGTCCAGTCAAAATCCAGACCTCAATCCGATTGAAATGCTGTGGCAGGACCTCAAGAGAGTTGTGCATAAACAAATGCCCGCAAACCTCAATGAACTGAAGCAATGTTGTAAAGAAGAATGGGCTAAAATTCCTCCACAACGATGTGAGAGACTGATAAAGTCATACAAAAAATGATTACTTCAAGTTATTGCTGCTAAAGGTGGTTCTACAAGCTATTGAATGTGTACTTACAGTAGTTTTTCACACATGGCTTCTCCATTTTGGCTTAGCCAAAAGAACTCCAACATTTTGGCTTAGCCCAGGTTTAGCCCAAAGAACTCCAAGAGACAGTGCAAATTCAGTTCTGCTGTGTTTATTAGCTACAACCTCTAGAAAGAATCTCCCCAGACTGAACCCTAGCTCCCAAGCCAGCAAGCCACAACACCGTGAATTCCTCAGGGAGGTGCCAGCCTCATCCTCTTGAATTTCCCACGCTCTTGCGGCGAACTAAGAACACGCTTATCTCCCTGAGCCTGGCCTTCATAATTCCATTCCATCACAAAAACCATAGAACTCAAAGAGGGTGTACTTTCTTTTTCACATGACTGTAAACATTCAATCATTCATATTTCTGTTCATACCTGATCAACAGAGCATTTGCTTCCAAATAGATAATTACTGGGGACAGGGGGGTGGGGGGGAGAAGTACCATGTGCATATCTCTTAACTAAAAACAGGATCTATGCAAATGCCATCCTCTGAGTATATTTTAGTCAAGATATTTTAGTCAAGATTTCTCCTTCTCTGAGCAGTTCTTCAACCCCTTCCTTTAAGAAGAATGTGGTTTGCACCTGGCCTAGTTGTCAACCAAAATGCAAACCAAAATTCCTATGGAGCTGTGCAACAGTGTAACATTAATCCAACTATTTCCCGCTGATATGATGCAAATTGATGGGAAGGTTTACCACAACAATGCCTCATGTCGTGTGGAATGCCACCGTGGCCTTCAGACAACCATTCCCTGGAAACATTTACAGCTTCTTTAATTCCCTCTTAGCTTACAGATTAATACCAGTTTTGTTTGGATAGGCCACTGTACCACAGAAAACCACACAGGGCCTATAGATTTCCTTAAGCCAAAGTTTGGAAAACTGAAAATTGGCAAGCATGATGGAAAAGCACATTTCCTGCTCCCTTACATACACACATTTCCTTCCCAATTTGTTAAGTCATGCAGCTTTTCTGTGACTCAAACCCTCTATGGCAGCTTTTTTTCCTTCATTAAGCATTACAGCATGTTCAAGATGCTGTGAAAAATTCTGATCTAAAGTAGTCTCTAAGACAGTGTTGTCCAAACTTGGCCACTTTAAGATGAGTGGACTTCAACTCCCAGAATTCCCCAGCCAGCCATGCTGGGAGTTGAAGTCCACTCATCTTAAAGTGGCCAAGTTTGGACAACACTGCTCTAAGATAAAGAATACCCAGAAATCAAAATAAAGAGCTTTGCTCCATCCGTACATTAAAGCTGTGATGAAGTTCTTGTAAAATATGCAGCATTAAATTAAAACAGAGATCCATGCATAATATTAAGAATAAAAAATGTCTTCTGTTTCCAACAATAGCCAGCATGTTGAAAGAATATCACAGTCCTATCCAGCTGTTTGTCCCTAGCATCTGGCTCTGGAAATTGCTCCTGATTAAAAATGTTGTTATCATCACTCTGTTTGTCTAAACACCTAAACATAATGCATATGACAAATACTTATATGAACATTCACCCACAAAATCATAGAACAGTTAGGGGAACATTTTTTAATCTTCCCTTCAAAGTCCCAATAATTTCATTGAGCTCCATGTAGACTTATCAGTCAGAATACACTTCAGTTCAATTACAGCGTAAATAAATTGAAATATTAATAGCTCCAGCTAATACTACAATTTTATGGCAAGATAAACTTCCTTTCAGTTTTGGAACATCTTTTTACTGGGTACCCACATTCTAAAATGCTCTATTTGTTTATTTAAAAAAAAAACCCACACAAAATTAGTCTCTATAAGGAATTCTATTTAAACATCAGTCATCAACTGCAACTGGAAAAAAGTCTGAGTAAATTGCAATCTAGAGGCCCCCATGTCCCACTTCTCCTGTAGAAAAAAAATGCTATGTACCTTGTTTCTTTGTGCACAGGCTAGTCTTTGAACCCCTACATCAGTGTTGTCCAAACCTGGCCACTTTAAGATGAGTGGACTTCAACTCCCAGAATTCCCCAGCCAGCCAAATTCTGGGAGTTGAAGTCCACTCATCTTAAAGTGGCCAAGTTTGGACAACACTGCCCTACATTGTAACACTGCACCTTTGGAAAACGCTTCAATGTGCTGACCTCTCCAATTCAGTTCTCAAGGATGAGAGGACTAATGTATCATGATATTGGTCTTCCCGCAAGGCAGATTTCTGCTCCTTCATATATATGTCTGAATTCTCAATAAAAAAGACCAATATAAATTCATTACTCCATTTAGGGGCAAATGGGGAATGTACTTAAGTGTGACCACACAATAAAATGAAAGAAAAAGCCAAAAACCCAAGACACCTTTCAAAATGAGTTGAATTTTGATATCCTCCAGGAAGGGGGAACACGGGGTAGATTTAATTCCTCTTTAGCAGTTCTTTTCGTAACATGTAAGAAATAAATAAAAACATGTGCCTCAGTGTGAAGTTGCAGATTTTTAATTACTGTTTCCAAAATTGTTATGCTGCTTTTTTCCTCCCTTCTTAAAAGAAAAAAACAACAAAAGCCAGAAACACCCTAACAAACCACTTCTATGCTTTTATTAAGAAAATTATAGTGACGCATTCATGAAAATGCCAGCAGCCTAGTTTGACTTGAAGGAGACGTTATGTTAAAGTTGTTTTACACCTATAAAACTAGCAAAACTAGTAAAATAAAAATATGAAATGCTAACTTTGAACATTTTGTCCCATCTACTGGCTTCCCATCCCCACAGGTACCTGCAGCCCTCTGTCACCAAAAGATTGCTATTCCTGACGTAACATCTTCTGTTATATCCAGAGGCCCAGAAAGAAGAAGTGATCTGCTAGATATATTTGCCCTCTACATATGGAGGTCAACACACTGGTTACCTGTGCTCCCCCCAAATGTAAGTAGAATCTCATAATTGTTTATAACCTCAGAAGAGGGTTAATAATTATGACAAAATATTGTGGGAGGCTTGTTTCTATCAGCAGAAGTATAATATGAGTGTGGGGAATCAAATCTGAGGGATTACTGCTACAGCCATTCTGTCCCCTTGGAGAAGCACCTCACAGACTCTGTATGGAAGGATTAGCAGCATGTATAATGGAAGACCTGGCTGTTCAGTTAGGGCCAATCCTGAGTCCTTGAGATGGAAATAAATCAGATTATCAACTCATGCCAATGTTTTCCTAGAGCAGTGTTTTTCGACCTTGGCAATTTTAAGATGTGTGGATTTCAACTCCCAGAATTCCCCAGCCAGCACACATCTTAAAATTGCTAAGTTTGAAAAACACTGGCCTAGAGCATCGAAAGGTCAGATCTTCACCCAAACAAATGTGTTTGTTCTTTGCATGAGCAAGAAGAAATGTTTCAGTACAAAAGTGGACTCAAATGTACATTTCCCTGAAAATGTGCACTCCTAAAAGTAATTAGAAAAGGTGATTTGGGTGATGTACCTCTCTCCCAATTGGCTCCTCAACTACTTTTGGAGAAGACCTGCATAAGACTATTCTTGTCAGTCAATACTTCTGGACAAGGCAAAGCACCAGCTGTTGACCATCATCTATCATTTTTTCAGGATAACTCAAACAGAGTGAGTTATGTTACATCCCACCAAATGCAACTATATCTAGGACTCTTTAAGTTACAGGTCTCACCAGTGAAGAGTACATTCACAGAAGAAAAGTTAACATGTGAAGTGAGAATGATTCCCCCTTTTCCCTCAGCAACACAGAAAATAACATTGATTGCCTGTGGAGATTATTTCATTGATTTCAGATGGATATTGGTAACAACAAGTGTATCAATTTACAGATACCATGGGGATTATCAGGCACTTTTGGACAAGCTTTTCCACACCATCGTGGTGCCAACTTTGGTCCTTTTTTGAATATATAAATATCATTAACATAAATTGCAATAACTCGCCAAAAATTGTCCATAAGATTTTTGGATATTTTTTTTTTAAGCATCTTAGGCAGGCTGGCTGTCTCATGGTTCAAAGGCAACAAGCTGTTTCTAGTGGCATGAGGGTGAGATATCTGTGTAAACAGATGAAAATATGAATTGATGAGTTGTGTTGGCTGTAGGAATAGATGAACATTTGGACGTATCTGGAGCCAGTACTGCAGCTGGTGTAATGGCTTTGGGGTTTCCTTTAAGAACCTCCCAGTCTGTGGTCCTATGGAAATGAATAGGGGTGACAAAGAGGCCATTCATTTCAACCGGGCTAATATAAGAAAATCTCCTGTAGATGATGTCTTTAATGGATACAGTGGTTGGGTTTTTATACATCAATATTTATTGCAACCCTGATATTCTCTATTGAGTCTTCCCTACCCTAACTTCATAATTCAGGCCATAATGTCCACTCCCCCAACCCCCACGATATCATTGTTTATGAATTATTACAAATATAATTTTATTAGCCAGCCAAAAGTAATAATGTTTACATTGTGAATCTGGAAGAGTTACTGTTCCAAAAAATATATGTGAATGATGGAAAAAGAAAAAAAAAATGTTGGGAACACCAAAAATGCAAAGCAATAACTAGTGCCCACTAGTAATAAATGTTAGACTATATACAAATCCTGCTTTCTACTTTAACTCTGAATACTGTTCCTATATAAATAATAAAAAGTTATGATCATGAATGGACACATATGATCATTGTATCTTTTAAGCTCAGTTCAGAAAGAATTTTGTCCACTGGGTAGAGAGTTGTAATTTAGCATTTCATACATATCGCAGCTACTGTACTTATAGTTACTGTACTTTGTTACTGTACTTATAACAAAATCTCAAGGAATATCAGTTTTATGACATCTGTTCCACAGATATCAGAGTCAGGGAATGTACACTCCAAATTATATCTTCAGGTGAGTGGCTAGAAATTGGTCTCAGAATTAACCAAGTTCTTTCTCCTTCTTCACTGGGGGTGGGGAAATAGCTCCATTTGTTGAGCAACATTCTGGCAGTATGTGTGTGTGGTGTGTGTATGTATGTACATATTGCTCACCATTAAGTCGTCTTCTTCCTTGTGGTGTTCATTAGATGTTCTATAACTCTTTGCATATGCTGACTGGAAGTTTTGGGAGTGATGATACCACTACATGTCTGGATCACACCAATATGGACATGGTTCCTTTACCTAATACTCTTCACCAATCCAATCTGAATTACAACAAAAAATTCTCATTATTGTCATTGTTATGAGCATCATTGACTCTAGCTCATCCTGGGCCACACAATTTTGGACTGAACAAGTACAAATTTCCTTCCTTCCTTCCTTCCTTCCTTTATATACTTACTTACTGGGCTTAAAGGTCACTCCAGGCACTGTAGACATGGTATATTTACTTGATACAGCAATCAGATTAAATACAATAGATAAAAAATTAAAAACCAAAATCAAAGCCCAGGCATTATTAGCAACAGTTCACACACACACATATATATACTTCTGTAGGGAGGAACAAGTTACTATATCAAATCCCAAAAGTCCACAAGAAGAACCAGGTCTTCGTAGTTTTTTGAAAACTCAGGAGCATTGGGGTCAATCTAATTTCTGGGTGAATGTTGTTCCCGGGATGGGGGGCAGCAACTGATAAGGCACTACTCTGTGATCTCTGTAAATGACATTCCCTGGACTAGGGACCTAGAGACCCCTCTCTTCCTGACCTTAATGGATGGGCAAAGTCCCTGGAAGTAAGTGGCCTTGAAGATACCCAGATTTTAAGACATGAAGGGTTTTAAAGGTGACAACTAGCATCTTGAATTGCCCCTGAAAGCCAGTTGGCAACCATTGCAGCTCTTGGAGCAGAGGTGTTTCATATTGATTAACACCTGTAATTGCATGAAGCACTGCATTCTGGACCAGCTGAAGCTTCTAAGTGGACATCGGGGCTGCCCCAGGTACAGTAGACTGCAGCAGTACAAACAAGAAATGACCAAGGCATGAATGACAATGAGCAGGACCACCCACTCCAGGAAAAGTCAATGCTCAAGATGGATCAATGCAAAAGGTCTCCTAGTTATAGCTACTACTTGCTATTCAAACAAGAGCTGTGAGTCCAGAAGGACTCAGATTACAAACCAGCTCTGTGCGGGGAAACTTGATCCCACAAAGAACTGCTATCTCTGGAATCAGAAGGCTTCTGTACCCACAGCTACTCCATTTGAGTGTAAGCCTGTTCAATCCTATCCAACTCCATTAGTGTAGACTTGTCCAGTCCCATCCAGACCCTAACAGCCTTTGGGCACTGGAACAGAACCCAGACTACATATCTTCTTTGGCTTTCAGTCAGCATACTGATCTCAGTCAGCATACTATGATCCTTGATTCCATGCTTCACCTAGTCACTTCATGTAGATGTTAAACAGGAGAAGAGAAAATGCTGAACCCTGCAGTACTCCACGAGGCCTTGGACTTCAACTTGTCTCTCCCCATAATGATCAGATAGAACTGCTTGTTCAGGAAGGAGGAAAACCACTGAAGAACATTGCCTCTCTCTTCTAACCCTTGAAGTGTTCCAGAAGAAAGGTTCCTGAAAGATCAAGCAGGACCAAAAAGGTCACACTTCCCCATTCCAGTCTTTCCAAAAGCAACCAGTGTAGATCACCTTTAAAAAAAAATCAATCCCCATTTACCCCTATCCAATCCAGTGTGCTGACTATTTCACTGCCTCACTGCAAAACTGCACTGCCAAAGCAGGCAGTAGTAACAAAACAGATTTCTGAAATCTGATTCCAGTCTCTGGATCTGATAGCAGGTAAAATGCAAATGATTGTCTGTCATTTCATAAACCAATGGTATGATGTATTATAAACTTAAACTGGTCTCTTCCCTATTATCTCTGCAAATGTAGGGTTGTTTGTTTTTTATTTTTGTTTTTTGGTGATAACTAAGGGGTAGCTTATCTATGGTGCTCTAGATGTTGTCAAATACCAAGCCTGAAATCATTAGTCATGCTTTCTGGAAATGCTCAGAGCTATTGTTCAGTGACTTCTGGAATGCCACAGATTGCCTACCCTTGCTATAGATATGTAGGAGTTGTACAATGTGTAATTCTTATTACTATCCATTTTAATTCCTCTGCTTATCCTTTCCACAAGCTCCAAAGACACAAAGGAAGAAGATGCTACAAGTAATACCCCATCTGCTTCTTCCAACTTGCTATAGGCTTTCAGATTAACCCTTTAACTATAGTTGCTTGGGACCTCCGGATTTCTTTTTCCTTTAGTGCTGAATGTTTGCTTTCAGCTGAAGGTTAGAGGGCATGTAACTTTTGCAGGCAACCCTCCCCCCAGTGCAATTCCTCCTCCTCCTTGATCTCTTGAAGATTAAGAAAACAGTGAAAATAGTAAAACAAACAAGATGGGAGGAAAAATACCCCATGACCTGCTAGGGTGGAGGTTCTTCCCCTTTCCATCACAACTTTTTTTAAAAACAGAAAAATAGCCTGAAAATGTTTAACATCAATTTGTGGGGATTTCTATAATTAGAGCTAATAAAAGGATGTGTCTTATCCATCAGTCTTGCAAAAACACAGGAGCTGCCTCCCTCCACCTTCTCTCTCCCTTGCTCTGTAATTTTTTTTTCAGTTTGTTCTTTTGATGGACATCAGCAGTAAAATTCTCATTAGTATGTGATATATACCTTGTGTATATAATGTGTATGTGTTGGTATAGGGATTGGTATGTGTATGTTCCCCCACATCTCCTAGGAGGATTGCTTTAACTAAATAACTTGAGGGATATGGTGGAGCAAAGGTAGCATTATAAAAATAGTTATGTGAATTGAGTTGGTGGTCTCCATCCAAGTCCCAGTGGATCTGTGTCCACATCAGCCAACCCGCTACCACAGCTGACACTAATTAACACCCAGGTAGGCCAAAAAAGAACAGCCAAATGAGCTACACAAAGTCTCCACACTGAAGGTGGTTTAGCTGGGTCTGCTCTGTAGTAGGACAGCCATCACCAGTGACTGAAACTGAGGTCTCATTGTTTTGTTCAGGGACTGAACTATATCTTCCCCAATATATTAGAGCTTACTCATAGTTTTATAATTAAAAGAAGCTGGGTAGATCTTTTACTGTTCTTAGCTTTAACTTCATTGTTGTGTAAAATAGACCACAAACAGAAATAGAAAACAAAATTCTTCAAGTTAAGAAAATGCTCATAGAGACCAGTTGTAGAGGACAGAGGGAATGGCCTTGAGGGACAGGTGGAAGACCCACTACCAAGGCAACAGTCAGGTAAAAGAGGCCTGAGCCTGGGTCAAGAAAATAATGTGATTAAACATCTCAGACAAGCCCCTCCCTAGTTCACATGAAGATAAAGGGAGGGACGGGACGGCATATTCAGACTTGCAAGATTCTGTTATGATTGATTGATTGATTGATTATGTGCCACCAAGTTGTTTTTGACTCCTAGTGACTACATAGATAGATTTTCTCCATGATAATCTATCCCTTACCTGTTCTTTCAGGACTCCCAGTGGTGCATTCATTGCCATTGTAACTGAGTTCATCTGCCTTTATGCTGACCCTCTTCTTCTCTTTTCTTCCACCTTTCCCAGCATTAGAGCCTTCTCCAGAGAGCTAGGTCTTTGTATAATGTGTCTGGAGTAGAATAATTTGAGCCTGGTCATTTGGGCCTCAGGTGAGAACTCTGAGTTGATTTGTTTGATGATACATTTGTTCATTTTCTTGGCTGTCTCAAGAGTCTTCTCTAATACCAAAGTTCAAAGGCATCAATACTCTTCCTATCTTGCTTCTTCAAAGTCCAATACATCAATATATGTCTACAAATATTATTTAATCATTGAAATCTACATGATGTCTACATGGCTTTGTTTATGCGTATTTCATTCCTTATCTAATCTTCTGTGACCGGAGTTATTTAACATAAGCAGGTGGAATCTGAAGCTCTCTCATTCAAGAACAAGTGTGGACAATCTACAGATTCAGAGTGGCAAAAAGCACCTCAAAATTTGTGCCCAGCTTCCAGAGTCTCTTCATAAGGTGTCATGAATTTATGATTCTCATCTGCACATTCTCTTTGCTCCAGCTCTAAGATGGTCTGCTTACTATTTGTTGAGGACATATGCCCATAGTGGAACCTCTACCTTGGTGTCAGCCTACCTTTGAGACAAGCTGAAGCCTGAAAAAAAGTGATCTGGGAGGAAAATAGTATTCTTCATCGGAAAACGCAACACAATCTCCTTTGTGAACATTCTGATTTGTGTGGAGGAGGAGCCCATGGAGATCAGTGACCAGATGGCCCACTGCAGGACCACCAGCTTCCATCCAACTTGGGCCTCCATGGCCATTTTGGCTTTAGCTGCCAGAAAAAACAGAACCTCCCCAGCAACTGAAGTTTTCTTTGTTTTCTTTTTTAGGCTCATGTGGGAATAGCTGCCTGGAAGTAGGTTGCTATCTGCTTTGTTTTACTCTTCTTCAGCAGGAGTGGAGCCTTGTTGGAGTGGAAGAAAACCTAGGAAACAAGGAACTCTTCATCCTCTCTCCCCCTCTCCTCTTCCTTGCAGCTGTCCTTACCTCTGCACTCCCCCCACCCACGGCAGCCTGTGACAGCCATAGCCCCACCCTCACGTGAAGGCAGCAATTTGGCTGGCCTCATACTGTAGGCACAGCAAGAATACTGTGGAGCCAAAATGGGGTTGCCAGGTCATTTAGGTGACACTGTAAATAACTATTGGAGAAAACATCAGGAATGCTGTGCAGGTGACACTTTTGCAAAGTGTGTGCTTTCCTCTTGTTTTGGGGACGGCAGTAAAGCACATTTCTGGGTGTATGGGGAAAAGCCCAGGGTGTGGCAGAAGCGTATATTGTTAAAGACATGATAAGATATTAATGTTTGAAAGAAAATAAATTCACTGAATTTACTTTTGTGTCCATGCAACTCATTCTTTGGAGTGTTGGAACGGGAAGGAACAGCAGGAAGAGCTGCAACCAAGACAATGGTCAGTTGAAGGAAATCTGAGTCAAGGGCAGAAATGTAGTTTGAGAAAGTGCCTCAGACATGACTCTCCCTAATTCTCATGAAGAAAAAGGGAGGGTGCGGAAGAGCATTCAGACTTGCAAGTTTTCATTACTATAACCTTACATTAAAAATAGTATTAGCTTGTGTATCTTTGGTTTACAAGTTTGGTCTACCTTGGAGGGCTGACAAGGGTGCCCCAACATCAATAAGCCAAGCTTGGAGCTCACCCTGAAAAGACTGTGCATGACCTGTTCCTGGGCTTTTATTTATTTAATTTTATTTTATTTATGCAATTTTTATAGCTGCCCATCCCAATCCAAGTGACTCCAGGCAACTCCGGGTGACTTTGCCATCCCTCCCCCTTTCATTCTTGTTTAATGCCCTCTTGATGAGACTGGCAAGGGACCTGCCAAATACTTCCGTACAGCTTTTGTAAAACATAGTTCATCTTCTCCCAGAGTTCATTATGGCAAAGTCCAAACCTTTTTCAGTAACACATTTACATACTGTAGCATGTTCCTGAATTTCAGGATTCTGATTTCTCTTCATGAACCATGATCCCAAATTGAAAGGACTGATGAAAAAAACTACTTGTGCTTCATTCCTTCACTTTCTGACCAAGTCCTCATAGTCTCCAGAAATAATTTCAATGTCTCTTCTGGCCACATCATTTGTCCCTTTATGAATCAAGAGGAAAAGAGGGCTTGAGTAGTCTTGGTAACCTGTTCATCATACCCTAGGTTTGGGCATCTGGAAGGCAACATACCTCCTGTTATGTCCTATGAGATCTGCACACAGCCAGAATAGAATCACCCTCTCAGAGAGAATCACCCACCACTACAATGTATCTTTGCTCCCCCCCCCCAATCTCTCTCTCTATAATTTTATTGAAATTTTTAAACACAAGAATAAGACTAATACAAACTAAAATAGAGTGGGGGGGGGGGGGAATAAAAAGGAAAAAAATAAAAAAAACTAAAGGTGCAAAAAGAAAAAAAGTAGCAGAAAAATAGAAAAGAAAGAAAAAGATATAAAGAAGTGGCTTCTGGTCTTCTTTGTAGCTGCTATAAGTACTATTATAAATTGATCTCTCTCTGTAAAGTTACATTGTGATTCTCTTCTTTCTATACTCTATCCTATCTAATCATCAAAACCATAAATCATAAGTTCATTTTTTTCTTTTTTATGCACAAAGTCCATAAGGGGTTTCCAGTCGCCAATAAGACTGTCTTCTTTCTAATCAGACAATTTGGCCATTTCAGTGAGTTCTGTCATCTTCAGCAACCATTCCTTTATTGTAAGTATTGCCAAATCTTTCCATCTTTGTATGTAAATAATCTCACTGCAGTTATCATAAATAAAAACAATATTCCATGACTTTTTTCCAACTGTTTGTCCATCAACCCCAAGAGGAAAAGTTGAATGTTGATCTTTAAAATCCTCTGAATCAGTATGTATATGATCCAAATTTTTCTAGCCTTTTTGCACATCCACCAAGCATGATAAAATGACTCTTCTTGTTGTTCACATTTTCAACATAGATTTGAAGTACCTTTATACATTCTAGATAATTTTCCTGGTGTCATATACCAACATTACATCATTAAAAAAAAAAAAAAAACTCTAAGATTGTAACCTAATGCAAATGTCAGTCCTTTTACCCACGTATTTTCCCACTGTTCCATCTGTATATTATAACCAAAACTTTTACCTCACTTTATCATACATTCCTTAACTTGTTCTTTTTCTGTTTCAAATTTCAATACAAATTTATACATTTTAGCAATCACATGTTCATCATTTGTACACAATTCCATTTCAAAATCAGTTTTACAATGTTCAATACCATACATTCTTTTATCTACTTTAAATCTTTCTGATAACTTTAAATAAGAAAACCATTGACAACCATTGTCCCTCTGCCATCAGCTGTTCTCTTGATTTTATTTTGTATTCCCCTTGACAGAATCTCACCTTATCTTGCCCATTTGTGCTTGGCTATTATTTCTCATCTATAGAATGCTTCTTGTGCTGAGAGCCACATGGTGTTTTCAAGGCAAAGCCTGGATTTGTACCTATTCCATATTCTTAATATGCCCCCTCTAATATAATGATTTTTAAAATGTACATTAACCTTGACTTTACTGTACCACAAATATCCATGCCACCCAAATCTCAGGTCATGTTCCTCTAACTCTAAAAGTCTTGTATTTCTCAGCAGCACCTCCGCAGCATCTTCTTTCATCCCAATCAAACAACAAGCTGTGAAACACAATTTCAAATCAGGTAAACCCAACCCTACTCTTTCCTTTGTATCTTGTAACACCTTATATTTAATTTGTGGCTTTTTCCCTTGCCACACAAACTTAGATATATCCTTTTGCCACTTTTTAAATGGTGCATCAGTTGTCAAAACAAGCATTGTCTGAAACAAAAGCATCATTCTAGGCAAAACTTTATCACAGAAATTCTCCCCAACAGTAACAATTGCAGTTTCTTCCATCTTAACATGTCATTTTTAAACTTCATTTCATGTCTTAACATAATTATTTTGAAATAACATACAATTTATATTTGTCATAATGATACCCAAATATTTTACTTTTTTCTCAATCTTAAAACCCATTTTCTTCATGAATTCCACTTGATCCTCTATTTTCATGCTTTTTGTTAACATCTTCGTCTTCTGTTTATTAATCTTAAAACCTGCTAGCATACCAAATTCTTTTAATTTTCCCATTAATATTTCTATTCCCTTTAATGGATCCCCCAAAGCCAGCACCAAATCATCACCAAATGTCCTTAACTTATAACTTTCTCTTTTGATCTTTACTCCTGGAATTCTCTCATCTTGTCTTATATCTCTGTTCAATATTTCATAAACTAAAATGAACAGGAGTGGAGACAACAGACATCCTTGCCTTGTCCCTTTTTGTATCTCACAGGGTTTTGTTAGATCTCCATTGACAATTATTTGTGCTTTCTTTGAGGTGTAAATCAATCTTACCCATTTAATAAAATTCTCTCCAAAGTTTATATTTTCCAAAACTTTAAACATGAAAGCCCAGTCAAATTGTCAAAAGCCTTTTCTGCATCTAAGAGAAACAATGTAGCTTGTTTTCATTATGTTACTACAAGTATTCTAAAATGTCCAACATCTTTCTAATATTATCCTTTAACTGTCTTTTAGCTAAAAACCCATATTGATCCTCATGAATAAACTCTTGCAAAATTATTTTCAACCTCTCAACCAAATAATTGTAAACAACTTATAGTCATTATTCAATAATGATATCAGCCAATGGTTTCTTGTTAAAGTTAAATCTTGTCTCTCCTAAGGTATTAATGCTATATTAGCCTCTTTCCAGCTGTCTGGCATCTTTCCCCTCTATAAAATAGAATTCATTGTATTTTGTAGAGGTTGTAAAAGTTCATCCTTAAAACATTTATAATAAAAACCAAACCATCCATCTGGTCCAGGCATCTTTCCTGTTTCACCAAAATCCTCTGGAATTGCTCTGAATCTCAAGCAGAATTCTTTCTCTCTTAGTTCTAGTAATGTCAGATTATCTAAGTCTTTGTCCATCTCTCTATTTATAACTTCTGATTTACTTTCCAAAATTTCCACTTTGTCGTTAATTTGTTTTACATCTCCAGTTACTTGTTCTACGGATTCTTCTATCCTTCTAACTCTTTTTTTCATTTCCTTTTTCATCTTCATAAGTCTTCCTTCCATTCTCTCTCCAAAAGTTGCCAAGTTAGCACTAACTGATTCAGACAACTTCTTGCCCAATTCCTCAAACATTTTCTGCAACAACTCTGGTGTGATTTCTCTTTCTGCAGGCTGCTCTAATGATCCTCTCCTCCCTTCTCCTGCTTTTGCCGCTTTTCTGGTGGTTGCCATTCTAATATTGTAATCCAAAAGTGAAAGTGTCTCAATTACAAGGAAAAAAGTAAATGGCAGGCTCCCCCCCCTTTTTTTTTGTTTCTCTATATCCTTAATATTTTAGTCTCAGCTGGCACTCCGTAGTTACAGTCACAGTCGTATTACCTTTATCTTCTTTGTTTTGTAAAATCCGCCAATTGTCTATGTTCTTTAATATTAAACAAACATTCCCACAAAAGTCCAGTCCATTTTTCTACTTAATTCTAATATTTTCAAAAGCACTTTCACCCAAAAATAATCTTTCAAAATTACTGTCCCCTTTATCTGTTTAAACTTTCTTGCATCCAATCCTTGTTTGCATTCCTTATTTGCTCAGTGAGGATGTGTCCTTCTGTGCATGTATCTGAGAGGGAGATTATATATTCAGTTAATAACTCTTTTGGAATAGATGCACTATTCTCAGTTCAAGTATTCCAACATTATATGGAGGTTTAATATTAATAGTACCTACAAATATTCTTACACATTTTTCACTTCTAATACAGTCAAGAAGGTGGTTATTTCAACTATGATGTCACAGCCCATACAGAAAGATCATAATTGTTCCATATGTTACTGATATTGATAACACATCTTTTATCCCAGGCTGTTTTGCAAGCTTAAAACCATATGCATTTCACCTTCTACCAGAATATAGCTAGTTCTAAAGATGAAGATGAAAGTGTGTGTATGTATGTGTGTAGGAGAGAGAGATGGCAGTTAGCCAGGCGAACTGAAACATACTTTATAATCATGGGTGGAAGGCTATGCTCCCCTTCCCCAGATATTCTCTATCATGGCCCTTCTTGCTTTTGCATTCCCCCCTCCCCAGGCAAATGGGAACCTTTCCAAAGATCTGGATTGTAGTCACCCACCATTTTCATTTTTATAGAATGCCTCTGCTGCCAATATGAAACCCAAGGGCATTCTTCAAAATAAAGATGATTCTGGAAGCTGGCAGTTTGCTTTGCCGCACAACAGGTTCCTTTTTAAATTTTAAAACTAAGAAAAGCTTTAAAAAAATTTAAAAGTAGTATTGGACAGAGAGCCTGGCAGGCATCAAGGCGACATTCTGGGAATCCCAGTCTTCAGTATATTTTAAGACATCGAAGCTCCAGCACAGACACAGAGACGGGCACATGTGCACACTGAGCTACCTCCTGGAATGGGAAGAATTCAGATTCAGCCATCCTAATGTCACTTCTCCCAGGCTTTGGCCATTTTGGCTAATTAATATTGAATTGGCCATCTGGATCCAACCAATATTGTTTTCAGGAAGCATTTCTTCTACTTCTCATGATAGAAGGACTACTGTATCTCAGGTTAACATTCCCAAAGTCATGTAAGTATTAGTATGTATGTCTTGCTTAATTGTGTATTTGATTGATTAATTATATGCCATCAAGATGTTCTCAACTCCTAGTGACAACATAGATAGATTTTCACCTTGACGATCTACCTCTAGCATGGTCTCTCAGGTCTTCCAACAGTGCACTCATCACCACTGTACTGTAAATGAGGCCAACCACTTTGCTGCTGGTCATCCTATTCTTCTTTTTCCTTTCACCTTTCCCAACATTAGAACCTTTTCTAGAGAGCTAGGTCTCTGCATAATGTGTCCAAAGTGTGACATTTTTAGTCCTTTCATTTGTGCCTTGAGTGAGAACCCTAGGTTGATTTGTTTAATGATCCATTTTTTTGTTGTTGTTGTTTTCTTGGCTATTTTCTCAGGAGTCTTCTCCAACACCAACATTCAAAAGTGCAAATACTCTTTCTATCCTGCTTCATCAAAGTCCATAATTCTGTAATATTCATGTTATATTGTGTCACTAAAACCAGCAATAAAGAAAAGTAGTAGCAGAAGTAAGTAAGGTTCACATGTTTATTTTTTCCTCACAAATTCTGATTTGCAGAAACCAGTGGTGGATTGCACTGTAGGCAGGACAAACTTGTGGTATGAGACTGAAAGAAGATGTAGTTGAAAACATGTGACAGCTGCTAAAAAGTTGCAGCCTCTTCCATTTCTGCTCCTCTCCCATTACAGAAACATTGCAGGGGAGAAATAACAACAGAGTAAAGAAGAGGAGAGAGAGCTAGTTTGATGTCATGGTTAAATGGATCAAGCTAGAAACTGGGGGACCAGGAATTCTACTCCTGCTTTACGCACAAAGCCATCTGAGTGACCTTGGGCCAGTCACTTCTCTCAGAACTAGGAAGAAGGCAAGGGCAAACCACTTTTGAAAATCAGTGTGTAAGATGGATATCATGGGTACTTGTTAACAGCAGTAAATTGGATGCCACATCCCAAATTTGGGTTCTAGAGTTTATATTTTAATCTGACATATAGTCTACACATTATTTACAGTATTTTTTCAATGTGTTGTTTATTATTTAAAGCTTTTCTTTTCCCCCCTTATTCATTTCAGTTATGTTAACCAAACATTTTCACAGGTCAATAGAGAAAACTCTTGACTAGAAATTGAGTATGAAATGTCTTATAGTATTCTGAGTTGTTAATGGTATATTAGAATATATTTTTGTTTAGTCGTTAAGTTGTGTCCGACTCTTCGTGACCCCATGAACCATATTGCGCCAGGCCTTCCTATCTTTCACTGCCTCCCTGAGTTTCCTCAATTTCATGCTCATTGCTTCAGTGATGCTATCTAGTCATCTCATCCTCTGCCGTCCTCTTCTCCTTTTGCCTTCCATCTTTCCCAGCATCAGGGTCTTTTCCAAAGAGTCCTCTCTTCGCATTAGGTGACCAAAGTATCTGAGCTTGAGCTTCATTATCAATCCTTCCAATGAGCAATCAGAGTTGATTTCCTTTAAGATTGACTGGTTTGACCTCCTAGCAGTCCAGGGGACTCTTAAGAGTCTTCTCCAGCACCACAGTTCAAAGGCATCAATTCTTCGGCGTTCAGCCTTCTTTATGGTCCAGCTCTCACAGCCATACATTACTACTGGAAAAACCATAGCTTTGACTATGCGGATCTTTGTCGGCAAGGTGACGTCTCTGCTTTTTAATATGCTATCTAGGTTTGCCATAGCTTTCCTCCCAAGGAGCAAGCGTCTTTTAATTTCATGGCTGCAGTCTGCGTCTGTGGTGATCTTGGAGCCCAAATAAATGAAGTCTCTTACTGCTTCCATTTCTACCCCTTCTATTTGCCAGGAATTGATGGGTCCAGATGCCATGATCTTAGTTTTTTTAATGTTGAGTTTCAAGCCAGCTTTCGCACTCTCCTCTTTCACCCTCATCAAGAGGCTCTTTAGTTCTTCTTCACTTTCTGCCATTAGGGTGGTATCGTCTGCATATCTGAGGTTATTGATGTTTCTCCCTGCAATCTTAATTCCGGCTTGTGATTCTTCCAGCCTGGCATTTCTCATGATGTACTCTGCATATAGGTTAAATAAGCAGGGTGACAGTATACAGCCTTGTCGTACTCCTTTCCCTATTTTGAACCAATCGGTTGTTCCATGACCGGTTCTAACTGTTGCTTCTTGGCCCGCATACAGATTTCTCAGGAGACAGGTAAGGTGGTCTGGTACCCCCATCTCTTTAAGAATTTGCCACAGTTTGTTGTGATCCACACAATCAAAGGCTTTTGCATAGTCAATGAAGCAGAAGTAGATGCTTTTCTGGAACTCTCGTGCTTTCTCCATGATCCAGCGAATGTTGGCAATTTGATCTCTAGTTCCTCTGCCTCTTCGAAACCCAGCTTGTACATCCAGTAGTTCTCGGTTCACGTACTGCTGAAGCCTAGCTTGTAGGATTTTGAGCATAACCTTGCTAGCATGTGAAATGAGTGCAATTGTGTGATAGTTTGAGCATTCTTTGGCATTGCCCTTCTTTGGAATTGGAACGTAAACTGACCTTTTCCAATCCCGTGGCCACTGTTGCATTTTCCAAACTTGCTGGCATATTGAGTGCAGCACTTTCACAGCATCGTCTTTTAGTATTTTAAATAACTCAGCTGGAATACTGTCATCTCCACTAGCTTTGTTGTTAGCAATGCTTCCTAAGGCCCACTTGACTTCACTCTCTAGGATGTCTGGCTCAGGGTCAGTGACCACACCAGCATGGACATCAGGGACATTAAGATCTTTCTTGTATAGTTCTTCTGTGTATTCTTGCCACCTCTTCTTAATCTCTTCTGCTTCTGTTAGGTCCCTGCCTTTTTTGTCCTTTATCGTGCCCATCTTTGCACTAAACATTCCTTTGATATCTCCAATTTTCTTGAAGAGATCTCTAGTCTTCCCCATTCTATTGTTTTCTTCAATTTCTTTGCATTGTTCATTTAAGAAGGCCTTCTTATCTCTCCTTGCTATTCTCTGGAAATCTGCATTCAGTTGCTTATATCTTTCCCTTTCACCCTTGCTTTTCGCATTCCTTCTTTCCACAGCTATTTGTAAAGCCTCATCAGACAGCCATTTTGCTTTCTTGCATTTCTTTTTCTTTGGGATGGTTTTAGTTGCTGCCTCTTGTACAAAGTTATGGACCTCCGTCCATAGTTCTTCAGGCACTCTGTCTACCAAATCTAATCCTCTAAATCTATTCATCACCTTCACTGTGTACTCACATGGAATATGATCTAAGTCATACCTGAGTGGTCTAGTGGTTTTCCCTACATTCTTCAATTTAAGCCTAAATTTTGCAGTAAGAAGCTCATGATCTGAGCCACAGTCAGCTCCTGGTCTTGTTTTTGCCATCTGTATAGAGCTTCTCCATCTTTGGCTGCAAAGTATGTAATCAATCTGGTTTCGGTATTGACCATCTGGTGATGTCCATGTGTAGAGTCGTCTCTTGTGTTGTTGGAAAAGAGTGTTTGCTATGACTAGCTTGTTCTCTTGACAGAACTCTATTAGCCTTTGCCCTGCTTCATTTTGTACTCCAAGGCCAAACTTGCCTGTTATTCCGATTACTCATTGACTTCCTACTTTAGCATTCCAATCCCCTATGATGAAAAGGACATCTTTTTTTGGTGCTAGTTCTAGAAGGTCTTGTAGGTCTTCATAGAACCGGTCAACTTCAGCTTCTTCAGCATCAGTGGTTTGGGCATAGACTTGGATTACCGTGATGTTGAATGGTTTTCCTTGGATACGCACTGAGATCATTCTGTCATTTTTGAGGTTGTACCCCATTACTGCCTTTCCCACTCTCTTATTGACTATGAGTGCAACTCCATTTCTTCTAAGGGTTTCTTGCCCACAATAGTAGATATAGTGGTCACCTGAATTAAATTCACCCATTCCCGTCCATTTCAATTCACTGATTCCCAAGATGTCGACGTTCAATCTTGTCATCTCATGTTTGACCACATCCAGCTTGCCTTGGTTCATGGATCTTACATTCCACGTACCTATACAATATTGTTCTTTACAGCATCGGACCTTCTTTTCGCTTCCAGATACATCCACAGCTGAACGTCCTTTCGGCTTTGGCCCAGCCGCTTCACTCTTTCTGGAGCTACTTGGAATTGCCCTCCGCTCTTCCCCAGTAGCATATTGGACACCTTCCGACCTGAGGGGCTCATCTTCCGGCGTCATATCTTTTAGCCTTTTAACATTGTCCATGGGGTTTTCTTGGCAAGGATACTGGAGTGGGTTGCCATTTCCTTCTCCAGTGGACCACATTTTGTCAGAACTCTCTGTCATGACCTGTCCGTCTTGGGTGGCCCTGCACGGTATAGCTCATGGCTTCACTGAGTTACACAAGCCCCTTCGCCACGACAAGGCAGTGATCCATGAAGGGGATTAGAATATATTAGCCATATGATATTTTAGATCTGCTGGTTATTCAAGATTTGTAGCTTTTCTGCCTGTATTCTATTACATATTGTTTTTTTCTTCCTTACTCTATTGTCTATATTATTTTAAATTTTTATTTCCATCAGTATTATTTATTTTCTTTTTTTCTTAAAATAATAATACTAATATACATATATAGAGAGAGATATATAGATATAGATATAAACATGAATTGGAATGCTTGCCACTTTCTAAATCTCCCCATTCTTACCCCTGCTATTGCAACACTTTTTTTCACTTTGTGAAAGGTGGCAAAAAAAATGCCTTATTATATCAGGAGCACAGGTTTATAACCTCAATGTGTGATAAATTAGAGCTTTCAGTAGAAGTTTTTCCTGGCACAAATACTAGAACAACTGCACTACGTAGCTACTAGTGCTGAATTTTAAAATTTCCCTGGCTTCTTGTATAGCCAAAACTTCAAGGTACAGTTCAACTTTGGCAAAATGCAGTACCCAGTAAACTTATCTTTTTATAACAGTCATGTACACTATAAAGCCAAAAAAAAGTGTCTTTTCCAGCATGATGATATTTCAGGTAGCAAACTCTGGTGTGGTTCAATAACATAAGACTGCACCAGAATCCCCAAAGTTAGAGCTCTCCAGACTTTGCTATTAAGGGTATTTCTGCATTGCATCCTTAAGCTGATCCTTTACTTTGCTCAAGAGAGTTTCTAAGCTTAAGAAACATCTGTCTGGACTGGGACACTTTGGCAACAGCTTGCAAATATTCCATCCAGGCAGCAGGCTACCACATCCTTCCACTGGGCAATTGCTACTGCTGTGCCTGCCTACCTTTCTGTTCCAGGAAATCAGGAGCCAAAGGCCTTAGTTCTATGGGTGACTCTTCCTGGACATAGACCAAACTGGCTCTCACATACATGCATAAAAAGTATATAGGCATGTATACATATGTATGTATGTGTGTGAGAGCCAGTTTAATCTCAAGGTTAAGGTGCTAGACCAGGAATAGAGAGATATGAGTTCTAGGCATGGAAGCCAGCTGGGTGACCTTGAGCCAGCCACTCTCTCTCAGCCCTAGGAAGAAGGCAATGGCAAACCACTTCCAAAATCTTGCCAAGAAAACTGAACAGACTTCCTCATGCAGTTGCCAGAAGTTAAATCTGATTTTAAGGCAAAAAATATATATATATATATATATGTATACTTTATATGTATAAATAAATATGGGATTCTTCAAGAAGAGTATGGTAAAAATAGTAACTTGAGAGCAGCAGTGTTATATGTACATACATTGGACTGCAATGTTACCCCTACCATCTTACAGATTTTCACACACACACACACACACACACACAGATACCTTGCTTGGGAGGGTCTCTTGAGGCCACCCAGAAGACTTTCAAGGAGGAGTTATTTGCAACCTTAAAGCCAAAATGGAGCATCTTTGCTGTATAACTTTAGATATTATTAAGGAGATACTGTAAATTAGGTACTCCTAAGTTAACAAAGAAACAAAGCCAAATCAAAAACTACCTGATTTATTTATTTAGGTGTATGAGTTGCTTCAGTCACAAATGATTCAAGCTAATGTAGAGAGGGGGCATCTTTGCCCTTACTTTAGATGTACTAGTTAATTACAACAGAGACTGGCAGCTTCTGAAGTGTGAGAAGTCACAACTCAGCCTGCCAGTGTTCTATAAGGCCACAGGAGGACAAAGGGTAATTCAGTGCCTTGACTGGCAGGGGTATGGCTGCATTTTTAAAAAAAATATTTTTGGGAGTAATAAGGTTAGGAGTGAGAGTGGGAAGCCTAAGAGGAGCATGCTACTATCGCTTAATTCTTAAACCCCCCCAACACAAAATATGGCTTGAAATTTGGTCATTTGCTGCCAGACTTTGGCAGTATGATTCTACAATACTGGGGGACACTCCTGTGTTATATGAAAATGTTTCTTTATTATTTATTTGATTTGGGATTGTATTTAAAAATACGCCACTTCTGGCTGTATATGGACAGACTCAGCCATAGTTTCAGCTGGGAAACTGTCAGCATCTTAGATCAAGCTAAATCCAAAAACATGAGGTAATTCCTGGAAGCTTGGTATTCAGACAAGTCAGCCATCAACAGGCACATAGAGATAAACAACATTTACATCTGATTCAAAAGAGACAAAGAAAAGCTAAAAAGGAAACAAAGACCAGAACACCTCCTCACCAGCAATCAACATCCAGATAAGCAAGGATTAACATCAGACAAACAATCAAGCAGTAAACAATAGCCTAATCTAGGAACTACCAAGGGAAAAAAAACAACTCCCCCACCAATTTTGACAGGGCAAGCTACTGTATATAAACAGAGAGCAAACCCCACTCCCTTCTAGTACTGAAGATGTTACCTAGTCAGGTAATGAAACATCTGCAAGGAAACAACCAATCTCAGAGAACACCAAGGACTCCACATGTACAATTCATTTTGTATGTTATTTTTGCTAATATAACATTTTTGTACACTTGTTTTTATTGAGAACTACATCCCAAAATGAGAACATCTGCAAATTCTGAAATAGTAAGCAATAGCTGAGGCATTGTTAAGCTTGCTATCCTAAATACACTTGTCTGGACTTACTTCAGAGTAAACCTGGGTAGGATTACAGTACTCAAACTGTACTGTTGCCTGACTTGCCCTACAAGGAACTGGTCCAACTAAGGTTAGTAGCAATTTTGGTTGCATAAATGCATACAGCAGAATGAAATGAGAAGGATGCAGCAGAATGCTACAGTGATAGAACAAACTATCCCACTATAGGGGAAAGCAGTGAATAAGGCCCAGGTAAAAAATGTTCAGCAAATACAAAATTAGTACATTAAGGAGAAAGATTCTAGCTTCACCTTTATCTGCTGCTCTCTGTTTAAAACTGTGATCCACCTCCTGCTATTCAAAATGGTGTGTTCCCTTCCTCTCCCACATTTGCACCACATTCTGTTGTACATGTTGACCAGCAGGCCGAAATCTCATGGGACTCATGGAATAAGTTTTCTTGACTTATTTAAGTTTCATCGTTTCTAATAGGACTAAAGCTGAGGTCAAGGTGTTTTCTTTTGTAATTCATAGGAGTGATCAATAAAAAATTCAGTGATATTCTACGTGAATATAATTTATTATTTTTTATATATACAGAAAAAAGGGGTTGCTATGTTTTAGGAACAAATTGGGTATTTTACACACATACCAATAGTTCTCTGAGAAACACTTAAATATACTAGCTGTTCGTAAATTCACTGACAGTTGGCAACACTGAATCCAGCATGAAGGAACTTTCATGGAAAATAGATCTAGTGTAAATAATGTGTGCCACAACCTAATCTGAATGTGCTTTAGCCCAAAGTAGCTTTCCCAAATGTGTCAGCTAATTTATTTTAGAGAGCTTATTTAATCTGGAAAAATTCATTTGTGAACCAAAAGAAGATAAAGTTTCTTTCAGAAATCACACTAGCAGACAAAATACAAACAAACTAAAATGAATGAGATCTAATTAAAATCAATGGATGTGCTTCACTGAACTTTCAGCAAAGTAAGTTGTGTTTTCCTTCAATTACCATATTAAAATTGCATATTTTTATATAAATATAAAATGCAATTTCGTCCCTGGGCAGAGTATAAATTGTTTGGGCCTGGAATAGGCAAAAAAAAGATTCTTTCTCTCTCAAGCACACGTGTGCGCTCTCTTGCTCTCTGTTTTTATTTCTTTCTTTCTGATAAAAATGTGAAAGTTTCCATACCCAAGTATATAGTCAACACTTAGATCTCTGCATTGCTTCTGAGAATAAGACTTTTTGAAAGAATAGTTTGCACATTTTCCAATGAAACTGTTAAATTTCATACTCTTACTGAAAAATAAGAACACTCTTTGAGTTAAAAAAGCTTGTGGGTAAAGATATAAGTGTAATATATAAATACTTGTAGGTCCAGAGGGCTTCTTGTGCATACATACAAGCATAATAGTTTAAGGACAAACATCAAAAATCTTGCAGCCATTGTAGTCAAATGCACATCTTACTGAATGCACATCCTACTGCTATCTATATTTCCTCAAATGCACACCCTACTGAATTAAAAATAAGATTTAGTCCTTTAATAAGTGCACTTGTGAAAATAATTTGCATATAAAATGTATTAAGATATATTCTGCAAAGAAAAGTCTAATGTTGCTGCCCTCAATATTTTTTCTGCAATTCTGACCATTCTTATTCAGCTTCATGAGATGAAAGAGGCTTCATTCCACCCCACCCCACCCCACCCCACCCCAAGAAAAGTCTGGCAGCATTCAGAAGATTAGGAAATGTGGTATGGATCCTTCCTATAGCCAAGAGCTTGCAGAAGGATATAATTCTTATTATATAATAACCTTTCCAGTGATCTGCAGCTTCTTCATCTCCTGGGCTTTTGTCAAATCTCAGGAAAGACATCCTGAGTGAAGTCCTTTGGTGAGATTGTTCACACTGGGGAGTATGAGCAAGCCAGAACACTGAAGATGGTGGGGGAGATGCATATCAGAAAAGCAGCACCACCACATGCTGTGGTTCTAAGGTAAACTCCCAAACTCCACCAAACAATATTCTCAAGCACACGGGGGATGGGAAAAATGAAACACAGGTTTTGCCATCATTTTAGCTTATAATATTGCATGATTTTTAATCTAATACTAAGGTATGACCTCTCTCCATGTTTTAGGAAATGTTTGTGGCTGTTCGTGATTAGGTGGGGGGGGGGGAGAAGAGGGAATTTGGCATTGATTAAGGGTTATCTGTTTTCATACAATCCACTGGTGTATGTTTCTTACACAGGAGGCTTCTCTTCTTGATGTTCTTGAAAGAGAAAATAATGTAATTTGATCATAATTAAATCCCTTTAACACGTTAGAGAGACTGAAAATTAGAACTCCCAGGAATGATCCTTCTGGGAGGTATTAAAGCAAGGCAGCACAAGAGGCAAAAAGTAGACTTTTCCTGCTGGGGGAGGCCAGTAAGAAGCAACAGCTTTTGGTGATGTCCTTTCCCATCTCCTCCCCTGTGATATTCGGAATATGCCAAAAGTGAATAGGGCTGGGGGAGGAAAGGGGCAGGAGGGACTAGAAATATCAGGGAGTATCTTTACAATGTTACTTCCAAGGGATCTGCATGAAAAGACAGATCCCTTGGTAATGAATCAGGGTATTGTAACTAGATTTAACATTGCTATAAGCTTGGCATAGAAGGAACTGCTTTTAAGACCAACTCTTCCTAGGTTACAGAAGGCCTTTTTTTTTTTTTTTGCCTGCGCTCAGTCATTACTGACCCTGCAGTGCCTGCCTGGACAAGTCCTTGCCTGGACGAATCCTTGCCTGGACAAATCCTGTGCAGTTTTCAAGGCAATTGTTTCGGAAGTGGTTTGCCAGAGCCTCCTTCCTAGAGCAGAGCCCAGCTGGCGAGCGCAGGAGGCGGGATTTCCGTTGCTTCGCGCCCTTTTCGGGCGAGCGCGGTTTCGCGCTTACCGGCAGCTGATCCCGTCTCTCTGTGCAAGGCGCTGCCAGCATTTTTCCTCCCACCGGAGTGAGAGTACCCATTTATCTACTCACGTAAGTTTTCGAGCTGTTGGGTTGACAGGAGCTGGGGAGGAAACAAGAGCTCACCTTGTTAACGGCGAAGGCTGGACTCGAACCGCCAAAGCCGTCAGCCATTTCTGGCCGGCAACTTTCAGCGTCATTAAGCCACTGCACCACCATGTCCCCTACAGAAGGCCTACTCTTCCCAAAAATATCTATTGTCATACGGAGCAGAATTAGGAAAACTTCCTGCATTATTTTTATCCAGTACTCAAATGAAACTTTACGCCGAAAGCCAAATGAAGAGAATTCTGTGTTCATAATTCTATATACTTGGAAGGTCCATTTTTTTTTCTTTTTTAACTTTTACATCTCTCCACTAAGTTAAAAGCAGTTTGAAAAAGTGGTTGAAGAAATGCCCACTTGGGACTTGCTTGTTCAGAAAGAGGAAAAAAAAAAAAAAGCTTGACTGAGTATGCATAAGCTTATGCATATTTTCAGAATTGTGCCCCCCTCCCCAAAGCTGCAAGCCTGTAATACTATAAGGGTAGAATGAGTTTCTTTCCTACTGTGAATTTAATATTATATGGAGTTGGAAGCTGAACAACTTCCACCCAGCATAACTTGTGACCCACCAAGCCAAATGCAGCCTTTCAGCCATTTATGGTGGCCTGCCAAGTGCTTCAAAATTTGCTCTAGCAAATTTTTTAGAAATAAAATCTCTAACGGAGAAGCTTAGTCCTTAGTAAATTTAGAATTGCAATTTTAATACAGTTGTGCCAAGAGTTATCCTGTGTGGGTGAGTTCCACGAAGCAAAAGAGCAGAGCGTGTGGTTGGTACAATTTTAAATTGTACATATCAGTGGCACAGATGAGAATATAAACAGGACTAATGCAGACAGTGAGCATGTCAGCTTCTCTGTCTTTACAAGGTTATTGTGAGGGTTGGTGAGTTAATATGAGGGAGTCACTTGAAGAACTTGATAAAAGCACAAGAGAAATGTGTGAAGATTTTAATCCTATGTATACTTACTTGAGAGTGTGGCCCACTCAACTTCATGGGATTTTTGAATAAAGACAAACAACATTGGATTGCATTATTATTTACATGTACATAGCTTCCTGCTTTGTAGCTTAGTTCTTCAAAGCAATCCTGCATGCTTTTCCCCTCTTTTAATTATCCTGGTATAAAAATGGAACAGTTTCTTCCCATAAATGTTGAGCTTGGACTAAGCAGAAGGCAGTCCCCACTGGGATAATCGGAGGGCCATATATTGAAACAGAGCTGAGAAAACACTAGATTTCTTTTGTCTAGCCATATGAAAATAAATGAAGACTTCAATTTAAAGTAGTTACGAAAAATTTGTTCTTTCCTATGCACTAATTCCAAAACCCACTTGTAGTTAATTAGACTGATTCCAGCAAGCTCTCCCTGCCCTAGCCTAGCATAAACAATGGCCATCTGAGTTTCATTAAAATAAAAGGATAAAATAAACAGTGGGCCAGAAAACAGTAGTTTGGGCACAGCTCATTGCAGCACAATGCAGTTAAAATTCTTCAAGCCGGCTGGGGAGAACAGTTTAAAAGGACTTGATCCATGCTCCGTGGTTTGAGAGGCTCCTATTATACCACCCCAAGGAAAGTACTTTTTAAATGATAAATATTTTTGCCATCTCAGCTGTCTAAACAAGTGAGCTACTGTGCTAAATGTGTGGTTTCCAGCTGCACACTGATCATTTAATTCATTTCAGCATTGACAGACGATTGGAGATTGTCAACATTTTTGCTTCCATTGTCTAATCAGTTTATGTCAGTACATTGACATAATATTATAAATTAAATATATATTTCTAATATAATATCATATGCAATTCTAGTCCATATTGCAGTAAGTCTTACTGAAATTCCTGTAATACATTGGATTATTAAAAAAAATAATAATTTTAATGGCCTGCCTGCAGGTAGGCAGAAATATACAAAATAAGCATTATTTTTCTGGCTGGGCAGCGAACACCCTTCCAATATTTCAGGGAAAATTTCTTTCTACCAATCCCAGTTTCATTCATATGAAACATAAGCAAACTGGCACTCAAGGTCTAAGCCTTGAATCTCCTCCCTAGTCCATGCACACCGAGGGAGCAATTTGTTCACCAAGATCCAGTTTATACAATGATCAGAATCAAGTGGGTCACACTTTCCCTAGACCCTTCCCTAGGGTTTGGTAAACTGCACACATTCAAATACTGCCACATAATACAACTCCTTTCACAAATAACATACCTCATTACAATATCTACCTTTACCTTCCTCTTAACCTACTAGTGTTTCAGAATCCAGGATTTGCTAATGTACCGATACTTGGTTCCACTGATTGTACAAATCAGCTTTCAGGCTTCTGGGGGCGTATTACACTAAGGTTGCACAAGAAAAACCATCAGGTAGGATATGTGAGGGCAGGTAACCACCTTCCAGAGGAACAAGTGAGGTTTCTGGGTATTAGGCACCAATGTGCAGAGGGTAAACAACAGCATTCCTAACATAGTCTCTTCTAGATGTCTGTGGATCACAGGTCCAGCACATCTTGAAGGCCCCATATAGGGAAAGTTAGTTGATACCATCAGCTATGAACATCATGCTTTCTTCCTCCATCTCAGTGGATGACCAGTGTAATCAACCAAAATAACATAATCAAAATAAAGCAATTAAAAGAAACCAAACTCTTCTGAATGATGAAAATGTGAGTCAGCATTATTAAACCTAGGAGGCATTATTTTCAGGCTGCTCTTTATTGGTTTCTTCCATGCTAAAATGTAACATGAAACAGAATTTTCCCAGGAAAGCTTACATCATCCTAAAATGGCAATTTAAAATATAATCTACAAATTTTAAACTAAAAACTGAAATTAAAACATATACACATAAACAATAACAAATAGGAGAATAGTAAAAAGAAAATAACCCACAGAGTTCCATTAAGGCATAAAAGTTGTCGAGCTTTTGTTAAGTCCTAAGGTATTAAAATGTTTCGAAGAGTAACAGCATCTTTACCGGGTGCCGGAAAGATAATAAAGGTGGTACAAAGAGAACCTCACTAGTGGTGCTCACTCATTCCAGGGCTGGGATGTCCACTTGTGGGCCGTCCCTCACCAGAGCTCCACATGGGAGAGTACCAGTGCCAAGGCTACTGGGGATCATTTAAGAGTCTGGATAAGAAGACAGGCTTCTACAGATACTGTGCTTCCAAGCCAATGAAAGGCATGGTTCATTAATACCAGAACTTCAAATTAGGACAAGAAATAAACTGAAGCTACTAATGAGGGGAATCCTCATACAATATGATCACAATGCCCTGTCCAGTCAGTATTCTCCCTGCCATATTTTGTCTTGGAAAAGAAATTTCAGAAGACCTACTGTATCTTCAAGGGCAGTCACACATACAACACATTCCTGTAAGCAGAGGTTATTAGGATGTGGATTACTGAAGGAAGGCTATTTCTATCCAAGTAGAGCCTAAGTTGGTGGTAGATACTTCAGGCCACAGATGACATTGTGCTTCTAATGATAAAGATCTATCTAGGAACAGTCCCAAGCTACAATTTGACTCTTTATAGAAAATAACCCCCTTCCAGAGTAGGTTGAATACATCTTACAGTGTCAAATAAGCCTTCTACTAAGAAAGGGTCTATCTTTTCTATATGGTGTTTCTGTTTATTTATGACCATGGCTAGGCCCTGACAGAATATTTTCACTGAATCTCCTGGATCTGATAACCCATTGTTTTATCTTTCTTTTTTATCAGCACATTGATGGTATGTAAGTCCAACCTGCTGAATGAATTGACTCATTAGCAATGTTATATAGATCTTGTGCAGCATGGGGATGAAGATAAACCCTGCAGAACCCCATACTATAATTGCCATGGGGTTCAACAGAACTCTTCCAGCATCCTCTTCAAAGATGGCTATCGAAATGGGGACCCGTGCAAACACATGCTGCCAGTACCTAAGTCAGGCAGTCTTTGAGGACATAGCAGTTGGTGGTGTCAAAAGTCTCTGAAAAATGCAGAAAAAATAACACTGATGCTTTTTTGTCTTACTCCAAGAAAAGATCAGCCCACAGGAAATTTCAGTTCCAAGAACAATCTTAAATCCAACTGACACGGTTCTAGAAAATCTATTTCATCCAGAAATGTCTGGATCTGATTAACTACTACCTATTCTGGCAGCTTAGCTTGGAAAGGCTACTTATCACCAGCCTATAGTTGTTCAAATCTGAATCCGATGATTTTTTTTTCCCATCTAACTACCATCCCTTCCTATAAGGAAAAATTTATGACCTCCTGGTACCAGATGAGCAACCCCTTTCTACTAGCTAAAATAAACTACAAGGAACAAGAAATAAGCAGACAGGTGATTGGCCAAACTTTCCTGAACACCTTGTCCACATCACTGAGTCATTTCATGAAAAACCAAAAGGCAGATATTGCCTTGCATATCTGTACAAACTGAACCATCAGAACCAGAAATGCTAAATCGAAGCAATGACAGAAAAATTGAATTTGTTCTCAGATCAGGGTATACACTTATAAGGGCTGGCTCCCAAGAGCTCTCTTAGACTTTTCACATGCCTAGATCACTCAGAAAAGCTCCAGAGGATGGCATTTACAAGTTACAGTAACGATATGGTATGCTACACCACACAATGTTCTACATAGCATTCTTGGTACTTGCTCAGACATATCAAAGTATGTGCAGACTCTGAAATCAGATATATAGCTAAACATGAAACTGAAGGGAATTGACTTAATCCAGCCTTAATGTTCAATGGAAAAGGAGAGAAAGTTACCATGCCAAAGTGATACTCTGTGCACATGGAAGACATGTGGGTAACTGTTTGTCCTGTAACTTGACTTCAAATAAAGCTGCAGTCCATGATTTTGCTAATGACATTTGTACTTTTCCCTGTGAGATTTGTACACAGTTTAGAAGCAGCTGGCATCAGCTGGGCCCACTGCTGGAGTTGCAGATTGTATAAGAAGCAGATCAAAGCTGTAGATGCGTACTGGCAGGATAGCTCCTATCAGCTAATCAAATAAACCAAGGTTTGTTGCATTTCAGGTCAGAGTTGGATTGGGCACAGCTGTGCAGCATTTCCAAGGAAATGTGGAAACTATCATGAACACCTATGGTGATAATGCTCCCCGTGTCTCAAGCACTCCCTCCGATGTTTGACAGAGAGGAATAGGTATGCTTGTTTATTTTAAGTGAACAAAGCATCCATAGTATAGAAGCGAGCTAGCTAAATGCCACTTCCACGGCGTCTGTGGTAGCATGCACTTGCCAAAAAGTTTTGCCATGTTACTCTCAAACGACACATTTCCGTTAAAGCTCAGAAAACCGATGTTTTTGGTACATGTAGTTGTCATAGCCTGTTTGCCTTCTTTCTCGGATCAGTTGCACCGTTGATCAGGGATTAGGTAGCCAACAGGATGTCATCATAACACGACTTACCCAATCAGATGGCAGGTGAGAGTAAAAGCAATATAGAAGAATGGGCAGAGTTATAGTTGGTTGGTTGGTTGGTTGGTTGGTTGGTTGGTTGGTTGGTTGGTTTGTTGGCTTGATTTTTGCAAGAAATGCTAACATGTCATCACTAAAGGAAGGCTTTGTGTGGTGCCGCTTCAGATGTTTCTGAAAACCGAATCAGTTCAGCGTATTTGCCAGTCATCTCCTGCTACAATGAGAAATACATCTTGTATTTACTGCACAGGAACAGCAGAGGTCTTCGAATGCTAGTCAAAGGGAAGTTGTAAGCGAGCTTGTGTTTTCTGTAATACTACACTGAGCTGAGATGCTTAGGTAGCAGAGCAAATAGTCCATGTGGATCTTGGAGCCAACTGAAATACGTATTAAGAAAAAGTCATGTTATAGTCCTTCTAGCTGAACTAGAATAGCTCCATGGTATACTACATACAGAATCTTTTTGACATGGAGGAACAGTCATGAGACCCCCACCCCTGACCCCCATTGCTTTTTAAAGCCCTGCCTTTTCTGCAGCTTCAGATCAACTCAGAAGGAAAGAATGAAGGTAAAAGTCTTTTATATGTAGCGTACAGTTTATTTATCATTCTGTTAAAGAGTAGCAATAGTTGGACAGGGTGACCGTAGAAATTTAAAGACTCACACCTTGGAAGTTTCCCCTCATTCAATTTTATTCAACTTAAATCAATTCTCCCATCACTTCTGCTAATCTTAAACGGAATTCTCCCAAAAGGTCAGAGGATTCTTTTAACTGTGGAACAAAAAACAAAGAATGTCAAAATGCTGCTGTTGTGGGATCTCAATGCCTAGACCAATACACTTCGCTGTGGATTTTTGAGAAATCTCAAGTTCAAATTAGATCGCTCTTTTTCTGGCCAGAGAATATAGCATTGCATTTAGATATTACAGCTGATTTCAATGCAAGGTATATGCCTGGTATTACAACAGTATTCTTTATAGTATTTCTATATGTAATCTGATATTGTATCAGTCCAAAGGGTCTCCAAAGGAGTGTTTTGATGATGTTGTTTTTTATGTGAAGCACTCATTTTTACCAGCCTATACCAACCTCCAAGCATGGTATGTAGTCCCTTCCAAAGGCTCGACTGGGCCAGAAAACTGTACATCATGGTACTACAAAGACAGATTTGCCAACTGGTACCACTACCCTGTGTTTCAGATGTGGGAGAGCCAGACCTGGATAGCCTATGGGAACTTGTGCCTGGGATAATAAGTCCTTCCACAGGATTAAGGAAGTGTCTAGTCTCCAGCTGGTTCAGCCTATGATGAAAGTTTAGCAAATGGCACTTATAACAGTCAGGGGAACTTGTGTAGGTATATGTTTGGAGGGCAGGGAAAAGGTTTTGTCTTGCTCAGCTTGTCATGGCCAATTTATCCTTTCATAAAAGACATTCATAATCTTTAAAGGAAAAAGAAAACACATTTAAGAGGCATCTTGATTAGAGCGATGCACAATGACTTAGAAATTATTCAGAGAACTAGAGTTTATTCAGAAGTTTCTTAATTGGATGCTACCAAACTGATGTGTTTAGGATCGGTTTGCTGGAATCCTTAAACCACAAGCTTTACTTTCATGACCCTGTCGGTAAACATTAAGGTGATATGGGGGTGTTTCTTTATATTTGTTAAGATTCTCGTTAAAGCTGACACCTTTTTTTTTTTTTGTTAAAGAACTAATTTACCTTTGAAATGAAGAAAAGAAAAGAACTAAAGTATTTTTACCACTGTTTGCTTTTCCAGTTTCTTTAATTTGGGTAATTGCTTAGTCAACTTTCAAAAATATATATTCTGTCTTAAAAAAACAGCAAAAAATGACAGATCACCTTCCTTTTCATTTCAGATTTGGCATGCAAGTCCCAGATTGTGTATTCTTTCCATGGCGCCATACCAGCGTCCAATACTTAATTAATTTCCCTTTGCTCCTGCAGCCTTCCACTTAAAGAGACAGTGTCCCATTTTTGATTGCTTGCCTTTGGCTGGTTTTCAAAAGCGTCACTTCTTAAATCTTTCCCCCCTACCTCCTAAACTTATTATATAAACTTCCCAGAGTGCTGTATGGCACAGAGCTGGTGTTTTCTTACTTTACCACCTCCTTGCTTTCTGTTTTGTTCAGGAGCCAAATCAGCCTACATGAAGAAGAAAGTACAAAAGAAAGGAAGAAGTTAAGGGGGAGGAGCTGTTTGTTATGTTGACATTGCTTTGTTCTATGCAACTGGAAGGATGAATTTGCACAGGAGTATGCAACATCTGTCAACTCGACAGTCTTGTCAGCCTTTGCACAGCATGTTGAGGGCTATGTGCCAAAAGTGAGTGGGGTCAAGACCAAGTTTGAGGAACTTAGTGGGTAGATCTTTAAGGGATGAAATTGATGTCTTAAGGGCCTGGCACCCATTTTGTTTCTTAACACTGTAAACTAAAAAATGTCTAAAAACATTTAATGTTTTGGTTGCACTCTGGAGGCCATAAAAGGCCTGCTAGTGGGTCACCTGCACCGTCCATGGACCATACTTTTGGCACATTTTTAGGATATCAGTAGAAATAGAAAGAGGCAACCAAGACAAAGATATGAGAGGCCAACCAAACAGTCCCAAGATGTGCCAGATGTTTGGCCAAGCCATGTGCCCCATGTCTGGCTGGGGAATTCTGGGAGTTGAAGTCCACACATCTTCAAGTTGCCAAGGTTGAGGAACCCTGGTCTAGTTTAACCTTCTCTGTAGCCTGGCGGTTTCCCAAAATGTTGGGACTACAGTTTTCAAAAAGTTCCAACCCTCATGATCTCTGTCAGGGTTTGTGGTCCCAGCACATCTGAAGGCCATCAGTTTGGGGAAGATAGACCTAGGATAGGAGGATAAAGCATGTGTATAACTACAGGTAGCCATTTTTACTGTGGCCAGGGATTCTTAGATCTCTTCTCATTTCTTTAGCAGATCTGCTCACCCAAAAGAGTGTTGATGAACCGGAGATGTAATTATGCTGCAAAAGAAGCAAGGTATGTCCAAGACCTTTTGTAGCCTTTCTTTCTCACACAGCTCACCCTGCCAATGAAGGGCAGCCTACATAGTAGACACATCTCAGGCCATTCCAGATCCCTCAGCATCTGCTTCTTTCCTCTGCCTCGTGGAAGGGCATGTCTTACAATGGAAGCTCTGATTAAACTGAGGCCTGTCTGTAGAGTCATCCTGAGACGGAAACCATAACCATTTGTTTTGGTTGCAGGCGTAAGGTTACCATACCAAATGTCTGCTTGCGATGTCTTCATGGTTGGTTGGTTGAAGAACTGTACATTTCGCACTGTTTTAAATGGGGACATACTTCCACATGCTATAGAAACTATAAGACATGTGTGACAATTAGCAACCAAAAGATTAAAGAAAGTCTACTCCAAACATGATCTTTGGTCTTATTGTGTTCTTACTGTGAAGAAGACAGTGTTCCGGACCAAATGCCCATTGCTCCAGGGCATCTTTGGGGTGGGGGGGGTGGGGAGAGTCAAAAAGCCAAAATGTCAGTTGCAACCATGAAATTGAGGTCTTGTTCCTTTTTTACATGTGTTGTAAAAATAGCAGCAGCATTATTGTGTGATTATTTTAATGGCCATAAGTGTTTAATTTCGCTGTGCTTTGGTTATGAACAACAGCTATTCTTATTAAGGAATTTCTGGACATGCCATGCTCTATGATGCACTGGGGTTCATTATTAGTTACTATATTTCTTGACTACCATTCTCCAATATAAAAACGCAGATGAGTTGTCAAACTAATAATATCAGACAAAATAATAATAATAATAATAATAATAATAATAATAATAGTAGTAATAGTAATAATAATAATATTAATAATAATAAAAAACATAAGAAATAAACACAAAACCATCATAAAACAGTGCATAATTTTAAATGACCATGCATTCTGAAAAAGAAGGTTCTTCATTACCATTTGGAAAACAACCAAAGATATGGGTTGTAATTGTATGATTATGGTGCTAGCATAGAAAAAGCCTTGTATTTTTGGAACCACTGATAGTGCAATTCTGTACATATTTCCCAACAAGTATTTGTATTTATTATTGCACTTATATCTGCCCTTTCCTCTGAGAGATAATGGCAGGACATGGGAATTCCCACTCATTCTATTCATATAAGAACAGCCCCAACAGTTAGCAGCTGAATTAGCGCCATAAGTTACTTTTCAAAGATTGGACAAAACATCTGTAGAATATCTAACTATACAGGGCCATTTATGGCTGTGATAGACAGCTAGGCAAGTAAGAGTATGTTCTTTGAAGAAACATAACACTGGTCATTACTGTAATGATATATCTGAAATATTCTTGTATCTAAGAGGGGGTTATCTGAATCCATCCATTATTTTATATATTATTGTGCTGGTCATTCTAAAGCATCCTAATAGCTTTTGTTAGTTTTCCAACATGACATTATAACCAATATTGCAGAGAGGGGGAAATTGTTGCTTGTTTCCAGGTTAGCCCCTATATGATTCCAAAACAAGAGGGTAAACACAGCTCCATACTGTTAATTTAGAATAAAGCTTTTTTTTTCCCCACTTCAAATTATCCCACCCTTCAGTTATGGAACTTCCCAGCCCTCCTAAATTCAATGAGGCAAAAAAGTCTCTAGTCAGAACTTATCTCCTCCAGAAATAAAACATACAGTAGTAAGAGGAGTAACAAATTGCTTGGCACCTCATTAGCAATTGTAAGCAGACTCCATTTTCACCCTGGGGTCTCGTTGGAATGATTTGTTAGGTTGGTCTCTCCCCCCTTCCCTCTTAATTGAAGGGAGTTGGAGGCAAGGCAAGAACAACAGTGATTATTTGTCTCCTTCTGGGAGTCCTGTCTTGCTGTCTACTGCTAAAGTACCCCTGTACCTTATGTTGTTTCTGGAACCAGAATCCAACTCATGTAGCTTCTGTGTGGGTCTGCTGGTTGAGACAATGTAGCCAACCTAAGGGAAGATGTCTGCTTCATTTTGCTGTGTTTAATGGATGGGTCAAAATAAGCCGGTCCCCTAATGGATACGCCATGTGGGTGTATTCAGGCTGTTGTTAGTTTGACAGACTGTTCCCCACAATGTAATGACCTGTTGTGCCAACTGCACTGCAGTATTAGGCCCTAGTCAGGTTAGGGTCTTGATAGGGTAAAATTTCCAGAAGGGTTCCCACTGAAGATAGTGTGCCCATGTACTTGACACACTTCTTCCTCCTTTCTTTTAAAATCTCCTCCAGCTACCCACAAAATGGTGGTTGATTCATTATAAAACAGGGAACACATTTCCATCTGTAGCAAAATTGAAAAGATCCCAAACATATTTCTGAGCTGAACAAATAGGACTACTTGGGAGTGTGAAAGCCCTTAATAGAGTTGACTTCAGTATCACAACTTGAGCACATGAGTTTTTCATCAAAGATCTTATGCTTTTTTTTTTTTTTTAACTGCTTCAAGTTTCTTTATGGAATATATTCTTAGATATTTATAGAAACATTAAAAAAAACACAGAAAAATATCTAAAATATTGGCCATCAGCAATTCAAGAAGATGGGGTGTATGGATCAGTTGGGATGCAAATTCATACAATTTAACAAAAAGCAGTCAAGAGGGTTTAATTTTAAAATGAAAAAAAATGAGGAATCTAAATCTGCTGGGGCACATGCTATAAGAGAGACATTTTTTTTTCAATCCTGAGTTTGTTATGGCTATTTAAAAAAAAAATCTGCTCATGATGAATTGCCCATTAAAGATACTTCATATCTAAAAATAACAGTCAATGATCTACCATAGGTAATGTGCTTCTGCAGATACTGCACGTCTTTCATAAGTCCGTGTCATAAAGATATTCACCGAAATACAGGAGCAGTGCCATATTACTCCAGTCATAGTACTAAGGTTACTTTCGGACTGCCACAGATGCATGGATACATTTGAAAATAACCAATTCAGCTTTCTTTGTGATCAGACCCATATTATGGGGGGAAAGTACTCACGGGAGTTGAAGCAAGCTTCTCCTTTCCTACAGTTTAGGAGGGACTCCCAAAGTATTTATTTTCCAATGCTTTTTATTCAAGTGCTTTTTCTTTTACGTTCTAGAGGAGAGCTAGATTCAGGTAGCATGCTGGTAAATGGGTATGTGGCAGCTGAGTACGTCTCCCATTGCAGACACTTTCAGGATAAAAAGGCTCCTCCTCCAACACTGCCCAGACTAGGTTCTCAATATTTCAGAAGTGTTCTCTAGGACAACAAGACTGCAGATCCTTGTTATGAAACACTGAAAGGTAATTGAATCTGGATGATGCATCATACAGAATTTGCTGCCATAAGAGCAGTATCAGGTCTCTGGGTGTGCTGTCGAGGGATCTAAAATACACTTGAACTGCTGAAGGTAAGTTCATCATGCTGAACTTTTGGAGATGAAGACAGGTTCTGGCTGCTGGAAGCACAGTGATGAATGGCTTGTTTAATTTGAAGAAATGAACTGTCAGAAACAATGGCTGTACAAAAGTTTCCCTTGTTGTTAAGAGAAAGAGAGCCAAAATGACATTTTTACTTATTTGTGTAAGGGTTAGTTCTGTGAACTTCCAGTTGAGTCCACAGAGTTTTTCAGTCCAGTCCAAATAGCTAAAAACATTTAGAAAGGAGAATAGTTGGAATTGTCTTTAAAATATTGTACCGCGTTTTTACAGCAGCAATTCTGATAATTTTATTTTCATTTTATATTGAAGCACACATAGACCCTTCCCTGATTGATTTTTATACATCTACTCATGTGATTTCTGATGGTAAATTTAAGCTGTAGAGTAGTGAACAGAGGGAAAGAACATTTTATATAAAAGTTGCAGGATAATCAGCTAGTCATCTTCAAAGATTATGAAGAAAGCAGATCTGAATTAAAATAAAGGACTTGATGCTGCAAAGAAGCAAATAAAGAATAACAAATGGGATATAGACTAGAATTAATAGGGCCCCCACAGCATACAAAGTGGAGTTCAGATAGTTAAGATGGAAGATGTGGCTGTGGGATCAAAGGGGCAGGGCTTAAATCATGTGGTTGTAACCACCATTTTGGCTTTTTTTGCCTTCCCCGGGGTCATCAATGAAGAGCCCTCTGTTATGACCACAAGAAACCATAATAGGACTAGAGGAAGACGTGAAGGTATGGCTGCGTGGGATCAGAGATTGAAGGCACCACATCATCTCCCAGACTCCAAATCTAGGTATGGAAGAGATGAGGATTGTTTGCCTGGCCTTAGACCTTCTGGGTTTGAGGGAAATGCTGTGGAAGATGTGAGGCAGCACTAACAAACACAGAATTCAAACCCATAACACATATGAATTGGAGCTAGAATCAAAGGGATTTATTTATTTATCCATACATTTATATTATGAGAAAAAGCATCAATTTCTGTTTGGCCTTCTGTGTCTAAGATCCTTTGCCTTAATACTGAACTAGCTTGATCTGACATCTGAAGTTAAGATGGCATCACTGAGGCTCAGGTTTTTTTGGATAGCTATTTCCCAAGAAGATTTGAAATTGTCTGCTAATATTAGATGGGTCAATCCATTAGGGTTGTGGTGTAGTTTTAAAGATGTTTATCCAGAGGTTAGATTCAGGTTTACTGACCCCTGCTTCCTGTCAAAGTACTGCATTTGGAACACAGTGGGTAACCTGGAAGATCCTCCTTATAAATTTTGTTTGAATTCTTTCTAAGATTATCATGCTGTTATATGGTCCTAACTGAGCCCTGTATAGCAGTTGTGCTTGGACTTTAGTTGCAAACTATTTAATTGCAGCAGGAATAAACTGTGCTGCTCTGGAAAAAATGGTAAGTTTAGATAGCTGATGCAGATCTCTGTGCATTACAAGATACATAGTCCAGGTGGGCATTTCTGCTTCCTGAAGCTTGAAATACTATCCCTAGATATCTAAAAATCTTAACCTGCTCGATGGACTGCCCACCTAAGTTCCACCTTCTCTGTTTTGGGCATTTGGAAAAAGTAAGAATCTTAGTCTTGGTGTAATTTGTTATTAGTTCCTCCTCAGCACAATAATGCTTAAGTGATCTCAAAGCTCTTTTAAGGCCAATGGAAGTTAATGACAGAATTACTGCATCATTGGCATACACTAATAAATTGATATGTCTTTGGGCTAATTTAGGAGGATGAAAAGTAGACTTACTTAAGTGAAGAAGTAATGAGTTTATATAGTAGTTGAATAAAACTGGAGCCAATACACACCCGTCTGACTCCCCTTCTTCAGATATTTCCTTTGTGATATGTCCTTGATTATTGCATCTGACCTTCAGTCTTGTATTCTCATGTATTTTAATGAGTAGCAGGAGTAGACATTGGTCTACTTTATGCCACAGTTTAGTTCTAGATACTGTGTTGAAAGCTGACCTAAAATCAATAAATGCTGCATAAAGAGATTACCCTGATTTGTGGGTATACTTTTCTACTAGATGTTGCAGCACCAAGGTGTGGTCTAACAGTGATCATCCTGCTTTAAACCCAGCCTGTTCATCCATCAAAATGTCTTCAGATTCAAGCCATAGCCAAATTTTAGCACCTAAACCAGCCTCATATTTGTATCATATCACAGTTCCCAAATTCAGGACAGCCTTATCTTTAATGCTGTCTCCACAGCTGCTTTGGAAGGGAAATATAGGAAAACCCCATATGAGATCTGATACTGCCCCTGTGACAGGGGTGCCATAGAAATCAAAGCCCATGTTCTTCTGTATTGTCAGTTCTACAGGGACTTTTGCCATCAATTGATTACCCCCCCACCCCCACTTTTATTTAAATTTCTGGGGCACTCTGATAATTTTCATTTACATTATCTGTTATACAACCAAGATAAATTTATTTGTCTAAAAGTAGCAAAATTCTGCTACATTATGTATAAGCTTCGCCCACAAATAGTTGCCAACAGATATTGATCTTAGGGGATAATTTCGCTTTACTTCTTTTATTGAATGCATTTTTATTGGTCAATGACTGAAATAAAGTTTAGTCTGTCTACATACATTCATACAGGTCATGTATATTCTGACTTTCTTCCCAAGGGTGCCCAAGATGGCTAACAGTAATAATGATTTAAAAAAAAAAAAACCTGGGTCTTTCTTTTATTCAGCAATAAATAAGAAAGGGAAGGTGAGCAGCTGTAGAGGGAATAGAGAATGGCCTTGAAGGATAGGACGGGACGATCATTGGCACTACCAAGGCAACAGTCAGACAAGGATGATGTGAGACCATTCCAAGAAACTAATTTGAGTTTCTTAGTCTGGTCTTCCTTATAGGGCTGATGGCAGCTCTGGCTGAAGGACCTTAATCTGCTATGAAGATTTTCCCAAATATGCCTCTCAAGAAAACATATAAGAAAAAGTTCTACTCTCCAGTGTTCAAAACAGTAACTATTCATCCGCTTCCTACTGTCTCCTCATGTATAATTCAGAAGCTTTTGAAAACACAGGGGTGATATGGCGGATAAAGTAAAAGAAGCAGTTATGCACTTTTAATGGTTCAGGAACTTCCCACAAAACAATGACAATCCAGCAAGAAGCACTCACCGAGGCACAGCTGTGTAGAAGAAGCAGGACAGCAGCAACCAGGCCGTGGCTTAGTTAAGCTGCCCAGTGTTCATTCACCCACTCAGCTAGTCCAGGCCTTACATCCAGCCTCCTTTTTTTCCATATGTATCACACAGGCAATTAAAAGGGAAGCTAGCAAACCTCAGTAGAAACCAAATCCTTCTTCATAACATTTAAAAATCAAAATAAATGAATGGAGGCCCAGTGATTTTACTTGAAGAGACCCTGAAGGGAGAAAAAAATGGAATCCTTGCATTTATTATTGTAGGGATGGATGCACAGAGAGCTCAAATGTTTGGTGGAAGTAGGATCACATATTTGTAATATGTCTGAAATTTTAAATCCATAATAGCAAAATGTATCTTTAGACACCTTAATGCATTAGTCCTAGTGGCACTGATTATGACCAGGTGGAAATAAAGCAAGGGTGGATTTTGGTGTCTTTGCTGAAAATAGATTAAATTGAGGATGTGGGGCCACTCAGTGACATCACTAAGATCACAGAAAATCAAGTTCAGGTTGAAAAGCCGATCGGTTACACTCCACATTCTTTGCTTCACCCATTAGATTTAATACAAAATGTCTCCAATTAAGGTGAAAAGGCACAAAAGGCTACTGCAAACAATAGTGTTCAACAACTTCCAAATGAAATAGAAATTGTATTACTAACCACATGTGGGTTTCGGTGGTATCTGAGGGGGCAGAAACATCCTTGGACCAGACTTTTTTGCAGATCAGGATGTGAAGAAATGTAGCCTCCATGCTCCCACCTTCTTTATCTAATCATTTTCTGGATGCCTTTTAAAAGGTGAAAAAGGGTGGCATTGCGAATATGAAAAAGGGGATGCTTCAGACCAATTCACTGACTCACCACACATTTTTCTGAGCAGTCGTGATGATCCCGCATTAGTACGCTTGCGTGACTTTGCAAGCAGAGTGACTACGGCATGGCTTTATTGTGATGGCTAATTTTTTTAAAAAAGTATCTCTTCTCAATGCGAAGCCTGAAACCAGGTCCCACTTTTCCCAGGAGAGTTTCCAGTTTTTGTTCACTTCTTGTCACCCTCTTCCTCTTTGTTATTCTGCCCTCCATGAAACTAAAGAAGTCATGAAACACAAAACTTTGGCACCAGCTTGTGTTGAAATTTGCAATTATCTCTTTTGGAAGGCTGCAAAGCCCATCTTTTTCGGGCCATTGCCTTTTTCCTAGCTCTGTCCTTTGCTATCAGTTTCAGAAGATGTTCTTTCGGAGCTGATATATTCATCCTTGACCTCCCTCCACCTTCGTTTGCTCTAACCACAACCAATAGACGCATTTGAAAGGGAGTAGGGAGACATGTCCTGCAGCTTATAAAATAATCTTGGCTTTATAAAGAGATCAGTGTTTGTTTTTTTGGAGGTTATATTCCTTTGGGAACATTTAAAGGAAAATGTTATAAATCAGGGCCTGCCACAACGGGTGATCCACCAAGTCAAATAAAACCCTCTGGCCATTATTTTTGGCTTGCAAGGGGCTTGACAACCGCCTCCCCCCTTCCCAGATTTCAGACTCAGGAATGCAGCCAAAAAATGGCGGGGGGGGGGGGAGAATCTGAGAGGTTAGCCTCACTCCTGTCACCAGCATTTGAAAGTGAGCTGGCATCTGCAAGTTTTCTTGTAAGTTTTATGCATCTTGGACTTTTTGGTATATGCCTGTTGGTGGAGCTATATGCCTCATCACATCCACCCAACCCCTTCCTTGTGTGGATGGTAATTTCTAGTAGGGCTGTGCAAAGCATTAGGAAGAAGTATTTCACAAAGTGCGTTACTATGAGTGAAATGTCTCTTCTGAAACCAACTACATCCCTTGGAAGGCTCCTGCATTTATTTTGAAGGCTTTCACTGGTTATCTATGTGTGGGTGTGGGTGTGGGTGTATGTGTGTGCATGAGCACAAGCACAGCTATTTCCTTTCATGGGTAGTCCCATTGGAAGTGTCTGTGCATGTATGCACACACAGAGGCAACCACAGACAGCCTTCCAAAGGATACAGCTGATTAATGCTTCAAGGTGAGTTATTTCACTCATGCTAATATGCTTTGAATAGCACTTTTTTTCAAATGCTTTTCAGAGCCCTAGTTTCTAACAGCTGTCATCGGTAGGTAAAAACAGAAGCCAAAAGAGAAGGATTCAATTAGTGCAGGAGTTTTGCATTGCTAGTACTGTTTTCACGTCATACCTTCTGCATCTAACAAAACTATTTGGTTCAGCATAATCATGCTGGAAGGTGGCGTATTCCCCATGCAAACTGTGAACATCAACTATGTTGTTGAGCAATAATCATTCACAAAATTTATCTGATGATCACAGATGATCACCGTGGACCTTAATGGAAGAAGAGAGTTGTCAAGAAACTGGTTCTAGCTGATAGATGCCCTCTACTGAAGAAAAGTAGTATGTCTGTGCCAGATCTTTCCAGTCAAACAACTTGTGAACGATTTTAGCAGGTTTTCCTGCTTAACTGGCTCAGGATTGCAAAATGTCAAATCTCTGGATTCACAACTGTCCCCTTTAGAAAGCTGGAGTTATTTCTTTCTTTCTAAGCTACTAAAATGTAGATGATTGAATCCTTACACCAGAGTTTTATCTGATTTTCCTGGAAGGGAAGGATTCCTTTCTATCACTTCAATTGTAATCAAGTATTCTATCATATATTTTTATTATATTTATACTTGTCCTTCCTCTAGGAGTTCACATGTGGGCTCATTCTCATTTTTTATCCTGACAACAACCCTATGAGATTCCCTGGAATAAAAGATCATGATGGACAAAAGACCATAATGGACCCAAAGTCACCCAGTGAGTTTCATGGCTGAGGATAAAACTGAACCTTAGCCAATGTAGCAGGATGGAGAAATGCAGGTTCCAATCCCCATTCATTCATGAAGCTTTGTGGTAACATAGGAAAAGCCACTGTCTCTCAAAGCTCTTCCTAACAGGGTTGTTGTTGAAATAAAATTAGAGTAGGGTGAGCTCCTGGAACAAAGGCAGGACAGAACTGTGGCAAATAAATGAAGGGGAAAAAAAACACATGAATTTCATTGGGTGGTAAGGGGGTTAATGATAGAGATGTATGAATTGGCTTTGGCCCAGTCTGATCATTGATTCAAACTGGATCTCAATTCATTCTAATTCAGTGCTTCAAATTAATTCAGAACAGTACATTTCAATACTTTGATTCAAAGGGTTAAATATGGGTTAATTCAGCGTGGTTTTCTGAATTAGTTAAAAAAAGATGCATCAAATTCAGAAAGGTGTTACTCTTCAGTGATTTAATCAAATCATGTTCATATCCAGTTTTTGAGCTGAATGTTTGCACAATCCTAATTAGTAAGTGTTGTTACTACAGGGGGCTGTTGTCTCTCAGAAAATTGCTTGTGACACCAGCAGTCACCAGTCATGGAAAGATCTGTCTTAGAAGAGGCATACAGAACTTCCGTAAACTCAAGGGCTGTCCTGGGCTGTGCAAAAGTTGAGGGCCACACTCCAAAGTGGGTTGGGTTGAGCCCCCTTTTATATTTTTTATTTCCATTTTATTATTAGTATGTTACCTAGGTTACTATGGAGTGGTAAAAGCAGCCTGGGAAGGACTGGATAGGACACTGGAGCAAGATAGAAACAAGGAAAGAGGACGAAGCAATGGAAGGAGATGCAGTGGGGAAAATTCCAAGGTGGAGGCTAGGAAAAAAAAAATCCAGTAAAGTTGCAGGGAGTAGAAAACCGGGGGGGGGGGGGGAGAGTGAAAGGATGCTGTGAGTTATGTGGAGCCCAGAGACTAGACTTTTTTTTTCATTCCTGTTCTAGAACACAGAAGTCAGAACTTGGAAGGAACCACTCAGAGTTATTTAATCTCTTGATATTATAGATAAAATCTATGGTCCAATCCACCAGTCAAGGAGTTCCAGTGCACCATCAGAGTTCTGCATTCAAAAAAGCAACTCTGTACATGCAGCCTTTGTACATTCTATTGGAATCAGTAGGGCAATGAATTAATGAGGGGTGTGTGTGCGCACACGCACATGTATGCATATGTATGCATTTTTGCACAACTCACCCATTCATTTGGATGGGACTTATGCAGGAGCTATTCCTGGAACATAACCTAACCAGGTGCCTCCACCGCTGAAGCCAGGGCTGGAATTCCAGCCTGGCCTGAGGGCTACATGGCAGCTCCTCTCCCTCCCTGCTGACCTTCCTGTTGAAACATTGAGGTTTTCATCTGGCTCCTGGTTTCCCTTCTCCACTTGCAGAATTAAATGTCACCAGCAGAAAGAGGGAGGGAATGCCACCATTGCTAAAACAAAATAAATAACACACCGTTTGGCGTCTCGAAGGTTTTTCCTTCAGCCTTTTAAAAATCTGAAATGGTTTTTTTGGAAAGCCTCTACTTGAATAACTCATGTCTTCATCAACAGAACAAATCTGTCTTAAAGAAAGAAGGTACAGTGAGCAAGTACAAATACTGTGGTCCAGCAAATGACGTCGAGGCCGGCCGGGTAATTAAAGTGCCGAGTGCTCTGGGCATGGGAATGGAAAAGGGGTGGGTGGGGAGCTTATGGAGCTTTATGGCATTTAAGGTGGCTCCATCTGATTTTTCTCCCTGACCAAAAGAAATAAAACAAGCATTCCCTATGTCAAGGTGAAGAGATGGAAATTTTGTAGAAAGAGAGAGCCCAGTTCTACTTTTAAGAGGCAGATCTGGGCTATCTTCAGGAGGGGCTGGGCTTCTGAATCCACAACGTAGCAAAGAAATGTCCATGGGAAAAGAAATAGGGCAGTGGTATGCCTGTGACCCTTTTCTTGAGTGTAGGTGTCCTGGAAGTCAGGGGGCTTACTTATGAGTAGCTTCATGTAAGGTGGCCTCAGAACAATCTCTTTGAAAAAGGAAGAGGAAATATCCTGAAAGTAAATAGCCACAAATTAAGCCTGCAGCTGCAAGCAAATAGGGGCATGGATAGAAGCATCTGATGTGTCTTTAAAACTTACAGAGTCTAAAAAAGGCATTGTTTTAAAAGGAATTGGTTCTTTCTGGAATGTCCTCAAGAAAAGGTTCAAGTAGCTTTCTCCTTCGTTTTCTCTCTTCATTCTTACATAATTATTGAAGCTGATTAGTTGCAATTTTATTAGCTTATTTAAATGGCCTGTTTGTTATTTGGGAGGCAACTGATAAAAAAAGAGGATGATAGTCCAGTTTCTCTGGTCAATATTAAGTCTATCTGAAAGCCACCCAACTGACTTCAGATTGTGAAGGCATCTGAACAAAGGGTCTAAAATGGACTTTAGTGTGAGGACATGCTTATTAATCATGAGTCCTAGCTCAGTATCAAGGTGAAAAGTTGTTACACAACAGACAGAACCCAAACAAAACTTCCATTTCTTTATTTTGCATTCTAACTGATGACTTTGTTGACTTATTTTTTTATCAACTATTTTAATTTACATTTATTGTAGCTATTGCAGGATAAGTCAGGAGAGGAGATGCAAGTTGGGGCTTATTTTCATTGCCACACATACAAAAAAGTGAAAACACAGAGAAAGTTCATGTAATCTATCCAAGGATTAACTGCTGATGGCAGCTCTGAAGCCCCTTCAAATATAGGAGTGTCCACAACATGCTGTCCAATTTCTAAATGTAGCTATTAGCCCAAAGAGTCTGTCTGCCCTACTGATAGATAGATAGATAGATAGATAGATAGATAGATAGATAGATAGATAGAAAGATAGATAGATAGATAGATAGATAGATAGATAGATAGATAGATAGATCCTGTAATACCTTGAATTTATTCCAGAAGTATAGTACACAAGTGAAATACTTTGGAAAAAATGAAGTCACATGGTTTTTATATCCTGACCATGATATCAGTTAATCCATCCTCATTTGCAATAGTAGCAGCAGATTCTGATTCATTGTCAAGGACAACACTATGCAGAGTGCATTGCAATAATCTAGATGAGAATTTACCACTTCCTGAACTACGGTAATAATGAGAATGGCCCTCACTGGCAAGCCAATTAAAGTAGGTCAGAATCACTCTAGGATGCCAAGTCTACTTGAACTTCCGGTGATAAAAATGAACCTGGAATACCTTCAGGCTATAGCTTCTTCAGGGAGAGTGGAATCCATCTAGGATAGGTCATTTACACAATTTCTGGATCAAATAGGTATCAACCAACAAAGGCATCATCTCATTAGCTTCATCCTGGACCTTATCTAGCCAATTACAGCAGCATTTGGACATTCTTAGTCTGATGGCAGAGAAAGATAAATCTGGATAGTCAATTTCAAATCCCCGACAATGTCATGCAGAAGTTTTGTATCTAAGAACTTGAGGAATACAAGACAGCCCTGCTGCACTCCAAAGCTTAACAAACTGGGACACTGCATAAAAATCCCACAATAGCAACTTCTGGCACTGATCTTGCAGATAGGATCCAAACTACCATAACACTATGTCTTTAAGTCTTGTAAGTTACCTCAATTAATCCAGAAGCTTGTAAAATACCTCAGTTAATCCAGAAGGTTCTGAGATACCCAGAAATCACAATTTCCCCATGTTCATTTTATACAGACCTTCCCTACCCCACCACACCACATCCTACCTGTGCCCACATATTCCTCTCTTCTATCCCAAATTGCAAAATACTTTTTTTCACACATGCACATATATGTGTGTATGAGAGAGAGGGAGGGGTCATTACCAGAAATGGGTTCAGATCCACCCTCAACAAATTGAGCCCCACTGATCAGTTGATGGCACTTCTAGGTGCCTGTCATCATGCTATAGTGAGACTTCATCTCTGCAATCAAGATGATTTAAACCAATGGGGAATTTCCATTTTCCAAAACTGAACAACACTAGTAAAATAGCTGCAGTTTGCTCTGTGCATTGCATGGGCCAAACTGCACCATTGTTAGGGACAACTCCCAGCTTCCTCCAGCACCCAGCTGTTTTTTAAGCCAACTTCAGAAATTCCAGTACTGATAGCAGTTGGTTGGCAATGTCCAGATTATGGTGGACTAATTGGTTGTTACTCTGCTTGTTGCCCTTCCCATCCATGCAGGGACTGAAGTCTGGCTGGCTTGCTCCTCTGTGGACTGATCTGCTAGTGCCTGCCTTTGCCTTTTAGGAACTGTTCCCTCCTCACTAATCCCCAGGACTTGCCTTTGCTTCCCCAGATCTTTGTACACATGGATGCCTTCAACCCCTTCCCACATTTATCGCCTTTGACACCAAAGCAGGACCTTTCTTTTTTTCCTCCCCAACCCCCTTATTGTAGCATCATCACTCTAATGCTACAATAATCAAAGAGACAGGGGAATAGACTGTATTCTTTGGTTCCTACCTTTGTCTGTAGGTCCATGGAAACTTTCTAACAAGGAAGAACTGACCATTCAGCTTCATAGAAACTACTTGCAACTTAAATTACTACTTGCAACTTAAATATGTTTTTTTTTTAAACAAAGAGATGGAAAGGGATGCTTTGCAGTACTGTGGGCAGTGGACAGGATAACAAGGGGAGCATGCTCTGCCCACCTTGAGCAGAAATCAAAACGGTCTGCCCTGGGAGAGGTAAGAGTTGAATGCAACATGAGCTTCTAGGGTTGAGGATGGTTCATTGATTTATGGCACTTCATTGGATTAGTCACAATGTGATAGACAGACAGACAGACAGACAGATCAACCAGCAACTGCCAACCAGCAGAGAAGATAACAGCCTGGCAGTCCACGACATAATGGCTGCCCAGGGCAGTGACCAGCCATGGGAGGGGAGGAGGACATGTCATCCACTGCAGCCTACTGGACCTGGGGCTGTTGCTACAATGGAATGAAGCCCTGGAGACCATCTGCCCAGAAGGATTTAAGATGGCTCATTCAGAAAACAGTAGTTTAGAATCAACTTTAGAAAACACAGGTGTGGGGTGCATTTGCAATGGGGTGAGAGTGGGAGGAAGACAGGGCCATCTGTTTCTGCATTCAGGAAATGGTGAGTGTCCTGCATTGGCAACACACCATGCAGAAAGTGGACCTCTCCCTAATGCTTTATATGCTTTATAATTGTCTGTTGGTGTGTGTGAGAGAGAGAGAGAGAGAGGGAGGGAGAGAGAGGGAGAGAAAGAAGGAAGGAAGGAAGGAAGGAAGGAAGGAAGGAAGGAAGGAAGGAAGGAAGGAAGGAAGGAAGGAAGGAAGGAAGGAAGAAAGAAAGAAAGAAAGAAAGAAAGAAAGAAAGAAAGAGAAAAGAAAGAAAGATGAACTTTATACTTTAAAGAGGAAACAAATTCTGTATGGTAAACCTCCTTAAAAAAATAAAAAGCTCCGGTATGCCACAGGCAAAGAACAGAAATGAAGAGCTTCGAGTTTCTTGCTGTAAACAAGTTAAATGATTTTAAAACACATACACGTCTCTTTAAAGAGCTGGAATTTGATTGAGTGGGTTTATTTTCATAATGTTTCTTAACTGAAGGTGTGTGTGGTGTGGTGGAGCAGGGGGAACCCTCACTATTGATGCCAAAGAAATATTAGAGACAAAGCTGGGAAAATAGTTTTTCCATTATTTCTTCTGGAAAACTGTCTCCCTCTATCTGCCCATCATAAGTCAACAAACAACAGGCTGATTGACAAGTTAAAATGTTTAGTTTAACCTGAAAACCACATAAACTGACTGTACATTTTCTTGTACAGGAGAGAGATGTAAAAGAGATGTAAAACAAGCAACTCACCTCTCCCACCTTTGCCTGTCATCTAGTTCTCCCTTGTACATGATCTGGGTGGCAATCATGCCCCCAGCTTATATTCACTCTTGAAAGAGCAGGTCTTCTCTAGCCTGCTGAAAAGAAACTCAAGTCAGGGGTGTCCCACTGAATGCCCTTTGGGCTTCTCCAAGCAGCGGCAGCGGCAGCTTATCCCGGAGCAGACTCAATCAGGAACGGAGAGGAAGGAGAGGAATACTAAGTCTAAATAAATTCTGGGTATACTTTTACACTGGCTCATGCAACACTGTAAGCCATGGCTTGTTTTTATTAAGGCTGAACAGTGACAGTGGTCTGCTTTATAAATAGCACTAGGCCATTAATCGTGTTTTACAAAATACAATGGCTAGATATACACACACAACAATGCTGGGCAATCTTTCAGTTCCTGCAGGCCATGTTTTAAGTTGTGCTAGAGACTGTAGATGAAGAGGGGATAATATACAGCATTTGAGGTGTTTACTGCTCGTGGCATTTTCCGTGCCAAACTTGGTTGGGGTGGGATGACTATACGGATTTTGTAATCCTGTTCTAAGGATTACAATAACAGCAGGAAAGGAGGCTGTTGATTTCTTGTGGGTTTTGGCAACTCTACCATCAAAGTTTGGAGGAGTGGACTTAACGGCGTTGAGCCCAAATGACATATTCTCACCATAATAGGAATAAAGATAGGAGGCATAATACAAGAAATGGTCCAGTCCTCACACAATCCCAGAGGAGATGGACAATGTACGTGATCAGAACTTCAAACTGGGGGACAAAATACCCAGTGCTAGAAATTAGGAAATTGTTCAATCACTAGGAGGGTCAGAAGGACATCAGAGTGTATATATGGGAAAGAGGGAGACATTTCGATAGCCAGGAATAAATATTTATTTATTTATAAGATTTATAAGGCCATACAACTCAACTAGTGTGACTCTGGGCAGCATACAGCATAAAAACAATCAAGAAATCAAAGAAGGAAAAAATGAAGAAGAAAAACAGGCAACAATAAACAATACAATATATAAATACCAAATATAAAATGTTCTCCTGTCACTTTAAAGAATCATAGTTTCCTGACAGCATACCCTACTGTAACGAGTATGCCAAGGGAAGAAACTTAGAAAACCATGTTTCAACAAGTTATATATGCACACTGTTGGCTAATAAAATGTGCATAAAAATCTAACAGCTCAAATATGTAAAACAAAAAACAAAAACCCTAGTTCACACACATGCAAGAACTAGAGCCACAGAGGGGATAATTAAATAAAAAAGAAAACAGAATTATATTCACATAAGCAGTACTTCTACTACAAATAGAATAAAATCATTCACACGCTTTTGGGGGAAGAGAGAGAGAGAAAGATCCATATTTTGTTCCTGTTATCTTTCCACTGCAACTAGCATTTGGAAGCATGCTGTTCTCACCCTGGAGGAAAAATTAATGCTTCAAGGCCAAGAACACTTGATAGACCTGTCATCCATGAATGTAACCACCCCCCTTTTAAGGCCATCCAAGTAAGTGACCATCAGCACAACTTGTGGTAATGAATTCCCCAAGTTAATTTATGTGCTTTATGAAGAAGTACTTGCTGTAGTCTGTTCTAATTAGCTTCACTGGATGACACCCCACTCCCTAATCCTGCTCCAGTTCTAGTGTTTGGAGAAGGAGAAAGCTTCCTCTTTTCTTTCTCCATGCCATTCATAATTATATTCACCTCAATCATTTCTCTCCTCAGCTACCTTTTAAGCTAACAGTCCTAAATACTTTTAGCCTTTTCTCATAAGAAGGATGTTTGAGACCCTGATCATTTTGTATTTTCTCCCAGCTCTGTTAAAGCCATTTTTCAAATGTGGCAATTAGAACTGTACACTGTGTTCCAGATACAGCTATGGCTTAATGCTGTGTAATATTAGCAGTTTTTTGTTTCAATCCTTTTGCTGGAATAAAATAAGCCTTTTTCACAATGCCACACATCAAATTAATATTTTCACTGAACTATTCATTACAACCCTGATTTTTTTTCCTGCTTAGTTACTGATAGTTCAGACCCTATCATTGGAGAGGGAGGGAGGGAGGGAGTTTGGAGGCTTTGCCCCAATGTGTGTCACTTTACATTTACTTAGACTCAGCTACATTTGCCATTTGATGGATCATAGTTTAAAAAGATCTTTCTAGAGCTCTTCAGTCACTTTTGCTTTTCCATACCTTGAATAGTTTGGTATCATCCAAAAACCTGGCCAACTTAGTGCTTACCCATAATTCAAGATCATTTATGAACAAGTTAAAAAGCACCCAACCCAATAAAAAAAAAACATTAAGAATTCTTCTTACTTCCCCCCACTGAGACAACTGATCATTTATTCCCAATCTTTCCTTTCTGCATTTTGTTTTTTGTTTTTGTTTTTTGCAATTAGGTAGCAATCCATAAAAGAACAGATCTTCTTATTCCATGACTGCTAAATTTCTCAAGAGCCATTGATGAGGAACTTTATCAAAGTCTGTGAAAATCCAAATTCAATTCCATCCAACTGCTTTTTGATACTCTAAAAAAATTAAAATTAGCAAGGCAGGGAATTTCTTTGCAGAATCTGTACTCCAAAGTCTTTCCCTCTATGCATTTTAGTCATTTTTTTTCCCTTTGATAGCTGTTTCTACCACTTTGCTCAGGATAGATGTTACCAGACCAATATATAATTTCCCTAACCCATGGGTCCTTTTTAAAAATTGGTGCTACTCTGACTACTTTCCAATCATCTGGGATACAGGGACAAATCTTATATTTTGTCATATTTGCCTAGGAGATCGGTATTTCTTAAAGAACTTTTGGGTGGAAGCCCATAAGACCTGGTGATTTTATTATTCTATAGTGTCTCAAGATGTCTTGAAATAGGTGGCCTTTTCCTGGACTTGTGAGAATTGGGGCCGAAGCCAGAAATTATCAGGCAAGAGATGGCAGTTATGTAACCTGCAACAGTTTCAAGGCCAGCTAGTGTCATGCCAAGAGGCATGTCACTGTGTCATGCCAGGAGACATTCATGGAAAAGCCAGGAGAATGTTTCAATGAGTTGAAACAACGAAAGGTAGACACCGTCTCAGTGGCACTGGGCAATCAACTGTTTTCTATGGATTCCTCTCTAGTTGAGCTGTGCCTCTGAGCCTATTGCTATGCCTAGCCTAGGAGCAGAACCAAGCTGTGAAGTGTCAGGAGATCAATGATATATTGCTGAATCCTATTTGGGAAGCCTGACATTGACATTGTGGATACATTTCAGCTGAGCCTCAATTATTGTGTTTAAAACAAGTTTCAGGCATTTCAAGAAAATCATCCCTCTTGACCTTTCCATTTCAACAGTCCCCTCATCTTTTGAAAGTTTCTGCTTTTGTAATCAAATGTCACTGTGATGGACCCTGATGGCAATTTTTCATTTGCATGTATGCGAAATGTAAGTCAGTTTCCTATGGGTTCCACAATACTTATGCCTTGCATCAGATCATGGTCATCACTTAAGATTAAATCTAGGGTTGCCTCACCTCTGGTTGGTCCCAAGACCCAGTTGTTCTAAGGCACACTCATTTACAGTGTTATAATGTGCCAACCTATAACCTCCTCCAGGCCTCCCTACCTGGCCCTGCATGTGGAACTGAAAGCAAGTCTGAGAATGCTACCTTGTCAGGTCTGGATTTTACTCTGTTGCTAAGTAACAGCCTAAATCTGACTTCCAGGTCTGGCTGATTATATTTGTGAGTGCCAATAAAGTTAATGGGGACCCATGACTACTACATCCTTCCCAGAACTCTCCAGCTATCTAGCTGGTGCATGATGTCCACAAACTTCACACCAGGCAGGAAAGTCGCATACAATCAACCCACTCATCACAATTCCATCTATCTTTGCTTCTAATGATTGAATAGCTCCTAACAAAAAGCTTCCCATTCCCTGGAAGGCTATCCTTGCTACATGAGGATGTGGGTTCATCACTCAAGGATTTGGTCCCTTCTATGGAAACGTCTGCTAGACCCTCATTCTCAGTGACAACAAAGGTATTGCCATCCTTGGAGCAGGACGAAGCTATCACCCAATGGAGGTCTTCATCTACATACTTTTCTGGTTCTCTGAGCATCTTTAATTGAAGCACTTTGGTTCCAAGACAAGTGAGTTGGAACTTCCTGACATTCAGAAACTCATTGCACCAAACACAAACCCACAATTTATGCTGAACAAGCAGATAGATGTGCAGTTCACACTTTATGCAATAAACCACCAAGAAATCTCTCCCCAACCAACTTTCTACCTCCATACTAGTTATTGCTGATAACTTGGTTTTCATCTTTAAGAACACTTTGACCTAAAAGATAACCCCTACATTATAGTTTTGCAGAGTGTGGAGTTTTGGTTTCTCTACAGTTTTTAAATTCAGCTTGATGCTGTCTGGAGGTGGGAGGTCAGTGTGATCCTCCCTCTGTTCTCTTAACTCACTATCTCCCCTGTTCCTGTCTAGTCTCCTATTTGCTTGCTCTGGTTGTAGGCTCCCAACATCCTCTCCACTTTCTAAGGAGTACATTGCTTTTCATGCTCATGAACTCTCAACAAATTTGGAGAGGGAAGACAGATTCAAACTGATACTGTATTACCAGAGGACATTGTTGGTTTGGTCTATTATAACTTTGGTTTTCATCTGATTCAAGAGAATTCTGGTTGGCTCATTTTGCTATAGGAACTGGCAAAAATGTGCAAATACCCTCATTAAAGGCATGGAAAATATCTAGACTTTTTAAAAATTGTGAATGTTAAAAAAGCAGAACTAACAGATTCATATATATTTTAGTATACAACATTGTAAAATGCTCCTCTCAGCTCCAGTATATGTATTTACAGTTGATAATAAACAGCACAGCAGTTACATATCAAAGAAAGAAGATACTCCAATTTGTTTGAGAATTTTTTCCATTTGGCCATGTTATTACAGAAAGAGAAATTGTGCATCTGTTTTCTAGCATGCAGCTTCAGATAACAAACAGATCTTCCTTGCTGATGCCAACAATATAAGAAAATCCTCCAGTTTTGTCGCTTCTTGAACATTTATGCAGTCAATGCTATTCGGTTTGTTTAGCTTCCTCATTTGTTTGCTTTTGCACTGAGATGAGGAGCCCACAAAGGCTGTTCCTCCACATGGGAAACCAACTGTGTGTGGTAAAAGGTGAACTACAGTGACTCTGGACATCACTGAAATCAAAGGGTGAAAATACAATCAGTGTGACAAAAAGAGCAACAATAACAAAAAGCAATGTAGCCTTAAAAAAAGGATTTGTGACCCTCCTCTCAACATAGTTTTGTTTGTTTCTAAGCATCTTTTGGAAGTCCAAATAGTGAATCTTCAATGTGTTATAAATTCCCCTCTGTCTCTTCTAAAAGGTTAAGGTCATATTTGTTATGGAAACAGGTCTTGTGATTAGAAAAAAAATGAAAGAACCAGAATTGTTCAGATATGCATAGCATAATTTCAGCAAAGGATTGAGATCCACATAATTATATACAGGCTGCTATTTTGGGATATAGCCTTCCTTGAAAATTGATACACAATGGACAGAGAGGTATGTGCCTTTAGTGTTACCTATTTATATAGGTTGTTTTACTCATGATCACATTAACTGGGGGGGGGGGGGGGCGGGATTGGGTAGAAGTCACCATTTGGGGAATACATGAACCCTGCCTACCTTTTTCAGGAAGTGTCTGTTAACCCAGAGGTCCTTGCATCAGAAGTGAACTGGCAAGGTTTCATTACATCACTTGCCTCTTCTCCACTGGTCAAGCAGGCAGCAGTGAACATGGAAGGAAAAAGGAAGAAAGCAAGGAGTTCCAAGGCACAATCAGGATAAACATGTAGGTCCCACTGGCTACCTGTTCCTTCCACTCTTTTCTTTCACCTCTCCTGGTTGTTTTCTCCACCCCACCGACCCCATCTGCTGCTCAATCCCTGTTTAGTCTCTCCCTCTCCCTCAATCCTCCCCAACTTGTCAGAGGGAGTGCCAAATTCACTCTCCCCACCATCACCACCACCATCACCCCAACTATCAACTACCTAAAGGCGTCCTTGAGGGGGAAAAAATGCTCCCACTTTTGCAAAGAAAGCCAGCATGTTTTCCTTTAATGAGTGAGAAAAGCAAGAGCAAAAAAGGCTGCCCTCCCCAACTACAAGAAGTCCCAAAGGGGCCTAAACCAATTCCAAAGGGAGAGAAAGGGGCAGGGGGTGTTAGGATCATGTACAGGACAAGTCACCCAAGAATATCGCTGACTTTCAAGACACAAGCCAGGCCCCTGGAAACAGGATAGTAGACATCAGGACCCTCTCCATATCATCTGCACCAGTGTAGCAAGTGGACATTAGGAAGATGAATTCAGTGGCTACCAGGACTCTAGCCATGGACTTCAAGATGGCAAGTGGGGGTTATCAACCAATTCTTCTCACCAGCTCTCTTTCTTTCAGGAATAGCTAAGCAAAATGGGTTAACTGATTGAGTTCAGGTGTTCCCATTCACAGGTGACTAAATGGAATTACTTAAACCCTATGCATAACTAGGTCTCTTGGACTAAATTGATTCGTGTTAGAGTTAGTTCCCTAGATCCCTTTTTTTTTTTGGTGTTCCCATCATGCACTACCCTGTCACCCACTACCAAATAACACAGTTAAGCAGGGTATGCAAACTGGGGCATATATTCATTAAGTATCTTCATGCAGAGCTATGGCCTTGCATTCATAACCAGACAGTAAGCTGGTATGCACCCAAGCTTGGAAGCTAGAGATTTTCTTTTTTAAAGCAATAAATAGATTCTCAGGAGTAGATGGGAAATTCAGATGCACATAGTCTGAATGCTGAAAGATGGAATCTGCAGGGATGATGATGATGATGATGATGATGATGATGATGATGATGATGATGGCACCCACAGTGGTACAATTGAAGCTCTACCTGTTTTTTAAGTGGACATATGTGGACATACTTATATGCAACACAGAATGATCTTAAAATCTGTATAAAATGTGGTTAACATAACAGAAAATATTATTTCTTTATATTTCTTCAGAGTATGTTCAGTAAAGATTGGTTATGATTAGAGATGCAACTGAGGACTTGGAAAACTAGGTCACATAGTTAGGATGTGTCCTACGACTTCTGTATTTTGGCTTGAAATTAATGACATTTAGAACAATTATTGCTTGTCAAACAGACATAAGGTCTCTGGCTATATTTCCAATATTTGGACTTTATCAAGTTATCAGGAATTATAAACTCCGTACAAGGGAAGAGGGAACAAAAGGACAATCATGCCAAACATGATTGATGCTTGATAGTGGGCACCTAATATGTTCTGTTTATCATTTGAATCAACTGTTTTTGACAGAAGGCTAGAAAAAATATGGCCAAAATTCTTTGAACTACTTTGTTCATTATCAACATTTCTGTTGATTTTTCTTCTTTTTAATTTTGTATTATACTCAACATCTATATTGTTAATTCAGACTATAACGTTCGCAATTAGTTGAATCGTATCAAATTTGTTACCTGCATCCTTTTATTTTCACTGTTCCTGTGTGGTTATTACTTTTGTTTAATAAGAAAATAAAATGCACATTCAGATTTGTGGTAAACAACCAGTCTCAGCAACAGCAACTTCCAAGGTTTTTGAAGCTCCCAAATCAATGTTCAACATCAGAGATGTGGCTATACAAAAAGCCATGTACAACATTTATTTATTTAATTAACTCAATTTAGGTGTTGTCCAACTCCAACTGAGTCTGAGCAACTCACAATATAACACCATAAAAAAGGGAGGGAGAGAGAGAGAGGGAGAGAGAACAAGATGCGATCCAGTCACTCTATATCAGCGTTTCTCAATCTGGCTGGCTGCGGAATTCTGGGAGTTGAAGTCCACACATCTTAAAGTTGCCAAGATTGAGAAACACTGCTCTATCCAATCATAAACAAAAATAAATAAAGACACAACCAGTAAGGGACTCCATCCATCTCAGCCCAAGGCCTGGGATAATAACCAAGTCTTCAAAGATTTATGGGATGCCAACAGAGTAGGGGCCACATGATTTTCAGGGAAGATCTCATTCCAGAGGGCGGATGATTTCACATGACCAGGGATGGGGGAAGAAATGAACCAAATTAATGCATGTAGCATTTATGAGTTAGAGACAGCTTGCCACCTCTTTCATTTGGAAACTGCCTAAGACTAAGACTGCAACCGAATCTGTGTTTATATTGAATAACATCAGCATAGAAGGTACTGAGAAAGCAGAATGATCTATACCACAGTGCCTTTGCCATAGCAAAGTGGAGCTCATGTGGTGGAAAAGTTTAGAAAAAACTCGTGTTTCTTCAATAGCAGAGGTATATGCCCAGTTCAGAGCTGTCTATTTTGTCATGGAAGTGAGAAATATAATCATGATAGTTTACTTGCCTATCTCACCTCCCTGACATACACCTGGCTATTACGATGGAGATGAAGCTTCTTTCTATTTGTCCAACTCTTTTTCAGTTGACTGAGAGACTCCTAGCTCAGGGATACAGAGTGGAAAATTCACTTTTCTGAAATCTGGTAACTATCCTTCATTCTAAAAGGGCATCTTTTTGCACACACAACAATCCTTTGGTCCAGGTTAGGACTACAGGTTTATTTTTCATCACCTACTTTTCACTTCAGACCCAACCAGCAAAACCAATGGCAAGGGATTATAAGAACTATGGTCCCAAATATCTAGGGGAGATCAGTTTGCATGTCCTTGCTTCAGACTGATGTCATACCTTTAATCTTTTCAGCCAGTCAAGATCCAGATTCACTCTGCTGTATAATTCTGCAGTATCTTACTCCTAGAATATAACTCAATTGCTAATTACGTTAATTGCATTTTTAAGATGAGCCAGATAGACGTTTCTTGTGTGGGTCTGTCATTTTATTTTATTTTATTTTATTTTATTTTATTTTATTTTATTTTATTTTATTTTATTATTTTCTCTACTCCTTTCCACCCCTGATATTTTGGAAATATATCAGCATGCTACTCTCAATCACGTGCTGTTTCTTGTCAGAAAACATACCACCCACCATGTCAAGCAAAATGCTTCACTTCTGTTGCCTTCATCAAACTGGGCCCATCTTTCTCCACAATGCTTCCTTTGCTTTATGGATACCACCATTTTTTTTTAAAATAGGGATTAATAAATTTGCCAGCCAAGACACATGGCCCTGCTACTAGAGGCAGCCCTGACATACAGACTTCTAATGAGGGCTAAATTCTAGAGGGAATTGGGTTTTCTTTTCCCTTACTTCTTTCGTCTCTCTGCTCTGAACATGTGGTTAGGGGAAGGCAGTTAACTGTGGTTTGCTCAGGGCAGCCAATATAAGCAGACTCAATACCACATGGATTGCTGGAAGGGCTCATGGGCCATTTCATGGAGTGCTATGAATCAAGGGATCTCTAGTAGACCAAGGCATGGCTCAGACATGACAGAATAGGTCACATACTGCTGTGGAGTCATTGCATGCCACATAACATGAACTTTGGAGGTGCGACTTCTTGTGCTGTTGAAAGCATAGGGTAGCCCATTATTTTAATTTCCTAAAAACTAGCTCAAGTGATAAGTTTGCAGCTTAGTCTGCACACTTACCCACACCACCAATAAGATGACTGTAAAGAAAAATAATATATCAGTAATGACTAATGTCATTATCAAAATGTTTATACTTGCCTTTAATGAACCAATGGCTTTGATCCACAAATGTCTTTCTTACTGCAAGTGGAAAGATACTTTTATTGTGCAAGGCAGCCTTAACTATTTCTCTTGAGGGTCCTGCTAACCTCTATCCCTATGTGCAATCACACTGTTTCAGATAGTCCCTTGACTAATTGGGACTGAAAGGGAGGGGGAGATGGGAGAAACTAGAGAATCCTATTTGTGTTTCTTAATTGAAGAAAATAAGAATATTTAAATTCTGTAGCATCTTCCAAACCTTGTCACCAGCAATATATGTGGCTTTTAAGGAGTTAAGCAAATCTTCAAGTATCAGTCTACATCTAGGAATATTTCCCAAGATGTCTATATTTTAAGTTTCCATCTATCTATTTGCCTTAACATATTCCACTACCTGGTGTGATCTATAATGCCAAAAGCCTGCTGCAATCAATAATTTTTTGGATCCCTTTGCCTTTCTGAATATCCCTGTTTATTTGGCTCTTCTTTCTTCATGTATGGCACTTTGAAACATCTTGAATATCCTATTCCAAGAAAAAAATATATCTATATTTTTGGAATAGGAATTATTGCAATGGTTTGATAATTTGCACTTTATCTTGCACCTTCCTTTTTCCATAAAGAAAAATACTTTGATCTCTTTCAGTCTTTAGGCCATATAATCTTGATCTGTACTTGTTGACATAGAACTGTTAGCACTTTAACTGCCTCTTCTGCTGCATCTTTAAACAGAGTAGTTGGTAGTTCAAATGCACATAGATAGCTGGTCTGTTGCCTGTCATACCTCATTTATGTTCTGATGAACCTTTACAATGAAAGGAAGCTCCTGTAATAACTGAACTTGAGAAACAGAATAGGAAAGGGATTGAGAGAAAGACGCATATTGTCCCCATATCTGTTTAACTTATACTGTACATGAATATAAAAGTAGCAAGATTGGAAGAAATGATTGAAATCCAAAGAGGGCATAATCTGAGATGACACAATTTTGTTAAGCAAAAGTAAAAAGAATTTAGAACAGGCCATTATGAAAATAATAATAGGAAATTAAATATCTGGGTGAATATTGATATGGCTATAAAATATGATAAATAAATATAAATATGATAAATAAATATTAAATATTATAAATGTAAAAGAAATGTCAACCAGCATGCTTAATGAAATTACAGCTGACAGTAAAATGGTAGATAGTTTTGTTTTCTTGGGCACAAAACTAGATAAAGATAATACGTTGGAGAAGTAAATGAAATCATTTATTTTTGAAAGATGGTTTCGGACCCAGCTTATAGAGTAACATGAACTCTAAGAAGAATCAATCAAACAGTACTAAAGATGGTTCCCCTGAGGCAATGATCAGAAGAAGCTCACATGATGATCACCAAGAACTGAGTCTGACTTGAAGGAAGCTGACAAATTAAGCCCATAACCACTTACAACAGTCTTCCCTAATATGGTGCTCTTCAGCTGCGTTGGACTTCAGTCCTCATGATTTCAAGCCAATACAGGAATTACAGGAGTGTGTCCAATATATCTGGAGGGCATCAGGTTGGAGAAGGCTGGGTAATGGCATTATGTGCACACCTCCTTTCTTCAAAAGAAAATTGGTAGAACTTGAAAAGCCTTTTTTTATAGTCCTGGAGGACTGTACACGCCTGTAGATCTGCTGCAGTAGTCTTCCTGTCATGACCATTACAAGCATTTTGGTAATAAGACAGTGAGAAACACAAATAACAAGAAGAAAATTGTGAATGGGAAAAAATAAGGGATCTGAATTTTTTTTCACTGCATCAGAGGTGCAAATAGCACATGGGGGATCCTTTAATGGCAAGAAGATTCTGAAATTAAAGTTGTGCAGAAAACCTCTCAGCTGCTGTATTTCCACTCCAATTTTAGTTGTTTTATGATTTCCATTTTCAGGGATAATAAGTTCTCTAACATATAGTAAGTTCTAATGATGTTTTTACTGGTTGTTGTGCCAGCTGTATTGAACAGCCAGCAAAATATTTTATACATGACCATGATGTGGTACAGCATCTTTTATGGAATCCTTTTTAGCCAATTCGGGGGGCGGGGGGGACTGGATCAAGCTGCCAGCATGGCTTTAACAGGTTGTGGTTCATTTCACAGAGCTTATTCAACCTTTACATTCATGTATTTTCATTCATCCAGAGGAAAATTGCCCACTGATTATTATTAGTACAAGTAGCAGTAGTATTCATTTATTAGATTTTTATCTTGACTTTCCACCAAAACTCTTAATGGTAGCCAGTTTATTTAAACTACTGTTCCCATGGCTATTGACTTTGACCCGCACTTCCAGTAAGATTAAGTCACTGTTAATTTATTCTCCCATTTTATAATCTCTCTTTAGCCAGAAATCGCCAACAAAACAGGGTGGAAATACAGAACTGATAAAGGCATAAGAAGCACTCTGGCAATCGACTGATGGACAAAAATACAATTGAGGAGCCTCCTTCCTTTTTGGCTGAGCAGAATAAAAGGGAATCATGGCTTGCAGCTATTATTGGAGCCCCCCAACTGTGGTCTGCCTTTGGAAACCTCAGCTTCAACGTGAAAAATGGAACAGAAAATTGCCTTGTTTTACTAACGTTCAACACTAACTCCTGATTATCTGATTCCATGAATCCTTGACCTTGTACTAAATTATTATTGTTGGTCGCACAGTCAGCCAGATGTTTAGACTGGATTTGGCATTTTTATCTACCTATTGAGTCCTTCCCAAGGACCTGAGATAGGCAGATGTTGCTGTTTGATGGTGTTAAAGATATTGTCGCAGGATGGAAGCTGTTCCAAATAAAGCTGCCTTTTGCAAATGACTGATGGTGATTTTGTCAATGCCGATGGTGTTCAAGTGGTGCTCCAGATGTTTTGGGATTGCACCCAAGGTGCCTATTACTATTGGTACTATATTTGCTTTCTTTTGCCACAATCGTTCTATTTCTATTTGCAGTTCTTTGTATTTTGTGATTTTCTCCAGTTCTTTCTCTTCTATTCTGCTGTCCCCAGGTATTGCAATGTCCACTATCCAGACTTTTTGTCTTTCTTATCAACAATTGTTAAGTAGGCTGGGGTGTTGTGTGGCAGGTGCTTGTCTGTTTGAATTCTAAGTCCCAGAACACTTAATATTAATTTATATATTTACATTTATATATGTATGTATGTATGTATGTGTATGTGTATACGGCTGGATAGCATAGTGGTTAGAACACCGCCTTTGATGCAGGAGACCAGGGTTCAAATCCTGGCTGGCACCTACCTTACCAGTAGGGGTCCTTGGGCAAAGACCCCCTAACGCTTCACCTGCCTACCTCAAATATGAGAGTGACACGAACTAAGAGAGTCATGCCAGCTCGGACGTCGCCCAGATTAACAAGGTCCGCGTCAGATGTTGGGGAACCAGGACAATCTGATGTTAAGTGGGCTACTGGAACAAACCATACATGGACGAGACAAGAAAACTTGGAATTGATGGAATGCTACTACAACATCAGACCTAATGAGAGGGGATATATGAAACGTATGAGGGAACTATGGATAGACAGAAGGCCTACATCCACATTAACTGAGAAACAACTAGTTACCCAGAGCTTCAACATAGTAAAGAGGAAGCTGCTCTCACAACTCGAGATACACCAACTCTACATTACAACCCAGACTCAAGCAGACCTGGAAGAACAAGCAGTTGTGCAGCCAACACCTGAAGCTGGAATGTCACTGCCACCCCTTCCATTACAGAGCACAGCAGCTGATATGAGGCATAAGATCATGGATAAACTAGCTATAGTCAACCCTTGAGTCCGATTACCAAGGCTCAGTGGAGAAGTACCATCAGATAGTATGCTAGAAGATGCCAACAGAGCCCTCCAGACAATCCCTACTACCACCATAACTGAAACCAATGAACTGGTATATGCTACAGCCACTGTAATCCTGGAACTGCTTGGCTACAAGATCAAGAAGAACAGCAGTACATACCCACCCTGGAAAATGAGATTGGAGGCTAAGATCAAGGCAACTCGGAGAGAAGTCAGTCAGCTGGTGGAACTACAGAAGCGTGTGGAGATTAAGGATAAGACTCGGCTACTGAAAAAATACATGGGCCTGACTCCATCTGAAGCCCTAGAGACTGCTAAACAAAGGCTCACAGCACTGGCTACCAGGCTAAGGAGATACACTAGAGAAGCAGAGGCCAAGAAGATAAATGCCCTGTTCTCCAAAGAACCATCCAAAGTGTACTCCCAACTGCAGTGCAACCACAGAGTATCAGCTGAGCCACCAGCAGTGGAAATTGAACAGTACTGGAAGAACATATGGGAGAAAGAGAAGACACATAACACCAGTGCAAAGTGGCTGCAGGACCTGAAAGCAGACCACAGCAATCTCCTAGAACAGGAACCAGTCACCATCACAGTAGCAGACATCCAACAGCGGGTCAAGAACATGAAAAGCTGGACAGCACCTGGCCCGGACATGATCCACACCTACTGGCTAAAGAAACTAACAGCAGTGCATGAATGCCTAGCAACACAGATGAACCAACTGCTAGAAGCAGGTTCCCACCCAGACTGGCTAACACAAGGAAGGACAGTGCTGATCATGAAAGACCCTCACAAAGGAACAGCACCATCCAACTACCGGCCAATAACCTGCCTCCCCACAACATGGAAAGTTCTATCAGGCATCCTAGCTGCCAAGCTACAAGATCATATGGGCCAGTACATGAGCACAGCTCAGAAGGGCATTGGGAACAACACCAGAGGCTCAAAACACCAGTTGCTCATAGATAGAGCAGTCACCCGAGATTCAAGGTCTAGGCAGACCAATCTGAGCACAGCCTGGATTGACTACAGGAAAGCCTATGACTCAATGCCGCACACATGGATCTGCGAATGCCTGGCGCTATACAAAGTCAACAGGACACTAAGGACCTTCCTCAAGAACTCAATGGGACTGTGGAAGACAACACTGGAAGTGAACTCAAGACAGCTCGCACAAGTGGCCATCAAGTGCGGCATATACCAAGGTGATGCACTGTCCCCACTGCTGTTCTGCATAGGCTTAAACCCCCTCAGCCAGATAATCACAAGGTCTGGGTATGAGTACAAGTTCAAGAGTGGAATCACCATCAGCCACCTCCTCTACATGGATGACATCAGGCTGTATGCTAAGAGTGAACAAGACATCGACTCACTGATCCATGTCATTCGGACTGGAGAAGTGTGGCAGGATGATAGTAAAGAGAGGGAAGGTAGTTAAGACCGATGGAGTGGAACTACCAGTGGGCCACATAGCAGACATAGAGACCAGCTATAAATACCTTGGTGTCCCACAGTCACACGGGAACCATGAGGAGGAGGCAAGGAAGACAGCAACATCCAAGTACCACCAAAGGATAAGACAGGTCCTGAAGAACCAGCTCAATGGGAAGAACAAGATCCATGCCATCAACATGTATGCCCTGCCAGTCATCAGATACCCTGCCGGTATAGTGAGCTGGCCAAAGGAAGACATGGAGGCTGCCAATGTGAAGACCCGGAAGCTCCTCACAATGTACGGAGGTTTCCACCCCAAGTCCAACACCCAGAGACTGTACACCAGCCTCAAAGAGGGCGGGCGGGGTCTGATGAGTGTCAAAGCCACTGTCCTGGATGAAACCCGGAGTATCCAGGAGTACATCAGTAAGATGGCACCCAAAGATGAGCTGCTGAGAGAATGCCTCAGGCAGCAGCAGACATGGGAGGAAGTTCAAGCGGAGGAAATACCATGGCAAGACAAGCCCCTGCACGGGATGTACCATCGACAGATAGCTGAGGTGGCTGACATTGGGAAATCCTATCAGTGGCTGGAAAGGGCCAGACTAAAAGACAGCACTGAGGCACTGATCATAGCAGCACAAGAACAGCCACTAAGCACCAGATCCATAGAAGCAGGGGTCTACCACACTAGACAGGACCCAAGGTGCAGATTGTGCAAAGAGGCCTCAGAGACAGTCCAACACATAGTGGCAGGGTGTAAGATGAAGGCAGGAACAACATACACTGAACGGCACAACCAAGTAGCTGGCATTGTGTACAGGAACATCTGCACAGTGTATGGGCTAGACCCCCCCAAGTCCAAATGGGAGATTCCACAGAAGGTCGTGGAGAATAACAGGGCTAAGATCCTGTGGGACTTCCAGATCCAGACGGACAGGCAGGTACTGGCTAATTAACCAGATGTTGTGGTAGTAGACAAAGACCAGAAGACAGTGGTAGTGATAGATGTAGCAGTGCCAAGTGACAGCAACATCAGGAAGAAGGAGCATGAGAAGCTGGAGAAGTACCAGGGCCTGAAGGAGGAAATCGAGAGGATGTGGAAAGTCAAGGCCAAAGTGGTCCCAGTGGTGGTAGGAGCACTCGGGGCCATGACTCCTAAGCTGGGAGAGTGGCTCCAACAGATCCCAGGAACAACATCAGAGCTCTCTGTGCAGAAGAGTGCAGTGCTAGGAACAGCTAAGATACTGCGCAGAACCCTCAAACTCCCAGGCCTCTGGTAGAGGACCCGAGACTGAGGAAGACACATACCACCCATAGGGGTGAGAGGGAAATTTTTTTTTTATTTTTCAAATTTGGATACTGCCCATCTCACGAGGAAGTGACTTTAGCTTCTTCATTTTCTATTACTTCGTCTGTTTTGTGGTCCCACCAGTTCTTGCTTGCAGGCAAATGGTATTTCTTGCAGATATTCCAATGCACCATTGTCATGCCGTTCTTTGTAGTCAGTCTGTGTGATTTTCTTGCAGCGCTAACTAGGTGGTCCACTATTTCTTCAGCTTCTTTGCAGAGGCGGCATTTGCTGTCTGTTGCTGTCTTCTCAATTCTGGCTTTGTATGTGCTTGTTCTTAAGGCTTGGCCTTGTGCAGCCAGAATTAGCCCTTCTGCCTCTTTCTTCAACTTTCCTGCTCTTAGCCATTGCCAGGTCTTGTTGATATCAGCTTTGCCTGCTAGTATTTTTGTGTACTGGCCATGTAGTATTTTGCCTTGCCACATCTCTTTTCTATTCTTCATTTGGTTATTATGGTTGGTCCACAGTCAGCCAGATGTTTAGACTGGATTTGGCATTTTTATCTACCTATTGAGTCCTTCCCAAGGACCTGGGATAGGCAGAGATTGGTGTTAAAGGTATCATTGCAGGATGGAAGCTGTTCCAAGTAAAGCTGCCTTTTGCAATTGACTGATGGTGATTTTGTCAATGCTGATGGTGTTCAAGTGGTGCTCCAGGTGTTTTGGGATTGCACCTAAGGCACCTATAACTATTGGTACTATCTTTGCTTTCTTTTGCCCTAGTGGTTCTGTTGTTGTTGTTGCTGTTGTTGTTTACAATATTAAGTCTGAGCTCTCCCAACTTCCACACAAGCTAGACATTTATCATAACAGGAAGCTACCTAAATGTCACAAATATTCTTACTGTTACCTTAGCTATAGGAATAATAAAGGCAACTGTGACATCTTGCTATGGCTGGTAAAGAAGCATGGAAACAAATGAATGCATTTGCACTAAATTAAAGAACAGAACAAAGCAGTGAGATTGGATTTCTCCTGCTGGAAGAAACTGAGAGCCTGTCATTTCTATGGCTTTATAGCATCAGATACATCAAGGAGCTAAAGAAAGGACAATTCAATGCAAAACAGAAGTCATTTCCCTACAGGCTGATTCCAGCTCTTAAACAACAGAATTCCTTTAAGCACAGGACTCATATGTCTTGGTATTAAATTACATCTGAAGTTAATTGTAAGTATTTAACATGGACAGTTTCTAAAAATTATTTTTAGAGAAATAAAATCAGGATTTAGGCTTGGGGCAAAATTACACTTCCCTCATAAACTAATCTGCTTCACACATAGCAGTAAAACATGTCTTACCTAACCACTATTTGTTGAGTAAGCCACAATTGCTGAAGTAATACAATGTACTAACCACTGTGGCTGAGGTCACACAACAGGCCAAGCCAAAACTATACGAACCTCATAATAGCTAAGTGCAATGTGTAAATCCATCCACAGATAGTAGTCTTGTTGGCACTAATAAGGATTTATTTGGCAGGGTTAATTCCAGATTGAGCAAGGTTAATTTTCATTGGGATGGTGATGGAAGAAAGATTAAGCCCACCCTATCCCCACCATTTGTGATGCCACTAAGGCAGGAACTTGAAGAAGTCTGGGGACCTACTTGGCGGAATGAACACAAGGAGCCCAAATAGATTTGTCAGGACTTATTTTCAATTTGTCCCATATATCGAAATAATGTGGGAACTCCAATTCCCAATATTATATTGTTTTCATACTGTCTGGTGTATTGTGAGTCATTTGGAGCTGGGAGAACTCAAATCAAATAAACCAAATAAATAAGATTTCTAGCCTGCATGGCAACAGCTTAAAATTCTGGCCTTTGCAGTGTGAATATATCCAGAAGGCATCTGATTGGGGAAGAGTGGCTTAAAATGATTTGATTGTCCCTCTGTATACAATGGTCTTGATTCCATCCTTTCTCCTCCATGTCAGCTAATGTTAAACAATTAACATTGTGCTGCACTGTACATTAAGTGGCATTTTTAAATTATAACCTAGACATTGTCATACAGCAGTCTGATGTTGTTTTAGTTGCTTCTTTGGTGGTTCAGGCTAAGATATCACATAGTCATGTGGGGAAAAGTCACTGAGCCACCGGGATCCTCCTTTACTGAATTCATCTTTCCATTGATTCCAGCCACCTGGTTAGTCCTTTACTGAATTCATCTTTCCATTGTTGCCAGATGTTAGGTTTTCTTTGTTTGTTTCTATTTATTTGTTTCAACTTATATGGCTGCCCATTTGCCAAGGAACTCTGGGTGACTAATTAAAAACAACCAAAGAAATTTAAATAATAAAAATCTGGAAAATAAAAAAAAACAATAAAAGAAAATCATATATAAGCATGTATAGTGCCAAGGTCAAAATACACTTCACATGTTTCAGCACATACTGATGGGACACATAGCATCCCATCCCAATGCCTGAGGGAAGAGCCAAGTCTTCAGGGACTTACCAAATGCCAGCAGGATCACAGCCATCTAGATCTTGGGTGATGCTATTCCACAGGGCAGGTACAGTGACAGAGAAGTCATGCTTCCTGGGTCTGGCCAGATGATGATGAAGTTGATGATGATGATGATGACGACACTGTTTATGAGATGGGACCTGGAGCACACCAACCCTGCCTGATTTTGTTGGCTGAACAGAGATAGTCCCTCAAATATTTCAGGCCTATGCCATGAAGAGTTTTATAGAGGACAACCAGCACCTTGAACCATATCCCGAAGCTATAGCTTCGGAGTAATCTTCAAAGGCAGCTCTTGGTAGAGCGCTTTGCAGTAATCTAAATGAGCTGCATCTAACTGACCATGGCTTATCTTGAAGGAGCTAAGAAAGGATTGGACCTGGTTAGTACTTCAGTGGCAGATCACCAGGAAATCCCAGGCATGTAGTAAAAACTACAGGGGAGGACATTGTGGTGGTAACAGGCATGAGGAGGTATGGCTGGAGATGGGGTGGATGCCTTTGGGGAAGGCAGCCTCGGTGTTTGATAGGTACCACTTTGCAGCTACCTGAGCTCAGCCCCAAAACCTAGTTGTTGGAGTTTTGGTGGCTCTGGACTCTGACTGCTGCTGCTGCTTAATGCCAGGTCAGCTTGTAATGAAGCTCACCCCATCCACAACTTGACTGGGGATGAGAGGGCCAACCTGACTTGTATTCCCCTAGGTGTTCCCCATTCTGAGATGTGCCCTCCTAGGTTTCAGGTGTGGCACCAGCCGTGACTCCAGGGTAGGGGTAGGGTTAGGGTTGTCATTATTCAGGAATCTCTGGTAGCCTTATGGGCCCTGCCCCAGATGTAGTTGGATATGAGGCTTTGTGAGGCTGTGCCATAAAAATCTGTTGGGACTGCTGCTCACTTACCTTCCTCCCTGCAGTGTAGTAGCATTCCTGCCTGTGCTCCTTGACTCTGTGGCTGGGTTGGCAATGGACTTCCCCAACCCTATGGTTCTAAGGGATTGCAACCTGCCTTCTCTGGCCCTTGGGTTTGAGGTACCTTGGGAGTCCATGGCCACCTGGCAACCATGGGCCTGGTCCAACTTATTCAGGGCCTAACTCACACAGGAGATCACACACTGGATCTGGTTTTTGGCTCAGGGCAGTGACATCATGATCTGGAGTTGGGGATGTGAACATCAGTCCCCTTCCATGGACAAATCACTCCCTCCTGGCCCGGGATTTCCCCACAGGTTCCCCTCACTCCAGGAAGGCAGGGCCTATTCGATTGGCCCACACCAAGTAACTGATAAACCCAATTTTGTCAGTTGCAGAGGGACTTGGGTTTTTTCCTGGAGCTTTGGCACACAGTTTGCCCGAGGCCCTTGTTGCAGCTTGGAATGGACATGTTTGTCAGCCCTTCAAGGTAGATCAGACTAGTGTTGGAAAATATGGGGTTTCAACCAAGCCTGTCTCACACGAGCACAAAGGGAGGGGCAGCTCTGCTGCGGCCTAGCTTTGCTGCTTTGTGTGGGCGGGGCTTGGACCCAGCCTTTTTTTCCTGTTTCCCTCATTTTTCTCTCTCTTCTCCTCATGGCTCTTCACAAGATAGGAATGAATCCTCTCTCCTCCTCATGGTTTTTGTACTAACATTTCACAACCCCAACAACTAGGAAACCAAAGTTATGAATACTAATATTACTTTTATTATAAGGTTACAGTAACAGAATCTTGCAAGTCTGAATGTGCTTCCCCCGCCCCCCTTTATCTTCATGAGAACTAGGGAGGGTCATGTCTCTTTCTCAAATTACTTCTGATGACTTTTATCCGACCATTGTCTTGGTTGCAGCTCTTCCTCCTGTTCCTCAAGGTCACTCCTACTTCCCATTATAATATGGCATGGAAAACAAGTTTGGGGCTGACATACATTGTTATCCTGTATCAGGCAAACTTTGGATCCTGCATGCCCAAGTTTTCCTCAACAACCACTTTCCCTCCATATTGCCCTCAGAAGAAGAAGAGATGGTTTTTGTCTTTGTCATGGGGCCTCTGGCTACAAGGACAAAGGTCTGCAATATCTGAAGGCTCCTGAGATCATTTTCCATGTTCTATAGGTCTGCAGCCTGACTTTTTAATTCTCTGCCATCAAAAAAAAAAAAAATCTAGATTTTTTTAAGATGTTTTCATGTACTCTAATTCCAAATAATTTGTGGTTGATCCTGGAAGTTGTGAAGGAAGGGAAATATATAGGTTAAATCTGCACGGCCAAGTCAGACAAAAACACCAATTAACAAGTTTCTGCAGGGTGCTATCTTACCTATAACCAACCGTACCACGTGTGAATATTTTACCAAATTATTTAACTTACTGTGCCATCCAAACCCAGAGTGGCCACTATTTTGGCTTCACAAAAACTGGAATCTGTAGCTTATAAAACTTGCTTACAAATTCCAGTTTCTACTTCATTCATGTAAATGTAGGCACTTGAGACAGATTCTTAAATTATACAGAGGCATTTGAAAATGCAATTATTAAGGATGTCTGTGGTGATTCTGAATTTTGTTCTTTTTATTATGTCCTGATATGAGCTGCTGTGTTGAGATCTGTCCAACAAAAGACTCATTAGTCACTTTTCTTGTTTGTGCTGGTTTAACTTGAAAACAAACAAACAAAAAAAGTAAAGCAAAACAAAATTTAAATCCAGCCACTTCCACTTTTTCCCAGGAGAATTCCAAATTGGATTAATATTCTTATCTGATCTTTAAGCATTTGTCATCTGGTAATGGAGCCTGCAGGGACATTCAGCTAACTGCAGAGTTGCCAATCTTTTCATTTTTGGAAATGTTTTATTATTCTGTTACTTTCAAATATAGGTGAAATTAGACTGAAGGAAATTGGCATCTTTCAGTTACAAACTCTGATTTCATCAGAACAATTGTTATTACTGTTATTACTCTTCTAGGAATAATTCCTTGCCAAGATCAAGAAGTGCATAGTAGCCATCTGGAAGCAATGGATTGAAGTGTAAAAAGGATCTATTTCTGCTTTCCCCTCCTTTAAAAAAACTGCTGACCTCTTGTACAAACCAAATCAACCCCCTCCCTCTGGTTGAAGTAAACATCTATAAATGACCTTACCATTGCAGGAAAACATCATTTATCAAAACAGAAACAGGACTGAACATGAACTAAGCAGTGAAGCTGTTCTGTTTTGAACCAAGTGATTCTGCTTCTCTAAAATCCAGTCAGAAGAGTGTTCTCTGATTCTGTCATCTTCCTAGAGGGAATTCTCATAAGCCTTTAGTTATGAATAGCCAAGTAAATGAAGTGTTTTTTAATGTTCTTAATGGACACAATAAAATTATTGGTTCTGGCAAATAAAATGGCCAAATCAAGTTGCCAAATAACCAACTTTAAATATAATTACATTATGTGGATCTGATTTTTAACTATATAGAATTCTCATTTGTTATTAACAAATTTCAAAAAAACTAGATTTCAAATATCTCTTCCCATCTTATGCGTACTCTCTGCTGCAAAGTAACTGTACTGTGTTTATTTATTTATTAAATAGGTTTATCTGACCGCCCATCTTGCAGATGCAACTCTCAGTGGCTAACAACATGGTAAAACAATTATCATTTTAAAAAATATTAGCAAAAAAAAAAAAAAAATCAATGGTCACCAAGGATAAAGCCAAGCAAAACAATTAATAAAGACCTATCAATGGGCCATCTCACCTCCCAACTCCCAGACCTTGGAAAGCATCCTGTCTTCAATGCTTTACAAAAGACAGGGAAGGAACCAATCTGATCTCAGAGGACAGGTGCTGTGCAGAAAAGGCATGCTTCTGAGGTCCCATAAAATGAGATTCTTGAACTGAAGGGACCCAGAGTATGCCCCTCCTACTGGACTCAGTGGGATAGGTAGAAACAACCAGGGAGAGATGGTCCTGCAAGTAACCTGACCTCATGCCATGGAGGGCTTTATAGATGACAACCAGAACTTTGAATCCACCCAGAAGCAAACAGGGAGCCAGTGCAGCTCATGGAACAGAGGTGTAACATGGATGTACTTAGGTGTACCTATAACTGCCTACACTTCTGTATTCTGAACCAGCTGCAACTTCCAGGTAGTCTTCAAGGGCAGCCCCATGTAGAGTGCATTGCAATAATCCCCCCAGGAGGTGACGAAGGTATGAGTGACCATGAGCAGCACCTTCCGGTACAGAGAGAAGTGCAATTAGCATATAAAACAAAGTTGTGGAAAAGCTTTCTTGGCCACAGCTGCCATCTACTGTCCAAACAGGAGTTGTGAGTCCAAGACGACCCAAAATTGCACATCAGTTCTGTTTGGGATAGTGCCAGCGCTCTAATAATACTTCACCCCATGTCATCAGGTATCTTTACCCAGTGGCTTCATGTAGATGTTAAACAGAAATGGGGAGAACATCAAGCCCCGAGGGAACCCACCAAGAAAGGGCCATGAGCTAATTCTCTTCCTCCCATCAAGACCAGTAGGAGTTGGCCCTGAAGAAAGGAGGAGAATCAGCATAAAACTGTACTTCCCATTTCCAATCCCAGAACCAGTTCAGAAGGATACCATGATCGATGGTATCAAAGGCCTCTGAGAGATAAAGAAGAGCCAGGATGGACACACCATTCCCATCCCATTCCTGCCAGAGGTCATCCACAAGTGTGATCAATACTGTTTTAGTCCCACGCCGAGGTCTGAAACCCAACTGAAAAGGGCCCAGGTGTTTCCTTCCTTTAAACCAGGGATGGAGAACTATAACTATCCTAAGTACCAGATGCATTCCCAGGAGTCAGTTGATATCAATGGCACCCCCTCGTCAAACTTCCCCCGCCCATCAGCATAATTAATTTGGCAATACAGGAGGAGATCTAAGACCAACAGAGAAATAATTAGTCAGTCTAAAGCAAATATATAAAATTGACTATAAAGTTGTCTCATTCTCTTTGTTTCATCTTCTTTCTTAAGTTCATTCTTCTTGTATTCTTTTCAGTTCTTCTACTGATATTGGGTAGAGTGTCCTAGGAAGCCAAAAGATATTTCCCTTTTCTCCCTCCAAATTTACTCCAAGTTTGAAGAGAGACATTCTTTATCAGAACCTATTTCCCATTCCCATACCTCCCAATTCCTAAAAATATTTTTTTTTCTTTATCAGTAAAAGTGAGGAACCAAACAGAAAGAGCTATAAGAAATTTGCCTGTAGAGTTTGGTGGAGGAGTTCAAGGGCAGTACTAACACATTTTCTCTCTAAATTAAGGGGTTTGTTTTTATTTTTATTGCCTTAATAGCTCCCTGGAAAGTAAAAGACCTTGGTTATCCTTCTAAGAGGAAAAAGATACAAACGGGCAATTTTAAACCAGAAGTTTTGAGGGTTTCTTTTACAAGAAACACATCCTTCTATATACAGTATATCGGGAAGATCAAACATATATCAGTGGGAATTCAAAATCTTCTCAGGGTGCAGTAACTTTGTTTAAAAAGCCTTCAGAATAATGTTCCAGATAAATGTAATTTTCATACACAAAAAGTGTTACAAGCTTATATGTTAGAATTTATTTTTGTGAATATATCAAACTTAAATCCTTCATTGCAAGAATATACTTTTTTAAAAAAAAATCCACATCAGGCTTGTTCTTGACTTGATTATTGCTTAGTATCTTGATCCTTAGCTGATTGGATATATATATGTCCTACTGCAATATCTAATCATGCATCCATGAGCAATATTATCAATTACTTTAACAAAATATTTTGAAGAGGTTAAGTACAGCATTATTAAAGGATTCATGTTTTATAAAACAGTTGAAACAAGATACCAAAGAATTTGTTTTGTTTTGTTTTTTTTGTAAAAGCAGATGCATGGATTTGATGCTTGTATTGGATGCAAAGATGCAAGGATATTCAAGGTCATATTACTATTTATGCCTCATGGAAAAAGAAGAATAAAAAGCCTAAATGAGACATTTTGGAAAATAAAGTTAAGGAACTTTTGCGTATCTATGAAGACAATCTATACCAGAATTGGAACTTAACTCTCTTTATATACTTTTGATATACCCTTGATATAGAATATTAACTGAACCAAATAAAACAAAGATATTGGGAGTGAGGGTAAAGTCTTCATAAATTATTGGCCTCTCAGTAGAAACAGCAGCAAACAAAATGTCATCATATCTATTATGAAGAATGCTCAGGGCAAAATATATAATGGTATGATCTGATAAAATCAATATTTTTAATTTACACTTGACTTCATAATACATATGATTTTAATTATGGAGGACAGAATTAATCATTTTTAAGATAATACAGTTCTTCCAAAGATTACACATGATCAAGCTGTTTATCTAGCTGCACATTTATCTCTTCAGGAAATAATATATTGATTATGTGCCATCAAGTTGATGTTGACTCCTAGCGACCACATAGATAGGCTTTCTCCAGGATGTTCTATCCCCAACATGGTCTTTCAGGTCTTCCAATGATGCACCCATTATGGTTGCTGGGAAATAATAAACACTATTAAACTATGTTCCCCCTCAAGTCCTGCTGGACTATCTCATGGAAGGGGCAGTTTCCTGGAAGGGATGAGCAAAGAATTGTGGGAGGAATACACATCACCACCACAATGAGGCACCACAGCAGGACTGAGGAGTGGGGGTGATAATAGTACCTGCAAAAAAGATACTGGAATAGTGGTTTATTCCAATCTGAATATGAGCTAGCAATGTAGTACAACTAAAAAGCAGACAAACAATTTTTGGCTGCATCAACAGAAGTGTAATTTCCAAATTGAAGTGATCATTCCCATTTGATTCTACTTTGGTCAGACTCCATCTTGAGTACTGTGTCGATTTCAGGTTAGCACATTTTTAGAAGAATTCAGAGAAACTGGAACAAAGATGATCAAGGCTAAAAACTAAGCCTTATTAAGGCAGGTAGAAGGAGTTGAGCATGTTTAGCCTTGATACATTGTGGCTGAGGGAGAAATAGGATAGCATCCTTCAAATACCTGAAAGGAAGTCACATAGGAGGATGTCAAGTCCTCTCTCTCATACCAGAGGGAAAGATATTGAAGAACAAATACATACTCCAGGAAAGTTATTCCAAGTGAAGGTTAGTAAAAACTTCCTAAGGGTAAGAGGAGTTTGAGAGTGTAAGCAATTACTCCCAGTGGTGGTGGGCCCCTTTTTACTGGATGTGTTCTGGATTCCAACACTGAACAGGGGGTTGGACCTATTCTACAATTTTAAGTCCAAGAACAGAAAAGGCCAAAAGGCCAGGTCAGGGATCACAGAACTGTGGACCTAACATTCAGTACAAATGTCCATGTGGGCAGAAGTGGCGAAAAGGAATGTGTGGTGGGAACACAGTCAAATCCACACATAACTCAGCAAAGTGATTTATACAGATAAATGCCTACCACATGATAGCATCTGTGTTTTTCTGTCATTCTTTTCTTGCAACTTTATTTCTATGCTTTTCCCAGGAAAAACATGTGTATGGTTCCTCCATAGAGGTCTGTGAGGCTGCCAGATTGATTGGCAAGAGAGCAAAATATATATATATATATATATATATATATATATATATATATATATATATATATATATTTCTTCTGGCCTGCTGATATTATCCTGATCCAGCTCCTGGGAACCTAGCAGGATCTGATGAAAACCCCAAATCTGCACTGGAAGTGAACTCCCAATCAGCCAATCAATATCTTGAAAGGGTAACACTTGGGCAGACTGTGAGAGGCCATTCTGCCTCTTCCTGCCACACCCAACAATATGGAGGGGAGCAGAGTTGCAGCCGCATAAAACCTTGAGCCAGGCACTTCCTGTATTTCCCTGAAAGGAGGGTGAGGGTTTTGCCCTGCTGATTAGCTGTGGATTAAGGAAGTTTGCCTTCAGTTCATTGAGAATACAGTAATAGAGGAAGTTGTCTGAAAAATGAGCAAATAAGGATAATATTTACCAAGGGTAGAGGAGCAGAAGATGCACTTTTGAAGGATATAGGAGGAGCACACTAACCCTACTCTCCTCTTATCATCCTCTATGTGTAGATGTATCTCCAGTATAAAGTCTTCCTGAATACAGGAGGTTGTCTTTGGGAATGAAGGCTCTGAAAAATCAGCAGCATTTCCAGGGACACAGAGGTTCTCCATTGCAAATAAAATGCACTGATGATGTTACCTACTCAGGTAATGAAACGTCCGCAAGCAAACAACCAAGCTCAGAGAGCACCAAGAACTCCACAGTTCAACCCTGAGCTACAGATATTCTCTTCTATTGGTACATTGCAAATACCCACCTTCTAAATGTGAAGGGAAATGAGAGGAGAATAAGGTTATCTTGCTGAGTGAAGATGACTAAAATTCAGAAGCAAACTGAACTAGGAGTAAGAGTGACTGGAGTCATTGTGACTTAGGACAGAACACGTTGTGCATACTTTCCTTGGGCTTACAACCCAGAGCAAAGGACTTTATCAACCCATTTCTTTTTTGCAAACTGAAAGGGGGGAAACAAGTCCATATTCCAAGGATCTCTTTTCCAGTTTCTACCCAGCTTGTATTGAAAAGGCTAGGCTGAATATGCAGGAAGCTTTGCATACTTACTTGGAAGTCATAGCCATTGAACACAATGGGACTTACAAATCTAATAAGCATCCAGGGGTTTAAACTCTCTGAAGTCAGATTTCCAGACTTATTCTTTGAAATTATTCTGTCTCTATATTTGTGTGTCTATGCGTGTGCAAGAGAATAGTTTATGTAGAAGAAAATGGTTTGTGTGCATATATGTAGATGGGGGACTCAGTTTTACAAATGGGATGATTATTTTACACAGAATTACTTTTTATCAGTAAGCATTTATTCAAGTGATATTAATTTAGTTTTGATATCTTAATGTGTCATACTCCTTTCTGGAGTATGGCTTCTGCCTACCATATATATATAATACACATATGCACACACATGTACAAATAGGACGCATGCACACATTGTGGGAGGAAAGAATCCCCAAGACTGGCCTCAGTGGGAATTGACTTTTTTTTTTTTAATTTTTGGTGCCTTTGAGTCAGCGTTGAGTCAAAGGGACCATCCTGCATGTGTTTCATTGGGGTCTTCTCCCAAATAAGTGTGTACAGGAATAATTGATGTTGTGTGAATGTGTGTGTGTGTGTGCACCTTTGAGGCAGTGTTGACTCCTGGCAGCTGCCCAGACAAGTCCCTGCAGTTTTCTTGGCAAGATTTCAGAAGGGGGTTGCCATTGCCTCCTTCTTCCTAGGACTGAGAGTGACTGGCCCAAGGTCACCCAGCTGGCTTTGGGCCTAAGGCAGGACGAGAACTCACAATCTCCCAGTTTCTAGCCTGATGCCATAACCACTACACCAAACTGGCTATCTATTGACAATCTATCTTGGCAATAAAGTTTAGAAGCTGGGAAGTGTACAAGATGTTTATTTCTGTTTATTCCTTTTGTATTTTTTTTTTTAGTGGGGCATCTTAATTCAAAGTTACCAAGCTTTGAGGTAGATATGGTAGCTTCTCTTTCTGAGTGTTTTAATTACATTATTTTAATAGTTTTTATTTTATTTTATTTTACTTTTGTGGAATGAGAATCTAAACCTTAACTGAACGTTATACAATGGCAGATTTTTATAATAGAGAAAGTAGAGTGAAATGATCTAATCCTTTCACCTAATGACTTTCAAATCTATCAAACCACCACAAGACTAGGAAATCTATCATATAATTTTCATATTAATTAAAGCTGTCTCTCTTACAATCCACAACAATCTTTTAAAGATAGTTTACCCTTATATTCTTGGCAGCAACTGCAAGTAAACCATCTGAAAGTTAACATAAATATTATCTGATAACAAACCTCAGATGACCCTTGTGGGTGCTTTAGCAGATATCTTCCTCATCTGTGAGGATGCAAACTTCCTTTGGAACTACAAGTTACAAAATAAAGCTTTATGAATAATATCTGCCATTTATTTATTTATCGCATTTATATGCCACCCATCTCACAGAATCATGACTCTGGGCAGCATACAATAAAACCATAAACAGTAATTACAAAAACACTCTACAATTAAAACATCAATATTATTATTATGGGGGGGGGGAAGGGCTAGAGAAAGCATTAGATGTTACATGCAATATAACCATTTCATTAAATTCCCATTTCTGTGAGACTCCCAAGCCTGTTGACATAACGAGGTTTTAAGGGACTTCTGGGAGGACATCAAGGATGGGGCCAGTCTCACCTCAGGGGATGATGTTCCACAAGATGGGCACCATAGCATAAAAGGCCTGTTCCACTATATGCAGTTCCTTAGCAGACAGGACCCGTAGCATACCTCTTCTGCCAAACCTGATGGGATGGGCAGAAGTAACTGGGAAGAGGCAGCCACCAAATAATGGAGTTTCACAAGTATAAATTTGTTGGCATAGAACACTTGCATATTTCCCATCAAAGTAGACATAGGCCATGGACTAAAACTGTAATTTGGCAAAAGCATATCTGAAAGGTGAATATATCAGTGGTTGTGTCAAAGTTAAATGAATGATGTCACCTGGAAAACTCTTACATCTTGCTTATTATCTAACTGCTATAACCCATCTGGAACACTTGATTTAAAATTATGTTGTTGGAAGGAAATTAATGTCAACATGTTTGGAGTAACTTTCTCCATACAAATTTGAGTCCAGCATTTCTTACCAAGTTGCTTTAAATACTGTAATACTGATTGACCAAGCAATGGTTAGGTTAAAATAAAGACAGACAGAAAGATTCTTTTATTTACCCTAATAGTAAGGCAGTAAAAATTCCATGTCAGCATTAAGTAGATAGATAATCTAACAATAGTAGTAGATCACAGGCCTACTTAATCAACCAATAACAATAACCCAATACACTACACAAACAATGCAGAAATGGGACAGAACTTGCTCCTGTGTGGATGTAAAAGCTGTAGAAATCATCCATAATTGGGATAATTCCATGCCATTAATCAGAGTTAGGAGAGAAGAAATCTCTTCCCACACATACTCACCTTTAGCCCTCACCAAAGAAAACCTCAACTTTAGAACTTTTCCATGCAAAGCAACAGCTTTACCACTGAGGTATGTTCTCTCTGGACTGTTCTAACCATCAGTCTAGTGGCCTGATTTATCACAAAGGATCTCCACCCTTCAAAGACACCACTCATTTCCTCATCCTTTCTCAAGGAAAAAAAAAAAAGATACTTACCTGTAGAAAAAAGAAAGATAAGTCACTTGGATCTCCATTCACTACCACCCAGGCAGTCTGGCCTGCTGTTTCTCTGCTTGTCTGTTTGGCTAACTAACTCCAAAAAACCTGGAAATAATTCTTTCTGGAAAATAAGTTTCTTAGAAGGAAATTATATTTCTTTTTTGTGTATATATACAAATTTTATTAAAAGTTATAAAAGGAAGATAAAAACTAACAAAAACTAATACAAAGTAAAGAAAGAAAAGAACGGAAAAAAGAAAGAACGGAAAGGACAAAGATGCAAAAAGAAAAGATAGAAAGAAATAGAAAGAAGAAGCTTCTGATTTCCTTTGCAGCAAACACAAGTATAAATACAAATTATCTCTTATTCTATGGTTTAAAAAAAACCTCTCTTTTTTCTGTTATCTAACATTTTCTAATCATCAAAACCACAAATCAAAAGTTCATTTTTTTCTGTTTCATGCAAAAGGTCTATAAGGGATTTCCAGGCAGCCATAAACATAGATATTGTCTTTTCTGTAATCAAAGAAGTCAATTTAGCCAGCTCTGCAAATTCTGTTATCTTCACCAGCCATTCCTCCACTGCGGGTAATGCTGAACCTTTCCACTTTTGAGCGTACAATAATCTCACTGCAGTTGTCATACATAAAAACAAAGTTTCATGACTTTTTTCCAGCTGTTTATCCATTAGTCCTAAAAGAAAAGTCTCTGATTTCAATTGTACATTAGTCTTTAAAATCTTCTGAATTACTGCATATATTTGAATCCAAAATTTTATGGCTTTTTTAACATCCACAAAACATGGTAAAATGTCTCTTTATGTTGTTCACATTTTCAGCATAAATTCAAAGTACCTTTATACATTCCAGACAATTTCTCTGGTGACAAATACCAGCTGTACATCATTTTATAAAAATTTTCTTTAAGACTAGAACTTGATGTAAATTTCAAGCCTTTCAACCACATATTTTTCCATTGTTCTATTTGTATATTATAACCAAAAAATTTAGCCCATTTTATCATACATTCCTTTATTTATTCTTCTTCTGTCTCAGATTTCAACAAATTTTAGCAATTACATGTTTACCATTTGTATACAATTCTATTTCAAACTCAGTCTTACATTGTTCAAAACCACAAAATCTTTTATCTACTTTGAACCTTTCAGATAGTTGTACATAGAAAAACCACTGGCACGTATGTCCTTCTGTTATCAGATCTTCTCTTGATTTTATTTTACATTTCCCTTGAAGAGATTCTAGTGTATCACAATAAGTTAGCCATTTATGTTTACTTATCATTTCTCTTCTATAAAATGCTTCTTGTGCTGAGAGCCACAAAGGCGTTTTTTGACACAAGATTTGGACACAGATTTGTACCTAGATATGTATTTATTCTATAGTCTCAGAATGGCACATCTAACATAATGATTTTTAAAGTCTACATTAACCGTTACCATACCACAAATATCCATGCCACCCAAACTAAAATCATGTCCTACTAACTCCAGTAGCCTTTTGTTTCTCAGCAACGCCCACTCCTTCATCCAAGCTAAGCAACAGAGTAGGAAATTATATTTCTCAGCACATTCTGATACATCATTTCAAAAGTTCTGGAGTCAAAATACGTTATTTAAGTCACTGACCAGACTTGAATAACATAACAGAATAAGATTAATGAAATACGATTGATAGAACAAATAGGATTAAAAAGGAAAATGAAGTACATATAAAAAATAGAATCCAACTGAACTGTTCCTAGCAAGTTCCTGATGGATCTTGCCAGTTATTAGCCAAAATCTGACAGCATTATAAGATAGCACATCACTCTGATCAGCTAAAAGATAACTGAAATAAAAGGAGTTCAGATAGTTAGGCAACTGACATAAACTAGGTGCCCTCCTGCACTGGTTACTCCTTGACCTTTTCAAAGTTAAGATTTTGTTTTGCTTAAGAAGAAGAGAGATTGGCAGGGGAACTCTAGTAGGTATGATGAAAGGGGAACCTTGATTCTGTTGCTGTTTTGCAGAAAGACAACTTGCCTTCAGCATACTTCCCAAAATTACTCCATCACACATTCTTCCAGGAAAGATCAGAGAATGGAAGAAGCTCCTCTACAAACAGCCTAATGCAATGGTAGGTTTTTTAAGGTTTATGCATAGCCAGAACAGATCTCTTGTGGCTAACTTGCACATTCAAAACAAAATGCACCCACCTTCATCCAGTGTGGCAGTCATATCTTCAGAATCTATTTTTTAAAAAATCTTTGCTAAAAAGTGTGAGTCAGAATACTGCCCTACCACAACAAAATTAAGTCAATTTTTGAGGATCTTCACATCTATATTAAGAAAGCATGTGTGTATTTATAAAAATGCTAAGTGAAATCAAGCAACCTCGAATCCAAATCTTTAAATGATAGGTTAGTAGCAGGAACTGGGAAACTTTTCCTTCTCAATCTCATTTTTCTTTCTGAAAAATGGGAATAATGTTTACCTTCTTCATTAAGTTCTTGTGGAGCTGCATGAGATAGGGAAACATGTGTTTCCATCTTGAGTCTTGGGAATCAAGCCCAAAATACATACAGGATAAGCAAATGGCACTGGCTCTTTTGCTTTTGGCTGAAGCCACTCTAATCTCTCTCTGCTCTCCATCTTACAAGTTGTCCTCACAGCTTTATAACTGCAGAACTTTAAACTGTAGACAAGGGAAAAAAATTCAGCCATTGGCAACTTCTGATATGGGTTCAAAAGCAGAGGCTTGCTAGAATGTAGCACCCAGAAGACTTGACATCAAGGACATTGTTGCCCTGGTGAAAGGCTGCAAATGACACACCTGCTTGTCTCTCAAGTTGGTCGATCTGCAATCGAGTCACAACACCCAGTGAGCAGTTTTCTGTGGCACAGTACGCCTTCACCACCGCAGACGGTTAGCGAGCGTAATTTCAGCAGAACGCTTTCAGGATGAATCACTGCAGCAGGAGTTGGTGGACACGCCTGGTTGGCAGCCCATTATGATTTTTATGATGTCTTCTCAGATATTTATGTTAGGTTTTCCCCAACATATCTGCCTCCTACAGAAACATAAAATCTTTCAGCAATGGCAGCTTGGTTGTTTGGTTTTTCCCCTCTCAATGTCTACCCATGCCCACCCCACCCCCCAGCAATACTTTGCTGAAGAAAAGTCAATCCTTTCCTCTTCTTCCTTGTAATTGCTTTCTTCTCCTGGCACTCAGTCTCAAATATTTGCTTTAAGGCAAACCTACTCTTCTATGTAGACCAACACCTTGGTGTTAAAAATGTGGCATGTTCATAAAAGGCAGAATAAGAGAGACAGGTGGGAATTGGGGAATTACTCACCACTGGATGAAACAAACACTTTTTGTCATGAAATGCCACTTCGCTGTTAGACAGGGTGGATCTACTTTGCCTACAGCCTAAGTTGGGAAAACTTATGAGAAGATCTTCCTCATGCCAAAAATGAATCACACAATATCAGCAGATGTAGGATCAAGTCCACAGGCTACATGTATACATCCCATTATCTTGTGAGAAAATCATAGCCTTGAACTAACTAGATACATATACAAACCTATTCAAATTATTGGAGTTACTTGTGATAGGGAGAGAACTGGACTGAATTCTGCTGTGTTTTCTTTTTTCAATAAATACATCCCATTCAGAATCATCTATTAGGGGATGACAAAATGATGAGTGGAACTTAAAAACCACTGGGCAGGGCCAGAGCCATAAGTAGACAGAGCTAATAGTTCTGTCTCTTCTTCACCTTATTTCTTCTGTTCCAGACACAATTTTTCCCTGCCCTCTCTCTCTCTCTCTTTCTCTCTCTCTCTCTGTCAGCATCACTGCTATTGCCCAAGCTCTGAACTGGTGAATTGCAGAGGATGTGCGAAATTATGCCAGGAACATTATGAAAATAGGCTAAAGTTACTTGCAAAGGGAACTTACAGCTCAGCTGAACTTCTCAGAAGCAGCAGCTTCATTTTGTTTAGTTATCTCAGGTATATGTTAGTTGCATTTGAAAATATGGCGGGCTCACTTGATGCCACCAGGCTGTCACTGATTTTCCTCAGCCTGTCTGACATCTTCTCCTTTTCTCCCCACTCCCCTCTTTTTTCTTTAATTTGTCCACTTACCTGCTGCTGAATTTTGAAAACACAACCACATATTTCAAGGCAGATTCCAAAGCTTTTTTTAATGTAGATTGAAACAAAATTAAAGTGGGATAGATTTATGAACTCTGCAGCCCTGGAATCAACCAGCTCATTTAGTCTTTCAAAACACAAGAGCAAAGGAAAATTGAAACGAGTTTCAGAGTGGAAGAATCAGATGTGATAAAGTTTGGGTCTCTGAAAACTTTTTACATTGGGTAAGAGCCTATATTTCATCCTGGAGAAAATCTATCTATGTGATAATTAAGAATCAACACCAACTTTATTTATATTACCGTATATTATTTATTTATATTTATATTTTTAACTGTTTTTGATGTTTGATTTTAACTGTGAGCCGCCCAGAGTCACCCTTTGGGGGAGATGGGTGACATATAAATTAACTAAATAAATAAACAAACAAACTTGATGGCACATAATCAAACACTATCAAGAGCCTATTTATGTCTTGTTGAAACAGTTGAAACTGACCATCTTTCTGAAGTTTCATAATTATTTGTTGTTCTGTCTTGATTCAAAGCCTACTGAAGTAATCTGAAGAAATAGGAGACCTGTGTTTGCCAGTGAAAACTGCAGCCACTACAGCTCCCAGAATTCTTAGTCAACCGTATAATCCTGATATATAATCCTAACATATCTGCAATACACCCAAATTGTGAAGGCTCTTATAGAGCAATCTGAAGACTGAACAGCAACTGATTAACCCTCTTCAGTACTCCAGAACCTGTCCAATCTGTTCTAATCATTGAGTACTGGTTTGTCCCAAATTGTTCTGAGCTCTGGAGCAAGTTGCAAGGAAAAGAAGTCTTGTTCTTCTGGAGAAGGTTTGAAAAATCAGGCACTGCACTGCACTGCACTGATGATGTTACCTATTCAGGTAATGAAATGTCTGCAAGCAAACAACCAGGCTCAGAGAGCACCAAGGGCTCCACAATCAGACACTTATTGTGCTAACTGACTTTGAATTTAGACTTCAGCCACATTAGGGAACAGCCCTAACCAGTGGATTTCGCATGTTATGTTTTAGGTTGAAGGATCTCTTTATGTTTCTGTAATCTGCCTTTATGATCTCCTACATGACAAATGTATTGAATCCCAAAAGGACAGCACCAATCCTGCCCCCACCCCTTTTGGCAATTGCCTTCACTCCATTGAACTTGGTATTATATCCTAATTTACTGTATATTCTGTGGAGGAACTGAATTTGCCCCAGAATTAAATTCTTTATATGTATTAGGGGGTTGTGAGAATCAGTACAGAGGGGAAATTTTGAAATTCCTTAACAGATTTCTCCCATTTATTTATTATTAAACTTGTATGCCGCCCATCTCCCCCAACGGGTGACTAAAAGAAACTTAAAAAAAAAACAACACCCAGCAATACCATAAAAGCCACATAATATATGTGCTAAGAGAGTTCACAAATAGGTGTGGTAAATGATAAGTCCTCTGTAGGCAACATTAGATGTCACACAAAGCATGTACACATATCATTGCTTTGGGTGCTGTTGGAAGCAGCTAAACCTGATATCAGAATCTGTAGCTTATTCATGAGGTTCTAAAATCACTGATATAAACTTATGTCAAGACATCAATAGAGAACTAGTTCGATGTAGTGATTAAGGCACTGGGCTAGAAATCAAAAGACCATGAGTTCTAATCCTGCCTTAGGCACAAAGCCAGCTGAGTAACCTTGGGCCGGTCCCTCTCTCTCAGCCTTAGGAAGGAGGAGGCAATGGCAAACCACTTCCAAAATCTTGCCAAGAAAACTGCAGAGCCTTGTCTAGGCAGTCACCAGGAGTCAACACTGACTCGAAGGTGCACACACACACATTCACTTCAATTATTCCTGTACACACTTATTTGGGAGAAGGCCCCACTTAAACACATGCAGGATAGCTCTGTGAAGCACAAGTGGTGTTGTGGTTTTGAAGTACTGGTGTTCACCCAAAGAAATTATTCTCTCCACAAAGAAAAAATCCAAAATGCAGATTCTGATGTTTATCCAAAGGGAAATGTTGGAGCCTTCCTCCTTCACTTATCTATTTTACAATGCTTTTTTTTTTAATTATGGCAAAAAACAGGCTTGATAAGAAACTTATTCTGATATGCATACATTATTAAGCCTATTATTTCCTTGGAACAGCATTCCTAGATAACTTCCTGGCCTTTCCCATGTCCTGCTGACCCTCCTATTTATTTCTGCCTATCTGGCTCCCATATACTGGGTCTGGGAAGCACTGCCTGCCTTGTTCCTGATGATTTTGTTCTTCTCCATTCCCATCTCCACAAAAGTTGCAAGCTGCACGTGTGCCTACCACAAGCTCTTCCAAAAGAAAAGGCAGCGGATAGAATGGATCTGCACTGCTCTATGTCCAGTCTCACTGCCCAAAAGAGAGGGAGGGGTGAATGTGAGGCAAAGAATATGAGCTGGGGGTTGTGTCGTGGGGAAAACACGGGGTTAGGAAAACCAGTGAAGAGTGGGTAGGAGAGGGCTAGTAAGGGTCAGGAACAACCCGAAAAGGAACAGGTGAGGATGGGGAAAAAGAGGAAGAGGTGTATTTCTGTGATGCTGAAAGGAGCACAGGTATATGTATGTGTGTGGGCATGCGTAAGGGTGATTCAGAAGAAGAGACTAGTGTTTTCAGAGTTGAGAGTGGGTTTTGCGGGATTGTATATTGGCAGTTTGAGAAAAGCTGTTATGCATTGGCAGTGTAAGCTTTGTTTGATCTTAGAAGTGATTTGAGGAGATCAGGCACTGGGTGATTGTGGGTTCAAAAGAGTTTTCTCCCTCATCTCACCAGTTTATCTTTCTAAGAAATGGGTATTTGTTATGCTAGTAAATTGGACAATTATCAAACTCTACAGACAGTCCTTTTGTGATGGTGCCCATCACAGGTCTCAAAAGTCCAAATGGGGTCTGTTAGCCCAAAAACTAGAGACCTGGATATTGAATTACAAAAGGATGAGCCTTTGCCCCACATGAAAGTGGTGTTCACCCAGTTTATAGTCTCACAGGAGCCTGTCTGAGCCTCCAGCTTGATATCTACATTTTATTTATGTATTTATTTATTTGTCTAATATACAGTATATAGCCACCCATCTCACAAAACAAGTGACTCTGTGTGGCATACCACAAACTAAAACAATTAATAAATACATAAAACCATTATCATTATTAATTAAGAACATTGAAAAGTATAAAAACAGAGCTAAATCAGAAAATGGTAAATGAAGATCCCTTCATTAATAATTCCACACATTCCATGCACATCCCTTCCCACTCACTACACCCACACATCCCTCATCCTTCCTCACCAGTTCACCAACCCCCAGAGTCCAAGCAGCATACCTGGCACAGAGAGAAGCCGGTGGGTTTCCCCTTCCTTCCTTTTCCTTCCCCAATGATTCAGACCATGGGGTTCCAGCTGCCATTGGCAGGAAAAACCTAGTGCTCCCTTCCTTGATGCAGCTGATAAAACTCATCGGTTGGGTGCCAAGGGAGGGAGGGAGGGGCCTCCTGCAAGCTTCCCAGTCTAAACGGTATATAGTCCATGGCTCCCTGGTTCTTATGGTATATCACATTTCTTGAAGCCAAGACTTAAATAACTCATGTTTATCTCTTCCATCTAGTCTGCTGTGTACAGGTTGGGGATTTCTCCTGTAGCTCTCTCTCTCTCTCTCTCTCTCTCTCTGTCTCTCTCTCACACACACACGATGCTCACATAAATATACTGTGCATTTTGGCAACTGTCTCCATCCCTTGGAAAAATGGCATAAGCCCATTTACAAGGGAGTGGGAACATCTGAACTAATGTCTAACATAACCCAACAAAAAAGATAGAATTAGGAGTGGATGTTCCATCTTCTGTTATCCCAGGCATTCAGCAGATCAGCAAATAGGAGTGGGTGGGGTCAGGGGGGAGAAGGCTACACGCAGATGTCAAAGGAATGTGAAAGTGGGCAAGGGCAGTTGCAATCATTTTTCAATACGATGGGCCAACGTTGGCAGAGAAAACACCCTGTCTGCATTCTGACCAACAATACTTCCTTCCAGAGATGTACAGCGGCCATTGTGGCAAAACTTGTGGACAAGGTTACACACTGCAAAATAACATTGCACTTAATTTAAATAGGAGCCTCCTGGCAGATCAGCCAGTGGCAAAGTCAATAGCCTGAATTCTATTATTATTATTATTATTATTATTATTATTATTATTATTACTACTACTACTACTACTACTACTACTACTACTACTATTATTATTATTATTGATTTGGACCAGTGTTCTCTTTCCTAGTTCTCACACACACACATGTACACGTACACGTACACGCACACATGCAACCTTATGGTCCAAGCTTTAGATTCAGCTCATTTTATAACTATACAGTCCTACAATTATCCTGGCTTCTGCTCATATTGAAGTTTCACATAGCCTTTTAAAAAACTCTCTCAAAGGTTTACACCTTTTAATACACCAAAACTGGGACCTAATCTGCCCTGGGACTCTAGGATGACGGCAAGGGAAACACAGCCTCTGCCATAGCTTCAGTCCAGATCCGAATTTGGTCCCTTTTTCCTGCCATTCGCTTTAACTAAAAACCTGTCTTGACTTTCTTCTTTTTCCACCAATGGCTCATATGCAGCAGAGCCTCATGCTGAATAGGGATCACTGTGCTGGAGGGAGAGAGAAGAATTAAAGCTCCCTTGGCCCACAGGCTAGCTTTAGAGAAGCTCCACATATTTCTTCCACAGTAGTGCTTCCCAATCCCCCAGTCAAGTGAAACTGTTTATCCAACTCCCCTTCAAAAAAAAAGATCGTGAATTATGATGGAACTCTTCACATTGATAAATCATGGCTCATTGTGCCACATAAATAAAATAGAAACCAAATTCCAATTTGAATTTTACCGACATTTTCCTTTTCCAACCATTGTGATTATGGGTTATTTATACAATCTGAGAAAAACACATACATCCATCATATATAATATGCATTTGTACTGTATGTAGCAGAATTTTTCCAAAGTTTATTTTACTTGTTAAACATTAATTTCTAAAATGGTATAGGCTTTAAGATATAGAGTAATTATAAGTAATTTATTACACACACACACACACACCAAAATATCAGTAGGCAAAGGATACGTACAATCCAAATCTTTCCACTTTATGGCAGTTTTACAAACATTCACTATTTTAGGAATATTTTATAATATTTGCAGTCTCTACAAGCTGAATAAAATTCTAAGTTTTTATTTATAAATCAAATCCATCCCATTTATCATTGCAAAGAAAGAGAAGGGAAATTCTGAGAAAGAACATACCTGTTACCTTGACTGCAAACATGAGCCCATATTTCTCAATGTCCTTCCCCCTGCAGATCATCCTTAGATTTTAGCCATCTTTCTAAAATTCAAAATTACCCTCCCACTTCATCAATGCTGCTCTAAGATCATGATTCTTTTAAACCTCTAATTTTTGGTAACATGGGGCCCTAGATAGCTGTCTTCTTTCACATGTCTGTCTCGCACACTCCTGTAACATCTGAGATCTCTTTTAGGAACTCCGCCCAGGTAGGTACAATGAACAGCACATCTGAGTTTTGATGCCAGCATCTGGGATACCCTTCCAAAGTCAGTGCCTGTAAAAGCCCGTCACTATATCCTCTCTAAGATGGGAGAATAGTTGGCAGTGGGAGCAGAGCATTCAGGGAAGCTCACTTGATCAAAATGCTCTTTTTGCTGAACATGAACCTTGTCACTGTCTCTATATTAATTTAATGTACATGTTAGCTGGTTAATTTACATGTTAGCTGGTTTGAATTCTCCCAATGGAAGGAAAGTGGGAACTTTCAAAGACATATTATTTATTTCCAAATAAACATACACACATAGCCTTTATGAAATTAATCCCAAAATGAGGTGCTTTAAGAGCAGCATGTTTCTGCTGCTTATGCACAAGTAACAAATGACAGAACTGAAAATGCTGAAAGAATGTGCTGGAAATACATCATTGTCATGTCATCATCATCATCATCATCATCATCATCATCACTCAATGCTTCAGTCAATTGCTCTATATTCTCCTGGTACAAATGGAAGAGACATCTAAATGGTGCATATTTTATTTTCCTAAAATAAAGTACCCAAATTTCCATCCCAGGCTTATAGCTTCTCCCAGTATGGACAATAGCAGAAACAACAGACTGAAATGCAAAAAGGGTCTTGTGTAAGCAATGATAAATAAAGCGTTTCTGGAATAATCAATCTGAGGTGACTAAAAATGTAGTTGCACTTTCTATTCCCATGTAACAAACAGTATATTCTTTCTTCCTGCACCATGAGCATCTTGAATCCTCTTTCCTTTTTCCATCCTTGTCTCCTATCACTGGTATTTGCATGTCAGTATATTATTTACCTTTACAGAACCATAGATTACATACCAAGATGTAATGATGTGTACTGTTACATGACTAATCCTACAGCTATGTGCATCTCTATTACATCTACGGATAAAATACTGGGACTCTTTTAAACAGTATGTAATTTATTACAAAAGCTAAAGTCTCTCTTCTTTTTTTAAAAGAAAAGAAAGAAAAGTTTTTATTATTATAAGCAAAATCCCTGGATTAAAATAAATCATAAGGAGGGGTAGCCGGGGAGGAATAATGTCACTTTTAACCTGCATCCCTGCTTGATCTGCTACCTCAGATAAGCAAATGCTATTACGTGTTTAACCTTGTTGGCTTGCCTTGGACCAATGATTAATTGTGAAGCACTTAACCCTGCCATTAAGTTTCTAGATCTGCTTCACACCAATGAATTTGAGAGTTTCCAGTCCACTAACCTATCTTCCTCCTTCATGGCCTGCAGAATAGACACAATACTCCATACTCTGTATTTTGGTCTCCAGAGACTGGAGGGCCATGTCTGGTGATATAGTACCTAACTTTTATTTTGTTTTGTTTTTGGTGCCTTTGAGTCAGTGTTGACTCCTGGCAATTGCCTGGATTAATCCCTGCAGTTTTCTTGGCAAGATTTTCAGAAGTGGTTTGCCATTGCCTCTTTCCTAGGGTTAAGAGAGAGTGACTGGCCCAAGGTCACCCCGCTGGCTTTGTGCCTAAGGCAGGACTACAACTCATGGACTTTCAGTTTGCAACCCAGTGCATTAACCACTACACCAAACTGGGTCTCTATAGTACATCACTGGGGGACAGCAAAAAATTTGGTCCATTTAGTTCCTTTGGGAGAAGTATTAAGGAAGAGTTGAAGTGAAGCCTTATAAAGGAAATCCAATCCAACTCATTTCAAGCAAGATTTGGAAGAAAAGGTCCTTCATTCTCTTGTTGCTTAGTATTTAGAACACAGAAATGTTTTGCAATATGCTTACAAAGGGTTTATGAGGAGATGAAATGTAATGCCAAATTGAATAGAAATCAGCTTAAAGTGTTCAAGCTATATTATTTTTTTTAAACAAAGTTTCTGTACCTTCCCTGTTTTGAGACAAAGTGTAATGTATTTTGGAGCTACAATGGCTTCTTCTGTGGTGAGCGCACAAATCAAATTTCAGTCAGATAGGTTCAAAAAGGAGGACTTCCAGGGAAGAAATGGCAAACTGAAGATGGCTCCAAGAAAAGCAGAGCCAACAACCATAGTGGAATGAAGAGTCGGCAAGTAGACGGGCTCTTCATAATTCCTTTACAGACAAGAAAAGGACTTGAGATTGCCCACAAGTGCTCCAGACAGTTGCTCCTCATGAGGAGACTGCAAAACAGCAGTCTCAGCAGGTTTAGAGCTCTGGGAGACAAGGGAAGAGCCATCTTGCTCAAACTCTGGTCAGTGCCTTTAAAAGGACACTATGTTTGCATACTTCCTTTTCTAATCACATTTGGAAATGGCTTGTTAACTGCTTTTCAGCTATTAGGAACCTTTGGATGAGTGAGTTTCCTTCAATCCTTAGCAAAAGAAGTTTCAAATACAAGTTTAAGGACTTTAAAAAAATGTTTTGTGTAAACAGCAAAAGGGTGATTAGAACTTTGTTTTTGGAAAGTTACAAATGGACGAAGGGTCCAGATGGATTTGAAATAAGATTTTGGAATTAATTATAAGAATCCTTCCCATGGGAAAATGCTGTTGTTTTTAATACTTTAAAAAGAAAATCATAATAGGATGGGACTTTGAAGTCTGGACACTAGAGGGAACTAGAATGAACTAATTACAATTAAAGGGGAAAACTTAAATTTGACTTACAAATACAGAATGAAGCAAAATATTATACAAAAGAGACTTGTTAAAGCTTTGAAGAATTTTGTGAGATGGGACAAAGAAAAAAGAAAAGAAATCAGGTTCTAGGACATTATTTGAAGGGACTAAAGATCAAAATCGTTAAAAGTAAAAGGAAGACATATAAAGTTGGTTTATTTGTTATTTCTGGTAACCCTTAATGGACTTTGCTGACATCAGGACTGGAATGATGAGGCTTTAAGGATTTGTTTATAGATAAAAGATGGGATATGGGAAGAAGAGATCATTTGTGATATTTTAAGAGATGGAGATAAGTTACTAAAATTGTTTATACTTGCTGTGATGAAGGGGGAAGTCATTTGTCGTTTACTGTATATATTTATTTTCTTTTTCTTTACTATATTCTTATTTTTTCTTTCTTTTCTATTCTTTTCTCTTTTTTCTTTTCTGCACCTTCTATTTTTTGTTTTTCTTTCTTTTATTTTTTTAGTTTGTATTAGTTTTTATTATTGCAATTGTAATTTTTAATACAGTTACTATTAAAAGAAAAAGGGGTGGGGGAAAGCTGCTGTTAAATACTGATTATGACCTTTTCTGGATGCAGTCAACTTGATTCTCAGGAGTTAAGGCAGATGTATAAGAAATACATCTGGTCCATCTGCTCCAGCTGAATGTGGTATAGAACTGTGAAAACACTGGCTGAATTAGTGTCCAAACTAAACTGCTACCCAAAGTAGACTTATACCCCAATTTCCTTTTAAAAACTGATTCTGCTTTAGAAAAAAAGAAAGTTTTGGGAAAGGAATAGGTGGGAAAGAAGAGCAATTACTGAACAGAGGAAGAATCAAGCAATTAAAAGCTAAATACAGTAATAACTAGGCCAGGTCAGCTATTAAATACAGCTGAAATAAAGGCATCATATACAGGTAGTCTCTGGGTTAAGAATGCCCAGTTTAAGGATGACCCATAGTTAAGAACAGAGTGTATTGTAGCAAAATTCGAGTGAAATACACAATGGTTTAAGTTAATTACACAATGCTACTTATACAGTATTATACAAAAATACTGTTCCAGCTTACATACAAATTTCATTTAAGGACAGACCTTGGGAGTGGAAATCGTTCTTAAACTGGGAACTATCTGTAACTAACTATTCAAGACAAGAGACAGCAACAATGAAGTAGCAATGCATGAAAGTTTTCTCTCCCTTCCACGATCTCTCTAACTGAAGGATATTGCAATTAGAGTAACCAGTGATAGCCTGTTTTGTAGGATCACACTCATCTGAGGACAGATCAATTGGTTTTTTGCCACAGGCTCTGCTGTGCATTGCCTTGAAGTTCCAGAAATGCAAACTGGGACCAGAGCTTTGTTGAGACTTAGACTAAGAACAGGTGTGGTTAAACTGATCTATTTTTGTTTTTGTTTTTTTCAGGGCAGACTTGATCCAAATTCCCACACTTTTGTCTTGGAATGCAAGCCACTGAATTCAAGGCCACAATCCAAGTTTTCATTTACAGTTTATAGCAGTTGCTAGGATGAAAACAGCTTCTGTAAATTGCTCAGGTAAAGAAAATCAGACAGTGCTATGCATGCTTGAACCCAAAGTATAGTTTCTGTCTTCTATAAACTGTCTCTCTCTCCCTCTCTCTCTCTCTTTTCTTGAGAAGATATATAAGGGAAGATTCCCTGGGAAAGACCCTTTGTGTTTTACAACTAGCAAATCAACCTGTGATATATCTTCAGTAGACACCATGGACAGATTTTTTTTCTTTTATTTACCTGCAAAGAAAGGACATTCTTTATAGAAGATCCCAGACATGCTGAAGAAATGCTTGAGGGAGCTTTGGATCATGCAACTGCATAGACCTTTCCTGGCACACCCACTGTTGGCCTCTTCTGACATGTAAGCTTGGATGTTGAAAAGAATTGAAGTCAAAAGCTTAAAGGATGACTCCAACATAGGTTTTCCCCATCTGTGGAAAAAATTATCCTGCCCCCTTAGAGGGGAAACTGAACTTATCCTATGATCCATGGAATGTTCTCTCAGGGACCGCTAAATTGCAGACTTCATTTACTTCTTTAAAAATGGATGGTGTGCTATCCACTGTAATATCAACAGCCATTCTGCTTTATATCTCAGCTCTACAAACATGGCTAATAAGAGTAAAAGCAGTATAGTTGTCAGAGTGAAGAACTAGGATTGAGATAATTTGGGATTAAAACTCCACTGAGCTATGAAGCTCTCTAGAATGCCTAACAGTGTTTTGTGAGAATAAAACTCAGGATGGGGAAGAATCATAAAGGTCAGCCTGAGTTTCTTAGGTAAAAAAATGTAATATAAATGCAAATGCATCAATCATATTCATCCACTTTTCCAGAAAGAAATATCCTTTATAAATGAGAGACATTCTGCAAAGTATTTAGGTTCAGGTTAAACACACTAAGAGTTTATCACCTTTATTCTTTGTTATAAATTTTCCTTTTGCAGAATATGACAGATCTATGCTTATTTCAGCTCTAAAATGGGACTTGCTTTAGAAATACTCATCCAGCCATTGGTAGTAAAATAGGCTAGAATGGCTGATCCCCCCCCCCCCCCGCCCCCAGCACTGGATTCGTTGGGATTTGGCCTAGTAGCACAGTCATTTAATAAAGTTTCATTCCAGCAGAGGAGGCCCATACCGCTATTCCCCCTTAATTTGAATCTAGTATCAGAAGTTCGGGCATTTCATCTTTACCAAAGAAGCAAGCTGGCACAACAATCAAGCTGTGATTGGGAACAGAGTGTGGTACTTAATTAAGACTCTGTCTTTTATTCTCAGGAGGCAATTCAGCTGGGCTTGAATAAACTGGAGGACTGGGGCATGGTGGGAATGTCTCTTGAAGGAGCAACAGAATTGGGTCTCCCGGGCTGCCTCATTAGCATGACAATATCCCCCAGGATGCACTTGGCATGATGTAATGCTCAGAATTAGAGAGATGAAAATGTTCCTTGCAGGGGGCTGCAACATTTGCTGATCACTGGCTGTTACTTCAGGGCATGGAATTTCTGGGTCCCTCTTTCTGCAAGAGATGTTTGCTAATTGAGAGAACTTAAGCAAACAACATGCCATTAACACCCTTCCCCCTCCCAGTTTTTCTCAAAGCAGCAATAAGAAACAGGCCTTGGTGATACTCATCACCAAGAACTTAAGCTGAAAATTCTACAAATAGTACCAAACCACCCTCTTAACTCTTTTGAACAAGTTCCACTTTCAAAGAATTGTAATGACCTGTGGGGAGCACATGTATAATTGTAATAAAAGCTTTCCATTGTTCAGAAAATATACAAGAAAATCTATGACATTTTTAAAAAAATGCCTCTAACCCAGTAGACAACCTGTACTACAACATCCTTGTGAAGAAATTCATAATATGCAGCCATTTTGCAATCGGGCAGGTATCTACCAGAACTACCCTGCCACTTCCCAGAATTCACTTGCAGGAATACCATGAAATACATTCATTCATTGAAAACATTGCTCATGGACATGGTTATCCAGGCTATCTGATTTTGCTTATTTTTGGTTATTGTAAGCCTCCCAGAGTCACAGTGGTTGAGCTGGGCAGCCATATACATTCCTTAAATACATACATACAAAAGTTGGACCACATCTACCATTGCATTCTAACATCTGTAAACAGCTAGTTCTTCTCAGTACCACTGAATATGTGGATGCTATGGGAATGGTATGCAGAACATAGGTATGAAATCGGTGTTGGCAAGTTTGTCTCCATTAATTGGGTATGAATATTCATATATAGGAGAAATTTTCATCTGAACACTCCTTTTTCTATGATGCAGTGTGATTATAAGAGAGAGCAAGTGACAATTAGCAAAATGCTGAATCCATCCAGGGCTTTTACTGGAAATAATTATTTCAATTTGCAGGCATGCTTGGCTCATCATCTAATCCCCTATTTCAGCTTTGTCTACCCAGGCATGTTGGACTTCAGCTCTCATCATTATCCCTGTTCCCTGGGAATTCTGTAGATTACACTGCAAATATAGCGCTGGAGCGATGAGATTCTGCTCCATAATAAATCACTTGGCTTCTTCACTTTGTAATTTGTGTTATTGTTTCAGAACGTAATTGAAATTTAGCTGCTCTAATTTTTTTTAAGAACTCCAGATTTTGCTGCTTACTGGAAACTCTGTCGTATTCTATTCTGAATGCTATTTAGTTGACATTTCTACAATAGGTCTTTATTGCTGCTTGTGTAATACCATGTCATGGATAAGAAGACAATATATATAAATAAATACATTTTGGAGGAATTGCAGCATAAACACAATTTACACAAGTTTTTTTTCTCCCCTAGAAAGTAACTACTTGAGGTTGGGGAAATGGATCAAATTCCTTTTGTGGGTTTCACACATCCTTAGTTTAGTCTTCATTGTCAGCCAAGCTTAGGACTGGCACAACTGCAGAACTAAAAATATACCATGAGCATTGGATGACTCATTTGGTGGTCCTTATGATATGAAGACACATAGCGCAGCACTTCAGTCAGCTGAAACACAAAAGAAATTAGTAGTGATCAAAACAGAAAGAGGAGAACTCTAATAAAAGAGGAAAGGGTCTTCAAGATAATGCCAGAAAGTGCCAAGCAAGGTTGATTGTTTTAATGGATTTGCTATGACCACTTCAGAGATACATCACGCGTTGGTGGGCAGGGCAGGGCAATCATGGATAAAAGTCTGTGTTGCTGGATGTGCAGTAGGGCTGCCTGCAAACACAGAATGAAAACATATGATTTTTTCCAAAGGATACAAAAGCACAGTGACTGCCTGAGGTATCAAACATGAACAAAGTAGAGATGAAAGGCATCCATGATAGTCATGACTCGCCTCTAATGATAGTCTTCTCATGTTTCTATACAATATCCAGGAATTGCTCTGTTTTGAAAAAAATGTTCTCTCTCTCTCTTTCACTGTCTGCCTAAAAAAGAAAAAGACAGAAAAAAAATCCCTAGACAACAAAATGACTGAAAGGCTCTTTAGATGAAAACATTCAATAAAATGGCACCCACTGTGAGTCTGTCATTCTTTTGTGTGCAGCTCTGATGGCTGTCTTGCATCACTGGCCATGGAACTAGAAGCATTATTCAGCCCCATTTTTTATGAGTGGCTAAACCCACAAATGCTTATTCATTCTTTTTTTTTTTCCTTGAAGGATGAAGTGTCACATAAATATTTGAAGACAGTAGATATGCAAGATTGTACATAAAATTCAAAGGTATGAACTGATTCCCTGTGGTTTTTTGAAGAATCCCAAATAAAATGCTGGAAGGGGGAAATAAATCATGTGAAAAGGGCATCAATTGATTTAGGGTACATCTTCCATCATCCATAAAATCATCCTTCTCTTTGTCTTTCTTACCCCATGCAATATTTCTGTTTTGGTGTTAATACATAAATAAATCCTAATATTTCTTGAAGCTGCAACCTTAGACCTACTTGTCAATAACTATTCAAAAGGCATTCTTAGCACTGGCAATGTTTTAATTACAGAAGGAAGGAAGGAAGTTTTCTTTCTAGGAAATTCAATTTATCAGCTGCCTTTTTATAGTTTATCTAGATAACCATTGATTTCATATTTATCTTGATGGTCTCTTCTGACTTCATGTCAAAGAATGTCTGGATTGGTTGTCCATGTCTGTGCAACTAGTTAATTGTAACCAGAATGTTCCTCTTACTTAGGGTCTACCCTTGGTGCAGGTATGCTTTACAGAAAAAGAAAATAAAGGTGATATTTAGAACATGGTTTCTCCAAAAAGGCCTGATCAAAACCACATTGGTACAATCTTAGTCCTTTACATCCATCATTTTCCACAAGGCATTATAAGTTCTGGCTCCTGATAGTAAGCATAATTAAGGTAGAACACATGCTTGTAAAATGTTTGTTCCATATTTTGGGGTTGTTTTAACAAATGTTGGGGTGTTATGTGTAAGCTATACCCAGGTGAGAGTCAGAGAAGAGAATAGAATAAGTAAACCTCATATGGAAAGTGTTAGGTTAGACTTTATAGCTGTGAGGGAGGCCAAGCCTGATATTTAAGGAGGATACGAAGTAATATTTAGAACATGGTTTCTCCAAATCAAGGTATGAGAAAGTAATGAACACTGAAGAACAGAGCTTTGCTACCTTAAGATTTAGCCATTGGGAACTTTGTAAATATTATTGTCCTATAACATGAACAAGAGGGATGGTTTGGGGAGGGAATGTATTTTGGCATTAAAATAATTTCTCCACTACCTCAATTAGCTCAAATGATCTGGAAAGGTTCTCCTTGAAGAAATCAAACTAATGTGCAGATTGTTGGAGGGCCTGATGCTTGCTTTAGAGGTGTTGATATGAGCATTAGTCAGCAACATAGATTGCAATGAAGTAAGTGAATAATCCTGTCATTGCAGTCTCTCAAAGCCATAAATTAATTAATTATTCCATGCTGGTAATTGAAACCATTTTAGGATTCAGGTTTGGGGAATAATTGTCCAATGCTGCCCAGTAAGTTTTGTGACTGTTCAAGGCCATCACAACATCTGTAGGCTCTATTCTGGTTCTCAGACATTTCACTGGTTCTTAGTAGAGCCTGTGGTCTACTAGTACTATGGGCCATGTCTTCTGCCATTAGTGGAGCCAGTGGATTAATAGAAAACTTTTCAACAAATAAATGACTGATCCTGAATGTGATTGCCACTATGGAAGATGTAGTAGTAATCTGGGTTAATTAAGTGGACTAAATATTGGATTCTTCCATATGCAATATATCCTCTATTTCCCTTTCTGATTGTTCGGAGCATAGAAGCAGTCAGCTCTTACTTTGGAGTAAGCTATTTAGATAATTTTCAGACAAGGGAACGTAAGGGATTTACAATTTTAGGGATTTAATATGGCTTATTATCATTACCCAGAAGGGGATTTGCTTCACCCCAAAAGTTTGCCATATGATGTTGGACTTTTAGCAGATGATGGCCATCCTGGTACGGTAGTATTTGATATTATTTGAGCATGTTTCTGCATGGGATGAACTGAGCCAATTTTTGCACAGACAAGGGCATTCCTTTTGCTCTTCAGCTGTAGACTTTTTCCTCTGCTTTCATGGATTGAGAGAGTGATGTGAAAAAGTCCTTGGTCCCTTTCCACTCCAACAGAGGCTTCTTGAATCCCTCAAATGTACATAATTGTGAGAAGAAAGGACAAAGGCATGGCAAAGATGTGTTATATTCATTGAGGACCGAGATTTAATTTTGCCACTTTGGCATGTCTATCCATGTAATAACTGCATTGGCTTCTGTTCATTGCACTGTCTGTAGTGGCCTGACCTTGTCCCTGAGGGAAGTTATAAAATAAATCTCCTCCTAACACTGCATCAGGAGACTTCTGTCCCTTTACTGTCATGATTTTAATGAGCAAGCAGAGTGACTGATAATCACATGGCCAAGCCCAGCTGTGAAACCCCAGGCACCAAGAGCAAGAGCACAGAGCATCCCATTAACTTCTTCCCTTTGAAGTCCCCAGGATCTTGGCTCCTCAGTGGACAGCTGCCCAGCTTCAGCCTGCAGGCATTTGCAAGACATTGTTCGGCATTGTGTTCACCTGGTGGGGGAATCAGAAGACAGACCAGATACAGGGGGAGCCGTCTCCCTTGGCTGCATTTAAAAACTTCCTTGGGGTTATTAGGAATTGTGTCAGGTCCACATTTGGCAAAAGTCTCAATTAAAGACTAATCAGCAGAACATGGTCACTTGAGGGTTGGAACTTCCTCCTACTGATTTAATGGCCAAAGGCTAAAAATGCTGAAGGAGGCAAAGTAGTTCTCTAAGTGGGAAGATTTTCCTTTCTGCCTATCCCTTGGGCCAGTCCACCCCCTGAAGAAACTGCTGACTTAGCAGCATTTTCTCTTAATCCCAATGGTCTTCCAGATGAGTCTCTTATTTTTCTCCACAGAGTACTACTTTTTATTGTCTTCTTTTGTCTCCTGGGAAAAAATCTGTCATCTGTCGGCAGTGTAGTCATTAGGACCCTATTAGGAAAGCACCAAGCTAGGACAGCTATTTTAAACATTGAATGTTATGCAAGATTAATCTGGTCTTTTGCATTCAGCTGTTCCAAATTCTTCAGCAATGTGTCCTAAGGGAGCCTGAACGCTTTAGTCTCACCTCCCTGATGCTGATCTGCTCTGCTGGAGTTGCCACTAAGCCCTCTGCAGGGGCTACGTTCAAGACGACTAGTGGGACCTAGATGATTTGGTCGGGGTCACAAATGGTCATTGCAGAATGGGATTCTGTGGGAAATGGCCAGAGCCTCTGCTGAGCATCATTTTATTGCTTCCTTGAGTGCCATCATGGCAGCAGAATGGGAGACAAGCCAAATTTGTCCATAGCACACATCTCATCCTTTGTGTAAAGACCCTTGAATGAAGAGGAGCCATCCAAAAGCACCATCATTTTATCATACCTTACGTAGGGCTATCATATCTAGGCTGTGAAAATCTGGATGACCATTGGATGGCAGCACAGAGTAAGAGTTTTTTGTATCTCTGTTCCCATTCAGTCGCATTATTTTTCTATCTATCTATCTATCTAGTTCTAGTAACCCTAGAAGTGCAGTCATGTCTGGTAAGTACCCTGAGGCCCTGTATGTACCAGGATTCATCAATGTAACATTTATGTGTCTGACAACATTGGAGCTCTTCAGTAACTCTTATGCTGCTGAGCTGATTAATATGTGGTTCAGCTTTGCTGCATGATTTAAAAAAAAAAAAAGAGCAAATACTGTGCAACTTGTTATATGTGCTATTAATGCTACAGCTGTAAGCTAGGTGGTTCCTTACTGGCAAGAACTCTTATCTCTCTCCTCCTATCCTTGGCTATTCTCCCTTTCCTGTTCCAGTCAAGGTGCCTCTGCTATCCCACCTTGCTGTTTACATCGAGTATCCTTGCAGGGACCAGCTTTTTTCTCCTGCCTTTGCAAGGAAATGCAGGACAAAAGAAGGGACACCGATTGGCTGCCAATGTTTGTGGCCCCATTGGCTGGCTCAGGAGGAAGATGGACAGAATGACATTTGGTCTAGATTAGGGAATGGCAATCTTTTGGAAACTAAGGTGGCAGTTAATATGTTTGGAGAGCCAGAGTGTTGCAAGAGGCAGCAAGGGGATGCAGGAGGGTGACGCTGTGGTTTTCATTTCTGCCCCCAGGGTTTTATTTATTTTATAATAAAATATATGTTGCTTCAATGTAAAAAGACTGTACGAAGTTTTAGGTAAGAAGCTGAGAGGACTAGAGCATATAATTAACATACCCGTTAATTACATTAACAGTATAATCTCAGAGCAGCAAGACTGCAGATTGTTTAACTCCCAACTGGAATAGTGTCAGTGGAGAAGTGATCAAGAAAGCTGCATTCCCTCAGCATTTCAGATTGTTTTTGATATTGTATAAGTAGTAAAAGCATAATAATAACATGATCTTCACTAGTTTTCCCCAAATGGACACTTCCCCAACGGGTTGTCCTTGTCTCTGCGTTGCCATCTAGATCAGGGTTCCTCAGCCTCAGCAACTTTAAGATGGGTGGACTTCAACTCCCAGAATTCCCCAGCCAGGGTTGCTGAGGTTGAGGAACCTTGATCTAGAGGACCTCTGCATTTTTGCTACATAGAAACGATAGGCAAATGCATTGGGCTCTGTTCAACTGAGTGGAAAAGCTTGATATGTATTTTTCATCTCAGATATACTGCGGATAATTTCCAGAGAATGGGATGTACGGAGGCCCTTTAGTGGCTATTTTATGCTATTGGTGGTATGACCAATTGGTAACAGTATTTTTCCAGACAACTGCCCAGTGCCCAGGCCTCACTCTTTTCCTGAGCAGTATTTGATAAGGGTCCTCTCTGACACCCTGCAGGAATTTGCTACCAAGATTCCCTATTACAGGCCCTACTGTAGTAATGAGTGTAGGCTTTGTGAAGGGGGCTTTTTATTATTGTTATTTTGTGGTTGAAAGGTTGCATATACTTTTTTTTCCCCTCATGCAAAAGCTTAGAAAGGGTGGAAAGCAAAATATTTGGATAATTATTCAGGCCATCAGGTTACATAAAAGGTTCCATAGCCCTTTGCATCAAGTCTTAACAGTTAAAACCACAAATTCTGTTTTTGCAGTCATAAAACATCCAGAGCAAAGTGTATGTGTGTGTGTTTGTGTGTGTAATAAAATAATAAAAGCCATTTTTCCATTTGCTAGAAACTTGAAAAAGTTAACGTAACTTTTTTTTTTTTGAAAAAAAGATTAAAATGTCAATTTACTCCCCAAAGGAAACTCCTTAGAAAATCTTTTTTCAGCTACACAGTGGTCTGAAAAAAATGATACGTATTTGAGTGTAGTTTTTTTAAAAAAAAAAAACAGCAATTAATTCCTAAAAAAGGATGTACTGACATCAAGTGCAAATAGCTAATTTTATATTTTAAGGAAACTCTTTTTATATGACTCTTCAGACGGGAACACATGGTGTCTGCAGTTTGTAGCTGAGAGCCCTGTATATGTTCCAGCACAGTGGAACATCAGCAGTGTTGGGATTCAATCTGTGGCAATGATCAGTGAATCGCTAATGCCATTTTCATGTCAGCTTCCAAAAACCCTTGTCATGATAGAAGAGAACAATGATATATCAGCCTAAGCTACTTCTCTATGAGCAGAATATATGAGCAGGGAAGGGTAATAGTATGACACCCAGGTGTCACTCTGAACTAGAATGTCATATCTGAGTTGGAGAATTTGTGGCACTATGGTAGAGAATTGCCTGTACTTCATTCAAGACAAATGCTGTTTTAATGCTCTCATTAGGGATGAAGGGGAAGAGTATGGTCTAGGTAAAGAGCCTGTTAAGTCTGTGGTACAACCTAGGGAAAGTCATCTTCCATTGCTCCTGATGCCAATGCTGCACTCTGACCTCAACACTAGGACCTGGCCTCAAGCCCTCAAGAACATCAACACCATTTCACTGAGAGCAAAAGGGCAAAGAGATGAACGAATGACAGATTACATAGAACATAGAAATAAACTTGGGAATAAAAGTCTAGTCAGGAAGAGCTTGTTACTGCCAATTAGTCCAGTTTTTGCAATTAGCTATGATAGTTAGGTGCCATTAAATTGGACATGACCCTGGTTATCTCATCATTTTCATCTGTCCCCAGTGACATTTCTTCAAACATATTCCATTGATTTTCATGATCCCATCATCCACCTTATTCATTTTCTTCTACTTTTCTCCACTTTGCCAAGTATAATAACTTATTCCAGTCCATCATCCAATCACATCACATTCCTAAAGTATATGAGATTCAACTTGATTGGTTCTTCTTGCAGCCCATGGCACTCTGTCATTGCCTTCCTCCTATCACTTCTGAATTTCTGTAGCACATTGTCCTTTATCTGCCCAAGAAAACAATCTGAAAAGCACCAATTATATTTGGATGGAGACTAGAAGCATCCTGGGTTTAAGTCTCTGAGATCCATCAAATGAAAAATAATTTCAGCAATAGTCTGACCACCTTCCATTACTCCAAATTTTAGATAACATTTGGGAACTTCTAACCTTTGATTGGGCCTGACATGATAATGGATCTTATTGACTTGATTGCTGGACTAGATTTTCTCTACATTTGGATATAACTACTCAATATTGAGGATGAAACATCTTACTTTTCCTCCAGGGATCTATCTTTATTACTTCATGCTTTAAGATTAGAGTATTGGTATTGAACAAAATTTCCAGTCTCAAGTTCTGTTTCAAGTACATGGAGATCTGTGGCTGGAATTTCCAATATAATATTCTTCTTCCTTTAGGAAGCTATCAAGGGAAGTCTTAACCTTTCTCCTCAGTACTGAATCCCCAACTTAAATAGTCTTCCTGAGGAGAGGAGAAACACCTTCACCCTAACCAGTTCTTTAGCCTGTCTTCCTGATGATTTCTCCAGAGGGATTTAAATAAGAGCTATGGCATAGAATGAAGAAGCTAGACCATTAGTTATGTGCATTGCAATTCCAGTTAAAAGACACATTTAACCTTTTAATGTTTTTTTAAGTATTTGCTGGATGGATATCACTAAAATATAAAGTCCATATTTTTTCTTCCTTTTTTCTTTTAAAGGACTGTATACTATTAAGCATCACTAAATTTCATTCATTCATTCATTCATTCATTCATTCATTCATTCATTCATTCATTCAATTTGTACAGCCACCCATCTCAAACCAGTGACTCTGGGTGGCTAACAATCATAAAAACAATTGAACAGTTAAAACACAATACAAAAAAAGAAATTAAACACAAATAGAAGCTGAAAGATATTATAATCCATTGGTGTCAACATAACCAGGAAATGGGGCCCTTCACACACTCAGGACCCCAGGTCTGGGTACATAGCCAGGTCTTCAAGGCCTTCCGAAAGGCCAGCAGGGTCGGGGCCATCCTAATCTCAGGAGGGAGGATGTTCCAGAGGGCAGGTTCTACGGCAGAAAAGGCACGTCCCCTGCTCCCTGCCAGCCAACATTCCTTGGCTGCTGGGACCCAGAGCATGCCCATCCTGCCAGGCCAGATTGGATGGGTATAAACAACTGGCAGAAGATGGTCCCTCAGGTAACCTGGTCCCAAGCCATGAAGGGCTTTAAAAATGACAACCAGCACTTTGAATTGCTCCTGAAAACACACTGGCAACCAGTGCAGACCCCAAAGCAGTGGTGTTACATGTGCCGAATAGCCAACACTGTTTACAACCCGTGCAGCTGCATTCTGTACCAGCTGAAGCTACCAAATGCTCTTCAAGGGCAGCCACATGTAGAGTGGGTTTGCAATAGTCCAAACAGGAGGTCACAAGGGTGTGAGGGACAGTGAGCAGAACTGCCCAATCTAGGAATGGGAGCAACTAGCACACAACCCAAAGGTGTCAAAGGCCCTCTTAGCTATGGCTACCACCTACTCTTCCAGCAGGAGCCGTGAGTCCAAGAGGACCCCCAGATTGCTTACCAGGCCCATCTGAGGAAGTGCCACCCCATATAGGACCAGAGGTGGAAAAACCTTGGTACTGGAAGGCCCAAGCACCCAAAGCCACTCAGTCTTGCTTGGGTTGAGCTGAAGCCCATTGGGCCCATTCAGGACCCTACAGTCTTCAGGCACTGAGACAGGACATCTACAGCATTACGTAGGCAGCCTGGAGTGGAGATATAATGCTGGGTATCATTGGCATACTGATGATACCTCAACCCCAAACTGTAGGATCCCCTAACCCAGCAGCCTCATGTAGATGTTAAATAAGAGGGGAGAAAAAACAGAGCCCTGTGGCACCCTACAAAGTAGGGGCTGTGAACTGGATCTCTCCTATCCTATCAACACCAACTGGAACTGACCCAAGAGGAAGGAGGAGAACCAGCACAACACCGTGCTGCCCACCCCCAACTCCCGAAGCCGGTCCAGAAGGATACCATGATTGATGATATTGAAGGCAGCTGAGAGTTCAAGAAGAACATGGATAGATGTGCTACTTCATTCCACTCCCGCCAGAGGTAATCCCACTCCCACCAGTGATCAATGCCATCTCAGTCTCGTATCCAGCCTGACTCTTGACTGAAAGGGATCCAGATAATTCACCTCATCCAGGGCCCTTTGGAGCTGCCATGCAACCACTTTCTCTACAAACTTCCCTAAAAAGGGAAGGTTGGAGACTGGACAAAAGCATATTCCACATCAGTGATTATCCAAGTTGAATTTAATGTGACTTAATGGGGAGACACCTTTGTACAAAACTGCATTCAGGAAATCTTCCATGCAATGAAAAACCCTTCATTATTCAAGCTAACGTCAAGTTGTCCTTACAGATGCCCACTTTTCACAGGGAGCGGCTGCTCAACATTGTGCACATAATTTATTCTACATTTGTTTGTGTCACCTAAATGGGGTTAATGAGATGCAAGAGCCAGTTTTCAGGCAGTCATAAGCAAACAACCTGATATCAGTTCTGTTTGTTACCAAAACAAGAGACTGGTAGAAACCATTTTTCCACCTAAAGAAGACTGGCTTCCAGCCCATAAGATTGTGCTGGAAACAGGTGCAAGACTTTGAATCTTTTCCCCCTTATAACTAGGTCTTGCATCTGATTAATAGCAGTCACTGGAATTCTTTCATAATGGCTGAGTTAGTTTTTCTATAATAAAACAACTTATCTGAGCTTCTGTGTCCTTTGAAATCTGTTATTGCTCTTTCTTACCTGACCTGTCAAGAGAAGTCTGACATTGGAAGATGGGTGAAGTAATTTTGCTGGGGTTCCCTTAAGATGAAATTGATTTAACTCATCTTGAATAGGGACTGTAGTTAATTTTCTCTTCCATGATAATTTTCAGTACCCTACTTGTAATGTTATGTGGGAATGACCTTGGGAGATGGGGCAAAGAGATGCTGTCTAGGGAATGGTCAGGTAAGAGACAACATAGCCTGCAGCTGGATAGTGGGCAGAGCAAGAGGCTCAGAAGGGACCCTCCCTAGTTTCTCAGGCTGTAAAAGGAACAGGGGTAGAACTGTACTTTCAGATTTGCCAGATTCTGTTAATATAGCTTTACAATAAAGTAAAATTAGCTTATATGGTCATGTTTCCTGTCTGGTCTACCTAGCAAGGCTGACAATATTATAAAAAACTTTCATCTCTGAATTCTATCCAATCTAGCATATCCTTTTCCTGGGTTTTCTGTTTCTTTTCCCTGCCACAATTTGCATTTTATACTCAGCATTCCACAGGTTCTGATATTGAAGAGGTTGATGCAGTCAATCTTCAACCAGCAGAAGTTTCGCTGAAATCAATAGCATCTACACAGTAATGAAGCTGGGTGAGTTGCTTTGGCTCTGAAGAAAGATAAGCCTTTTTCTGTGTTCTTGCTGCATTTAACCAAGTCACCTAATCTGCTTGAAATGATAGGAGGATGATATATAGTATGTTAAAATTTCCCAGTAGCCACAAAAATTCAAATTATTATCAGCTAAGAACTGACATTATTCCCCTGCAAGTTAGAATGTGACCTTTGTCAATGCCACAGAAATTTTAACTGAACTGCATTTCTTCCTTAGCAAAACAACTGCAAGCATGACAAAGCTAGGAAGCCATGAGGCATTTTCATAGAGGATGTGTGCTGAAAATTTCATAGAAGATTCCGTTTGGATAGTAAACTAAACCTGTTTATGAAGGCTGAAACACTATTCTCATTCCTTCTTTTTCAGCTCCTAGGAATGATTTTAATGATGTCTAATAAATATTTCAAGATACAGTATAGGAACAAGTAGTCTTTCTTTGTCCTGGTGAAGCAAATTATTTAGAAAGTGCATCAGTACAGGATTTCAGGACAAAACACCAAGGTCTCACTCAGTAGAATGCAGAGGAAGACCTTTAAAAATGGCAGGCCAGTTTGCCACATTGGGAAGCAAGTGAAGTATAAAGAGGAGGCCTCCAAAAAACCACTCAGACCAGTGTTTAAAACATTGAACCACTGAGCAGAGTTATTCTGCTTCTGTCTCTGGGATACCACAGATATTTTAAACATGGTTAAAAGATCTGTGTAACTCCATTAATAACTTCAGCTTCCTACATTCCTCAAAATAGTTTTGTTTTTTTCTGGCCCTGCCACACCAAAACAACCCTCCCCTTCAAATTCTACTTTTTTTCTCCACTCAGCAATGCTCCATATACAACCCACCCTCCACTTCCTCCTCCTCCTCCTTCGCTTCACATAGCCATATGCTTTCCAGCTGGGTTAGGTATGTTTTAGTGGCTTTTGATACTATCGATCATGGTATTCTTCAGGACTGGGTTTGGGGGTTGGGAGTGGGTGGCATTGTGTTGTGCTGGTTCTCTTCCTTCCTCTGGGGATGGTTCCAGTCATTGTTGATGGAGGGGGGGGAGGTCTTGCCCATAGCCCATGATTTATGGAGTGTTTCAGGGCTCAACACTCTCCCCACTTGTGTTTAACATCTACATGAAGCTGCTGGGTGAAGTCATCTGATGGCACAGGGTGAGGTATCATAAATATGCCAATGATACTCAGCTTTATATCTCCATACTAGGCCATCAAAGTGTGGAGCTTCAAAACATTTATTGCAGCCATAACCCCCCCCCAAAAGGTTAGATCACTGTTTCAAACATAAGCCCCCCCCAAAAAAGGATGGTAGGAATCACACAGAGACAGATGTGTCTCATTATAGTCCTTCAGTGTGTGTGTGTATCCTACTCTTCAGCATTGTTAAAAATCCAAGCTAAGATGATTTAGAACCTCTCATATTAATTCAGTGCTAAGTTTCCAAACACTTCAATCTAGCCAAAGCCTTTCAGAATACTTGTTTCTTTATTACATTCAACCATCATTTCATCCTATACGATCTTGCAACACTTCTCATCCAGCCCCATCCAAATGCTTGGGACATTCTTCAAGAAGATAATATGAGGGAATGTGGTGGATGGGGTGCCTCGAAGTGAGAGTTTGATACTACCTTTTACTCACATTGGTTCAAGGCTTAGAGAGCATCACTATAATCCTACCCCTCCAGTTGCCAGATGATTTCCAGTTCCTCCTGAAGATAAGAGCGCCTGCTGATCTACTTCTCCAAGAAAGGAGCTATAACAGCAGTTCATTCCTTGTCTACAGATAAAATCAGTGTGTGACCATCCATTACAGTGAAAAAACATGGATTAGATTGCAAGACACAGCTTTAGAGATGTTAATGATTATGCCATAAAAGCACAAACAGCTCCCCTCCTCCCATTGCTCTCCTACTGTTCTTTTCTCTTATCCACTTCTACATAGCAGACATTTGATCTGAAAGGCCAATGAATTCACAGGCCTCCTGAGAAGACCAGAGGCTGACTGATATGTGTGGGAAAGTGGTGGCCATTTTTGATGCACCAGTTGTACCGCTAACACCTTCCCTTTTCTTTCCTTTTTTCTTGTCTGCATCTTCTTTTATTCCCTATTTCATTTTGCTTTAGCAACAGAAATTTTGTAGCTTGCATGAATAGAAACAACTTTGCCTCTAAACCGACATATATGTTTTTAAAAAAGAGCTTCCAGTAAAAGTATAGGAGAAACTTTTGCTCTCAATAGGGAATTCAATAATGGGTTTAGAAACAATATCATTTTTCAGAGTTGTAGTCTGAAAAGGTCAGTGAAAAGCCTTTTTACCAGCACTTTCTGAGTGAGTTACCATTTGAATGTCCCTAAGAACAATACCAGTAGAAAGGTGACTTTTAGAAAAAAGAGAAAGCTAAAGAATAACAAAAGCCAAATCATCATGTATCTCTCCAACATCATATTCATTACTCTGAGGCTAGAGATCAAAGTCATCTAGGATTTCTAACTTTCAACCAAATTTTGTACTATGCAGATGGTAACCTTATTACAACAGTGCACCTTACTTCTGACTACAGGGAGAATTATTCTAAATGTAGTTCTGAGCATTAACAACAATACATAATCTTCTGCAGACAAGAACACTTGCAGAATCAGACAACACTTTAACCATTGCAGATATACTTTATTACACTTTTTTTTTTACAAATTTGTTTACTAAATTTGTTTGCTAATTCAAACATATACAACACTTATAGTTCTACCTCTCTTTCCTCCCAAACACACATTTTCCCCCTTTGGGACAACAGTGTCAGGCTAACAAACTGGAAGTTTCACAGCTGAGTGCAGATGGAATCAGGATACTCTGATACTCTGGATCCAGCACAAAAAAAAAGGGGGGGGGGATAATTCTTCTAGACCATGAACCAATTCTGGAGATAATTAGATGCTTGGGAGGGGTGAGAAAGAGTAAGTGCAAGGCTGGAAAGCCTACAGTTCTCCCAAAGTTGCTAAATGTCCATGTTTAGCATCCCCTTCCAGCATAGACAATGATGAGAGATGCTGTCAATTGCAGTTCAGCATCATTGGATGGACCACAGGTTTCCTGTTTTTGGAGTAAAAGCATAATTATAGTTAGAGGGAGCAACTTCAGCCATGGGGTCCAATGCCCTGCTCATGCCATTCAGATGGGTCTCCAACTTTTGCTTAACAAGCCCACCCAATTTTGTATTGCCCACAAATTTGATAAAGATTCCTTTTACTTCTTTGTGTAAGTACAAATGTTGGAAGAGTTTCATTTTTTTAAAGTTGAAAATATTCAGAAGATGAGGAAGAATGAGCTGAGAAAGAGTCATTACAGTCATTCCACCATCACAAACATTTTTCCCCATTTAACACAAAAAAGCCAAACTTTCTGAGTTCATAGCATAATACTAACAATAACAACAATAACTACAATAATAGTCTGCTCTCCTCAAAAATCTCAAGTTAGCTTACATAAGGGTCTCTCCTAATTTTACTTACGATGTAGCGGATTGAGAAAGAGTGATTGGCCTGAAGTTATCCAGTGAAGTCTATGACTTCCTGGTCCAAGTCTGATGATTTAAATACACCATGAATTGCCTTAATGGGGCTAGGAGAAAGACCCATCCCTAACCACATCCAATCTTTATTTTCCTTCTAATTTTTTTTTTTAATTTCTCCCTGCCTTGCTTGTCAGATGATAATTTGTGCAAGAGCAAATTTGCAGAACACCAGGTCATTATAGCCTGAGATCCTTCCTATCATCAGACTTTGTTTGCCCACTCCTCACTGATTGGAAATTTGGCTGACATCAACAGATTGATTTAGAACGGTTGAACCTAGTGCCTCACATTTATAGCAACACAACTCATTCAGTGAAACTTTGTAGCAAGGGATAGTGGAGAGTCATGCCTTCAAAGCACAGCAGCTGGGAAATATTTCTAAGATGTCATGACAAAACTACCTTAGATTGTTGGGTTGGTCTGCAAGTTCCTGGCAGAAGATGCTGACGGACAATGCAGTGCATATACCGTTTTCCATGTTGATGTCATTTCGTTTTCAGTTTCAAGAATACTGATACACTGTATAATCCTCTCCAACTCAGCACAATCCAGCTGTGCTGGATGACGCTTCCCAACATCAAATCCCATTTGAAGGTTGGACATCCTAGCTGGGGATGACTGGAAAGTTGCACTCATTTTCTTAATATTCTTCCACTCATACACTCTCATAGACCATCTGCTATGTTGAAAAAAAAAGACCACTTTCTTGACTCTCTCCAGTGACAGTGTTAAGAGATAGGAGTGAAAGACCTGCAATTTCTCTACTCTCTGATTACACCAGAATTGGCATATTAATCATGCTCTAGTTCTCTCAGCTTCCAAAAACTCCAGCCCAAAACTGCTTAGAGTCTCTTCACATTAAGCAATATGCCCATTATATTATAAAATAAAATAAATAAAACCCCAGGGGTAGAAATGAAAACCACAGAGTCACCCTTTCTGCATCACCACCCTGCCTCTGGCTCTCCAAACATGTTAACTGTCACCTTGGTTTCCAAAAGATTGCCAACCTCTAATCTGGACCACCCTCCTCCTGAGGGTACACCCTCATTCTGTCCACCTTCCCCCTGAGCCGATGGCAGTGGATGGAAGGGCAATCCTTTGACACATCAGTTGTGCTGCCTCTGGGCACTTCCATTGCAGCCCCTGACTTCACTTACCAAACTCCGCAAGTGTGTCTGTGTGTGTGTGTCTGTCCTTCCCATGTGTAAACAGGTTACCATCCTCGCAAAGTTCAATAACAGCACTTCCTCCAATGGGGGCACAAACATCGGCAGACGATCAGTGCCTCTTCTTCTGTCCTGCATTTTTTGCAGAGGCAGAAAAAAGCTGGTCCCTGCAAGGGCCTGTCTCCAATTCTGCTATCATAATGACACCTAAGGGACCAGTAAAATGGAGCTCAGCAAAGGTTCTGGCCATTTCCAAAGGAATCCCATTCTATAATGACCATTTATAATTTGGCTCAAATCACCTAGTTCCCACCAGTTTCCTTGAATATCCCTATGGAAGGCTTGGTGGTAACTCCAGCAGAGCAGATCTGTACCAGGGAGAGGCAACTAAAATATAAAGATAAGCCCCCCTCCAAAAAAAACCCCAAACCCCTACAGACCTAAAGACTTTGGAATAGCTGAATAGAAAGGACTGAATTCATCTCATGTAACATGTCAACATGCCTTAAAACAGCCATTCTAACATGGTACCTTCCTAATGGGTCTTTAGGCTGATCTGAAACAATCTTTCTGTCCATTGATGTTTTCCCAGGGGATAAATAGGAGAATCAAAAGTAGTTCACTATTGAGAAAAATAGTGGGCTCATGAGAAAGATTGTTTCAATCAAGAGAATACTGGCTGCCAAGTCAGCAGATTCTTCAGAGAGGTGAATTTGCCTAAGGGACAGGGCAGAAAGGAAAATCAGCCCACTTAGATAACTATTTTTAGCCTTTGGCTATTCAGTCAGTAGGAGAAAGCCCCAACTCTCAAGTGACCATATTCTGCTAATTAGTCTTTAACTGAAAAGTCAGCAAAATGCGGATTCATCACAATTCCTAATATCCCAAAGGAAAGTTTCAGATGTAGGAGAGAGAGGCAGTTCCCCTTGTCTCTCTTCTGATTCTTCCATCTCCAAAACCCTCAGTAGTTGGTTTTATGCACTCTGCTAGGCCATGCTAAATCATGGTTTGCAAAACAAGTCTTAGTGGCCAATACTTCACATAACATTAAGCCACTAGGCATGGCTTAGAAACTGAATATAGAAGTCCTCACTTAACATTGGTAATTAGGACCAGAATTTCCAAACTAAGTGATGCTATCATAAAGTACAATGTCATGTGACCATGCTGCTTAGCAACGGCAGTTACGGTGGTCCTCAGTTGCCAACATTCAGTGAGAACCATGCAGGTCATAGAAACTGAGCAAACTCAGGGAGGCAGTGAAGGACAGGAAGGCCTGGCGCAATATGGTTCATGGGGTCATGAAGAGTCAGACACGACTTAACAACTGAACAACAACAACAACAACATATGATCACGACTTGCAACTTCCTACCAACTTCCTCGTTGACTTTGCTTGTGGGAATCTGGCAGGGAAGGTCACAAATCATGATCATGTGACCACAGGACACTGCAATCGTCAGAAATCCAGGCCAGTTGTCAAGCGCCTAGATCATGATCACATGACCGTGAGGGCATTGCAATGGCCAGAACTTCAAGGACTGGTCATAACTACCACTTGTTCAGCGCCACTGCAGGTTTGAATGGTCGCTGAACAAGTGGCCATTAAATGAGGACCACTTGTAAAAATAAGAATAATCTGGCTCAGCCCTCAGTCAAAAAGTACAATCAAAACAGGCTGAGTGTGTCACTGCATCAGAAAGAAACAGGATCCATTGCAAAATAAGGTGTCTGAGAGGAATTCTAGCTTTGTTCTTGCACTGCACTGTAGAGTATGGCTTTGTTTATCTCACTTCCCTATAGAGAAGTGAGGGCTCTACTCCACTTTTCTGAAGTGATGATACCTGAGAAGCATCTTTGCATCTTGTCTGTGTTTCTTATTCTCAGTATTTCATCTGCAGTACCCTTCTTTGCTTCTAGCAGTGGTGGTCTAGGTTATATTGGATATGAAGTAAAAAAAGTATGTTATAAAGTATAAAGTAGAGATTTTCACTTCTGCATTTAAGACTATTAACAATGCACTATGGTATGTGCATTCAAAAAGAGAATAGGTTTACTCTTAGGTACGCTGGTGCAAAATTGCAGTTTAAGTGCATAAAGTTTATTTTTGGCAATATAGTTAGTATAACTTCTAGACCTGACAAACTCAGTCTATAACAAACATGGGTTTCACTTTTGAAAATTCCAGAGCAAGATTTGGAACAGGAGCAATGGAACTATATTATTCAACTGGAATATCAGTTGAAAAATATGATTTGTCTGAAAATGGGATGACTAGGCCAGGGATTGAATTTTAGCGTTGAAGATCCCCGACCATATTATCCTGATTGTAGCACAAATCTGTCTTCCATCTGCAAGAGAGCTCAGAGCATTCCCAGTACATTTGGCTACAATTTAGACACAATTTCTCAAAGCTTTTCTGTGCACTAATGATACTCTCCACCACCTCCTTCTCTTCCACCTCCACCTCACTCTCCATTTATGGTCTAGGAACACACCAAATTGCCTTGATGGATTAAGCAGAGACAAGGCTATTTCAAGTAAATTAAAAATGAAATAGTTACAGCTGTTGGAATGGTTTTGAATTTAAAGGAGGTAAAGTCTATATGTTTTGGGGGGGGGGCAGGCAGGGGTTACAAGTAATTCATGGAGCACACAAATACTACGTGGGCACAAGCTGACACTTCTATCTAAATCTTTATGCTTGATCTTGTTTTGAGCAACCAGAATGTGACATTATTCAATATTGCCTTCCAATTCCTGCTTCACTGACTTTCCTCCCTCGCCCCCCAAAATGAAGTTACATGAGAGAAAGCTGGAAAACAATACAAGGGACATTAAGGCAACTTACAGATCCCATTTTTGGGACAGAACTTCCATGTCTGTATTGACCCATTTGGGTTACACCCAGTTATTTCTGAAGCTGTGCACAGCTCATGAGAATATTGGAAAGCAGAGAAATGTGTGTGGTGAAATGATGGAATTGACCCTTTCCAGAGAGCTTTGGAATAAAAGCTGGGAGGAAAATGAAAGTGTGAAATGGCCCTGATTCCACAATTCTAATTGATCAAACTGTCATCTTCACCTTCATTATAATATAGGTAGGGTAATCATGTTTCTCAAGAATGAATAAATAAAACTCCTATGACATGAACAGCCCAATCATCCTCTCTCCCAGTCAGAGTCATGACTATGTGCACCCAACAAGCAACAGACTCCCAGGGGACAGAATGATGAAAGCAGCATGTCATGATACAAGCCCCCAACCCCACCCCACACCTTTTTATGTGTGGTGTGACTTCACACACACATTTGAAGAGAGGCAAAGCTCATGGCACAACGCTGCTTCCACCATTCTGACAAAAGCAGCGAGACACAGCAGATAACATAACATTACTGTATAACGTAAGATTACTGTGTCTAAGTGACAGTGTCCCTGTTTAGTACTATCAGCCCCTACAAAGCAGGCTGAGAGAATGTCACTTCCTGCCCCACTTCCTGTTTCTTTCTTTCTTTTTTCTAAGGTGGAATGGGGAAAATCAGAACATGTACGCCACTGTACCTAATTGCTTTTCTAAAAAAAAAAAAAATTCTCTATCCAACCTGACAAATATTTTTGGAACTTAAGGAAAACAGCTTGTTGAAAATATATCAGATCTAAAGTTTGTGCTGCAAAACTGGGCAGTAGAACAAAGCAATTTTTTTAGACTCCATACATCCCTCCTCAGGAATTGTAAAAGGTCCCAAAATCCATGTGTATCAAACCAATTCCATTACTGCGTCTTTCATTCCCTACTCACTCACCATAGAAGGTTGGTCACGTGTATTTCCATTGTGATGTAACATTCTCCAGACCTCAGCCAAACTGCGATGTTTATTTCCCATTTCAAATTCCACCTGAACTCCATGTTCCTACAAATGAACCCAGAGTGGCATATGGATCAGAGAACACAGAACATTCATGTATTCATTCTTTTTTTAACATCCTTTACCAACACCCCCTCCTTAACTATAGATAAATCTTTCAAATTGCTTGAGCTTTAACAAGAATATCATTAGTGGACTTTGAATGTGAACACTGAAATAACAACACCAGGCATCTCCATTATTATTTCCAAGTATGTTAAGGTTCTTCTCTGTTATTATCATAAGTAAATTACAATGTCTCTAACCACATTTGAAGCTTACAGACTAGCTCTATCTGCTGGAGCTATTCAATTTTGGGAAGCAAATTTCAGTTTCCAGCTGTATTAGTCTGGCATGAAATTAGTATCCACTTTAAAGAAAATGTGAAACAAATGGCACTGGAGCATGCCAAAGAAAGCAAAAACTCTTTTACAGGATTCTGCAAAGGGTTGATGGTGCTATGTAGTAGATCAATGTATTCTTCTGTTGATTACATTGCACCTTTGGTGAGGGTTCTGGAAGAACTTCTCAGGTTGCACCACAATTGGACAACTCCCCAGAATTATTAGTAGAGCAGACAATAGGATGCCAATTTAGCTTCAGGGGTTTGGCAACCTTTATGGGTGAACTGTTAGGAATCCTGCCAGCCTACACACATGCCAACATGAAGAACCACAGCATTAACCTGGGTTGTGTTGGGGGTAGGTGGGAAGGTGGAGAAAGTGAGTGAGTGAGTGTGTGTGTGTGTGTGTGTGTGTGTGTGAGTGAGAGAGAGAGAGAGAGAGAGAGGCCTAATTACAGAAGTTTCCCTGCCATTAGGTATTTTTAATGGTTTTGGTTCCAGCCTAATCAAAGGGGGGAGTTTTAGGCCAATACATCAGATTCTAAGCCTAGACAAGATTATGTGGAACAAACTATCTGTGGTACAGGTATCTCTGTATCAGGACCACACTGTATGAACACTAGGTTTTGACCACAAACCATCAAGCATTATATCATCCATGAACATCAAATGGCTTTCAATTCTGATCTACTTTGCAGAGGGGCCCAGAATGTGTTAGTCAATATTGGTACATTCATGGCCAATGGACTGTATGGAAAAGCAATTTGTAGGGCTGTGCTGTGCTTCATATTTGTTCTCCAAAAAGTACTTAGAAGCAGGCAGGAGTGCAAACTGCCTCTGTCACTGTGACACAGAGAATTATACAGCTGCTTTCTTTGTTTTTGTTTTGTTTTGCTTTAAGGTGTTGCAGACAGGTGCTGTTTGAGCTCCTGTGTGCTTTTAAGCTCATTTTGCAGATCAGATCTGCACAGGACTAGTAACTTGCATTCTTCAGAATACTAGGGGATTTTTCATAGAGGGTGGGCTGAAACTAGATATAAAAAATAAGTGCACATATGGGCCTATTCACGTACTCGTATTCAGCTAGACTATTCCATTTCTCCGCTACATTGCAATATACATACTCCACATCAGCTCTAACTACGTTTTCCCAGGAAAGTATGTTATTAATACTCCAGCAAAACTAGAAAACATTTGAAAATTTGAATTTGAAAATTCTATTGAAAATGATAACTCCTTCTTTGCACTTGTTTGGGACCTCCTCATATTCTTAATGCTCAAGCTAATCCCAAAATCTAATCTCAGTAGAGTAGCAGTGCACTGGTTCTGTATCTCCTTGAGAGCTGTCAGCTTGGTACTCATCTTACATTTCAATCCATTACTCTAGTTTATTCTACCTATTCTTGATAAACATCACTGACTCACCTGGTATCTGACTCATACCAGATGGTTGGATATCATAGTTTAAAACATAATTTCCTGTATTATCAGTTGCAGGTACATGAATTATTCCATATCTCTATTACTGCTGATGGAAAATATGTGTGTGCTAGCGGGCCACACAAGCTCCCCACCCCCAAGTCTTCAGTGTCTGATAAATAGAAGTCAGTTACTGTATATCTGCAGACCTTGAGCTTTAAACTGTCCATCAGGTGACTCTTGTATCTAGTTTTTCCATTCAGAACATGGCATGAAGTTTCCATGGCCAGTTTATAACACAATCCTTATACATTATGGTACTTCAAGGAGATCCTTTTTTAAAAAAATTGATTGATTGATTGATTGATTGATTGATTGTTGGTGTTGATTCTTAGTGACATCATGGATATATTCTCCCTAGAATTATCTTTCTTCAACTTGGCCTTTAGGTCTCTCAGTGGAGCATTCATTGCTGTTGTAATAAAATCCATCCACTTTGCTGCTGTCTGCCCTCTTCCTCTTTTTCCTTGAACTTTTCCAAGCATTATGGACTTCTCAAGGGAACTGTGTCTCTGCATCTATCCACAATGTGACACTTAGAGCCTTTAAAAAAAAAGGCTTTGTGGAGTTAATTCACATGTTCTGTCATGTCTTCCTGTGGTTTTACTGCATTTTGGCTTAGTATGTTGCATAAGCCAGATAACTGTGGCTTATGTAATGAACTAGGGTTAAAGCATGGTTTAGTGTGATGTGATATGTAAAATTACTCTTCAGTTTTTCTTGCAAAACTCTCCTCCTTGTTGAGACCTTTACAGTACAGCATCATTTAATTCTATTGGTAAATAAAAAGTTCCGCAATTGCAAAAAAAAAAAGCATTATGTTATCCAGAAAAGAACCAGATACTTGAAAATGTATGTTGTGTCAATAGATACCATTGCAAAAGAACAAAATAATTGCTTCAATTTTATGTTCTCTGATTATGATTATCCCTGTTTTCTAATTAAATCGAAGTAGTGTTAATAGTCACCAATATGAGGATCATTTCTCACTGTCACCAGAACCAAATGAAACAGTGGAGATGTTTGGCCCAATATCTGGATGCGATAATAAACTGGATAACAGTTAATTAACTGAAGCTGAATCTTGACCAGTGGGAGGCATGTGAACTGACATCGGTACCAAAAATTGGGTAAGTCTCCACCTCTGGAAGGGTTTGCTCTCCATGAAGCCTTGGGGTCCTCCTTAATTCATCTCCCTCAAGGGCAGATGGCACTCGTGGCACAGAGTGCTTTCTCATCACTGTAACCTTCCCTGGACAGGGATAATAGTCCATATTCTGTAACTTTCTGTTTCAATTACTGTAACTCTCTCCCCTAGAAGATGATTTAGATATGGCAGCTAGTGCTGAACCACCAGCAGCAAAGATATTATCTGAAAGTGTTATATTCTTCAGATATGTATTTATTTTATTTCTTTGAATTTATTAGCTGCCCAACTCCAATGGACTCTGGGCAGTATACAAAACTGGAAAATCTATAAAAACGGGTAAAACTTCAAACCAAGCAGCCCAGTTTAGAACAATCTTATAAACAACACAAATCAAACAAAACAGGGCAGTGGCCCTAGACAGGTCTGGGACCAAAGCCAGGTTTTCAGAGCTTTCCAGAACCCTAGGAGAGAGGTCACAGTCCTTATCTCTGGGGGATGCTGCTCCAGGAGCGGCAGGTGTGTGTGTGTGTGTGTATGTGTGTGTGTGATTGTGTGACAGAAAAGGCATACTTCCTCAATCCCACAAAATGGCAATATTTAATAGAAAGGATCTGGAGTGCAACCACTGTGCCAGAACATACCAGGTGGGCAGAAACAACTGGAGACAAACAGTCCCTCAGATATCCAGGCCCTATGTCATACAGGGCTTTATAGATAATAACTAACATTATATGATAATATTAAATCATATCATACTAGTCTTAAAATATTGCACTGCTGCCTATATATTACCAGTTGGAGTGTAGTGATGTTTAAGGCCCTTAACAGCTTAGGATCCTTACATCTGAAAGAGCACCTCTCTCAAGATATATCTGCTTGAACCTTAAGATCTGCAAAGAGGACTCTCTTCAGAGTCTCAGGACTGGGAGACTGTCATTATGTGGGGATGCAGGAGAGGACTTTCTTTGTGGTGGTACCAAGGCTTTCACATGCCCTTCTCCTGAAGGCCAGGCTGCCCAGACATTTTCTGGTGAAGACCTTTTCCTCTGGAAAGGGGGAGGGAGGCAGGCAGGCAGGCAGACTCATGCAGGAGCCCCTGTAGAAGGATAAACAATCACTGAGCTGCTACCATTTCACTTCTGTCTTACCCTTCCAACACTGAAACAGTCTTCAGAGCTTCATTAATAAAGCTCAATTTTCTTAAACATTTGGAACAGCATCACATGTCAGGAAGAGCTCTGCCCATTACTTCTCCACATTCCTTATGTGAACTGTCCTCTACTTTGAAATATCTGATTACACACTGTGTTCTATTGTATTTGGAAAATGTATTCGTTCTACGCTATCTGTACCAGACAGGCCCTAACTTGTCTCCAGCAGAATAAAACCAGGCTCACACTGAAGAAAAGAGCCCCTAGTATCTGAGCCAATTTAAGAAAAATTTCCTTTTCCCAGCTTCTTATGTTCAGAAGGGTATATTCCAAACATGTTTCTAGCATCAAGACTATCACAAAAGAAAGTATTCTCATTAAATAGGAAAAAAAAGTATTGAAAAATTAGTCTCATCATGATTCCTCACTTGGGCTGTTAGTGTCTTCATAATATCATTTCTGGCTGAGGGAAGCAAAACATAACAATGTACAGTATGCTTGTGTGCCCCAATGCTCAGAAATAGCTATTAGTCAGAAACTAACCTGGGCAACCACCTGCTCCCCTAATCTAAAGTTAAGCATCAAAGAAATAGCATTTCTGGGTATACTGGTGTTCATAAATCAATCTTCCCAGGTTCTTATATACAAACAACTATCTATTTTTTACCTGAAATAGTACTAGTGAAGATAAATTTCAATTGCGTTGACAGTCAAAAATGGCCTAAAGGTAGCAGTACCAGTTAGCAATTTTGGACACTTTTTTTCCCTTCATTTTGTTCTTTTTGCTTCACTCTCCTTTTTAATGAGAAGCGGGCAGATTGTTATGTTTGTGTTATTTACAACATTGGTTGATTTTTCATGTTTTCCCCTCTGGGTGGGGTCTGTAAGCCTCCCCCCACCTGTGAATTTTTGTTGCCATTGATATGTTTACCTATTCCACCAGATCCTCCTCTTTGGATGGGGTTTTCTACTTGATTTGCAAGAAAAATGAAACCTGGCAAACTTTAATCATAATTCTTTTGACATTCCTTCACATATCCCTATACATGTTTCACCTGTGCAAAATCTCAGCATTTGTCTGGACTAGTAATAGGAGTTTGGGGGAAATGGTGGGAATTCTGACTCTAGCCAGTGATTTGTTCTTCTGCAAGTCAGAAGCAGTAGAATGACAGGAGAAATTGGATTTTAGGGCAAAGGAGGAATAGGAGGAAGGGAAGGAAAAGGCCTAAATTAAAACATCTGGCTAGGTAATTACATGCACTAAAAAGTTTACAGTCTAAACTACCCACATGTAATTGATCTAGCTACAGTGATGTGTCACTTTCACTTACCCATATTAAGCAGTGGGCTTCACCTAGTTATAACCCATGCCAACCTCCACCACTGACCTACTACAGTATACTTATTAAAGCTGCAATTATGAGGTGATCCTTAATAGCCAGGGTCTTGGTTCAGAGGGAGATTTTTTTTCCCCCTGTAGCTCACATGCAACAATTAAAGATAATTTAAAGTGTAAGTAATTGAGCTCAGTTTCTGAAAACTACTGTAGGGGTCTTGTCCCAAGTATCTGACAGATGAAGTGGTATATTTTGACAAGTTTTCTGCAGACTTCCATTAAATACCAACCAGGAGTTTTGTTTTCTTTGGAGTCCCTGACTAAGAAATGGCGCTTGCAAAATGTTATGCCTTGCCAAGAATGAGGATGGTGCTCATGTTAACGGGCTAACTACAGGGGGTGGACTCTTGCTTGCTGTGTCATTGTTGAGCTCCAGAGAAAGGGAGAGCTTTAATGTCAATAGTAATAGCTTTTGGACATTCATTTCAGCATTCAGACCAAGGCACCTTCCATGGAATCCTCATTTAATGAAGAAGATGATTGGGAGTCAACTATGAAGTGGTAAACTTGGTGGGTGTGAAACTCTGACCATTCTGGTCCACACTGATGTCTTATTCTGAGGCCAAGAGGCGCCTTGGAACACACTCAGCACACCAGACCTTGCCTGTTCTCCTGCACAAGTTCACAGAATGCAAAATCTTTCAAGGCATTTGTATATATAATACATGATTCCTGAATTACTCAGTGTAACAGTTTATCTTCCTTTTTGAAGTTATTGGACCAATCCATTTGTAATGATCACCTTTGGTCAAGGGTGAACCCCCAGGCTGCAGGTCCAGAGTGTGCTGGATGAGGCTGACTTTTGGTGAGGCCTTTTGCTCAGAAATCCCAGTGATGGTTAAGAGCATATAGTTCCATTAGTGCCCCCCAGGTGGAAATGAGCCACACTATGGCATTAATTTGTACTGTGCTATTCCAACAAATATTTTTCTCTTATATATGGTTTTTAAATGCTTTTTAAAGCTATTGTGGTATTTTAGTTGTCACCTAAGTAGCACCCTGGGAGAGGAGGAGCATTGGACCAAAGCCATCTGGTTAGAATCCTACTCAATGATGTAATCCAATGGCAATTTATCCTCACCTGTAAAAGTGTATAATCTATAGCAAGATCCGTTCACACACTACCTAAATACCCCTGGGGGTGGGGTGGGTGCTAATTTATTATCTGAGTTATCCTTGAGTAAAGACTGATGTTATCACAACACCAGTGACCACTACATTCTTGGAGATCCAGCATATCCATGATGAGAGACCCTGCTTAGAGCATATCCTTTGATAACTTGCAAAACAATTATAGCTGGAAAACATGGAGCCCAAACGTACAGCTTGTATATTAAATTCAGTGCATTGCTATTGTGGATCTCAGGCAGAAAGCAACTACCAATAAGCTCACGGAAGTCATTGCTCCCAACATTACTCTGCTTCTTTCCACACAACCATGCTATTGTGCAGCCTTCCCCAGTCTGATAGTCTCTAGAATTCTCCAGCCAACATGTCCCTCCTCATCTGGAGTCTCCAGATAGGAGAAAACTGCTCAGCATATCTCTTGAACATCCAACCAATTCCTCTCTTGATGCCTGTTTCACATTTTGCTCATAAAGCACCCACCGCTTCCTACTTAACCTGCTCCAGTACTGAAAGATAGGATAGGTGTCTTTGCCCTCCCTGTTTTCAGCAGCAAAGGAGTGCTCTTATACCTTCTGGGCTGATCGTTGGGGGTGGAGTGGGGCGAATTGTTTAGTGGCTTGGCAACCGCAGCCTTAATTGTGCCTAATACATGAGAATTTGCTTGACAATATCCAATGCCTCAAAGAGATTTCTTCAAATAGGCATCTAATTGCTGTCCCAAACATCCCTGCTGCCTGAAGTTCCAAAGCATCGTGAGTTGCTAGTAAACAATTAAGTGTTACGTTTTGGACAGCATACCCTATTGCCTGAGGCTGTCTTGATGACATAGAATTCAGATTTCTTAATTAAGAACCTAGCATTTGACCTTTGTGATAGGAAACATATGGTTGACGGCTTATTTGTGTACATCCTGCTGTTAGTGCTTCCTCTTTTTCAGTCTCCTTTTTTCCTGCACCAGGCTCTTGTTTCGCTCAAGCCTAGTTGGCAAATGAGATAAAACTAGGGCTGCACCAACATTTTCTTTGGCTTGTTTACCCATTTTCATTCAGATTGATGGGAAAGCAATTGCTTCTAACCTTTTCGTTTCTCAGGAAAAGAATATGTCAGTGAAATTCCCATAGAAGAGCAGTGGTGGTTTGGCTGTTATTGAAGTTACGAAATGAATATGGTATGTAGGTGTGAGAGAGAGTGGCTGAGTGTCCTGCCTTTCATTGCACAATCATCTCTACAGTGGACTTCCTGGCTTCTCACACTTTGACTGAGGGGGATCTCAGAAGAAGGAATCCCAAAGAAACTTCTCCTCAGACTGGGAACTGGGGGGAGGGGAGGTTACAATCAAGATTGTGACTGCTATGGCAGAACTGAAGCAGCAGATATAAAAATGATCCAGGGCTTCGGACACATGGCTACAGCTTCCATCTTGCTTTTTCTGGCCCCAAATGACCCTGTTTCATAGACCAAGCAAACTTAGGAAATTGGAATGTTGTTTTGCCCCAGTACTGGCCAAAAGCTCTCTTCCCCTGGCCAGCCTGTATGGGTAAGATAGTGTCAGCCCTTCAAGATAGGCCTAGTCAGGAAGCAGACCCAACCAGAAGTACTGGAACTCTACTTTATTGATATAGGCTGTAACAACAGCATCTTGAAAGCCTGACGGTCAAGGCGGGTCAACTTTAAGTTTCTTTCTCATGCTGTCTTCTTTTACCAGATTCAGCTCATGTTTTGCTAACACTTTCCACATACCTTCTCCAAGGTCATCTTTGCACTCCTCTACACTATCTGTTGAAAATGTGTTGAAAAACCTTCTTTTTTTATTTATCCACACTCAATCATTACTGATTCTGCAGCGACTGTCTGGATGAGTCCCTGCAGTTTTCAAGGCAAGGTGTTTTGGAAGTGGTTTCCCATTGCCTCCTTCCTAGAGCAGAGCCCAGCTGGCGAGCGCAGGAGGCGGGGTTTCCACTGCTTCGCGCCTTTTTTGGGTGTGCGCAGCTTCCGCGTTACTGGCAACTGCTCCCCATCTCCCGTGCAAGCGCCGCCAGCATTTTTCCTCCCACCGGGGTGAGAGTACTCATTTATCTACTCACGTAAGTTTTCAAGCTGCTGGGTTGGCAGGAGCTGGGGAGGAAGCAGGAGCCTGCTCTGCTGCGCGGAGCTGGGCTCAAACCGCTGAAGTGTAGACCATTTCTGGCCAGCAACTTTCAGCATCATTAAGCCGCTGTGCCACCACGTCCCTGAAAAACCTTCACACCTTAGCATAATGATAGAATTCAGTTTCCAGTGCTGGACTAACCCAATAACACTAAGCCTACCGTTCACTCTATTGGGGGAGAGGGGAAGGGAAGACAGGTGGGGAGCACGGGCATGATGAGAACCATCTCAATATCTGAATGGTCCTAGCTTCCTCCTCCATGCTGTTGCTGCAAGTGGTCATTGGCTCTGTTTGTCCCTTTCAGGTCTAATCTTCATCCCTGCCCAGAAGGGAAGGGGCAGGCAACAATGGCATTGCTGTTCTTCTCTTGGTAGTGCCATGATGGCCTTCCGTTCCTTGATGGGCACGGAAAAATGCACTAGGCAATAATGAAATAGCAATGGAGGCGGATATGTGTAGCTCAGGGTTGAACTGTAGAGTCCTTGGGGCTCTCTGAGCTTGGTTCTTTTCTGAAGATGTTACCTAGCCAGGTAATTAAACGTTTGCAAGAAAAGAACCAAGCTCAGAGAACCCCAAGGACTCCACAATGATGAAATAACAAGAAAATAATGATCTTCTGTTGTATTTTTGTGGTTGGACTATTTGGCTAGGAAATCTATGGAAGAATGGAGTGGCACAAGTAATCTAGTGCTAAAAATTAAAAAAAAATTACCTGTTGTGATCGTTCTGATTGGATTACATTTCAAATATAAAATGAATGAAATTTCCTAACCTGCGTCAATTTCATGTTAGTTATCAAATGATGCCATGTTCAAAATACCATTGTATACCTTCCAAACATTATCAGGAGATTTACAAATAAAACAAAAAAGAAAAAAAAAAGATAGATCAAGCCAAAGTCTTGTTAATATTGTCCAGTATTACATTTCTCACTGTTTACTATACTGATTTTCATTATTACTTTTATACCCCATTCTTTTTAAAGCATAAAGGAGAGCCTATGGGAGTAACCTTCATTTTGTTTTCACAAAAACTATGAAATATGGTTGAGCTAAAAGACAGGAACAGACTCAAAGTAATTCTATGAGTTCCATGGTCAAGTAGGAACCTGAATCTAGATCTCTCTCCCAGCAGTTAATGTTTATTTTTATATACAGTGGTACCTCGGTTCACAAACGCTTCTGTTCACGAACAATTCGGTTCACGAACCGCTCCGGTCGCAAAATTTTGCCTCCGTTTGCGAACTCCGCATCGGGTTACGAACAGGATCCGCGGCCATTTTCCCTCCCGTGACACGTGGTCGCGGCTTCCTGTAGGGAGGGGGACTCTCCCTCCAAGCAGTAACCGCCTCCCCACCCGCCTTCCTGTCCTCCACGCCAGAAGTCGCCTCGAGCAAGGTTAGCTTTCTCTCTCTTCGTACTGTACTTTGTGTCATATTTTTGCGGTTTTTAAAAAAAAAAAATATGGTTCAGAACGGATTAACTGTAATTACATTGAACCTTATAGGGAAATTTGATTCGGGACGCGATCAAAAATCGGTTGGTGACCAAATTCGTAGGGGTCAGAACGGATTAACTGTATTTACATTGAACCTTATGGGAAAATTTGATTCGGTTCACGACCAATTCGGTTCGCGACCAGAGTCGCGGAACGAATTAAGTTCGTGAACCGAGGTACCACTGTATTTCTAGCCCAGTTTTTCCTTATTAAAAACAATTCTGCAGCAAGTCACCTCAGACCCTAGGATACAAAATGGCTAACAGCCATCAGTAACAATACCCTCATTATTTGGCAAGGGTTAAAGATCTAAGAGGAAAAAAATTACTAGTCAACTATAATGCATTATCCAGATACTGATCTATTGATCCAGGGGTATCCACAGGAGGGGGTCCAAAAAGTCAAGATGGCAGCCACAAACATGCTATCAAAGCCCCACCTTCTTTTTATCTGCAACACATTTAAAAGAGGCATGGGATTTTAATCACATGGTTGTAGCCACCGTCTCAGCTTTTTTATCCTTCCCTGCAGACGCCCCTGTATTTTTTTTTTTTTTCCCCAGACAGCCTGGGGATGCCTGAATTCTTCAGAAGCCAATCAAATTTTCTTAGTGAAAGACAGTTTGTCCACCATAATTGATCTTCTATTGTTCTCAGCATAAGGAGATGGAGTTGCTTTCAAAGATCAACTCTCAATTCCTATTGAAACCCTGCTCCATACCACCTAGATCAGCCACACTGATTAAATGGTTCCATGAGCTTCTATTTTCAATTAACGACCTTATGACCCAGTGCTCTGGAACAGTATGGGCCATTTAAATTGCAGCATCTATTCTAGCCATTTGGGAAGCGTGGCTACCCTTGCTAAGAAAGGAAGGATAACACCAGTGGGGACATTCCAGAGAAAGCTTTCTCTCAAATTTGAAATTGGCGCTGCTCTAGCTTATGTCTTTAAATCCTCTGCAAAGTGTCAGCCACTCTCTGAAAACTACTGTACGCACCATTGCCTGGGATTTGCTGCTGTTCCACACTTTCCATCAAAAATGGCATAATGTCAGTTGTAGATGCCAATATTTCCCAGCATGCAGCTCCAGCTTCTGTATGGCTGTCTGCCACATCATCCAGACAATACCCCACCTACCTCCTATTGCCAGTCCAAGGAGTCATCATTTTTCCCCTGTTAAAAGCGTTGGCCACTTTTCTGAAGCCTATGTGGATTGGGAGAGGTGTGGAAAAGTGCACATGGAAAGCAACCTTCTTCATCAAAGCATCTCTCCCTGGATTGAGACTTCAGTCACATGTAAAAAAAAAAAAAAATCATTATTTTTACCCCAAGTTCTCTAAGTATAAGCAATAAAGGTATGCTAAATCTTTAACTACACTGCTAATTAGTAAAAAAAATCCAATTATATCAAAATACTTTAATTGTTATGCCAACATTGTTGTAAACACCCATTATTAGGCATACTTGCTCAAAACTTGATTTAACCAATGATCTGGAGGCCGCTTGCTTTTTCTTTATTTTTGATACAAAGGAAAGGTTTCTTTCCATTTTTGCAATTATGTGCCCTTTAAATTGATTCTACTGTAAAGGAAAGAAAAGGAAAGGAAGAGAGCTAGTTGGCATCTTGGGAATTTGAAATCTGAGTATAGAGGTCTAGGCATTTCCCAGGGTGCCAAATCCAAATCCACTGAGAATTTGGCATCCTGGAAAGAGGTATCTGCCTCTTTTTGGGCACAGATTCCTTCCAACAGCCATTCATTGCTTCAAAAATGGGGTCCCAAACCATTACAACATGGGGAAATATTTCCTCTGACTAACTGCTTCCTGACGTATCACGAGACCTACTGATTAAGAGCAAGTAAAGCTGTATTTAGAAAGCCAGTTTTGCATAGAGAGTAAAGGCACCAGACTGGAGACCATGAGTTCTAATCCTGACTTAGCTACAAAGCCAGCTGGGTGTTCTTGGGCCAATCACTCTCTCTCAGCCCTAGGAAGGAGGCAATGTCAGTTAAGGGCTTTTGCAGATGACTTGGTGTCGTTTTGGAAGTTCCTTTAAAGGAATTGAAACATTAATGGGAAAACTAAAAGAATGTGGTGCATTATCAGGTTTTAAGATCAACAAACAGAAGATGAAGATGTTAACAAAAAATATGAAAATAGAAGATCAAACAGAATTGATGAATAAAATGGGAATTTTAAATGGGAGTAGAGGTTAGGGATCGGTAGAAAAAGATAGAGAATAGGTATAAAACTTTTCAGAAGTACCATATTATTTGTCACTGTAAATGGACAGATGGTGGTGGTGGCAATGTCTGTTGTGTTTCTGAGCTATGGAACATTTTAATACAAATTCTTTAAATAATTGAAAGATGTGTGGTCTCTCATGTAGGATTAAGTAGACTCAATATTGTAATGGCTTAGGGTCCCACCATTCAGGGCTCCTGCACAGGATAATGAGGTTGGGCTTAAAAGTAATCAGGGTCATCCCCTACCAGCTGCACTGTTATTTCCACTTTATGGAAATGACTTTCCACAGGAGGTCAGAGAGATGCCTCTCCTTCTCAAAGGCATTTAAAACTCTAAAACAGTCACGGTGAAGGAGCCACACAATACTGTACCTGAGATGAAAGAATTTTTTTTAGAGTGGCATATTTTCTAAACAATTCCTTGACAAGAAAAATATTTTCAGGTAGGAATAAGATTCTGTAGGATAACACTTGCTAGAATGTGACTACCATAACTTGATATATTGATGTTCAGCGTGAATTTAATTCATCCATCCATTAACCTCAGTTTTTAGGGCAGTTTCCAAAAGGCAAATAAAAGAAAACTGTGTGATTTAAAAGAGAAGGATGATAAAGTTACAACACACACCAGCAATTACAAGCAACATAAAAGCTCCAACCATTTCAAAACTTGGGGAAATCAAGATGTATTTGACTGGACCAAAACGAGATTAGTGGAGGCATCTAGCAAGCTTTTCTGTTCAGAGAACTGCAGAAGCTAGATACCATAGCCAGAAACTACCTCTTTCCAGTAGTCATCCTATTAGCTCAGGTGGAAGGCTCCCAGAGCAGAGATGTTGAGATGATCTCAGTGCACACAAACAGGCTGTTGTGGAAACAGGCATCTCACCACAGATATCTGAGCTGAAAGCCATGTAGCATATTGAATGCATTTTGTGCACAGCCGCAATCACTTTTGGGTATGCTTAGATGTGGAGCAGAATCTAATGGAAAACTTTCAAAACCAATGAGATGTATTTCCAAAGACTGACCACAATTTGCATCACGGCAGCAGCAGCAGCAGCAGCATTTTGTCCTATGTGTAATTTTCACAGTTTCAGGGACGTCTAGTCATATAAAACATTAGATGTTGCAGGTTACCTGGTCATCTAGAGACAGTTCCAGATTTCAGAGCACTTTATAGAAATTTAAGTTTTATAGAGAACATGCCAGGATAATCTCTCTACAGGTTCAGATGAGGGATCTTAATTTTCAAAGAAATAATAGTTAAGTCATTTGGCAGCTTTAATATGCTAGTCAACTATATAGAAAATAAGGACTCAGCATTCTCCAGGTTGTGTGGTCAGTCACTGCAGAAGCGCTTGTGATTCTAAGATAAAAGTCTGCAGAGATACAAATACAGAGACAAGCTCAGCTTCTGGTGATATCATAGGTAGGTCCATATAGTTTTCTTAGCAGTAGTATGGAAGTGGTTTGCTACTGCCTTCTTCTGGGATTTTTTTTTTTTTTCCTATTTCCCAGCCTAGGCTACAGTCCTGGGATTCCTTAGATATCTCCCATACACATACTAACAAGATCTAACCCTGAGTAGGACACCAGCAGCTGAGATTGTGGATATGTAGCCATAAAATTATTGACAACTGCTATGGCTGCAGTCCCACGGAACACAGCTGGATTTATCTGTGAGTAAACATGCATAGAATTGTATTGTGAATTTCCTGTTTGATGAAACACATCATACATTATAAAGGCCATAGGTTTGTCCCAAAAACTCAGATAATTTAGGTTGTCTTTATTATGAGTCAATGATAATAAGCTCGGGCAACAAAAGTGAAAAAGGAGAATAGAATGTAGGACTAAAGAAGAAAAAGAGAAGATAGACTCAACTATTGTATTTATCATTTAGTGGAGAGAGAGAAATAAAGATGGATGTGACAGTTATACGACTCTAGTCCATGTTGTATGGAGGAGCCATGGCATGAACCCAGGAACACATGTTATTCTGAGCTCCTGCTCTTTCAATCACACGTTACTTTATAACAGTATATTTTAATTACTCTTGATTCTTTTTAGCTAATTTTTAGTTAAAATAAGTATACTATTTTAACTAAAATAATATAAGGTTACCATAGACTTATTAGATTTTTATTAGACTTATTAGATCTTTTTAAATGTAATCATAACTTTTTCGGGTGAGATGAATGTGGAGGCAAAAGGCACAGAGAAAAGGTTCTGAGTAGATCTGAACATTGGAAAAGAAAGTAAAATAATGGCATCAGACTTTTTAACATCTACATCCCCTCTTCTAAAATACGTGCCCAGACTAACAGCACCTGGGGGCATATAGAAAATTTTATCCTTACTTGCTTAGATACACATCCTGCAGCATCAATAATAATTGGTAGGGATTTAAATGCCAGGATGGGACCAAATAATCACTCCATACTCCATCAGTTTAAGACCTTTTATGAGGAGGACACACTAGAGGGAACCCTATACCCTAGAGAATTTAAGGATCTAAAATCTAACTGGGCAGGATGATGCGTTAGGCAGATGACTGCACATTTGGAGCTGTGCATACTCAGTGGCTCCCTAGATGAGCATCATCCACCACAACATACTTACTGGGGGGCAGGGAGAAGATCAACAGTTGATTACTGGATCGCATCTCATGATCTCCTAAAGGCCCTACAGTGGATGGAGATAGATTCATGATTAGAAAGCAATCACCACCCTGTCATACCAACTATGGCACTCTCTGGGAATCAGGAAGAACAGAAGCAGTCTACATTCCAGTGCTAGAAAATAACAACACAGAGGTACAAATTAAACGGAATGAAAGTAAGGCAAAAGCAGTCACTAAATGCAGCTCCAGAAACCTTAGAAATTCTTACACACCTGTTAGACAAGTCTCAAAAACCATACCTAGAGTTGTATGATCTGTTAATTTTTAATCTGAAACCTGCTTTTGTCAAAGAAGCAAAGCGACACTCCAGTAACTGGGGTGTAAAACATTAAAAAAATGGTTTGATCAGGACTGTGCACAGCTGAAAAGGTCATATCATACAGTACATAGAAAGAGTAAACCTTTTCCTCCAACTACTCTCCTTATGGAATTTAAAGGCTTGATACAAGGCCCTCGTAAAAGAAAAGAAAAGATTGGCAATGAAGGAGACCTGGCAGAAACTAATTCAGTCAGTCAGAAAGAGGGATTCTTCCCTCTTCTAGCAAACTACCAGAGGACTAGCAAAACCACTAGTTCCCCCACCACCACCACCACCAGCACACACAATCAAGTACCAATTCAAGCCTGAATTGGTTCAAAATTGGCCCCCTGTCTCTGTGCAAGAGGTAACCCCATTGATTGAATCCCTTAAGGTGAACAGGGCTCCAGGTGTTGATTGTGTTTTAAAAAGAATTTTAAAAGAATTTAAAAGAAATCCAACTGGTGGACGCCTCTGCTAGCATCCCTATTTACATTTGTAGATCAGACTGGATATGTTCCAAAAGATAGGGGGCTGGCAGTAATAGTCCCAATGTATAAAAAGGGCAATAAGAATGATCCATGTTGCACTGCAGATATGTCATGGCTAGGGCTGATGTCCACACTATCATGGCCACATTCTGATCCTGCTTAGAGGCTTTTGGCCAGGAAGTATAAGTGGCATCCAAGCAGCTGAGAAATATCCCATCTGGTCTTCCAGGCCATTTTGCACAAACCAGAGGGAGGCATCTCCAACTTCTGATGTTGGCAGAGGGCAGGGTGCCACAAGCAGATAGGAGCATCTAGCCCTCTGGGCAGATGACAGTTTGTGTCACTGAGAATGGTTTGAAGCACCACTAGCAGTTTCAATCCTGACATGAGAAAGAAGGTGAGGTTACATCTAATTATACCTCAGGGAAAGGATTTACTTCAGGTTACACATCTAGCACATGAGAAACAAATCCATTCTAAGTAGTTTATCTAGCATTTGTTCCCTGGCACAACTAGTTGTATACTTTCAGAAGGCTCAAGAGAAGGGCAGAGTGGAGCTAAATGTGATGAATAACCACTTACTGTAAAGTACTGTTTGTGTAGCTAAATAAGCGTGCAATGACTTGATCAGCCTTGTCAGAACAAATTACAATTATAAGGTTTATCCTTTCACATATAGTGTACCTCTCTCAAACACATTGGAGGACATAATCCTAACAACTTAGAGTGATGAGTCCCTGCAATCATTTTCAGGAAAACAGAAAAGAAAGGAAACATATCCACTGTTTTAGGAAGGAAGGAAGGCAGGCAGGCAGGCAGGCAGGCAGGCAGGCAGGCAGGCAGGCTGGCTGGCTGGCTGGCTGGCTGAACAATGGGACTTGGAATAAAAATTATATTTATGTTAAAAAAATAAATCTCAAACTACTCAGAAGAAACGTTGGCAAAATGTTAGGAAACAAAACTTCCAGAACACGGCCACACAGCCCGGAAGACCCACACCAGCCTACTCAGAAGAAACTCTCTCATTTTTGTGTTTTGTGACGTGGGAGGGATTGAACCAATTATAAAGTCATTATCAGGATTAAATTTATTGCAGTTTGGCAACAGTATTGCCAGCATACATAGCTTTATGGAGCATTTGCAGTTGCTTCTCATTATGGGGTTTATTTTGTACTCAAATTAATCTGGCTATATTGAATCAGTCATTGCCACTGAGAGATTGAATAATCGTATATCTGAAGTGCATGAAAGATAGGGATTGAACATAGTGTGTTCTTACAGCTTATTCCCCAATCTGTATATAGAGGGAGGCCAAAGACAGCTTTAGTTCTATGGCAGTCCTTAGATTTTGAAACAGACTGCATAACTCCACTTTCCAATCTCCTTTCTTGGATATTTCCAGCATACCAATTAGCCTTTGTCATCCCATCTCCCCATGTAGGACTGCAGCACAATGGCCCTTCCCTGCCCTTCATTTTTCCAGTATTTCCCCTTCTCATGTCATATGCAGAGAGAAGGTATGAACAGAGACCAATCCTGACTATCAGCAGTGCTGCAGCAGGGAGACCAGACAGTGTCCCATGTGGTGTGCTGCCAGTTACATCACTGCTAAGGATGACTAAGGATGCAACTGCTACATGTTTGTTTGCCCCACTACAGCTCCTCCTCCAGCCGCCTGTGCATCCTTTGTTCTACGTTATTCTTTGCACCTGGAAGGATAGGACCCATCTGAAAAGTGTCCCCATCACTCTCGACATCTGCAATCGGTTGTCATGCGTAAGTGGGCAATGGCATTTCATGTTGATGAGGATGTTGCATAAGCAGGGTCCAGATCATAAGGAACACCAATGTGTTCAACCATTCACTTGGAGGTGCCTCATCCACAGATACTGTGCTGATCATGTGACCATTAATGCTCTGTGACTTACAGCATATGAGCAACTGGAATGTGGTTAATGGCTGCGTCCCACTCCCTCACTTCTGTAGGTGCCTATATGCAAATAAGGTGTGAACATCTCTTTATCCCTCACATATATGATAAAATCTGCATAATGTCCAAAGGCAGCTAGTAAGCAGGAGTTGAATAAGGATGTAGAAGAGATACCAAAAGCTTTGAGCAAAGTAATATCATCTTGGTGAGCTCAGCTCTGAAAATGTTTAAGGCCACTTTCCCACCTTGGTGAGTTGAAACTATAATTCCCAAAAATCCCAGCTAGCATACAGCTTCCTTTGACCCTGAAGACTGAGAATTCTGAGAACTGAAGTATAATACAATTGGACAGTGACTTACAGGAGGAGGAAAGGCTTCTCATTCTCCTGCATTATGAAGACCTCTGCCCCCCAAATAGAACAGAAACAAATGGCAGCTCCCAGGAAGTTATTCTATTCAAACTCTTATTGACTAATCAGAACAGCCAAGGGTGTGTCACCTTGCCATCCTTTAAGCAAAACCTATTTCTGTCTGCCAAACAAACAGAGGGTGAAAAACAGATTAAAAATTACTTTGTGACCTCCCCAAAGAAATACTTCATGGGTATTCATGAAGGCTGTCAACCTTTTGATCTGATGGATCTGAGATCCAGCTTTTTCCAAAGCCTCCTTGCAAATACCGGTGTGCTAACCTCAGGAAAACAAACTAAGAATGGTTGGCTGCGATCCTAGTGGGGCTGAAAGCATTTGAGTCCAAGCCAGGCTGAACGGAGCATTTGGTCGTTGTTTTTAAAGAGCCCCTCAATTCATTAAGACTAGAAGCTGGCTAATGTTTCCCAGATTGGTCATCAGCCCAGTGTACTTTTCTGCTATTGCTACTTATCCAAGGCAGAGAGAGAGAGACAGAGACAGAAAGAGAGAGAGAGAGAGAGAAATAGGAAACCTTGGAAAACATTTATTTTTTGAAAGGGGGAAAAAACATTGTTTGGCACGACTTTCAGACCAATTTGCATTTCATTAAGGGAGATTGTGTTTGCCCAAATGTTATTTGGTTCTGATCTTTTTCAACCACATACATGGTTTCTTTTTCTTCTTCTTCTTCTTCTTCTTTTTAAACTTTAAATGATGTGTTTGCTCGTTTGGGCACAAGTATTTATAATTACATTTCTTTACCGTTACATGAAGTAGCCGACTCAGTGGCGTTCTGAGTGTCAAACAGGTCTAAAGAACATGAACTGAGCATTTTTTTATTCCAACCATAGCAATGAGAGAAATATACATTTGCTTAAGTTTTCTGATTGGGATGAATGATTCATAAAAGTGCTTCACTTGACAGGAGCTGATGTGTGAGCTAAAATGTTTCCATCTTTATTATTATCTTCTTCTGATTCAAGGACTTTTTGAAGAGGGGTTCAAATGTGACTGGAATGTTAATGCTACTCTTCTTTCATATCTTGGTCGTATTCTGTCCCCAACATCAATATACTCTATCGGAAGCAATTGATGCTGTAGTCTCCCTCTGACTTCTCTTCAGAGTGAGTACCGTATTTATCGGCGTATAACATGCACTTTTTTCCTTAAAATTTGGGGCTGAAATCCTAGCTGCGTGTTATATGCTGATACTCAAGCAGCAGGGCAGGGAGAGTGGAGCCTTCATTTGAGCCAGGGCTGTAACTGGGGCAGCTCCGCAGAGCAGGAGGTGAGTGGCGGGCGGGCGAGTGAGTGAAAACTGGTGCTCCTCATCGCTTACGCGAGAGTCTGAGCTCTGCAGAGCAGGAGGTGAGCGTCGGGCAAGCAAGTGAGAGAAAACTGCTCACGCGAGTGAAAACCAGCACTCCCCAGCACTCGCGTGAGCACCTGAGCTCCCTCACCTGCCGCTCACCTCCTGCTCTGCGGAGCTCAGGTGCTCACGCGAGCAATGGGGAGTGCCGGTTTTCTTTGTTCAAAGAGGTGCTTTTTCTTTCATATTACTTATTTACCTTATAAGTGGTATAAATATTAATAAACAAAAAGTTCAGAGCTCCCTTTATTTCACTTCCAAGTGATTTATTTTAAATTTAAGTTTTTTTACTCAAACTTCCTTCTTAAAATTAAGGTGCGTGTTATACGCCTGTGTGTGTTATAGGCCAATAAATATGGTACATATCCACAATATATATTAAGGAGAGGTAATCTTTTTAGGTAATGGGCACCATCGTGCAATGGTATCATGACAGAAAATGGAAAATTAAGGACACAAATTAAAAAGGGGGCTGGAATCTCATGAGGTTCTGGTATTCTTGCCTGAATCTTGTGAAAGTGTATGTGTGAAATCTCTTGAGATTTTGAAGATATTAAAAGTTAATGCCTATTTGCTTTAGATGTTCTACTGGTACCATCTAGGGCAGGGGGGCAAATAAAGCATCCTGAAACTGGCAGTCCACCATTTTTTAATTTTATTTTTTGCTACCAGAACCCCCCTTCTCAAGCAGACAAGACTGAAAATGTTGGCTTTTATTCAGTTTGGGGGACTGGAAAGAGTTTTAAGGAGCAAGTTGGGTGTTTCAATCTTGGAAAGGCTTAAGGGATCCTTTGCAATTCTTAAAACTTCCCAGCTCCCCTCCAAAGCTGACAGAAATCGCACTTTTGGAGTGCAAGCGTCAACATTCCATGGATGGTCAGAATAGCTCTTCAGTTGTTAAAAGTTGCCCATCCCTGATCTCAGTCGTTCCAGGAGACCTGGTGATCACAGGCATTATCATCACATGAAGATACTCTGTGTTAAATGCAGGGGCCCAGTTCTGATCTCCAAGTATAGGTGGGAAAGGCTTAAACCTTCTCTTCCCTGTGGTGTGGTGTGCAAAACACCTTCCTTTTGTGCTAATTTTTCAAATCAAGCAGCTATAGAGGACACCTCCCCACCCACCCGATACATACAGAGAGGCTTCACCAGGATCGGGCATCTGTATACCTTCTGTGCGGTTAAGCAACCATGACAGATGGCGGTACACGAAATATGTATTTTATTGGGTACATACGCAATGATATGTAGGAAGCACAGACCTCCTTCTGAATTGGCTTCATTTCCTTCTGGGTAGATGCTCCACTGCCCAATGTCCATGACGTCAACTGGCCGGTTGAGAAAAAAGGAAAGAAAAAGGGAAGATGCTTTAACAACACAAAATAAAGGGAAATTATGCTGAAATAGAATAAAAATGAGGGATGAACGATAGCGAGCAACGATAGACAAGTAGCGACATTTTCACTGTTGTACCACTCTGCTTCTCTTATGCACCAAACCTGTGCTCAGTGAACAGTGAGAGATTGTGGAAGGTAAGTGCTATACTAGCCAGCCATGTTCTTGGCTAGCACTGAAACCGTTTCTCTTGTGAAAGAGGGAGTTGATCCAATCTGCTATTACTCTGGGATCTTGCTGATTGTAAACTTTACTGATAGCCTAAGATAATATTGATTCTTTTAAAGTGTCAGTCCTTTGAGGTAGTCCAGGCAGGAAACCAAAACCATGGGTCCTGATACTACCTTTATTGTAAAGTTACCATTACAGAATCTTGCATGTCTGAAAGTGCTTCTCCCCTCCCCTGCCTTTACTCTCCAGAGAACTAGGGAGGGTCCCTTCTCCACCCTCATCCCTCAGATGTGGACTCAGATTTCTGTTATCAGACCATTGTCTAGGCTGCAGCTCTTCCTTCTGTCTCTCAAGGTTATTCTCACAGCCCACTACATAAAAGATATATCCATGAGTGCAGTTTCAGCCAGCTGGCTGAGACATTATTTCTAGTTGGTCTGCCTGAGAGGAAAGCAGGGCACAATAAAAAGGGGTAGGGTTTCAATCATGCAGCTATGGCCGCCATCTTGGGTTTTTGTTTTTTTTTTTACTCTTTCCCCTGAAATATCCTTAGAGGAAAGGAACGTTTGGAGCCTTTTTGGGCTATAGAGCTCTAGATATACTCTCTATGTCTGACAGAAGTGGCTTTGATAATTAATTATGAAAATGTGGGACACCCTCTACCAAAGACCTAGTAACCTACATAATTTGGACTTAAGCTGCTATTAAGCACAGCCAGCATGGCCAATGGCAAAGGATTTGGAGAGCTGCAGCCCCAAACATGGTGGGCATTCTGTTGCCTTCCCACACTCTTCCACTTTACTGTGATCTCACAATTTTCAATGTTTCCATTGTCCTACTAATCAGAAGACTGAAACCCAGAATACAAAGTATCGTCTTATTTTTAATTTTTTCCTCTTGTCCTTTCCCTTGCTCAGGTCCAACAGACACAAGTTGTGCTTGATTTGTGCTTTGGTAGTAATATGGGATTCCCCAGTGGGCATAACAAGAAATATAATGCAGAACACCCTCCCCACCCTCAAATCATTCAACCCCAAGGGTTTTGGGGGGAGTAGCAATTTTAAATATTTTTCATTCCTTGAAGACGTGCGGATGGAAAGACAAATACTTCCCCTTTTCATTTACTGTGCAAAATTAAATGCACGGAGGACAAGGCCAGATGATGTTACTGAAGAGCAACTGAGTGTTCACCTCTCCTAGCTTTTTGCCGTGGGCAGCCTGGGCAGTAACAGGAAACATAATATGCCGGGAATATTAAATTAATGCTATTATGTCTAGGCTGAGATGAAGCACATTCCATGGGAGTAAATAATCCTCAATTTCCAGTTCAGGTAAAGGATTTTTTAATCAGTGGGTTAATATAAGGACAGATTGTCAGCCCCAGGAATGCAGCCCTGGAGCTGGATAGACAAGTGAGAGAAATTGGCTGTTAAGGCTTGTGTCAGCAGTAATAAAAAAGTAGACATTTCCGTGTCCGCCAAAGACAGACATGGTGTTGTGCCATTGTTTTGCAAGCTACAAATAACCTAATAGGAAGGGGTGAGCAGCCCTTGCCTTCTCAGACCAAAAGAGATGCAGTGTGGTACAGTGGTAAGAAAACTCAGGTTTGGATTCTGGCTCAGCTTTGTCATTCACTAAAGTTTTCAGTTGTCAAAGCTATGCTGAGGGCCAGTTCTTACCATACCTAATCACATGTACCTGGTTTTCTAATGAAGAATTTAAAACATCTGAAATGGATCCAGGGACTCAGGAAGAAACAGATTCATGAAATGTTCCATCCTTCATAGAAACTTGGTTTTGCCAATTCTTCTGCTTATTTCTGGTGGGAAAGGGAAAATTCAGTGGGACTTACCGTATTTTTCCGACTATAAGACAATACTTTTTTCTAAAATCCTTACCCTAAAAATTGAAGGGCGTCTTATTCAAGGAAGTCAGCCGAGGAGAGAACCGCGCGGTGGCAAAACTGCCCATACTTTGTCTCTGCAGGCAGGCTTCCTCCTATTGCTAGCCTCCAATCACGAGTGAAATAGCTTTTCTCCCAAACAGACTTCCTCCAATCACGAGCCTTATGTAACTGATGTCAGCTGATGCTGAACAAACCAATTAGAGGAAGGCTGTTTGCAGAGACAAGCTATCAGCAGTTTCACTCGTGCTTGAATGTAATCAGTTATGCAAAAGAGCATGGAAACAGAGCTGCAGAGAGACGGTTTGGACCTCCTCCCACCGAGTGTATCAGGTCAATGTTAACTAATTACTAAATAAAAATGTGTTCTGCACTATCTTTAAATTATTGATTTCTTAATTTTGGGTTGGAAAAATGGGGGTCGTCTTGTACATGGGGGCGTCTTATTGACGGAAAAATGCGGTACTTTTGATCGTGCTTGCACCAAATGGCACAATTCATTCCCTCACCAAAACAAATTACAAATTGAGGTATTTTAAAAACTTTTTGGCTTGCTTTCTAAGAAGGAATCTTTGCATTTTTTTTCAAGATACTCCCATTTATTTTGTTTCAGTGAAAAATTGGCATGTGATTGCCATAAATGTAGATGTGAATCATAATCACCGTTTTTCTGAGCCAGCCTCACACATGTATATTATATGTGTGTCCTTTTTAGTGGTATATTCCTTAATGTTATATTTGACCTGCTGCTTCTGCATCCAGATCTTTTATTTAAATTTGGAAACACACTTGTCATTTTTGTATTTTTCTCCTCTTTTCAGAGAAAAGGCTATGTTTTTTAAGACCTGGGTGACACGGTTTATTCAAAACAAATTATGGTTTTTATCAGTTGCAGCCTTTCCTCCTTGCTTCTAGTCACTCTTCAGTTTATAACAGAAATTCCCAACAATATCAACTCTCTGTGCCCTTGCAGCAGACGAAGGTTAAAAAAAGGGAAAAGAAAAACGGCAGCTGCTTTCTGACAGGCCTCCCGAGAAGCAACCGCTTAAGCCAGTGTTGTCCAAACTTGGCCACTTTAAGATGAGTGGACTTCAACTCCCAGAATGGCTGGGGAATTCTGGGAGTTGAAGTCCACTCATCTTAAAGTGGCCAAGTTTGGACAACACTGGCTTAAGACACAAGAAACAATCAAAGGGGCTGTTCAGAGTTCTGCTTGTCTAATGACAGACATATGGATCCCAGAGGGAAGCAAAGGCCCCAGGTCCAGTGATCTGCGAGGGAAGAAGAGAAGGCTCAAAAGACAGTTAGAAAGCAAAAGTCGTATTTCAATTCACTGTGGCTCCCTTGGAATTTGCCTGTAGATCATCGCTTCAGTCTAACACATGGCTCTAATTCCAGGCTTTGCTACACCTCAGTTAAATCTCGGCAGCCTTGGAGCTAGAACTCTTCTTGATTTACGGGTGGTTTGTGGAAGGAAGAGCTGTAGAAAGAGTCAACCAGTTAACTCTGGTCCCCCTTTTCAGTGGCCTTTATCCTCTTTAATGGGTTCCCTAACCTTCATGGCCCAGTTCATCACATGTGCAGCTTATTGGCAATTCCCCTTGCATCTAACATATATTCTGGGCTCAGTAAGCAGCACTCAATTTCTGAAACATGTTTGTGATTGCTAGCTGTTTTAATAAGGACTTTGACATATGCAAAGGGCAAACTTTGGCTCTGCTCTTTTCCACCTCTAACTTCATTTAGGCTTTCAAGGACAAATGACTCTTCTGAACTTTTATGACACAATCCTTATAACAAATAAGAGTCCTGAAGAATAGAGCTTGTTTTTCCATGTTCAGAATGAAAAAAATGGCTATCACAGCTGTGAAACATCATTTTAGGAGCTGTTCCATACATGTTTTTATCAGCAGTTTTATCTATGTATTCACAGGCACACAGTCCTGAAATTTGATGAATCATTCCAATTATCCATGTCCATTTTTAACCTGCAAGATTTGTGCAGGAGTTCCATAGCAACTCTACTAGCTGTTTACATATTCCTATTTTTACTAATTCCAAAATAAACATCACTGGAATTTTGTATCCCATAATCAGTGGAATGTTCTTTTCTAACTTTCTCCAGTATGCTTTACTTTTCTTACAATATCATCAAAGGCCAAACTAGACATGACGACAGTAGATTAAATTTTAATCTCAGGTTTGCTGCATTACATTGGGAAAAAGAAAAAAAGAACAGACAGTGGGAAGCTTCCTGATTTAAGTAAACGCGTGTGTGTGTGCACTCACATAAACAGATTTTTAAGGAATTCAGGAATTCAGCCACCTCCTCTGGCTGGCCTGTAGCAATGGCTCCCATGAAATGAGAGTGAATGCAGTGAATGCGGAACTGAACGCAGTTCTGGTGGATGTTCCCTCCTGGAAAAAAGTGTGAGGGATGGGAGCAAATAGCTATCACATGCAAGGGCAGGGGACTGCATTCTTCTCTATACCCTTTCAGCTCTGTAAATCAGAATGGGGAGTCAGTGGCACAGGAATTGCTTTGAGACTGAACCCCAATCAGCTCCAGGTAAAAAAAGACCATGTAGCCTACAAGAATTCCCTTTAGAGATTTGGAGAACTGTCTGATGGTTTTCATAGTTCTAGGTATATAAATCCTTTGATAGTGGAGGTAATGTATCCAGTATGATTTAGTGGATTAAGGTATTGGGCTGGGAATGGAGAGTCCCAGGTTCAAATATACACTTGTCCATGAAATTCATAGGCTGACTAGATTGTTACTGAGGTCAAGGGCAGTGGTGGACAACCGATATGGGCCCAGACATCCCATTTTTGTGATCTCTGGGGCCTCTAATCACAATTGCTGAAAACCAGTCACATAGCTTCTTGTGATTTTGAAATGAAAAGAACAAGATCAATTTTAGTAGAAGCCCTAAAATAGAAATAAGCTGGGAGGGAGGGAGGGAAACCCAAAAGATTCTGGCCCAACACATTTATAACATGAAGTCTCATACTTTATATCATCTTACTGAACACTTCAGCCTTTCCCCTCTTCATGTTAAATGTGATCGGCTACTAAAAAAAGTTTAGTCCAACCTCGATAAACACTATAATTTAACAATAAATCAAATAAAACACAGTATTTTATAGCCTTATCCTCCAGATGTAAAACAGTTTCCTTTGCTCCTGTGAAACTATTTACAACATAATTCTTTAAATCATTGCACCAGTTACAATAATTGCAACCTCTCATGCAATTTGCATAATACAACCACCAATTAATTTGTAAATTTAATATCATTAATTCGTTTTGTAATTAATCAGTGTAATTTGCAGCAAAACAATCTCAGCATTTGCGTTTACATCTACACCATTAAATTTATTATACCATCTCCCTGGCATATGATACCACATGGCAACAATTGAAGAAAACACATCTCACGTGTGTTGTGAGGGATAATAACCTGCTTTATAGATTCGTTCCTGCTTATAGTTTTATACAAAAAATATCTTTCCAACTCATTTTTATTTTAACTATTCTGGTTTTCTGTAGAGAAATAACATAAATGTTAAAGTGATTGAAGAGCCTTTTATAAATATTGGTTCTTTATTTGTGTGTATAAAGAATTTGTCTTTCTTAAAAGATTGATAGGGCAATCCCATGTATATCTGTTCAGGGAGCTTTACTCTCCCAGGAAAATGCATGTATATAGACCGACATACTCATCACCTTATTTCCTTTCTGAAAAAAGGAATATGAGATAATGAGCAAAATGAATGAAAGACAAGAGATAAGAAAAAAGTAAATAAAATATAGCTAAATCTAGTTTACACCAACACCATTTACTATATCTCTCCATACCTTTCAGCCCTTAGAAGCCATCCCTGATTCCCTCACTTTCATACTTGGCTTCATACTTTTCCTTTTGTTCTTTAAAATTCTTCTCTCCCTGTTTCTGAGGATATCAACTCCATTAAATCATTCGGTGTTTTGTTTTGTTTTTCCATTCTTCTTCCTCTTAACCCATTCACTCTTCCTTTCCATATCTGTTTTGTGATTTGATCTTCCTTCATTCTCCCTGTACAACCAAATCACCTTAACATCCATCTTTCATAGTGGTCACACACTTTTTGCTCAGCCCACATGTAATCAGCATCCATTCACTCTTGACCCCACCTCTTCTTGTTTTACCACCCACACCCTTTTGAAATATTCCATTCCCACATCATTCTGCTCAGTTTTATGTCTCTACTGACTTACTGACTTTCACTTCTATTCCTTGCAACAGTCAATGTACAACTCACTACCAACATCTGCACATCCTGAATCTTCTCCATCCATTTTTCCATTTTTTAAATTAAAAAAAGGACAGAAATTCATCTATTTACTCTAGTGTTTTGCCATTTATGTATAACTTGCAATTATTCATTCTATTTTCCATGTCAAACAGCACTTCCTTGGTCTTTGATACATAATGTTTTATACCCATATTCCTCACTGCCTCATACAATCTAGCATTCATTGCAAATCATTTGGGTTCTTAGTCAACAAGATGGCATGATCTGCATATCAGAGTTCACACACATTCATATCCCCCACCACACATCTCTAACATCACCCCAAGCGTTCCTTATATTTTTATCCATAAGTACATTAAACAACCAAGGGGCCATCATACATCCTTTCTTCTTCCCTACTCAGCACTGAACCACTTGCTAAGCATTCCATTTATTGTCATGCGTATTTTAAAAAATCTCCCACTCCATAAGGAAGCCCCATCTATATTTTAACATTTCTCCAATTACAGTATCTACGTTTGCAGCCTTAACATTTTTCAACATCTTAAAGCCTTTATGACTTCCTCTTCATTCATTTTTTCTTGAACACAAACATTGATAGCATTTGTTTCAATTCCACTCTTCAACATATCACTAACATTCCTTTACAAAACTCTTAACTATTCCTTCCAGAAACCTTCATCTCAGTCTCATCCCAGATAATTTCATTACTTTTATTCTTAGTCCCATTTATTCCACTGGAGGGTCTTTAGTTAATCTTTTTCACCCACTTCCAAAACATCTGTTTATTTCCATCAAAAATCACACTGCATTTCCTCTGCCTCATTTAGCCTTAACTGTCCCCTAGCCTCTTTGATTACATTTTCTGCAACACTTTTTATATACAAGACACAATATATTTTGCCATCCTCATTTTTACAGCATTCCTCTTATATATGCATTTGTTCTAATCCAAAACTTCTTTCACCTCATCATTCTACCAAGCATCTATTTTCACACTTGCCATTTGTGTAAGTCCGCATACTTAGTGATGCCACTCTTTTCACTCTGTTCCAGGCAGCTTCTGTATCCTCTTTCAACAGGGAAGTGTTTTTTTTCCTTCCTTCCTTCCTTCCTTCCTTCCTTCCTTCCTTCCTTCCTTCCTTCCTTCCTTCCTTCCTTCCTTCCTTCCTCCCTCCCTCCCTCCCTCCCTCCCTCCCTCCCTCTTTCTTTCTTTCTTTCTTTCTTTCTTTCTTTCTTTCTTTCTTTCTTTCTTTCTTTCTTTCTTGTGTGAATTTAATAGAAGTAGCAAGATTTCAGTTTCAATTTCTTGCTGCGAATTGGTTCATCTTTCCTCAAAATGTGAGATAGATTTTGCTATAAAGATTTGTGGAACTTTGCCAAAAAACAGAATATGAAAAATGAAAATGAGTGAACTTAGTTAATTAAGACACACACATTTTGTTAACTATTGATGAATAGTGTGTTGGAATAACAATCTTCCTTTTTGGGCTTAAGTCTCCAGGCCTTTCCCTACTCTGTGCTGAAGTGCTCTCCACCAATCCTGAGTTAGCAAAAGGAACTATCACATGGAATGTGTTGTTCCCACTGGAGATCCCTATTCTGTCTCTGTTGCCTCTTGTTCAAGCCACAGCAGTCTCTGGGCTTCTCTTCCCGCAAAGGTCATGGCTAACCAAGCCCAACAGATTTGAGTCTGCTCCTGGAGAGGATCAGAATAAAGGGAAAAATTATTTGAACAGCAGCACAGTTAAGCACGTTAAGCCTCTCACTCGGGGCTGGCATCAGAGGGAGGCAATGTCCTGGGGACACCACAGGAAAACTGAGGTATCCCAGTCTTGCTTGGGCCGTGGTTAGGTGCAAGAGGGGAAAGTTTCTCTGCTGCTCTTTGGGGATTTCTGCACCTGATTGATGTGCTTTTGGGGGGGACCAGCTGTGGAGTTTTGAAATATACTTGCACTGTGCAAATAAATAGATGGTGGTCTTAAAGCAGATGATTGTTGAGATGACATGCTGATGCCATACATTTTTAAACACAGTTTTCTAAACATCACAATGATCACAAAAACACCACTGTTGGGCAGGGCTTCTGGATTTCCATCGGAGTGCTAATATATGCTACTAAAGTATAAAGAAATAGTTTGAACCTCAAGGTTTCCTATTGAAGCTCATTTTACTTTGCTCCTGACTCCTCCATTTCATCCTGAATGGACAGCTTATGTTTTGCCTTGGAAGTTGGCTTTTGCTAAATGTATTACTGGTTTGGAATGATTCTCTAACTTGGATGGAAAAATCCTCATTAATTGAATTAGGAATGAGGGTCTCCATCTTGGAAGCAACCACAGACTAGATTTTATTAGAAGTTGAAAAGATAAGTATTTGTCCAGTTGGAGTAAAACTGGGCGATTATTGGTTTGTTTGTTTTTTTAACTGTTTTGAGAGGACTTTCCATGGCTGCTTCTCATTTCAGCCTGAGATATTTAACTGAGTTTCACCACCAAAAAGATCAAGGGGCTAAAGCAACTTCTATGAGGAAAGGTTACATTTAGGGCTTTTTGCTGAGGGGAGAAAAAAAGCTTGTGAAGGGCAACCTAACAGAGGAAAGCATCTAAAAGTATGCATTTTTACCCTCTCACATAATACTAGAAACCGTTGTCATGCAATGGCATTGCATGGTGGGAAATTCATTGCAGATCAAAAAAAGTATTTCTTCATACAAAATACAGTGATTCCCTACCATAAAGCAGAGGGATGACCACGGAATTGATTGGTTTCAAAAGATGACTAAGAAATTCATTTGAGATAAAGTGGATATTGGTGATGACAGCTATATTACTAAACTATAGAAAACATCCTGCTTCCCATTTCCTGCAGAATGTGAACAGGCGTCTGCTATTTTCATATACGTGTCTGAGAGACACCTAGCTGGCTACTGTGGAAGTTGGATTTGGACTTACACAGATGTTGGTCTAATCTAGCAAAATTATTATGTGGTTATTCCTAACATGGCTTGTCTAAATGAAGAATGTGGGGACACTGACACTTACATGTCTTTTTTGCCATTGTTAGCTTATGGATGTAGCACTGCAGGTGACTATAGCCATCACCTGTATCGTTTTCAAGGGTATATTGCTGAAAATGGCTGAATATTTCATTCATAGGATTCAACATTCTGGGGAATTCCAATAGAACACATTACATGGAACTGGTTACTTCTACTGAGCTTCTCCTGAAAAGCCAATCATTTATCCTAGAATTCTAGGAGGAATGCTACAGTTTGCCTCCCACTGTGGTATTGTTATTCACATTTATACAGTGAAGGATAGCACCATTCTATCTGGATTGCCATGTTGCTAATTGTTTAGTGACTGGGACCTAAGTAGGTAGCAGAACATCATGTGAAAATGGAGAACAAAGACTGTGAAAACAAACAAACAAGCCTGGATGGAAAGTAGATTTTATGAAGAGAGAAGGAAATATTGGTAGGGGTAAAGAGGAAGAAAGGTTGCAGGGGAGAAAGGATGGAAAGTAATTGTTATAGTTCAGTATGCTTCACCTTTAACTCAAGAGATTTAACTATACCATCCCAAGCATGTTTCATCAAAATTAAATCTCACAGCAAAATAGACCTTTTCCCCTGGTAGGTACAATATATTCAGAATTGTTTATGTATTAGCTCTTGTGTGCTTGCAGTAAAGGGATATCACAAGAACAAAGATACTGTTAGAAAATAATGCATTACATTTTTTCCCTCTAGCTTCACTATTAAATGTTTATTTCTATGAAGAGGAAAGCACTAAAAATTTGCCCAGTAGACAGACAAAAACTTATTTAAATTGCAAGGTTTGATTATTAATAAGACAAAGATAAAGCGTTTACTTCAAAATGGCTTGATCTACCTGACTAGTTTTAACAACTTCAGATAAGTAGCATAGTATTAAAAGAAGTACAGAAACAAGGGAAACATTTAGGCACTTGACTGAATTTAAAAACCTTATGTAACTTGGAACATCTGCTTGATCTTATTTATAAATTGCTGGTGAAGAATGACTCAAAAACTGAATAAGTCAAAAACTATATGATTACATAGATGCAGAATTTGTAACAGATATGCAACAATGGGAATTTCAAAGGAAGAAGAATATTAAATTTACACTGAATATTACCCTTAGAGAAAAAGGGTATGTTTTACTGTTGAGATATTATTCCAGTTCTAATTACTAAAATGGATAGTTAATTTTCTAAAAAATTGCTGGTAATGTAGTGATCAGGTCAGATCATCTTTACATATATGGTGGCAAAGTGATAAAATTGGAAAACAATTCAAACTAGAATGAAACAAATCTTAAAAGCTGAATTCCCACTGACATTTTTACTCACTTTACTAAGCCATATATTCCCATAAAGTACATACTAATTGCTGCAAGGATACTAAATGTCTTTTATTGGAAAGGACGTTTGATCCCTTCTATAAAAGAATGGCTAATTAAGTTGTGAGAGTAAGCTTTCATGTCTATAATAACTTCATATCTCAAAAGTTAATCTGACCCAGAATTTAATTCAAATTAGAAACCATTCTTGGATTACAATTCAATACATATATTTGTACCACATCCAAAATGTGGGTTTCTCTTTGCGTGAAGTCTATGTTTTAATTTTATAGACTTCTAAATTAGAATAGAGATGTAATAGTATAGAGAGAATTTATTTTAGATCACAATTTAATTTTATTATTTATACTGTGCTGACTAAGCTTCTTGATATTTATCCTTTGCTTAGAGCTTAATAGCAATTTTCAGACTTTTAAAATATTTGCAAATACTTTGTTTACACTTGTATCCTTCACTTTTATCCCTTCATTTTTCTTCTTTTTGCCTTCCCTGTTTATATATTTTCTCTCAAATGTCTAATACTGTAAGTATATTAAAAAGAAAAGAAAAGAAAAGAAAAGAAAAGAAAAGAAAAGAAAAGAAAAGAAAAGAAAGCATTGCTACGCAGGAGCCAGCATGGTTTAGTAAGAATAAGTTGTGCAAAACCAACCTGATCTCCTTTTTTGATAGAGTGACCAATTTTGTTGACCACAGGAATGCAGAGGATATAGTGTACCTTGACTTCAGCAAGGCATTTGACAAAGTCTCCCATGAGATTCAAATAGAGAAGATGCCAAAAATCAGCTGGGGCTAGGCTACCATTAGATAGACAGAAAACTGATTGAATAATTGTTCCCAAAGTATATATGCCAATGGCTTTGTGTCAAGTTGGAGTGAAATGCCAAATGGGCTACTGCAGGGTTCTGTTCTAATTCTCTGTTGCTCAAATATTTATGAATGAGTCAGATGATGTGGTAGAAAATATGATTGTCAAATCTGCAGGCAACCAAAGATGGGGGATAGCAAATACCTTATAGGACAGCAGCAAGATTCAGGTGATTTTGGCAAGCTGGAACTCAAGATGAATGTCAACAGAAGAACACCTGAAAAATCCTACATTTAGGTGGAACTACTGGGGGTGGGTGCTAATGGAAAACAGTGCATGCAAAAAGGATGTGAGTGCCTTGGTGGATCACAAGATGGGAAAAAGAGGTAGAGTGAAACAACCTCAAAAAGCAAATGCAATCCAAGACTCCATCAACAAAGTAAAGTGTCAAGATCAAGAAAACACATTGTGCCTCTCTATTGCATTGGTCAGAGTGCATCTAGAATACTGTATCCAGCAGTATCTAGCAGTGCATTTTGGGAAGGCCATTGATGATAAATTACTTACAAGGAAAAACCTATGAAGAATAACTGGAGTTGTTAGGTATGTTTAGTCTGGAGAAGAGAAGATTTGCAGGAAGACATGATAGTTGTCCTTAAGTATCTGAAGGACTGCTATGTAGAAGGAAAAGCAGGACTATTCAGAGTTGGTCCAGAAGACAGGACACTGAACAATAGATTAAAATTACAAGGAAGTAGATTTGGTTGGACATCAAGAAAAATCTCCTAATGATAGGAGCTGTTCAACAATGAAAGAGGCTGGATAACTATCTGTTGGAAATTCTGTGGTAGCTGATACCTGCACTGGGCAGGAGATTAGATTAAATTACCTCTAAGGTCCCTTTCAGCCTTATATTCTATGATTCTAGGGGTTAGATGTGGGGAGAGAAATACTGTTTTAATTTAGCCCTAAGGAGAAGTAAAATCTATCCATTTTGGCAGAACCTACTAAGTACCCTGTGCAATATCAACTTTGTGCCAGCCAGTCATCTGAAACAGGTGTATTATTTCTAAGTCAAATAAATAGTTTTACTACACTTTTAGAACTTCTTTGCTACTTTGCTTCCATATTGTTAACTTTTGTTGTTAATTCTCTGGGATAACACAGAAGCATTGTCAATGTGTGCATAGATGACTATGTATGGGTGTTTATGTTAATGCCCAGACACCCTCAGGGTTTGGTGGACTAGTCATGGTATGCATCTGCAATAACTAGCTCCCTATCTGAAAGCTTTCTTCAGTTATTTCTAACCCTGGTTATCCAGCAAAGGCCACGTCTCCTGAACAATATATCCAAAATAAAAGAGCAGAGCTAGCATATAAAGAGTCAGTTGCTCCCAATGTTCTCTTTTTGAAGTCCAAGCCATTTTGAGAGAACCTCTCTTATAGATTGTGTCTAACTTTTTATATTTATTTTACATAGAATACTGATTTATAGAATGGTGATCTATTTAAAAAGGAACATTTTTTTAAAAGCAACCTCACTCCTGCTTTAGTAAAGGTGAATCTTTCCTAAAGCAAACATATGAAGCAGTTGTTTGGGGAGCCAGACTGCTTTTCATGCCTCATTTTGTTCCCAAGTACACATTCTGAGGAAAAGTAGATACAGACTGCATTAAATAAGGATAAAATGTGCTTGTATTATTTGGCACTCCTTACTTTCAAATTCATATGACTGTTGGCAGGGGGAAAAATCATGAGCTGCATATTAGTAACTCCTGAATAGAAAAGTCTCTTTTGAGAAAAAGTTTGGCATTGTCTTCTTCCAGAATGGTGTTTTGAGTTTCCATTCTATTCCCAGCCCTGGAAATTCCTGGTGGTCTCCTATCCAGCACTAACCAGACTTGACCCTGTATAACTTTTCTAGCTCAGCCAAGAACTCTGGTCCTAATCACTAAATCTATGGTATTCTCACAGTCAGGGCCTTGGTTTCTGACCAAGTCTTCTGAGTTTATGACCAGTCCCTGAGGGCATATAGTAAGGGATGATAAACCTTACCCCACTTCAGAAAAATCTACTTTTACCTTCTTTATCCTCTATCCTTTATCCTCTATCGGTGTCCCTCCAGATGTTCGTAACTTCAATTCTAGCAGTTCTAGCCAGCATGTCTCAAGCTAGAGGGATGCTGAGAAATATAGATCGGTATACCACTGGTCCTTCAACCCTGCATTTTCTTTCCAAACAGCCTGCAATGCTTGAAGCTATTTTACTTTAAAACAAGAAAATAGGACAAGGAGGAGCAAGAATGAAGCACAAGTTTTCTATGGGCATTATTCATATCGGTCTTTATTACAGTCACTGATCAGCAAAAACATGTGACTGAACATGATAACAACAAATTAAGAGCATTGCTACAATATTAGAAACTGGGTAGGTAAACCTGCAAAGAGTTTAAGGGTTATAGCTGCTGCTATCATGAACCTGTACATGTAACTTCTGGATCCAGTAGTTCCTTTTACTTCTGCTTGTTATTCTCCCTCTCTTCCCCCTTCCCCTTCAATGTGCCTTGACAAAGGGAAACATACATCATAATTTTTGACCCAACGCAAATCCACAGCTGATTTAGTATAATGCTTGGACATACATATGTGTGTAGCAACACCTGCAGGGTGCAGAGTCTGGTGTTTTTGCAGGGCAGGCCTTCTGCCATCTCAACAGGGAGGGTCCATGGAGATATGAGAAGTTGGCAGCCTCTGGGCAAACAGTGTATATTATTGCCTTCCCAGTGGGCTGGTTCTCATCTCTTATGGGACAGTGAAAAGCCATAATATAATCAAGGTGTGTAAAGCACCACAATCTGGTAGAAGCAACCAAAAACCCAGCTGATTTAGTATAATGCTTGGACATACATATGTGTGTAGATGTCTACACGCATATAGTGCATGACCAATCCAAGATTATTGAATAAATCACCATTGGTTGGGTTTCTCCTACATGCCAAATCATAAACTATGGTGAACAAAACACAGTGGCTGAATCCATACAACACAATGCCAAAAACAAATAAAACCACATTATCAGTTAGTGTGATGTACAAACCCAAGTTATTCTTGTTACTAGTTCATTTGAGAAACATTGACTCCAGGTAAAATTAGAGTGCCTTTATAAACTAATCTCCAGGTCCACGAAAGTGTACAACTACCTTCTTCCTGTTTAAAAGAGAAGAATGTGTGAGGTTTAGATGGAGTTTAAACCACATGTAAATAATTTTTGAATTATCAGGGCTCTTTATAGGCAATCAAGAGCTTTGTAGGCCCTGCTCAGGGTTCTCTCAGGGTTCCCTAAGCATGGAATATGAATGCCCTTACGTAGTTTTCACTCTCCCCATTCATTACTTTTCCTTTCCCCATAGAGAACAAGATGAAGGGCTGAATGTTCATAGAACACTTCCATGTTTAGAAACTCTGAAAAGACTCCTATTCACAGGGAGACAGTGAACTACACTCAGCTAAATGCATGTAGAATCTCCCCTGAACCTTTCAAAAGGAAAGGGAGAGGGAGGTAAGATTGAAGCAGGCAGAGATGATGGGACCCTGAGTCTTCATGTGTCAAATATATGCCCTGAAATTCCCTGTGCACACTGGACTAGATCAGTGACCTTCCTTTGATTATATAAGGAACTGGAGGAAGGCTGAGCACTGAACACTTTCAAGAGATCCCCACAGTATACAGAACGTTTGGGAACTCCTTTATCCACTTCAGTAAAAAATTGCGGTTGAACATTGGTCTAATTTGCTGGATTCTTCCTGTACAATATATTTCTTTGTTTATATTATTTTAAATATATACATTGCACCTATTATCCTATCAGGATTTTAGGACAGTGTACAATCGATTATAATACAAAAGAACAACAGAGAAAACATCTTAATGAATACATGCAGGGAAGTGAAGATGTAGGTTTAATAATGAATTAAATAGCTAAAAGTTATGCTAGAAAATATGAATTGGTGTCATCTAGATACTTGTGGGTCCATATAAAATTAGGAGAACATAGGCTGTTAAGAATTGCATGTTATGTCCAGTGAAAAACCAAACATGAGTAACATACAACATTCCAAATGAATGTGATCTTGGGGTAAAAAAATTCTGCTGGATGCCATGAATGGATGGGTGCGAGTGAGAGAGGGAGAGACAGAGTTGAGGGAGTTCATAAAAAATTATTGGGTCATTCAAAGAGCCAGAAAATGAATAAGAATGGCAACTGTTTGGTGACTATCTGCTTAGAAAGTTGATTTGTTCTGAAAACATGGTTTAATCAAAGTCTAGTAAAGGAATACATTTAAATCTAAAAACATGATAGATCTGATTGCTTCTTATGAAAATCTGAGAAGATTTGTAGAATACAGAAGCATGAGAGGTTCTGAATGTGGGGCAGACCATTTTTCATAGTATTACAAATGAATCTTGTGGGAAAAGGGGATTGAAGAAGAAGAACGAAGTGAAAGAAAACAACAGTGTAAGCAGAACCACCACAGAAAAAGAAAAGATGAGTCCTGTATTAAGAGAGAAAGAAAAAAAAATTAACAGAAAGTAGACATAAGGAAAGAAGTTGTGGAAGCAGCTTGGAGCAGAATGCCAGAGAAGTATGTGACGTTATGCTAATTGAAAGTATATTAAAAAACCATTATATGGCATATATAGAGAGAAAAATGTTAGTTGAAAACAATGTTGTAAATCAGAACAAGGGACAGGTAAGTTTAAAACCACCAAAAAAATACAGAAAAAATATTGGAAATAAAATATTGTTTTGGAAATGGATGAAGAGGGGATAAATAAGGAGGCTGCAGTAAAATGAAGGAAATTAAAAATAAAAGTGATGAAATAATTTGAAGTGAGGGGATGTTGGAAGGAGTATTTCAGAGATTTCTGCTGTCCATTATGGTGGAAGTTTTTCTGTATATTTAAATCACATCAGAATGGCAAAATGTCTGCAGAAATCTCTTGCTGTGCTGTCAAGTCAAAAATGTTTCATCAAAATATGTCTCGAGTCTAGAGAACAAAAGTGGGAATGAAGGTTTTTCAAACATAAAGACAATGAGGACAACAGAGTTGCAACTTGATGGTTAGTGACAGACTGACTACAGATATTTAACATGTCTGTTATAAAATATTGTATTATAATTGGGGTCTGTGGCTTATTTTAGTTAACAGTTAATAGTTCAAGCTATATTGAGCCAATAAATTTGAGATATGAGGTCACTTCATCACATAGCTGTTATCCTAACTATGCATTGCACAGCTGGGTAATAATCTTTCAGCTAGTGTCTGTCTTGGTGGGAAGTCCATTAAAATAGGAGTCAAAGTCCAAGAGAACTTATTGGAGGTCTGGGAATGGAGAAAACATTTGATAGTCCTGAATAACATGAATAAGATAAACAAGATTTTGGATGGGATTCTTCCTCAGTCGACCTTAAAATGTATCTTATATAAAAGACATATAATTTGTGAGAAGCATGTCTTCTTCCTGCACTGAAAGAGTGGGGAAAGCTGAATTCATAAAAAGGCAGTTTAAGATGTTTTGTGTCTTTCCTGTAGTACCATTCACAATTTGTTCTTTTACTATTTGGAGACCTTGAGTTACCTAGTCGATGTTATGTGCTGATCTTGATGAAGTTGTATAAGCACTCACTTTCATTCCCTTGAAAACAAAGAGGAAAATATGTGAAATGGATTTCTCCATACTTCTACTTCTTGGAACTGTATGTACATTGTTCTATCATAAATTTTGCTGCTGGATAATTTCTCCTACATAGCTCCAAGCCTCAGCACTAACAATCAGGTTTCTAAAATGGATCTATCTGATCTGGCTTTAGGAAATGCATGGTAAGAAAAAGAGGGGAAAGTCCAGTGCTTTGCTAGTGGGTATGCTTTTCTCAAACATTAGATGGTTAATTTGCAAACTAGAAAATGGCAATTTGTGACTGGAATGAATCACAATTCATTATAAAATATTCTGGGAGTGGTGCATTTCAACTTTTGAACATGCTACTTTGAAAGATGCCATGGAACCCTGCACAGAGCATTTCACATCATGGGCCCAGTGTGCTTATTGGAGTGGAAAGTGTTTAGCCACATGCAAAACTCTAGCATAGAAAGCAGTAGGACTTTCTATGCTAGAGTTTTGCATGTGCTTCATTCCAGTTGGATCATGTCTGTACAAAATTCTCAGAATCAATTCATATATTTGTTGTTTGCAAATCTGGGCAAAAGGTGGAAGCTTTTTTTTTTTTTAAATTAATTTCTGATCATCACTATACCTTTTTATGTATCTGAAAACGCAACTGAGGAGTTATGCTTTGGATCCCCTTGATCAAAGAGTGTCATCTTTCGGGGCTTAAGAAGGAGCCTTCTCTGTTGTGATGCCTGCCTTATGGAATGAGGTCCCTCTTGAAATCTGGACGGCACCCATCCTGATGGCCTTCTGGAAGGCCTTAAAGACCTAGCTTTTCTTCCAGGCCTTGGGGTAGGAGGGATGGAACCCTCTTGTTAGATATATTTACACACACCCGATTTGGTGTTCCTGTCGGAGCAGTGGCAATGTGATTTAAAATTGGGGAAGCATTCAGTGTCCCCTTTGTCATGGTTGGAACATGCCCTGATTTTTACGGGTTTCTCTTCCGCCACTACTCACTGCATGGAGGTTGGACCCATTAGATTCGTCCACCCCTGGCAACTGATGCACCCTTACCGGTTTCAGAGGAAGCTGGGGGTTATCCCTGTTGGCCTGCTGCATGGTCCATCCAAGTGGTTGCCACTTGGAATAAGGAGGTGGCTGAGGCCTTGGATAGGATCACACCAATGTGACTTCTCTTTTCTTGAGGATCCCAACACTCCCCCTGGTTCACGGACAAACTCAGGGGGATGAAATGGGAGAAGAGACATCTAGAGCACCATTGGCACTTAACAAAAGACAAACTCAACTGAACATGGGTTACAGCTGCTATTAAGGCCTACCTTGTGGCAGTAAGGGTGGTAAAGCATCAATACTTCTATGCCTTTATTGCATCTGCAGATTGCACCACACAGCCCTGTTTCGGGTGACATGGGCCCTCCTGGGTAACGGGAGCATGGAGAACCTTTTACAGGGGTGTGTGGAGGAATTTGTGCAGCACCTGTCAGATAAAGTTGCTTGGATTCATTCCCATTTGGATGCTGGCCTTGTTGCAGGTCCAGAGGAGGTACCTGGGAAGGAGTCTTGCCCAGTTATCTGGAAATGGTTTGAATGTGTTGGACCTGAGGAAGTGGACAGGGTCCTTAGGACTGTGAGCTTGGCCACCTGCTGTTTAGATCCATGTCCTTCCTGGCTTGTTAAAGTGACCCAGGGGGTGTTATGTGAGTGGGTTTGGAGGTGGTAAATTCTTCTTTGAGTGAGGGGGTTGTTCCTTCACCTCTTAAAGAAGCCATGGTTCACCCCCTCCTCAAGAAGCCATCGCTCAATGCCACTATACTGGAAAATTTCCGTCTGGTATCTCACCTCCCCTTTTTGGGGTAATTGGTAGAGAAGGTAACAGCTTCAGAGGACCTTGGAAGAAGCAGATTATCTGGATCCTTTTCAGTCAGGATTCAAACCTGGCTATGGGATGGAAATGGCATTGGTTGCACTTTTGGATGACCTCTGGCGTGGGCAGGATGTGGGTAGTGCATCCATCCTTGCCCTACTTGACTCTTGGTAACTTTCGATACCATTGACCATGGTATCTTTCTGGATCGGCTCAGAGGATTGGGGGTGGGTGGCACGGTGTTGTGCTGATTCACCTCCTGCCTTCAGGGTTGATTCCAGTTGGTGAAGATCAGGGAGAAGAAGTCCTACCCTCAGCCCCTACTATGTGGGGTGCCACAGAGGTCGGTGCTTTCTCCTCTCCTTTTTAACATTTACATGAGGCTGATGGATGAGCTCATCCATTGCCATGGGATGAGGTATCATCAGTATGCTAATGCTACTCAGTTATATATCTCTACTCCTGGTGAATTAAGCAATGCCATGAATGTCTTGTCCCGGTGTCTGGAGGCTGTGAGGGTCTAGATGGGGAATAATAGGCTTCAGCTGAATCCTGCAAAACTGAGTGGCTGTGGTTTTTGGAACCCACTGGTTCCAGGGCTATGCCATCTTTGGTCCTGGATGGGGCTTGCTTATTTATCTATCTATCTATCTATCTATCTATCTATCTATCTATCTATCTATCAGATTTATATCACCGCCCAACTCCCCCATAAGGAGGGACTCTGGGCAGTTCACAACAAAACAATCTAAATCAATAAAAACATAATAATACAAATATTAAATGCAAATATTAAATACAATAAAATCCAAGAGATGGTGATATTATTTCAGCCTGTGACTAGATAATATCAGTCAAAGGTAAGACTAGGGAACCAGCCAACCCCAAAACTGACTATTCCCATCCCCACCCCATGCATAATGGCAGAACCAGGTCTTCAGTTTTTTTCTGAAGTCTAAAAGGGAGGGGGGCAACCTCACTTCTGGGGAAAGAGTGTTCCAAAGGGCAGGGGCTGCTGAAGAGAAGGCTCACCTCCTGGACCCCATCAGATTAAATTCTCTTACAGACGGGGTCCGTAGCACACCCTCTCTGCCTGACCGGGTGGGACAGGTTGATGTAATGGGGATGAGATGGTTCTTCAGGGTACCCTGGACCCATGCCATGTAGGGCTTTAAAGGTGATAACCAACACCTTGAATCAGACCCAGAAGCAAACTGGCACCCAATGCAGCTCATGGAGCAAAGGTGTTATATGTGCTGATCTTGATGTAACTAACATCACCCACGTGGCCGCATTCTGGACCAGCTGAAGCTTCCAGATACTCTTCAAGGGTAGCCCCATGTAGAACGCATTACAATAGTCTATATGGGAGATGACCAGGGCATGAGTGACCATTCGAAGGACCTCTTGGTCCAGGAAAGGGTGTAACTGGCAGACAACATGAAGTTGCGCAAAGGCCCTCTTGGCCACGACTACCACCTGCTCTTTGAGCAGGAGTTGTGAGTCAAGAGGACCCCCAAGTTATGCACCGGGTCTGTCTGGAGCAGTGCAACCCCATCCAGAACCAAAGATGGCAAATTCCTAGGGGCCAAGGGGCCATTAACCCACAGCCACTCTGTCTTGCCAGGGTTCAGCTGAAGCCTGTTGTTCCCCATCCAGACCCCCCACAGCCTCCAGGCATCTGGAAAGGGCAGCCACAGCATCACTTAGTTCACCTGGGATGGAGATGTATAACTGAGTATCATTGGCATACTGATGATACCTCATCCCGTGGAAACAAATGATCTCACCCAGCAGTTTCATGTAGATGTTAAAAAGGAGAGGAGAGAGTACTGATCCCTGTGGCACCCCATAAAGGAGGGGCCATGGGCCCAATCTCTCCTCCCCTATCAACACCAACTGCAACCGGCCTTGGAGGAAGGAGGCGAACCAACGCAAGACTACGCCACCCACCCCCAACTCCCTGAGTCAGTCCAGAAGGATATTATGGTCGATGGTATTGAAAGCCGCTGAGAGGTCAAGGAGAGCCAGGATGGATGCACCACCTCCATCCCGCTCCTGCCAGAGATCATCCATAAGTGCGACCAATGCTGTTTCTGTTCCTGAAACCTGAGTGAAAGGGGTCCAGATAATCCATATCATCCAAAATCCTCTGGAGATCCTCTGGGTTACACTACCCTAAACAGACCCAATGTGCAATCTGGGGGTCCTCCTAGACTCACAACTCCTGCTCAATGAGCAGGTGGCAGGCATGGCTAGGAGGACCTTTGCACAGCTTCATTTTGTGCACTAGTTGCACCTATTCCTGGAGTGGCAGGCCCTGCTTACAGTCACTCATGCCCAGTCACCTCCAGATTGGACTACTGCAGCGCACTCTACATGAGGCTGCCCTTGAAAAATATCCGGAAACTTCAGCTGATACAGAATGCAGCAGCACGGGCAGTTGCATGTGGTCTGAGAACAGCACATGTCACACCTCTGTTCTGCGAGCTGCATTGACTGCCAGTTTGCTTCCAGGTCCAGTTCAAGGTGCTGGTTTTGACCTTTAAAGCCCTCCATGGCATGGGAGTGGGCTATCTGAGGGACCGCCTCTCCCTGGTTATACCAGGCCACCCCATCAGATCTCATGGGGAAGGCATGTTGCAGGTACCATTGACCAAGGACTGGCATTTGGTGGGTCCCAGGAGACGTGCCTTCTCTGCTGTGGCGCCTGCCTTATGGAACATCCTTCCTCTTGAGATTAGATTAGTGCCATCCCTTTTGCTATTCCGGAAGGCCCTCAGGACCTGGTTATGTGATCAGGCCTGGGGCTCCCAGGGAACTGGAAACCTGCTTAGATGGCTCCATAGCTGAGGGGGCCATTTTTATTCTCCCTCCCCTATGGTTTGTATCTTGATTTTTATGATATTTACTACTGTGGCTTAATATTTTGTATGTTGTTTTTATATTTGTTTTTATCTGATGGTTGTACACCTCCCAGAGTTGCTTTTGGTGAGATGGGCAACTATAGACATTTGCTAAATAAAGAAATAAATTTATCATATGTTTACATATGAATTAATGTTAGTCATCTGGATTGCCATTTTGTTTGTTTCCCTTATTGTATGTCAATTTATTTTGTTGTATTTATCTTGTTTTTATATTGCAAGCTGCCTAGAGTCAGCCTGCAGTCAGGTGGCACCAAAGTTAAATGAATTAAACAGATACAGCAAATAATGTTTAGACACACATGCACACTTCAATGGCATTTGTACATTCCCTGTATTAGTCTCATTTTTTGTATAGCCTTAGGGCAGATATGAAGCCTATTTTGTTTAATAAGGCTTTTAAAAAAGATTTAAATATGTTTGTTCAACTCTGTTTCTTAAAGGTAGTAGTATTATTTTTAATTTGATTAGAGCAGCATTTTGTTTTCCTGTGTATTGCCCTTGAGGGCCGTTTTGGACAGAAGAGTGATTCTTAAATATTTTGATGAATAAATAAAAGAATAGTTATTGGTGCTGAAACCCTGAATCTGCAGAGTCAGTGTGGCAAGTTGTTTTCTGTGGTTGTTGCAAAAGCTGAAGAAGATTTGATAGGAAACAGAAGATGCTGAATAATTTCCAAACCAAATTATTCAAAACTTGATAGAAAATACAATACAAAGATAAAGACCTCCTCACCTCTATTCAAAGGCATGGGGACTGGTTCCTTAATTGCTTATTTTTAAAAGTTTTTAATGTTTTGGAATATATATTATTTTTATCTAATGTGTTTTCTTTAGAGGGCACAGGCAAATTTTAACCATTATCTAACTGCCTTGAGCAACCTATGGGTAGAAAGGGAGAATATAAACTAAAATAAAAATAACCCGTTTTCTTCTTTTTGTTCTCTATTTTCTATTTTATTAATAGATGGATGGGTGGACAGATGATCATCTTTCTCCTGGCAAGCCCAATAAGAAAATGTCTCATTTTCTCTCTCCCTTCTTAAAAAAAAAATGTTAAAAAGTTTGCCCATGGCTGTTAGGTATAGCTAGGGAAGGATTTTATTTAGCAATTTTGATAGAAACCTATCAAATTTACACTTCCCAAGTCAATAGGAGAACTGGAACTTGGTCATCTAAGAAGTAGTAAGTTGTATCAGTGCAGCCAAATGCAATTTCAGTATTGCCAAATTAGGAAGAGTTATCAAATTCAGGTTGGTGTCTGAAAAACCTTTGTGGGGCAGGACCCTCTTGCCTCCTGTACCCTGCAGTTCAAAATACACAGAGGAGGACTTGGGCCAGAACATAAATTACATTTAAACAGACTGGGCAAAGATTTCACTGCAAAATGAAATCCCAAAGGAGAACAAATAGCATAGGTTGAACAGATATCAGGGGATTTAAAGAAGCCTTTATCCATCTTCACCCAACTCATGTCAATGTTTCCCATTGCTAATAAGACAAAGTGAAACTAAAAGCCAAGCTGGGCCAGGGTGGGTCCTGCTAAAGATAGGCCAGCATGTCAGTGGAGAGACTTTTCTAAGTATTGTGCAAAGTCTCCATACAGGGAAGCCAAGAAAACTTTTAGAGGTTCTGGAAACAGTTCCACCACTGAGGGCTTGGCCAAGGGCAGCTGTTTCTTCCCTTTGACACTCTGGGAATCCCAACCTGACTCTTTTTAACATCATGGGGGTTGGAAGTCAACATCCAAGATGAGGTACTAGCTTCAGGAGAACAATCTAGCCCCACCCAATTGGACTTGCTAAAACAGGACTGTAGTCAGTTGCCTCTTAAAGGACTATACAACCAACAGTTCACATTCAAAGACTCAAGCTTGTAAAGTTGGAAGGGAGCCAGGCTTGGCCATTGGCTTGACTAAGACCATCAAGGCTGCTGCCTGATTATAATCTAAGCATACATGTAGGCCATCAATTTCTTCTTCCGGCTCCCTTGAAAAGAGACTCTAAGGAAAATCAAAGTAACTCCTTTCACATTAAGCCATTGCTTTATGTTTGAACCACATTCTTCTGTGTTTAATTGCTGTGGCTCCTAACAAAGAAACCATAAACTGTCAAGAGTTCTCTAACAAAGGATGTTGCACATTCTGATCAAAATTATACACATTCCTCCAGGTATTCCTTGGAACAGTTGAAATGGTAAAAAGAGAGAGAATACCATGAGCTCAGCATGAAGGTGATTGGACTGCCATGACATTCTAGGATGCTTCATGTTTTTGTGAATAGATGTGACATGATAAGCAGCCTTCTCCAACCAGAAGCCCTCCGAATATGCTGTGATAGAATTTTCCTTGAGGATTCTGGAATTTGCAGTCCCAACAGATCTTTAAGGAACCTTGCTAGAATAGATTTGTGAGTTCTAGAATATCTGAATCAAATTCCCAGATCTCTTTCAGGATACTTGTCTGTCTGAGCTTTGCTTTTGACTTTGTAACCTCTTATCAGTACCCCAATGACAGAGCATGCTAATACTGAGCAACTGACAGGTACTTTCTTTTCAGGCAGAAAAAACAGTAGCTTCTGTCCACATGAGCCTCCCACTTATTTTCAGGAAGAAATGGCCAAATATATTTGGTGCCTTTTTAATGCAGCTTAATACTAAAAGTTGGAGCTTCCAGGGAGGCCCCCTTGAGGATGATTTATATCACTCCTATGAACCAATCTATGCACATGGATTTATCGCTTGTTTAGTTTTCATATTATTTATTTAAATATACGTAAGCCATTGATGTGTGTGTATCTGTAAAGATAACATTGGTGAAAATATACAAGAGCTATTAAGGGAAAATAAAAAGCACTCAGTTGAGGGAAAGGAGAAGGCATAAGAAAGAAATTCAAAATAACTCCTCCATTCTGTTTGGTATAAGAGGGGGCAGAAGAAACACTGGAAGGCTTTCAAGATTCTGTTATTATACCCTACAAACATTCCTATAATTCTTGCAATGTCTGTTTCCCGATCTGGCCTACCTCTAAGGACTGACAGCATTGGCCATGTCCATCAGACAGTTTTCACACCAACATCAATAGCAAATTTAAGTGACAGGTCGCTAATCACTGGTGGATTGGCAATTAGTGTTACATGAAACCATTTCCAATGATCTTCAGCTCTGAAACCCACCAGATCTGCACCATCCCGTTGGGCATTCCTAGAAAAAATAAGGAACTATGGAGCAGTTCTCCACAGAAGGGCCTGAGCAAAGGAAAAGGACATGCTGCAAAATTTAGGCAACACAGTACTCAGGAAAAGAAACATAATAATGCTTTCCACTTAAACACCGGGTCTGGCAATGTGCCTTGTGTCTGAACAAGCACCAAAGGTTTGGGGAATATAAGAATCTGTGAAGGGAAATGAATTGAAATAAAACTGAGAATCACTCATACACCAGCCAACTGCTTCAGTGTAAAATATTATGTGGACTACTTTTTCTATGGCTCTTCAACAAAGAGTACATATTCTCACATACACAGTAAACAAAATTCCATACTGTTTTTTGGGAATAGGCTGTCATGATCCCTGTGACTTTTCAGATTCTGTTCATAAAGGGCACACTTGTAATATTAGGCTCGGTGACAAGAACAACATGAAATAAAACTGCACCCACTCATTAAGAACACCGAATGTGTCACAATCATCAGTGTCATGCTTTTAAAAATAGTTCCACCAGCAGAGTCCTTTAAAACAAAATGGAAGGAAAGGGAAAGGGAGGGAATCCTTATTTATAATATTTTGTAAATAATCTGACTCAGCCAGGTGGAAAATGTTTGCATCAGAAGCAAGGGCACTGAGAACAGCCTTTGCAACAGCATGAATCTGCTGTGGGGTGTGGTCCAGGGCGGAGGGGGAGAGGTGTCCCTCTTAAAACCTCAGAGAAAGAATCTAAGGGAGGTGACGTTCTTGGCTGGTTAAAATCTCCAAACCCAGGCAGCCTGGAGCAGAGATTTTATAGGAGGGAAGGGATTAGAGACTAATTGAAAGGTTAGGGAAGGATTTGGTCCCTCCAGAGGTTTCCGCTTTTTGTTCTTCGTTTTTGCCCAGAGGTGTGCAGTGCTCTTGGCAGCACAAGCTGAAACTTAATGCAGGATTTAGAGCCCAATCTAAATCTGGATCCACATTTCTTAGAATCATATACAGGAAGTGGGTGGTTTCTCTCTTTCTTTCTTTCTTTTTCTTTTTCTTTTTTTAAGGCGACTGTAAGCAATGCCTCTGACTGAAGCTGTGGATAGAATGTCTGTTGTAGCAGACACCATATCTAATTGCTCCATTTGCCTCTGGCTTGTTTTTCCTTTCCTTTCCTTTCCTTTCCTTTCCTTTCCTTTCCTTTCCTTTCCTTTCCTTTCCTTTCCTTTCCTTTCCTTTCCTTTCCTTTCCTTTCCTTTCCCTTTCCCCTGAACAGAAGGTATACTCCTTCTATCTCTGTATCACTGCTTGGTTGCTAGTGTTCCCACCCAAAAATACCAGGCTGCTACTGAGCTTCCCAAATCAGATTTATGGCCAAATCACAAGATTGGCCAAACAGAGCACATGTGGAAGCCAAGATTCCGGTCTTCCTCATAGGCACAGCAATGGAAATGCAACTAAAGGCTTCCTGTCCACCTTCCACCCTCAGTGTGTATGTGTCAATCACTCATTCTATAGCATGGCACAAATGGAAATGATATTCAAGAGCAGGAGTGGTATGAGCATGTCTAGTGTCAATCTGTTGGTTGTTTGAGTTGCACAGTCTCTTGGAACAGAGCCATTGCTACATCTAGAATCTATCTGTAAGAAAACACCCTGACTCAAAGAGCGTGGCTGCAGAAGCCAGGGTTTTGGTCTCCCTTGCAGTCAAAACAGCAGTGCAGAACAAGCAGCGAGCCCAGCAACTAGACAGAAGGGGGCCTTCTGTGATGGAATGGACTTATGAAGGCCATGCTCAGGGAGATAAGTGTGTTCTTAGCCCCCAACAGGAGCATGGGAAGTTCAAGAAGATGAGGCTGGCATCTCCCTAAGGAATTCACGGTGTTGTGGCTAGCTGGCTTGGGAACTTGGGTTCAGTCTGATGAGATTCTGTCTTGAGGTGGAAGCTAGTAAACACAACAGAACTGTATTTGCATTGTCTCGTGGAGTTGTTTGGGCTGAACCTGACACCTTCCCACAGCAGACCTGCTGGGCCAATTGATTCTGAAGGCATCACTACCTATGGGCATTAGGGGCTCTGCACCAGTTTTCAGGCTGCTGACAGTGCAGATAGAAGTAATGTTAGGTGAACGTATCCTCAGCAAGCTGTAAGTGGGGCATATTCATGCCAGGGCATTGAGACTGAGTGGATGAGCTCAGTGAAGTTCAACTGGGCAAGCAGAACAAAGTGAAGGAGGAGGCGGAGGCGGAGGCGGAGGGACTCTTACTTATAATCAATAGGAGAAAAGGTGAAGACTTGAGGCCCCTGAAGCTGCCAGTCTCTGCCAAGAAAAGATATTGCACCATGGCCTCTATGCCTACTACCCCCTCCACCTTCCCCTGCCCCTCACTATCACGGGTTTTTGGGTCTTGAGAAAGAAAAGTGAAGGGGAGAGATTTACAAGTCCTTTTCAAGCAAACACTTGCAAAATGCTTGTTTCTTTGTGAATCTTCAGCTGAAATTCTTTCAATGGTTCTGGCCTTCACAGTGTAAGTCCCAGGATGCTTACACATTCTTAAATGCTCCAAGCCACACTGTGAGATTCATCTCTGATCAGGAAACAGAACCTTGGCTAGCTCTATGTATGGGCCAAGTAAATAAAGCCCAAGGTTTGAACAGAAACTTTCATGGGAAGAGATACAGTGCAATATAATATGCATTATAACAAGCTTTAAAGAGAGGTGGGAACTACACATATTGGGAACTGCCACATTTTAGAAAAGCTTCATCTTCCTAGCATCAGGCACTGACCTCTAATCTCACATTATCTGTATCTGTGATATATTACAGCTTGAACAGAACATAACGTTGTGTAATATTTTGGATCTTAGTTTGATCAACTATAGATATGTAACAAAATATGATAAAAACCGAAGCTTGCATGGTGGGAAAACATCTACACCTGTTTAGATTTTAAAAGCTTGATATCTAAACTCTAAATGTTCTTTAATTAAAAAGAAATCCTCTATACACAGTAAATTAGAAATCAAGAGTTTTCAGTCTAATTTTCTCCCACACAAAGTAGTTTTTCTACATGTGGTGGTTTTTATTTATTTATATTATTATTATTATTATTATTATTATTATTATTATTATTATTATTTGTAATGAGACGCATTCGCTCAAGCTGCAATGAGAGTCCTAGTTACCTATTCAAGTTGTTTGGAAGAATTTAACCCAGTAGTTTAATACAACCCAAACAGGGATTCAGCAACTAGTTGGATTGGGTGATAGAAATAAAAGGGCTTTTATAGTTAATGTGTCTAAACATGTGAAAGCAGATATTATTCCTTCCCCTTCATGGTTTCCATCCATTACAGATTAAGAGAAAGACTTCCTGGGAGCAAACTGAGAGCCTTCTTGGTTGTTTCCTGTGAAGCATTGATTTATTGCCTGTTACTGAGGACGGTTTCTGCTCTAGGCCACAGTTTTATACAGTGTATTAGGGGTGTGGGCAGAAAAGTATTTGATTCAGAACCAGAGTGTTTTTGGACAGGGGATCATTTTGATTTAAAGCCACAGATTGACACTGGATGCAGTTTCAGTTCTGAAGTGGAGCCTTGGCTCAAATTGAAAACAGAGCCTTCTCTCAATTTTTTACACGAGTGTGGAAGAAATGTACAAGCATAGGACCTCTTTGCTGAGGCAATGAAATCTGCCATATCGCCAACAAACAAGCGTAGGGGATTTTTTGCAACAACTTTTGATATTTATCATTTTATTTGTAAGGAGTGCCCTCTAGTTTTGTGAGCAATTTGCTTTGAATGTTGAGTATCTTGTCCCTATGTTTTTATGCATTCACACAGACAGAGCTATAGTATGTATAGCTTATAAGTGCTCAGAGTACCAATATCTCACCTGTTAACCAGAAAGGGAGTGTGGCTTTTTTTCATTCTTTGTTTCAGAGCTAACAAGCCCAGCTTAGACCAGTGCCCTTTGTTGTACAGCAGTAGAAGACAGCAGATGTGACAAGATCGGCTTTCACCCCTTGTCCCTCCCTCCAGCCAGTTATGCCACTGAGCAGAGTTCATGATCCCTTATAACCTCCCAGCATGTACCAATTTTTACAAAACTTTGAAGTGTCTCCTAGAGGGGGCAGTAAAGGAGAAAATGCTGGAAGGAACTCAGCTGCTAGGGCAGACTTGGGAAAACTTGCAAAGGGTCCCCTCTCCCTAGATAGGCCACACTAAATAATGTGCTGACTGTCAATTTAGGTCACAGCCAAATATACCATGTTCATACAGAGAGCAATGGCTGGCTAGGTCAGCTCACTGCTAGCCTAAGGAAATTCAGGCATGCACTGGCATACGCACGAAGGCAGGGTGCTCCTTGTTTCCACTGTTACCTGGATCTCTAGAAACAAGGTTCTGTGAGCACTCTAAACCTTCTGGTTCCTTCAGAAGGAAACAATCCTTCCAGGATAAATTATCTAGTTACCGGACTTAGGAGCTACCCACCTAGAGAATCCCCATGTTATAAGGATACAAATTCAGTTTTATTAGCCTCCATTAATCTACTTGTCCCTAACTTATGATTCTAATGTAATAGTCAACGTTTGATTCAAGGAGCCCCAATGACGTCATTCCTTGGCTGTAAAATATGTCCACTTTCTTTTTCCTCTCCCTTATCAACTACTTAGCTTTGCTCACTTAAGGTGAGTTTTTCGAGTACCTGTGTCATTTTAGACCACTTTAGACCATAATCACCACAGTTTAAGATTAATAATGAATTGCTTTGCCTCAGCTTTATGCTTCATGAGAAGCAAATGCAAAATTCTAATGAGTATGTCCAGTGAGGAGAGACATTTGTACTTAGGGCTACAACAGCTGATGCACACAATTCACACTCTGGGGGGAAGGGGTTTTCCCCCAAGAATGGATATTTTCAGAGCCCAGCAAACTATCCAGTTCAGATGCTTGGAAGGAAACAAAGGAGCACTACACTCATATGTATTCATGTTTATTTATTCATTCATTTGCTTATTTGGTTTTTCTGCCAAAGAAGGATTCTGGGTTCCTAGCAACCAGTGAGATCTTTTCAGTATTGAGATGATATGATTGTGATACTATACACTGATTAGCAACTTACCTAATTGATACTTTCCTCCACTTCCATGTATTATTTTATAGACTTTTATCATGTTGCTCTAAAATTTAAGATTTTCTATGTTGTAAAACAAAGGGCCTCAAATGCTTTAGCTGGTCATCTGATCTGGATCTGGAGTAATCAGAACATTGCAAAGTCACTACGGTTAATCAATGAATTAGTACCAGATGTCCAGTCAATTATAATAGACTTTTAAGGCTTGAGGGATCCTGAAGTTTGTGTGTGGAGGGGGTGGATTATTCATGTGACATAATCAAACATTCCTAAGAAATGAGCTTGTATCCTTCCAATCATGGTGTCCCCCTTCCCCAGAAAAAAGAAAGTCTGCATATTAGGATATGAAATAGCTTTAGAATAACTCCATCAGGTAGTGCCATCTGGCTACCTCATAGGAGCAAGCAAGCATCCTCCAACCACGTTTTGGATGAACAGAATTAGGGTGGATCTTTGTTTTTTATTCCAAAAGGTGTGCCAGTTCCACCTCTCTTGTCTTGGAATGAAGCCAATGTACTGCTCATAACTGCTGGATAGTGAGCGAGAAACAGCATTAACATATGCTGTGCTTGGTGAATGCAGACAGAATTAGAAGGGCAAACATCAGCAAGAGAGTGCAAAAAGTTCTGGACTGAAGCAAAATAGCTTTCATGGAAGAAGAGCCAACATTTCCTAAGCAGAATTTTGTTTAGACATATGCACATGAAACATTTTTACCTGAATTAGTTGATTGTATATATGTATGGCATCTGCTTCTAAAATTAATGCATGTAGCTAAAACCAATGGAATAATCACAGTCACATTACCGCTGAGTGGAAAGAGGTAGAGGGGACAGTATGATGACTCATTTGGGGTCAAGATTTTACTTCACTCTAGAACCTACTTTCTGCGCCAGAGTTCAAAGCTGGAACTTATTAAATAACAGCAAATTTGGTACCTTTCGGCAAGTTTCAAGTGTCCTTTCCCTACTACTGGAGTAAATACATAGCCCCATTTTAGAAATTAAGCACTGAAAGTAATCCAAATGTTTAGGATCAATTTTCACATTACATTCATTCAGACACCAGTGTGCATTTGCCATCAGCCTTAGTCCTGGATTTCATATCTATCACACACACTCATGTATGCAGTCATGGGAATCATCCCCAAATCTACAGAAATGTAAGCTGTTTTCAAAGTTGCAAAGACATTTGTATATCCCTCTCAGAGTCAAATGAAAAAAAAAAACAGAGCAACCCACCAAGACATTCCTCAGTATTGGACACCTTCATTGAAATAGAAGGAGGCATTTTCCCAGTGTGTATGTTGGGACAGGAAATTCGAGTCCTTGGAATTTACCTTACTGAAGGGTAAGTATTTTGTCTTCAGCAGAGGTGGCTGTTCACAGATTGTAACCAGGAATACATTTGTTCCAAACCTGAGCACTCAACATTCATAAACATTTTTGGAAGTATATTCATCTTTACAAGGACTTCTGGAGTCTTGAACACTGTTTTTCAGAGCTATAACTGGACTTGCTATGAAGACCTCCAACCACTCACTGTTGGACATGTTCACTGCATTCCCATATCATGCTAAGCGTGCATCTAAGTGCAATCAAAACTTCCCAATGCTGTTATGAACTATGTTTCATTTACTTTTCTCCTTCATTATAATAAAAAGCTTTTTTTTTTAATGGGCAGAGGTCATCACAGTTGAAACTCCCCCTTTCTTACCCACTGTCTACTCTTTATTTCTGCAACAGGAAGCCAAGACGCTCAGTTTGTAGTTGATCAGTAGCTCTTAGGAAGTTGCTTCAGAAAAAGAAGACACAGAAAAATGATTGATATCCAGGACACTAATGCTGTTCGTAGGACATCATTTTCTGTGTTAAAACATTACTTATTTCCCATACCTTCTTTCTCTCAAGACTATGATGCAATGTTCATAAAGCTCACTGCTATTCCATATTAATCACTGAAAAACCTGCTTATCTAGATCTTAATCAGATGCTTCCCATTCTAATTTTTTACAAGTGTTTTGTCTCTTCCATTTTCCCTCCTCCAAACTGAAGGTATTTCTGAGGGCACAGAGAGCTTCTTGACTGATCTACTTGTGCAATTGTTGTTGTTTTTGTTTTGTTAAAGTTCTAGAACCACATGACACAAAAGTAATTGCAAAAGCAACAAATATACTTAGCTGTGGGACACAACAATGTCTGGGAATGAACCAAGGGACAAAAATAGTGGGCACTGGTGAGGGAAAATTCACACCCAGGGGGAAAAAAAAAAGATGAGATGAAGGTGTGTAGAACATCCACAAGGTCAATGCATATTGCCATTGCTTTAAGTCTTTCTACCTGAATGGATTATCCCCACTTAGATAAAAGACAGATAAAGAGGATATAAAAATATAGCCTGTTCACCAAAGAAAGATGGCATCATCTGAAGGCTCCAATGTGTATGTGCGCGTGCGTGCACACGTGCCTCTGAGTCAGTGTTGACTCTTGGCAACTGCCTAGACAAGTCCTTGCAGTTTTCTTGGCAAGATTTCAGAAGAGGTTTGCCATAGCCTGCTTCCTAGAGCTGAGAGAGAGTGATTGGCCCAAGGTCACTCAGTTGGCTTCGTTCCTGAGGCAGGACTGGAACTCAGGGACTCCCAGTTTCTATCCTGATGACTTAACCACTACACCAAACTGGATTGGAGGCTCCATTAAATAACTGCAATTAACCATCTGCATTGCACATTAGGAGGTCCAACTGGACATGGCTTAAGCAAGCAGTTCCACTACAGTCATATAATTCATTATAACTTCCTGTTTTCTTTTGTAACTGTGGATGAGGAGAAACAGAAAAGCAACTAATCTGAGCTTCTGACTTGCTGTTTTTGGCTTTTGGCTTCCCTGACAAACTTAATTTGACAGTGGTCAGAATACATTCTCAATTCCAGCCCCAACCGCGAGACCTGGTCAACATCAAACTATTTTTGTTTATTACAAGGAAGCTGTTACAAAGTGTCCTATTTGATTTTTCTCAGTGAAATCACAGTTCTCGGACATCCAAAATGGCAAATGTTAAATATTTATACAGACAGGCTTGTTCCTAAAAAATAATGAGAACATCTTAAAAATCATTAGTGATTCCGGCTGGAATTAGGTTGCATTTGTTGAAGGACAATTAATCAATTATTTGTGGTAGAGGAGTATGGCAGTTCTTGCATTGCACAAACACTGTCGGAAGAGGCACTCTGTGTAATCAGAAAGCCTGCATCTAATGCTGAGTCTTACCTTGTAATCAATACCATTTCTCTTGTTTGTATCTTTTAATTTTTGTAATTGTATAGCCAGTGATTTCTATGCCATGCAATGATCTGGCTGTTGTTTTACTATATGTGTGTGTGTGTGTGTGTGTGTGTAGTAAATACACAAACACACACACAAGCATTGTCAGAATTCCAGCACTTAGACATGTATTTTTAAATCATGGCTGGTCTACTAGGCACTCAAAAGACTCCAGTGATTAGATAATCCAAAATGATTACGAGTCCCAGAACAAGGGTTAGCCAAAATCTGCTAGGCGTGATTTGGACATTTGAGCGTGAACTGCGTCATCCTCTTCTCCAACACTTCCACCAAATCCCCACTCCGCTAACCTTTAAGTATGACATATGACATAATTAGTTCCTCCAGGCTTCTTCCAATCTGGCCTGAAATAAATGAGGAAATGGGGCATGCAGCTGAAACAAATTGACCATATTGTGCCTGCATATAAAATGTGATTATTTGTACAACTGAATGCATAACTGAATTTGACATTCTCATTTCAGGAATGTATGTCCTTCACTTTCACTGGTACTTTACTACTCCCTTAGGCACAACCCAGTCAAAGAAGTGTACTTTAGTCCCATTGATTTTAATGGAAAAGCTTAAATATGTACTTAGATTTTTCCCATTTCACTGTACGAAACTTTAAAAGGCAAAACTTTGCTGGGTGTGTCTACTGCTTTAGACAGAGTTATGCCCATGCTTCTATATTTTGATGAGATAAGCTCACGCCTTTCTCTCTCTGAAACAGGTATATTGTTTCACACTGCATAACACAACCAAAGCAAGAAGTATACGAGAAAAAGACATCCAGTTACATTATGAAATGTAACGGACGACACTCACATACAAAAGTATTACTATCCATACTACAACAAGAAAGTAACAAATAAAAATATTGATTCTGGGGTCTGCATTTATCTGTCAATTGCCATTCTCAGGGCAGATAATGTATCCCTTTCATTTCTTCAATAACGCAGCCACGTGTGTTTTTTTTTAAGTCATTGTTATAAATCCAAAATTTTAAATCACAGACTGTTTGCTGAATGTAAAATCAGCTTCTAGTTTTTATGTTAGAGACAGTCTTTTTTATTTTTCCTCCCAAAAAGTTGTTGTTGTTGTTGTTTAGTCGTTAAGTCGTGTCCGACTCTTCGTGACCCCATGAACCATATTGCGCCAGGCCTTCCTATCTTGTAAAGGTTATTAAATATTAGTGTGTGTGAGACCACCGAGTTTTAAATCCAACATTAGCCGAAGCAAATGTCTACTATTCCTGAGAAGTGTAGTCAAGAGCAGCAGATCACAGCCTTGGGATATTTGTGTACTTTGCTATTTGCATCAACAAGGTCATTTGCTGTTGCCTGGCTGCGAGTTCCATCAGTGTCACAACATTCACAACTTAAGATTGTGTGATCCTGTGGTGAAGGATTTCAAAAAAGATAGGATTACTGTGTAATTGGATTTCTGTTGCCAATAAGAAAAAGATTAAAAAAAAAAAAACTAGATCCAACCCCAACATGGAAGTTTTTCTACATCTGTAATAACTGCGAGGTAACTTATGAAGCACCCAACCCAGGACAGAATGTGTAATCTGAATTTTCTAGAGGTGTAGTGTGTGTTTACCTGGCATGCATCTCTATACAGACAAAATAGTTCTCAGTCTTAGATAAAGAAGCTGCCTCCTTTTGTGCATCAGAGCAAAACGAAACAAAAACAGTTACACAGAATGGCCATGGGGGATACAATTTTAAGACTCATAATCTCTGCTGTCTTCCTGTTTTCAAAATGCAAATCAGTCGTGTCAGCACATGTTTGATTTTAAGGGAAAATTAGGGCAGCGGAGGGACAGGGACACAGACAGACAGACACCAACCCTCTCCCCCGCTCTCTAACTCTTACTTAAGAAAACATATGAAAGCCCAGACAGTTTAAAATTGAAATCAAACCAAGTTTTGAAAGTAACAAGCAGTTTAAAGCTGGGATTTGAGCGTCAGCCACATGTTGCAAATCAGAGGGGTCATGGGAGGCTAATTATTGCAGCCCCAGGATTTGAAAGGCTGCTGAAGCATTTCCACAGGGTGACTAACCCTGGAAACAACTAGGGTGGTGTTTCTCAACCTTAGCAACTTTAAGCTATGTGGACTTCAACTCCCAGAATTCCCCAGCCAGCATGGCTGGCTGGGGAATACTGGGAGTTGAAGTCCACATAGCTTAAAGTTGCTAAGGTTGAGAAACACCAAACTAGGTAATCTGGAACCAGGGGAGACAAACCATCAGTACTTAGGCATAGAGAGTATAATTCCTGAACATGGACATTGATGCAAGTCACATAAAAGCAAAATCTCTACCCTACTAAGTTAGGCTGGGAATTTACGGGCTTGTAACACCTGGGATGTACTTTTCCTTCTGTTCAAATGGAAGGTGAGCAAACTTTCAGATGGAAAATAAAATGCACCCATCTTGATCTTTGTTTCCTAGGAATGCTTGTAAGGACAGGTAGTCCTCAGTTAACGACTGCCCTGTTAGCAACCATTTGAATTTACAGCAACACTGAAAAAGTTGCTTTACAACCGGTCCTTGCACTTACAACCATTGCAGTGTCCCCTCGGTCATGTGATCATGATTTGGGCATTTCACAACCACTGCACATGATCACCATTTATGACCTTCACAGCTGGCTTCCAACAAGCAAAGTCAATGGAGAAGCTGGCAGTAAGTTGCAAATCATGGTCATGTGATGTCACACTTAATGACTGTGGTTGATTCATTTAATGACCATAGCAGAACTGACACTGTAAGTCCAGCATGGTCACATGATGTTTCACTTAATGGCCGTGTCGCTTTGCAACAGAGTTGCCAGCCCCAACTGCAATTGTTAAGTGAGGACTACCTATACCATTAAGCCCAGAGGCATTCTTGTACCCAGCAACTGTAAAATAAATGTATGAAAGACAAGCCAGATGAAGAAAGGTGAATGGAAAGAAAGAAACAACAATGAATAATGTGGGAATGGCCCATTCCGCAACATCAGAAAGGCCACCATTTTCCCAAGGGGCGTTTGTGGTAGTTGGTAGTAGACTAAATGGGTTACAGCTATTAGTGGTCATGGATGAAGGCCCTGATAGAGTGATGTTGAGCTCATGATTGGTGGGGATATTTTGTTCTCCCCTCACTCCTCAGAGATAGCTTCCAACGCAACCAAATGTCAAACATAACCCCTGAGTGAGTGTACAGTATTCCATTTGCCTGGAAGGACACAGAGCACTTGGTTCCCCCAGATGCTTTGGGTGAGAGTGCCCAGCATGCCTCTAGCTGATAACCATAGTGCACTGGGACGGTTCGGTAAAATTGCTGCCCCCAAGGGCAATGGCAATACAAAACAAAATGAAACACAGCTTCAGGAATGTCTCTGAGCAGTGCAGGGAGAGAGAATTGGAAAACTGTGAGGCCAGGAGTTTCCCACCAAATGCAGGTTTAATCCTTGAGGGTAGAACAAAATGTGTGCATTTAGAGTGAGAATTTATGCCAGTGTTGCTCAGCTGGGTACCCTTCAGATGTATTGAATAGTCAACATACCTAGAAAGGGGGGAGTCTGTAGTCCAACCTTCACTAGGTTGAGGAAGGCAGAAGCTCACTGTTTTTGACAACACTCTGAGATTGCTATTCACCAGGATGTTAGTCATAGAAACAAGGGTTCTGAATTCCTATTACACTTTCTCTGTGAACAGGAACTCTGATTTATGCAGCATTCACATCTACCTTAAGGGCTACAGGCAACATTGTTTAAATACATGATTTAAAACCAGTGTTTACCCTTAACAAACCATAGCACATATTTGCATTGATCATTTAGGTACCCGTGGGGCTAAGCTATTGTTTTAATCAGTTGCTTTAATAAGAAGCCAAGGTATGTTGCATTCATAGACCTTGATGTTTAAATTTATATTGGAGTGGCAGTAGAATTTTGCAACTCCTGCAAATAAAACTATTAGATCAGATAATTCATTCATCAGTTTTGACAAAATGTCAATAGCAAACAAAACACTTGAACATTTTTCAAGAATATTTGTCACATTTTGACTATGAAAAAAATATTAAGTTTAAAAGAAATGGTATCTGTTTCCAGAGTTATATGTACCCCTAAAGTACATATAACTTTATGTTATATACATCAACCCCTAAAGTTGTATTATACAACCACACGATTTCAGTTGCTCCAATACTAAACACAATTTTAGACAGGCTTCTTTCTCAGCCTTGTTACATAAAATCCTTTAAAATGAAAACACAATGAAGTGCATCCAGGATCTACTTTAGACAAAGCAGCAGAGTTATTTATTCCTAAAAATTGTGCCATCCCTTGGCATCACACCTGACAGGTCTTATTTTGAAAAGGTCATTTAAAGAGAAGTGAACCACTTTAATCTAGATCTGCTTGCAGACAGAAAAGCATTTGCAGCTCAAAACAATTGGGAATGCCCTGGAAGTTAAAAGGAACATTACCTTCAGCATCCTTTAATAACTGAGAGTCACTTTGGATGCCTCTTGAGCAAATCTGCATCACGATACAATTCTTCATCAACGTGTAACATGACAGTTTTTTTTTTTCCTTTTCCGGAATAAAATGAAAGTTGTTCCTTTATGCTTCTCTTTCTTGCTGGAACCAAACTAATCCCTACTCTTTCATTCTTCTGCTATGGGCTGAACCTGGATACTTACTCCTTATCCAATACTGCATGGCTAGGAAGCCTTTTCCCCTGGCAGTTTGCCATCTCAGACCAGCATGTTATCATTCAGAAGGTGTCCTCACTGATTTCAATTGACTGGATATTGGAATGGGTTCACGTGGGTATACCTAGAGTTTGCCCATAAATAGTGCATATTGAGAGGAAGAAAGTTGTGAGAAAGTACACTGTATATTGGGATAAATTGGGAATGAAGTATGAAAAAGGAAATGGAGATCTTTTTGTTTGCTTAAGTGTGATACTTTATGTGAACAGTTCTTTAGGAATGAAATTGCATTCGAAGCCTTCGCGAAGGGAATGTCAGACGCACGCTCATTCCACCCCTGTTTCTCTGGCACTCGGTTTGCCTGGCAACATAGAGACAGTGAGCCACATCCTTCCAAATGGGTCCAGATTGGATTATGCTGGCATCGTTTCCATTCCTTGGCATGTCTCCTGAAACTTCCTTAGGGAGCTCCTTTGTGGTGACAAATATATGCCCACACCCTGGTGCAGCCAGAGACTACCAAGTTCCATCTGCTTATTATATCAGTGCTAGTTAACTTCAATTTGTATGTAAAAGAGTCTGGAATGGCTCCCTGGATTGCTGATGTCACAGAGTGTCTGGCGCAGTGTGGGGCAACCACATGTTTATGGCATAAGTTATGATGAAGATTAGCTGCAACAAATGAGGGAGTCCTAATGTTTTCCATCCACAGTACTGAAGCATGTGCAGTAGAGGCTATTTATAGTACCCAGAAGGAACTCCCATTCAGCTGAAACAGAGCTCACATCCTCAGCACTGAAAATACGCTGGCTTTACAATAGCCAGTTCCAGACAACAAGAACAAAATTGTTGTGCAATTTAAGGAACATAACTGAAAGAAAGTGGTATAATTTTGGTTCCTGGTGACATCAATTTTGGCTTTTGATCCTTTTGAATCCTCGGATGTTATATACAGTCATTCAAACTTTCTTTGGCATTAAGTTCAAAAGAGAAGAGAATGTTTAGAACATTTCTCTTCTGGGAAGGAAGAAAGGCTCTATCAGAGGCTACGAAATTTCCAGATTGGAAGGCATAAGATGTATCAGAGTGAAATTATTAGAATTCTGTAATTAAAACCTATCTAATCTGCTTAGGAAGGTCTATAGCACAAACTTGATAGTGATGAATGGGCCTCTGAATACTGCACATCTAGTCTCTACACATCTAACATGTTATCACTCAGTTTTACCAATGTTTGCGTAGAAAATGTTTTTTGTGGAGCGTGCCAATGTAATAATATTGGTGTTGGTATATTTTTAAATTGTTCTGTTCTCTTACCTGATTTTGCACATAACTGTTTGTTTCACTGAAGTCACACTAAACCTGTAAGAGTTAAAGGAAGTGTCTTGAACTGAACATGTGTTTCTTATGTTTGGAGACGGGGTTGATGTTCATTAATCTTATTAGTGCATAATGAGGCTTTCTATGAGTAGTACTTTTCATGTTTGCCCAAATAGAACAGCAAGCAGTGAGCTTAATTTTCATTGAGTTTGTTTTTCCAGTGAAAGGTAATATTTGGGGGGAGCCAAATGTTTTCTCTGATCCCCAGATTACTTTTTTTGCTGCAAATCTGACATTCCTCTGCCTCTGTTGGCAAAATCCTCACCAAGAAAGTTAAGAACATGACTATTATAACACTATGTGCTGCAGCTCAATTTTTTGCATCCAGCTTTTACAACAAGGGTGTGAAAGTAGATTTTTATTCTTTCTGTCCCTGCAGAATGCTTGAAAGAAATTAGGCAAAGAGGGTCAGGACCTGGTCTGTCCATCAGTCTGTCTGTTCATCAGCATGCTAACTCTCTGAAAACAGAAGGGGGACCAAATTTGGTGTGTTGGGAGACATTGACAAAAGAAAGATCAGCTTTGACAATGGGCCAGATCAGTATGGAAAAATATTCCAGAAATAACTCCCCCAGTGCATCTCTATGGGAAAAGCTTCTGGAAAGCAACTCAGAATGTTGCTGATCGTTCCAGTCTAAGCTTTCTTGTGTCCCACAAGACACAAGTGTGGCCAGAAAGATGGCTACAGATGAATCCATGCTTCCCAGTGCAAATATAGACACACAAACTCACACTAGTTTGCACGTACCTGATTAGACACACACACAACAAAATGCACACACCCTGATTAGTACCTGGGGAGAAAAAGCACACACAAACATGGGAGCAACATGTTACTTCATTGCATAGAAGAAACCCAGGCACCTTATAAGGTCATTGCTGGTAAAGGGGTTGGAAGGAATCCCAAAAACTGTGCTCCACATGCTTTCCCTGCCTTGTTAAAACATCAGTGGCAATTTAAAATAAAATGATTTTTTTTTTCATCCCTCTTTGGCCGCCTGTTTAAAATATCAATGAAATTCGAGCAGGGAGGTCTTCAGGCAAAATACCTTAGTGCTAAAATTGTTACTGGACTCCAACCTATGGATACTGGAGAGGCAAGATTTGCATTCGCTATTAGGTGCGGCGGGGTGGGGGGAGCATTTCTGTCTCCTACTTCAGCCTGAAAAGCTCTCAGAATGATTTACATTATAATAAAATCTAGACAGTCCCAGTACTTGGGTTTATCATCTAAAAAGATGCAACACTGAAAGACGAAAACAGAGAAGGAAAAAGAAAACATGGTAACTTGGACACTAGTTTTTAATGTTTTAAGATGACTCCCTACGGTGAACAGGGTCTACTCAGAGAAGCCCAGAAGATGCCACCCTCTTGGAGCAAATGGAACTGTTCCTCTTGCTCACCAAAGGGTTGGTCCAGATGGTTCTTGTTAGCTGGCTACTGCAACACTAAGGAGAGAAAGCTGCTCTGCACTGCCTACGTCATTCTTACAGGGCAGTGGGGCTTGGTGGACTGACTCTGTGTGAAAGGGGGAGAGATCCAAGCCAGATGATAATGCCTCAAGGAGCAAAGATGGCAGTTCTGCTTGCTCTTCCCCTCTTCCTCCACTCAGGATAGTTGGTCCCAAAGACATCTGTGAAGAGGAATGAAGATTGTGGACCGAACCTACCTAAGCAATTCATTCCACTGCATGTCTGCTTGTTGTTTCTAAGATGCAGTAGGTCATTGGCAGAAGTCCCTGGGCTATTGTTTTGCATCAGTATTTATCAGAATACATCCGCAAGATGTGTCCTGAATTTCTAGTAAGCTTCAGAGTGATTCCTCTAATCTAAAAGTCTGCCCATCCCTGCAACAAGATCAGTGCACAAGAGTAACTTTTAGAGTAGCAAGGCAAAAGATGCCTATTAGATTTTCAGTATGAAGGGATTTTCTTGCTTCATGGAGAAGTATTCATGTCTGTGATTTCCACACCTGCTATTTGAAGTAATACAATTCTGGAATAGTTTTACTACTTCGTGTAGGCTAGGCCTGACCTATTAGCTTGAAGCATTTTTGCTGATGTAATGATACACCACTTGGATTTGATTTTGACCCCACTTGGGGGCAAAATTTTAGTTTCATGGCAACCATACAACACTGTGGAATCAGATGATGGTTCTATGATAATTTTCTCTAAAAAGACAATGAAGATAGTGTGTGGAAGATTATGGAGACTAATTCTTTTGGAAAATATCTTCTTCCTATCCCCCACCTCTGATTCTGGGAGGAATTCTTTTACACCTTGAGAAAGAGGTAGGAGACCAAGTGACTTTTTTGTAGGGAGTAAATACCAATTCCTCAGTTCTGCTTGGCAATAGTGCTATACAAAACACAATTAAAACTGCTTTTCTGTAGAGCTCTCAAGGAGTGAATGTCACCACTGTTTCTGAACTGCAAGTATGTTATCAAGCATGTTTTTATGAGACAGTTGGTATTGTTATTCTTATTTTTCTTGGATACTGATTATTGATCTATTGATTTGATCATCATTGGTGATTATTTTGTTTTGATTGCTTTATTACATTAGTTGTAATCTGCTTAGAATTTTTGATTGATGAGGCCTACAAATGTAGTAAATAAATAAAATTCATACAGAAATTGCCAGAAACATAAGCTTTGGAGGTAATGATTTGAAGCTGCCATTTAATACTTATTTTTCTCTTTTGGTACAAATGTTATGGCTATAGAATAAATTCTTAATGGCATTATACTGTACAGTGGAAAGTTGCTGGAGACTCAGTACAAAACCTTGAAATACTGAGAATTAATTTGTAGTGTATTTTATTAAGGGTATTATTATTATTATTATTATTATTATTATTATTATTATTATTAGATTTTTTTCTGTGTTATTGCCTCCAATTTAAATCATCCTCAGAGTAATGAGGAAAAAAAGGTGATGAAATGATGCCAATGCCATGTTCCATTTGGATTTACATAGCCCCCTTGTGCTCTGTGGTCAATTTTTGCAGAAGCCTGTTGAAGTTTTGCTTGATTGGAGAACATGAAATATGTTCCGCAGATGCAATCCCTAGCACAGAGGATGCAACTTTAGGATGTATGTATGTGCAGACCTTATAGCCATTCCATTCTGTTAACTCTGAGTGGTGTACAAGTCCCCAGTACATAACTGGGTTAAACCATACAATCAAGTAAAACAATGACTAAAAGTATTTCTATGTAACCAGGAATCAGGTCTAAAAACATTCACACTCTCCCAGTCAAGAGGCCATTAAAACAATCCAGCCTCCCTAGCTTGATGGAACAGCAAGCTTTTCACCAGCTTCCTAAAAGTTAGAAAGGATACTTGAAAACTATCCACCTTCCTAGTAGGACATACTTATGCCAGAGCAATAATTGGTCTAAACCGGTTTCCTGCACCGATATGTTCTTTTGCCTCTCCTGTTTTTTTGTTTTTGTTTTTAATACTTCCAACCTCTTGAAGTGTAGAAAGCCTTCAAGAATTTGGAAAGAATTCCAAAAGAACATCAGGTAAATCAGGGCATACTGAATATGAAATACATGAATAAATCAGTTGTTATAGAATACTCTATTAGAGTTGTGAAATAAATCAGCTTTAGATTTCAGTGGGAGCAAAAAACAGAGTATGCTACAGTGGATTTCATCTTTGCACCGATAAGTAATAATAAATAGAGTGTAAGTAATAAATAATAAATAGGTTGTCATGTTCTGCCCCAAAAGTTATACTTAGGGAAGATGCATCAGTATTATTGTGGTAGCGGTTATTTGTGTACTCCTTTTCTTTCAAAAATCATCCAGAGCAGTGGCTAGAAGAGGAGCACAAGGAAAATCCAGGGCAATATTTGTAAACAGTGGTAAAAAGAACAGTAAAAAAAAAAAAAAAATTAAAGTCCAGTTTATTGCTGAAAAACCATTCCAAGCCATTTATCAAAACTAAAACATAATCACCATTTCAGTAGTAAAGACAGCTTCTCCTGAGACCAATGTTATTCTGCAAAATCCAGGACAAGCCTGTCTTCAGATTCCATCTAAACTTAAAAAGTATATAGGCCAGGAGTACTCCCCCCGCCCCAGGTGGGAGGTGCATAACCAGGATACCACCACTGAAGAAGTACACCTCTGATTCACCATACAGTGAGCCATTGGTGGGTCCACAGAATCCTTTCCATCTTAGCACATGGCCTGGCTGATGTTGGAGAGACAGTCTTTCAGATTTGGTTCCTGAGCGGTTGACTGTCTGCCAGCACTCGGATTGGGCCCAATAACTTGTCTGAGAGTTGTATTTTTAAAAAATGCATGTCAGGGCAGTTGTGTTTTTAAAAACCGTGTTTTATAGAAAGTTCAGTACACAAATCCTGGAATATTAAAGAAAGATAAGAATTACAACAAATGTTGATTTTTCCAGTGTTGGGTTCTACTGGCACAGACCATATTTAGACTGATCCATTCATTCCTATGCCGTATGTGTGTCTTGACTCCTGGAGACTGCCTGGACAAGTCCCTGCAGTTTTCTTGGCAAGATTTCAGAAGGGGTTTGCCCTTGCCTCCTTCCTAGGGCTGAAGGAGAGGGACTGGCCCAAGGTCACCCAGCTGGCTTTGTGCCTAAGGTGGGACTAGAACTCACAGTCTCCCGGCTTCTAGCCTGGTGCCTTCACCACAGCACCAAACTGGCTTTCCTTTGCTGCCCATGCCTAATTTGGAGTAGAATTTAAGGGACACATTCTTCCTAGCTAATGCTTTACTGCACAGCCTTGCTAGTGAACTTAAGCTGTAAGTCACCTAATTCAGGATTTTGAAGGATATTGGTTTACCCCCTTCTTATCCCAACAAACTGAGCAAACTCAGGGAGGCAGTGAAGGACAGGAAGGCCTGGTGCAATATGGGTCATAGGGTCATGAAGAGTCAGACATGACTTTAATGACTTAACAACAACAACAAAGTCCCAACAAAGTCCATTCATCAACAATGACCATCAAATAAGTTGGGCTTAGGCTCAAGCATTTTTCTTTGGCTACAGGGCTAGAATGCCAGATCCCAATCAAATATGCCTGGAGGTAGCCTGGATATGGACAATGGTTCCTTTTATTTTTCAGACATGGAGTTTCATCAGCTTCAACTATTTTGATCTAACACAGTCCGGTACAAAGCAGAATTCCTAGCAGGAATCTGGAAGGAATACAACAACAGAAGGCATCCACCATATGTATCTCTGGCCACTATAGGTGCTCCATTTGGAAAATCTACCCTTCCTTAAAATGTCTTGCCCTCCTTATTATTATACATTAAATAAGATACAGAATTTCCATGGAATTTCTGCAGCACCAATAAAAAACATCTGCAACTACATTTTAAAAAAAATCTTCCTTTTCCTGTATTTCTCTAAACTTAAGCTCCTGCTGCTGTTATGTCAGAATTAATAAGGAAAGACAAAAGTGGATGGCCCCATTTCTAGCAGTATTTCATTGACCTAATGATGAAATGTCCTTCTACTTTATAGATAAGCATATGAAAGACATCCTCTCCCAATGCTGAACGTTAACATTTCTTCTTTTTTGGCAGGGGGAGTGAAATGAGTGTTCGTGATTGTCCTAAAAGATATATTTTAACAATTGTGTTATTTTTTCTTTTCACACACACACACGGAGCTTATTCAGTGAGTTACTAATATACTGATTAGAACCAGACTTGCTAGAATTATGAGTCAAAATCGGAACAGCAACTGCTGTGCAAAGGATGTAAAGGGAATAAAATGAATGGTGCATTAACTTCCAACCACTGAATATTAATCAGCATTTCACAAAAAAGAAAATACAGAAGCTGCCACACTAAATATTTTTAGTGCTTATTGACAGTCTTGATTCCTTCATCACTCCCCTCACGCACACACATACACTTTTGTTTTGGCTTCCAATCTGGATTCTAAAGAAAGTACAGATGAAAATCTACTTTTAAAAAATGGGGCAGGGGGTATACTTTTAGAAAATAATGCACAGTGTTGGAAAGTTGTATCTCACAAAATGCTTTATACCAATCAAAGCTCTGTGTCCCTAACCAGAAACATTCCAAGCCCCAAGGTAAACAGAAATCTAAACTGGAATATGGAAAAGCACTTGGAAAAAAAATGAATGCACATAGTGACTCGTTCAAAAAATAAACTTCCTAACTACTTAAAAGTAAAAATGTACTCAGTGTTTTGCAAACGTTTGCTAAATGTAATTATGACATATTCTGCTTTTAATCAGAAACAAGCATAAAGTCCTTATCACTAAGCTATCCAAGATTTATGATGTGCATGACATCAAGCTATACTTTTTTCTCCTTCAGAATTCTGGATGTTTCCTCAAAATCAGAGGATGGCAATTTTTCTTTCCATATGGATTCCTACTCGTTAATCTCTGCCCGTTGAGATCAACAAAGACCAAACTGTCATCCTTGTCTATTCAAGTCAAACTGGGCCATATTGTAAATCGTAGCATAAACCAGTGTATAATATTGTGGGATTTGAAAGTTGTCCTGTTATAGGCCGCTTATAATCTGTACGAACATATAATAAATTCTAGTTCAGTAAAATAATGTTCCATTGATTTTTTATTTTTATTTTTTTGGTCAGTCGGCGAAATTAAGCATGTTTCAAACATATTTAATTGAGGAACTTAAAAGTATGCAATACAAGTAGAACAGGTTCATAGACATTTAAAAATTTTGTACAATAAAGCATTACATCTGATATAAAAGCTGTCTCAAAAATATGGTAGAATTTAACTAACTACATTGCACCTTTTTTATAATATTTGGTTATCGATCCATTTCATGAAATATTGAAATAGAAATGAATTCTATTCTAGAACTCAGTGAAGAAGAAACATATTCTTTACAGACTTCCTACTGCAGTGATCCAGCATCCATTGGTTGCTCCAGTTACAATGCCTTTGAAGGTAGAAAGATCTTCTAGGTGGAGGCAATTTTGCTATTCATTTCACTCATTAGCATAGTGTTTTATGAGCTCTGTTAGCTGTGTTAGCTAGCTGACCTGGTCTAGTCACCAAATCTTATGTGTAAGGTCAGCAAGTTAATTCCTTATTCTTCCACTTGAACAGAAACAATATTTTTAAAAAAAAAGTTTTTAAGAGTTTGTAAAAGCCAAAGAGATATGCCATAGGTCCTTAATGACTAGAGCAGGGACCAATCTTAACTGTGGGAACAGCATTTGGAAGTAATGAAAGAGGAGGTTCTTTTAACTTCTGTAGCAAAGCTATTCACAAAAAGGCCTTTCCTATGCAGCCATTGCACATCACTGAAGATCCTAGTAGTAGCACTGTCCATGCACGCTCATGTGTGCGGAAACAATCAGGAAAAGCCTTCAGAGCAGCTTCATTGGACCTTCTGGAGGACGCAGATGCTTTAGCACTTCAAAAACAGATGTTCTGCTTATGATAATGTGCTTTATGAAGTGATCATTTCAAAGGCTTTGCTTAACATTAATCCTATACATTCTTACTCAAGAATTAACTTCCACTGATTTCAGTGGAACTTACTTCTCCATAGACTTTTGCAAAGCTTCTAATGCTACTTCGTTTCAACCAGGTTCATACAGAATACCCCTCTGAAGCTGCTTCATGTCTCCTTGCCTCCTTTCTGAGGCATCCTTTGGTAATCCCAATAGAAGGGAATAGTTTTAACATGACACAAAGCATCTTGTTGAGGCAGATCATACCACTGCTGTACTTGGACTAGGAAATGATGTTGCCTCCCAAGCCAAAGCACCTTCCCAAGGCAACTTACAGCTGCTTCCCACACTCCTGCTTACAAGTATAAGAAAGCAGGCTTGCAGACTGAATATCTCTGACTTCCGTTTTCAGTTTTTGCCTTCTTAAGTGAGAATAATAGCCTAGGGAAGAGGTTTATAATTTCACCGGGGAATGGGAAAGCCTAGCCGGGTCTCAGTATTTAATTTTCACACACACACACACACAAAAAACCTGCAATGAAACCATTGTTCAAATAATCTCATCACATCCTTCATTTAAAATCGCCTTTTGCAATGCTGGCATGTAAGAAATATGCAGAGCGTTTTCTACCTACGCTCAACTCTGAAAGAGACCAGGAGCTAAAGTTGTATAACTGGATATCTGAACTTCTGAAGGCTTCTGTAGCCAAGACAACGAAATCGCTTCCCTTGCCAGCACAACTGTCATTCTTCCCAATGTGCCGGAATTCATTTGTTTTCATTCATTCCTTATCATGTTACCTGCATTTGAGTCATTGCTCAAAATATATTTAGAGAAGAAAAAGTGGTCGGTTTTCAGGAAATAGCAAGTTCTTTTTTTAACTGAGATAGAAATCACTTGGCAAGAGATGACAAAATACTTTAAGTTTTCTTTCAGTAGTTAGAAAACCAAGTCCCAGGGAAAGTAAGCTAGTTGGTGAAGATAATAATACAGGAATAAAACTTTTCAAAGAAAAATAAATATATTTCCCTGTGGCTAATCTGACACAGTATGCATCTGCTATTTAATAAAGACAGATGGGACTGTCTTTCATAAATTATGCTTTGTTACATACAGTGAAAACACTAATTAGAAAACAACAATTATCAGGAAAATATTAAGCTTTACCTTAACCAGTATGCTAACTTGATACACATAGCATTTTTTTTCACCTTTGGAGCATTTATACAAACAATCTCCCCCTTGCAGAGTGAAGTAATGCAACTTTGCCAGTGTGACATGACCATTCCACTAATTATGGACCCAATTTGGCTCTTGTTCAAGGGGAGGTTTTCTGATAAGAAAACTTTATGAATAAAATGAATGAAATTTGTGAACACACAGTTATGAATTGACCCTACATTTGTGAGACATCCATCCATCTTCATAAACACCTTTTCTTTCTTGCAGTAAGCCATTCTCAATTTCTATTATACAGAGGCAGATAGTAATCACTACTGTTATTCAAAGGAATGGTTCTCTTCTTATGGGGTGCAGAAATAAAAATGATCATGAGGTACCAAAACCCGCACTCACTGCTGACATCTAGTGGTCATCTGGATTCTTGCAGCCATACTTATATACACCTACGTATGTTCTTAGGACAAGAAAAAAAATAAAAGGATTGGAGACCCAGCTATTAATTTCCATAAACATTTCCATATTTAGAAAGGCAGTAACTTCTCCAATGTAGCAAATCAAGTGTATTATTTCAATATGAACATGAATTCTCTATGTTTTAAATCAGAACTGCATTCATTATATCTTTTAAATCAATGTTCATAAATGGTAGGAACCACGCCTTCCATTTTATATTTATTCCCAAGCTCTCCATAAGTGAGGATATCATACCATCTTACACAGTGGCTGATTAAAATAATTTTATTAGTCATGTGCAGAAAAAAAAATGGCCAGACATATTTCTCAAATAAAGGTATGGTGAAAGTGGAAATTTACTCGTTATTTTCTACATTCTGCAGAGCTGGAGAAAGGCTGTAACAGGGATGGGCAATTTTTGGAGGCCAAGGATCACACTTTAAAATTATTATGAGAAATCCCAAGGTCTTTGGTGGCAATATCACTGGAGGAGCAGGGCTGAACTTTTCATTCCTCTTTTCTCTGTGGGGTTGGCAGTTTAAGGGAAATAAGTAGTAACAAAATGAAGGTTAAGTCAAGCAAAAGCTTAATGCCTTCATTTTGCTTGTTTTCATTTTAAAAATGAGTAGTGCCACTGAGCATTGGCAGAAGAGGGGTTGGGGCAGCTGCCAAAAAAGGGCTTGAATTGGTACGATATATAAGGGTGTCTCTGAACCGGTTCAGACTTGAGTAAATCTTTCTCAGGTGGAATCCCCATATATCTGGAATGAATGTGTAATCTCATAGCTCTCAAAATATGTTTCCAGACAGTCTTGAAGCCTCACATTTTTATTTGATTGCCTCTGTGTGGTAGAAAGAAAGAAAGAAAGAAAGAAAGAAAGAAAGAAAGAAAGAAAGAAAGAAAGAAAGAAAGAAAGAAAGAAAGAAAGAAAGAAAGAAGAAGGAAGGAAGGAAGGAAGGAAGGAAGGAAGGAAGGAAGGAAGGAAGGAAGGAAGGAAGGAAGGAAGGAAGGAAGGAAGGAAGGAAGGAAGGAATTTGCATCAGGCACTCTAGTCCTGCAACACAAAATAATACATCTTCTTGAAAAGGCATATTAAATTATCAGCAATAATTCTATATTCACTGGGAAGTAATCTCCAATATAAGAGGATACATTCTCCAAAGCCTTCTGTGTTGAATTTAGAAGCCCTCAGATTTTTAGCTCTCCATCTGTTTCCTTGCTGGGAAAACAGATAAGTGCCAGCTGGCTTTCTTCTTCTCCTTCTCCTTCTCCTTCTCCTTCTCCTTCTCCTTCTCCTTCTCCTTCTTCTAACTGATGTGTTTGTTTGTGTGTTTGTTTTTCACAGAAAGCAATGCTTTTTATCCATTATTCCATGGATGTGGTCCAGCATTTAACAGAAACAAACTGCACACTCATATATACAGCAATCCTTAGGTGTCAGACGATTGAAGTTTTTGATCTGAACATTTTTAAATAAGAAACATATGTTCAAAATAAATTCTGCCTGTGGAAAGCTGCTGTTTGTAAAATCTAGTAGGTGGCTGCACTTAAGCATCTATGTGGAAGAGGCACATTGGTGTAGATTTCAATAGTACTTTTTCTATCACTTGGCTGTGGCCTTGTCTAGAATTATGAATTCATTTATTGTGGAACAAACAACCCACACCAACCACTCAGGGATGCCATTTAGGAAAGGCGAGGGGAAATGTGTCATCTACTCATTTATCCCTCTGCAATATTTCAGACCACTTGTGATTTCTGCTCAGAAACACCTATATCTCTGGTTACACTTTTTTTAAGTAACCACAAACGATATACTTCTTCACATTTTTTTTCTTTTATGGCAATTGAATATTAAATCCGTGTAAGAGTAGCTCTTGAATTTTGCTGTGAATCATGAGTCTCAAATGTCCTTGCTTCCCCTGCTCAGCTTGTGCTGCTCTGACTGCACCCACCTTCAGCATCAGTTCCCATCTCCTGTTTACCACATACATCATAGGCTTTCATTCATGCCCTAGTACATTAAGGGTGTGAAATTCTAGGTTCACAGTCCAGATTTGCTAAATATAGGTTTGCTAAAAAACAGATCCACTGAGATCAGTGGAGATGATTCCCAGGAAGTTGGATCTTGGCATTGCAGTCCTAGTCTCTTGTACAGTGCCAGGCCAAGTGGAATTGAATGCTGCTGCCTAAAGCGTGGCTTTAATAATGACAGCTCCTGAGCCCCTTAAAGAAGAATCAGAGATAAAGGGCTCTTCTTCAGAGCCAAGAAAGTATTATCCACTAGCAAAAACAAAACAAAAAACAAAACATACTGGAATAACATTTGCTGCCTCTCCTTGTGTTTCCTAACCTGCCACAGGTATTATGTTGGCAAGTGGGACTGTCCTTATATGTAGCATACAGGGACTGCTGGATTCCCCCAGTTTTCTTCCTCCTACCTCCCACCAAATGTCTCTAGCCAGAGGGAAAACAGCCTTAATCACTGCCCTTATCATGGGCTAGAACAGGGCAGAGAGGCAAGTTTTGACAAATGGCTTGACCCACAGGTTTAGACATATGTCAAAACTCACTCAGCTTCTTTGCAAATGGTTTGTGTCAATGCTGTTGAGCTCCCTTTGAATGCATTCACTCAAAATGCTTGTGCAAAACCAGAATTGATCATTGAGCTCCTTTGGGACATAGTTTTAGTGCTATCCCAGAACAGCATTAAAGCTGTGTTCAAGAGCAACCACACAACCACTGGTAGGCACAGGGAGGGTTGCACCATGAAGCAGTAGAGAGATGGCTCTCTCCTGCTTCACTGTGCAGTCCTTGCCCTCCACTACTATTGCAGTTCAGGCTGATTAGGTCTCTAAGCCAGGAATCATCTGGGAGATCTGGTGGACATAAGGGACAAAAGCCAGTCTGAAAGAATTGGACTCTCCTGTTGCCCAAAGCTGGAAGATGTATCCAGGGGCTGGCAGGAGGAGGCATGTCCTCACTAGCCTAATATGGACAATAGGTGCTGGGCTGATCTCACCCAAGGAATCACTTGACTGCAACACTGACTGAGTAGTTGGTGAAGCACATCAGACAGCACCCACAACAAAACAGTCATGACTGGTCGTCTGCTTAAAGGAGAAAAATGCTTTAACACTGGAACATTTTAAATTGCCTCCATTATGGGCTGGGAAAAACCCTAATGCAGATATAGAAGAATATTTAAAGTACTTTGATTTATACCCCATATCTCCAAGAAATCTTTTGCTACAGGCACTGTAAACAATAAATCTACTAATTCAGATCTACTATCCATGATTTCCTTTGCCTTTCATTTGTCTGACCTCTGCGCTCAAATGAATGGGATCCACCTTTATGAATTCACATCATAATGCTGAGTTCTGAAATATGACCACTTTGCTTTCTAATGTCTTTAAAAAAAAAAAGATTCAAAAGCATAAATCTAGAGATCCTGGCATGAAGATCGCTTCTTGAAAAAAGTCTAAAGCATCTGACTGAATGTTCACTGGTGAAAAAGAATAATATGTATTTGTGCCATTATAGTAGGAATATTCAACTTTTTTTAGATCAAAGGTCACATTTGGCTTGTGGGTGGTAAATTAGGGACCATACTATACCAAGTAGCTAGGGCCATAACCAAAGTTGGGTTTAATCAATGTTTTAGCTAATTATAATTACATTGGTTAAATCCATTTAATACGATTACTCTCTCATAATTAACAATTTTCTCCTTCTAGCACATTAAATATTACAATATGTAATCAACTTTTGGAGATACTCTAGAGGCCATGGCCAAGACCTCTGAACAGCTCTGGTGCCCAGATTCTGCACCTGCAATTTAGAATGTGTTCAGCAGTGACTAGGAGTTAGGGGTATCCTCAGTTATTCTAGTGATACCTAGGGGTTTCACCAGACACTAAATCCTATATGACCTAATGATTCTAAATGTCCTTCATCTGAGACAAGCAAAGTATGTAATATAGTTTTAGAACCCTAGCAGAAAACTAATGAAGCAATTACATATGGCAAGGATGAATAGAACCTATTTGACAAGAATAATCTCCTACATCCTGCACTATTTATAGTATGCTTAACTCTTCCCTATTTTTATACTGGATATTGGGAAGCTGAAGAGAGCAGTAGGGTTGGAATCTATTTTTATTAGGGGAAAAAGATCAGTATGTATTAGGCAAAGTGCCAGTAGCCATAGAAATTTAAGATTTTTCCATCTCCATTACAAGTTGAAATAAAACTTTCATATAAAACTGAAATGAAAAGGCACATTATTATCCCATTTCGTAATGTTTGCCTGGAAGTCAAACTTAGGAATTCATCCTTTAATTATTTTTTTTTCTTTTTGCAAACATTTTGATACACTGAGCACTATAAATTTTCTTTTCTTTTTTGCCATGCTTCTGTAACTTTAATTGATATTACCTTATCATTTACTAGGGCCAACACTAAAGTTTCTTCTAATAGCAAATTATCTGGAATTTTCAGCAGAGTTTTCAGAATGGACATCTCAAGAATGAGGACTATAACATCAACTCTGAAATTTCTGTCCACAGAAATCTGACATCTATTTATTTTTCTAACCTCCTCATGACACTCTTTACTAAGGTTTACTTAGGTCTTCCCACCAGCTCTCCACTTTCTCCTTCATTTATTGCCAACTCCCTGCAAGGTCCTCTAGAATGCAAGATCAGAACCAAATACCATCACTTTCCTGAGCTCTTCATCACAGTGGGAAAGCCAGCAGTTGATGATCAGGACCTAGGGCTGCCTCACAGATGCATACCCACTTGTGAATACACAGGCACAGAGAAACTTTGCCAACTCTTTTTTCAGTGAACGAAATCACATGTGGCCATCAAGATGTTCTCCTGATTTCTGAAAATATAGTAACAGCAGCCACTGTGGTATTCAACGTGACTTTTGACTGATCAGACTGCATCCTTGGTATTTTAACTATCTTTTGCATTGCTCCCAAGCTACAATCAACTGCTTCTCTTATCATTTTTAGGAAAGGGATCAAGAGCTTCCTCTTCAGCCATAGTTTCTCAATTTGAGTGAGTTAATATTGATTTCAGTGGCTTCTAATCAGAATTGATGTGTTTTATTAACTGCTTTGCATGCTGTGGGAGCAGATATATACCAAATGGATTATACTCTAATCGATGGATTATACTTTCTGTATTAGACAGGAAAGTTTTATGCTGCATGTTGTTGTTGTTGTGATAGCTGCTCAGAAAACAATTCTCTTCAGCTTCTATAACTTGAGAATATAGACAGAATATAAGGCTCTTTTAGGGCCATCAATTGTTTGCTCAATCTTTGACCTTCCTTATCGATTAAATTGGTTGGGGTTCAATCCATGATTACAAGAGGTGATTAACATGACATTCTTCAGTGGATGTCTTCCCACTTGCTTAAAGGAGGCAGTTAGATGTTTCATCATATTATCACTTAGAAATGGAAAAAATAAGTTAAAGATAAAGAAAATTAACCCATGCATTAACTTGATGCATTTTAGTGTCAGAATGCTGGCTCTGCCGCAAATTCTAATATTCTCCAAATAATAACTAATATTGCATAAATGTGGTTTTACATCAACAGCACTGACTTCTAATGCACTTTCACTCCAGGTGTTAGTTACCAATTACAGTGAAAAGTCTGAGAGAGAACTTTCCTCTATTTTGCAACACTGGAAGGAGTATATATGAAATGTAAGTGATAAACTTTGGGGTACAGTGGCCTGGAATATCACAGTCTTATCTTGAGACAGACATGGATTTTCACCTAAGCATTCAGATTTTTTAAATTATTATTATTTTAAATTGAATCATAGCATTGAAAGGAGTTATTTAGACTCTCAGGTCCAACCTCCTGCTCATTGCAGAAATCCAATTAAAAGCATCCCAGATTGACGTCCATCCAGCCTCATCTTGAGCCCATTCACTGGAAAGAAGCTTGTTATCCTGCTACCTGGTTCCACTGTTCAGCTCCTCTTACTGCTAGGAAGGTTTTCCTAATATTCAATAGATTCTATCTTTCTGAAACATAAGACCATATTCTACATCCTGCCCTCTAGGACAACAGAAAACAGACCAAGGTCTTTTTCTGTAAGAAACTCCTTAGGGTGGTGAGTAGGACAGCATAAAAATCCTATGAATTAACAGTCTCACTGGGCCCTCTCCCTGCTCGACCTCCAGTATGTCTTCAGTCTTCCCACCGTCAGGAATTCTGAAAGAACTGATTTCCAGGGATGATAGGAAGAGGTTTCCAACTGAATTTTCCCCCTTTGGTCCAGAGCCCTTTTCTCATCCTTGAAAGGAAACTTTAATCAATATTGTGGCCCAAAGCCCTTCAACTAGATGTATTAAAATGACTGTTATGCTATATAAAAGATAAAATAAATATTTTGGTGATTCTTCATAAAGAGCTTGACTATCTAAATATTATTTTTAAATAATATTTGTTTTTATCGTACTGCTAGCAATGAAAAATAAAATAAGATATTTATTCACATTTGGTAAATAAGTTGTTTAAAAGAAAAAAAGAAAAAGTGTGATATATAGATTACCTAAGAAACACCAATCACTAAAAAAGTGTGGAAAGGAAACTGTTTTCTACATATAACTGCCAGACACTGGGGTATGAATTTTATCTTAATAAGATCAATATTCAGGTAAGGAACAAGCTAATGTTCAGTCAGCAAAATTATAAGGATACTTCAGGGTTAATATATATGTAGTTCAGAACATCTCAATTATTATGGAAAAAGCATAAACAAAAATATTTTTAAAACTCCTTTATCCCTCCAAGCTTGGTAGAAAGATGAAATTTCATAAAACCATCATTTCCTTAGGTTATTGTGCTAGCCATAGCTGATCAGCTGATGCTATCAAGGCTGTCTGTGAAAATTTGTATCTCTGGGGTTCATTTCATCTTTCTTAGTTGTAAAATTCACATTTCGTTTTTATACCAAAGGGAAAAATGTCTTTCAGCTTTGTCATTAGAATGAAAGAAAAACCCTAGACCTGTTGGATTTGATTTCCCTTCTGCCCTGTTACAGGTAAAGTTACAGCTTATTAATATCATACACTTCAGAAAAAGAAGGGGGAAAATGGCAGGGGGCTCATTTGCTCCCTCTTTTTCTCTCCCTTTTCTTCTTCTTTTTTGATACATACTTCCTTCCGTTCCTCTCAATCAATTAGTGGGCAAAGACTTCCGAAAAGCTTTTTCCTTCCTAACCTTTCACAGGCTTTTGCAGTAATGACCCTGGAGAGATCAACCTGGACCTTTGTATGGGGTTTGTTACCCTCCCAGGGCGCTGTAAGGTGACCTTCCCGGATTCCCTCTCTTCCTTTCCTACCTCCTCCTGCAGGTCTTGCCTTCTCAGGAAGGAGGGAGAAGGGGAGAGGTAATGTTCTCAAAATGGCTAGATCCCCCTAGATAAAGTTTCCTCTCTGGTACAGTTTCAGATTGAGGATACGTGCAGAGAGAGCAGAGACTCCTGCTTTAATAAGTAACAGCTCGCCTTATATACCTGAAGACATGATGGGAAAACACTTTCTGTTTTTAATTTCTACTCTCTGCCCTTTAATTTCTAGACTGTGGTCCTCTCTCTACAATACCTTTAAGTCCTGAAGTCATATTTTGGGATCATGCAGTTGCTATAAAAAAAAAAAAAAAAAACGAGGAGGAGGAGCAGGAGGAGAAGCAGCTTAAGTGTAACACTTCTTTGCTCCTTTTGGAAATCTCCAGTAGCTATGGATGATGCCTTTTGCCACCCATTCTTATCCTTGGCATGCATTTCAAAATCTGAAGAAAATTGTGGTTTGATAGTGCCATTAAGATCACAACTATTTTGTTTGTTTCATTTTAGGTTTTTCTATTTAAAAAACAGGATGTATTCCTAACTAGGGAGTAAAGGCCTGTATGAGCCCATGTTACTGACATTCTAAATTTAAAAAAGAAATACCTTTAATTTTATCAAAATAGTAGCACTGTTGCTTCCAATCACATTTCAGACAACAACAGGCCAGTCAGGAAAGACTATAATCTTCTGGCTGGTCAATACATAGTCTAAGTCATAAGGTGTTTGGGCTTTTGAGGGAGATGACATAACATGACATGTGAACCCAGCTACTGTGCCTCAAAAGCCATGATTTATGGCTTAAATACATAGCTGACCCAAGCTATTGAGGCTTATTCAATAAACCTCAATAGCACAATGTGTGAACCAATCCAAAAGTTACAACAGCAAGCTCTGGGGCTGTTTCTGGGATTGTTTCCAGTTTGTTCCATTAGATTTCAATTGGAAAAATCACAAGAATGTTAAATTAAGATAATCAAATAAGCTAAATATACTATCAATGCAGTGAGCTCTTTGAGGACTGTTTCATTTGGGGGTGCAGTCCTGACTGTGGGGTGAGATAAGTCCCTGTTCCAGGCCATGAAACTGTAATTGCACATTTACCACTATGGCAGTGCCTCAAATATCCTGGCATCATCAGTGGTTTTCTGTTGGCATATGAGGAAACGTCATTTCAAATGGGGAAGAATAGAGGAGGAAGGGATGTGTGTTCACTTGCAGAACTGAGGGGACAGGATAAAGCTGTACAAAACGAAGGGGGCATGACAGGGATTTGTCGACTCGTTTCTGCGCTTAGCTACTGGCCAGGAAACACAAGTGCAGATTGGTTGTCTGTATTCTGGGGGCTCTATAGATTTGCTCATTATGTCTTGACACACAAGCTGTCAAAACAACCTGTATCAATCTCAGCTGCTTTTTAAAGTGGAGTCCGAACAGCTGAGAGACATAAAGAATAGTTGCCTCAAAGTATCAATGTAAGTTCTTTCAAAGAAGCTGTGATAGCCATAAACCAAAGAAGGAATCCTAATGTTGTCTAACACTAAGTATAGGTTTTGGACTGCATTTGGCGCTTAACTCTACTTTAGCGGTCCTAATACAGTGGTAAGCAATCTGAGGTTTATGGAAATGTGGTCCATATTGCCTACCCTTATGATAGGGTATAAAGATCAGATATAAATCTAACAAGTAGATCAATATTTTTCCCTTTGGACTGAGCAAAGGATTGCATGAGATTGGGCCTGAGGTGATGGTACATTGGCTTCCAACAATGGAGAAGCAGCTTCCCCTGATCAATAGTCTTACTCCAAAGCCTGCACATCAAAGCTGTAGATTGGGACAGCTTTGCAGTTGATCTGGCATTAATCTGGTGGCAGCTGGAATGAGAAGCATATTTCATTTACAAATGTTGATTTTCCACTGGTGTAAGGATTAACAGAGCTACTTTAAATATTGTCATATTAAATATTGAAGGCATGGGAAAGAGTTGGGGGGCTTAGGCTGCCTAGAGTCACACTGGTTGGGTTGGGCCGCCTTATAAATCTTATAAAAATAAACAAACAAACAAATCTGGTGGATCAACAGCCCTTATTGACACATTCCCTTCCCAGTCCTTGCCACATCTCTTATTCAGTCTATACAACATTTCTGAACTGGGAAGGGCTGGCCATTTAGGTTAAACAGAATGGCACTGGATTTCTTCCTCTGAAACGAGAGCCTTCTGACTCTGGAGGAGGAATTCTGATGCAACTTGTGGCAAAACTGGATTTATTTGGAATATTGGGGAGAGGGGGGAACTGTCTTGCTTTTAATCAGAGGACTAGTTGATTATGAACAATTGTACCATATGAACACATACGTAAGCCACTCAGAGTCATGCATGTGAGATGGGCAGCTATATAAATTGAGCAAACAAACAAATAAATAGCAACCACTGTTCTTCTCTTCCCTCCCCTCCAAATTCATTTAGCTCTTTTGCTGCTTTCCTTATGAAGGAAGCAGCCAGTTAACACTTAACTTGCACTCTGTCCAAACAATAAAATACCATTTCATCACCCAGCCTAAACGTGTAAATGTTTTAAGGAAATAAAGCCAATTCTAAAAGTGATTTTGGCCTAAAAATTAAGGATAGTATCTTCATTTCAAAGAGGTTATTTCTGAAAACCTTATAACACATTGTACAGGTAGTCCCCGGGTTAGGAATGTCTGGTTTACGGATGACCGATTGTTAAGAACGGAGCCTAATATAGCAAAATTTGAGTTAAATACACAATGGTTCGAGTTCATTATACAATGCTACTTATACAGTATTATACAATAAATTCGACTTAAGGACAGACCTTAGGAACGAAACCTGTTCTTAAACTGGGGACTACCTGTAGTATGAAAGCCTTCAGCTTTCTCTTATACTATAAAAGGAGCAGGGAGTCCTTACTTCTCCAGATGTTGAAAGCAACAGCAGCATGTTTTAGCATAATTGTTGCAAGAGATAACAGGGGACATAATTTTGCTTGGGTTGCCTTTAAAAAATAACTACAGCAACAATCTTCACATAAGATACACAGTTGCCTACTATTGGGCAAATATTAAAAAGAATCATTCTAAGTAGAGGTCCCAACAGTATGTTGTTTAAGACTAACTTCAATGTTGTTCATCTGATAAGCAAAACAGAGGAGACATCCATTTAAATGAAATCATTTTAATGATTTTGCATTCATTTTTTTTAATTGCTGAGCAATCAAAATGTTTTACAATCACTTAAAGCAACAACCAGACATAGTTTAGGCCATATCTGGGCTCCGTTTTGCTTCAAAACCATAGAAGGAAGCTCACAGTATGATCTTCTGAATCATAAAATAGATAAGATAAAGAGAGCCAGATGATACCAACCATTTTGTCTTTTGCCAATCTTGAAGTTGAAACATTGCTTCTGAAATCAGCAGATTAGCACTGTGTAAAGTGTGTGTGTGTGTTTCTCTTCACCCTACATTCATGCAGGGATAAGATAAGCTTACCCCAGGCTAAAGAGAGTTTACTTTTTTTTTTTAAATCTGTATCACCTTTCTGCAGCCATCTGCTCATAAAGTTGGGCCACTGAGAGTTGCGTGTCAAACAGTCAAAGGTCCAAACATTCAAATCACAGCTGGGCTTTAATAAATACATGATGTATATATCCATTTCCAGAAGTCTCATTTAGTCCATGACAAGAAAAATAAGAGAAGAAAAGGAATCTATTAAATTATACCAAAATGTCTGTTTACTACAAATATATCATTTAGTTTTGCAAGCTGGTCTTCTTATCAAAGAAGCTATCAGGTGTCCTTTAGGGCCACTGGGAAAGTCAAAGCACAAATAGAGAAGATCTTCCCAATATGCCCTCTTCTTTACCCAGAATCTAATAAAGATCATTAAATTACATGTCTTTTCCTCCCCCTGAAATCAGAGCTCACTACTCTGATATTAGAGCTCAGGAAATGAGGTATGACAACTTCCCTCGTGAAATTTTAGAAGGCAGTGCAGGGGTCTGAAGGACAGGCCTGCAGCTGCAGACCTGGGCAGCTCTAATTAAAAATTCACCCTGCTGAGTAAAATCTAATCTAAGGAGAACAGAAAAAGGAACTCAGCTCAGACTGTCACCTACCTGCTCTTTCTATGCATGCTCCATTTCAATCATGGAGTTTCCTCCTCCTGCACTCTCTCCTACACACACATTTTTCTGCTGCAGTAGAGGTAGCTTGCTTCACAAATGAACAAAACGATCTGAGTTAATCCAGCCAATGACCATCAAGGACAATATCCTTTCTCTAACAGCTTTGTGACTTTTAAGAAGAATATAGAGAAAACCAGTGGAACCAAAAGGAATTCATCCATTTAACAGATAAAAATGAGATTGTTAACTCTTAGCTAAATTGGTTCTTTTGGCTACACTAGGTGGTATGTTGAAGTCTTCAATTTATAGCACTACAAGCCAGTTTGGAGCCCATAAATTGCCTGAATAATACAGATTATTGGACCGAGACAAAAACAGCAAGGCATACGTTTATGTCATAACACTTGATTTCAATCCATCTTCTTCCACAACTGGATGCTGCCAGGCCAGCTCAGCAGTTTAGCTGAATGTTACACGCAATGCAGAGCATTATTTCAGCAGGAAGCAGTACTTGGTTTGACTCTGATGGAGATGGGAAGTTAAGCAGGATTGAACCTGGTTAATATTTGAATAGGAGACTGGGACACCTTCAGAACAATTGGCTAGACTGCAAAGTTTTTTTTTAAATCCTGGAAGAAAGCAACGGAAACCACTTCTAATGTAAAGATACAACCACATCTTGCATTTTCCACTTTCATTGTTCCAGTGCTAATCCTGTCAAGGAGGAGAGAGCAGAAGAACTAATTTACAAGTACAGTATAATGGCTCAAACTATATTCAGCACGGTGCAGGACAGTGTTTTTAGTTTATCTAACATTGTAGATAATTTTCCATTTATGCATTATCTGTTCAAGATGCTCTGCCCTGTCTGTCATTATATCACATATACATACATTACCAATCTATTTCTTATATATTCCCTAACCTCATTCTTCAGTCTATTTGAGGAGAATAAATCAAAATGGAAGAGTTAAAACAGGTAAGCCATATTTGTCTCCCACCCCTATATTGCTCTACACCACCTAAAATAATCCCAAAATATTGCCACATTTTTCAAGTATCTTTGTGCTAGAACTAAACCCAGGGGAATTAAGACTCTGTTCTCTCTCTCTTGCTGTATTGTTACTTAAATTAGTTTGTCACTCCAAAATGTTCAGAGACAATTGATACAAGTAAAGGGGGTCAGGGACCGGATGTCATCACTTGTTGCTTGGTCCATCTAAAAACTGGATTATGACAGATGAAGAAATGTATCTCTAATATTCTTTCTTTAGAGCTGCAAATGAGCCATTGCACAGGAATGCGCCATGAAGTGGTGAAGGGTGTGCATCTCAATGCACAGCATGAATTTACAATTAAGCATCTGGGCCTTTTCGGCAATCAGGAGATGGCGTGATTCCTCAGACTAAGGAAAACAAGTTCACTTTCAGACCAGCGTGCCTTTTGGTAACATGAAGTCTCATGGGTTTATGTTAAAGCTAAAACAAAAAAAGTTGATTTTGCATCCCTATAATGATCCTTAGCCATGCAAGAAAACATAATCTTGTCATGTATATTTCAGTCATGGGAAAAACATAATTACATATTCCAAGGATATAGTATCTGATCCTTGTTCTTAGGAGAAGGCTCATTTTTACTAGGATTTAGCTTTCAAATAGCAAAATTACTCTCTCTGTTACATAAAGGTATCATTCAAATACAGGTAGTCCTTAATGACCATTCATTTAACAATGGTTCAAAGTTTTACTGGCCTTGGAAAAAGTGCTTTACAACCTGTACTCAAACTTACAACCGTTGCAAACCATTACACCAACCCCTGCGGTCATGTGATTGTGATTTACAACCATTTTTATGACAGTCCTTAAGCAAATCATACGGTCATTAAGTGAATCACATGGTCATTAAGCAAATCCATCTTCCTCAACGGGCTTTTTTGCCGGAATTTGCTTAACGACCATGTGATTTGCTTAATGATATGATTTGCTTAATGACCATCATAAAAATTATCTTAAATCAGTCCGGTCACATGGTGACTTGCTTAATTACCGCCCTGCTTAACAACCAATTTTCCAGTCCCTATTGTGGTCATTAAGCGAGGACTACCTGTAGGACTTGACCTAATAATTTGTGACACTTTTTTTTTTAAGTCCCCTTCATAAAATATTTTATTAGACTGATGGTCTTTTCCAACTGCTGAGTTGGAGTGCTCCCCCTCCCATCTTCATGAACACGATACTAGCATGAATTTTACTTTTTCCATTTTAGATCCTTCTCCTGTCTCTTGTTTCAAGTCATTGTGGTCACCTGACTTCCATCCAAGTTGATGGGTGAAGGCCTAATAGATTGCATATAATTTAGTCTACCTTGGACAGCGTTAGGATAAGGTATGTGCAAAATAAGGTGTCTTATTCATGGGCTCGGGGCAAGATGAAGGCAGTGCCATGGGGACATGACAGAAAAAAAAGATGTTGCCAGGAAGCATTTGTGCCACAGTTAGATGCAAGTGAGTAAATGCCCTGTGAGATAGCAAGTCTTGGGCTCACATTCTCTTAGTTCCACCACCCTGTCGAGTCTAACTTTTCTGAATGGAAAAGGCTGCTGAATGTCAAAAATCTAGACTGGTGAGTTCTTTATTTTTTACTTAATTCTTTTGCTGTCATGTTGAAAAATAGCCATTTCTTTTCTTATTTTTAGTTATTGTATACGATCTGCTAACCTATCAACTGAGGTGAATAGCACAAGTTTTGGTTCAAACACAATTCAGAAAACAGTCTTCTTCAAACTTGGACACATATGCCATCCATTCTATAAATCTAAATTGCTATCTTAGCAATACGAGTACCAATCCCACTAAATTTCTAGCAAATAAAATCAGGAATTCTGTGTCCTGCAACTTAAAATGTTGCCTTTTTACAAATTAAAAGAACACTACGTGAATCATAATTTCCCTAGAAGAAAAGAGAAGTTTATCCATTTTTGGAAGTGTAAATGCTCCTATTGTATGAAATGTCTTCAGCGTATTCAAAAACCAGATAGAACTGATCTCTTCAAGAGAAGTAAATATGCCTGTGAACCTTATCGAATGTTGCCAAGTTATTAGCAGGTTTTTTTAAGTAATCTCATATTAAAACATCTTCAGGCTGTGATTAGCATTAGCCATAATTCTGAGTTGGTACAACAGAAGAAACTTAAGTTAACAGCCTAAATAAAGGTTTCCATGGGCCACTCTTGGGCTCACAGAAGAAAGAGAGAAGAGTAGAATGGCGCGACTCAAGGCTCACTGTGGTTCATAGTCATTATTCCACATCAGCCTTTCCTCATCTGGATCCCTCCAAATATTTTGAATGACAATTCATATGAGCCCCAGCCAACATGGTAAATAAACAGGGACTAGAGCAATTGTAAGAGAAAACACCTGAATTGCTATGCTAAATGAAGCTTCAGTGTGCAATATGAAGGTGTCTATCTTCTACCTCAAGCCAGTGAAATCCATTTGTAATTCCCTAGCTCACTCTCTTTCATTATGGATACTCATTACATTGATGTTCAAGGATCCTACTTCATAGCTGCTCACTTGTTCTCATGATCCCAATATAGCAACCCAATACAGTGTTCATTTACTCCCTGGTTTACTATCACTGTCTTACAGCTTTGCTGTAACTTGGCCAAAGAATTAAACATTTTGGTTTCAGTTCCTTTTATTGTAGCTGAGGGCATCTTCCAATTAAACTCAGCTCAGTACCGAATGCATTCACCTTCTTGAAGTGACTTATAATAGAACTCAAATACATAGTCCTTCCATTATCACATAAAACAAACAAACACTGCATGGAAAACATTATTAGAATTCTTGGCAACATCTATAACTACAATCCACTCAACTTCCAAATACCACCATTACTATTCATCCCCTCAAGCAAGCCCAACTGCCACGTAAGCTATTCTGTGCTGTTAATGAAACCTTTGTTAATGAACTAGTTTTTGCCCATTCTTGATTTCTTCAGACACTGGCATTTTGCAAAAAGCAATTGCTGGCTATTTAAAAGAATGGTGCATTGTTCATTTTAATTTCTTCTGCAAACTACAGTAAGGATCAGATACTGTGATTTCTGTAGGAAGATCTTAAAGAAGTTAACAATGGTCTAGGAAACTCAGGAATAAGGATATGTTTATTCCTTAAATCCAATTATAAATCAGAAGTAAAAACTGAATATTGTTTACAAGAATTCTGATTTGATTTTACCAAAATGCATTAATGTCCCCTCCTTTCAATATAAATAAAGGAGAGAGGAGCATTTTTCTCTTGTATTTGCTAACTGGCCTGGACATACAAAGTCTCTGTTTCTGATCTGAAGATGGCAAAATTGCTATCATCTCTACTGAGTCATAATTTCATGCATGTAATTAAAAAGTAATGTGGAATAAGAATTTAAGGAAGTTTGGTCATTAATCTTAACTCTCTTTTGTTACATTGCAAATTATCAGGCAGAACACCTAATGTAGCTAAGACAAGCAAGCAATGATTTTTTTTTAATCTCACAAATAAGCCAAGCTCTTTATATTAAGGTGTTAAGTATCTTGGGTGGCACGATACCTCCTAACCTAAAACCAGACAATTCACTACTAACATTGGTGAACTCCACCTCTGTCACTTTCATTGTTGTATGGGCTTCAATCCTAAAAAGAAGAAAGGGGGGGGGGGGATCCTTCAGACTTGAATAGCAGGGCCCTGGAATACATTTTCTGACTCTTAAAATGTTATACAACATCCAAAGCACTCCAATTAATGAAAAAAGATTGCTTTAGAAGGATTATAGGATAATGGAACTTAATTAGGAATAGAAAATAATGGTAAATTTCCAGAGTGCATGTGCAACTAGTTTCAAGACATTTGGTAATAAACAATTGTGGACAGAAGTAGATTACACTATTTAACACAGTCAACAGCTTTGGAACAAAGGATTAAATCTCCAAACCATCCAAAAAGTATTTGGCTATTCTACACGTTTTCCAAATGACATCAAAAGGTAGATTCAGATTTGCTGGAATTTCTGGGAATTGTATAACTAACCAAGTAAGTTGGAACTTAGGGGAAAATTGTGTTAAAATTTCCAGTAAACATTTTAATTAATATATCTGGTAAATATATATAGAGAGAGATTGGGAAGGGGGAGAAAAGAGGCTACATTTTCTACCCCTTCACTTTTTACAATCATACTCACATAGATACACATAGAGAGAAACATTTGCTGACAGAAAGCTATTCAATGTATATAAATCACAACAACCAACCTTTCTATAAGGTAAGTGTTAAGGCACCCTTTGACTGTATTTGTCACTTGTTTACTTCAAAGAAGTCAAAAGACAGCAACAAAAAATGGCAGGAAAGCTACCAACCACAAAATATACACAATGCTCCCTATAGCGTTCATTCAGCAGTATCCAAGAATAATTTCCCTGGGCAAAGGGCTACTTCAGAAGCTGAATTCAAAAACTTGTTTAAAGCAAAACTCTTCAGATGCAAAGACAAAAGAGTTGTCCTCCCTGTCCTGTTAAGCCATTATTTCTTCTTACCTTTAGGTTCATTAATGTCAGCATAAGTTGGATCTGAAGATAAGATAAGAGATGCTTGTCAGATGTCCAGGACAAGGCAAACATGAACTGTCTTTCACCAACATGCTGAGTTCTTTAAAGAGGAATAAAGATCATGGTTCTTATTTCCAGCCTTTTCAGTATAGTGAAACATAGCCCATTGAGTTCACTTCTCTAGAGGCAGGAATCTTGTCCAATCTTGGGATAAGACGCAGTTGGCTTCTTCTTTTCATAGGCAGACATTCCCTAAAAGCAAATTGTGGTCCACCCAATCTACATGGCACCAAGTAGGCCTTTACTACAGCTAGCTTGGCCGGTACATCAACACATATTTTCCACTGGCCAGGGATGACATTGTCAGCTCTGAAAAATGGATGCTGAAACAATGCAATTTTAAAACAAAAGAAAAAACAAACAAACAAAAAATCGGATCTTATTCCAAAGCAAATTCTAGCATAACCCTTACCAAATTTCCTCTACTCATTCGTGCAACTTTTCTAGCAAAAAGAGGGGAAAAAATGAGCTTCACAAAGCCCTAATCCTGCAAATGGTGGAGGGGTGAGGTCACCAGACCAGCCAGGTAGGGGTGTGAGGTACGTAAGCAGCCATTGGGGTCAGCAGGCTGTTGCTGCAGTCCTAGCAGTAGGGAAATGAGGCTGGTGAGTCCCACCATCTATCTTTTATAGTGCTTTGTTTATGAGCTCGGTGCCCCTATTTCATAAGGCAGTGTTTGCTAGAAAGCACATGAAGGAAGGAATGATGAAGATGACTATTAACACTAGTCCAAGGACACCTTTTCTTAAGCCTCTTTCATAGCAGCAGGCATGGAGGAACAGCCCGGCAATTGTTCTCTCAAATGTCACCTTTCTGAGCAGGCCACTGTGCCGGCAAAGCCATGCTCCTGTTAGAAGGAGGTTCCCCCACCCCCACCCTGCTTTAAAAAAAAAAAAAAGAACTTTACTATTCTCCTCCTATCTCCAAAGAACCTCAACTGACAAGGGATGCTTTTCTTCTTTTCCCAGCTGCCCCCTTGATCCTCCTCCCCTCCTCTTTCTTTTTCCTTCTTCACACAGTTTGAACAATTTGCCTCTGTTCTAGCACATTCCTGCAGCCCATTCTTTTGGTGCCCAGCATAAGATTTACACTTGGTGGAAGAACGGTGAGCAGGAAGGGAGGGGGAGCAGAAGGTAATACAAGGCCTACATTTAGATAGACGAGAAAAGCAAACCTAATAGACTCCAAGATTGTTGTGCCATCCATTTAATACCTGAGTGAGGAAAACAAAGAGCCTTCAGAGAACTTGTGACCCTTCCTCCATCCAAAAGGGATCTGAAGAGAAGATAAAATGGGTTGAAAGAGAAGGCACAAAACATAATTAGAGCTATCCAAGTCATTTCTTGAGGGTACAATACTTGATGACAGAGAACCACACTTGTTAATTACACTTCAGCATTATTAAAATCTTTTTGGCATGAACAACTTCTCCTGCACAAATATTTTGCGCTCTCTTGCACTGGTGCTTTTACTGACAGAAGCTAGTATAGACTGTGAAAGCATTTACAACCATCTCATTAAAGTCTTTTTAAAATAGGTTTCTTTTTAAGGGAGTGGCTTTCAAGTATAATCCATTTTGAATGCTATTGATCAGCAAACTACCTGTCTTATAAATTCCCAGATTAAAACCTCAAAAAAGCAAACAAACAAAAAATCTTTTGGCCAAACCCACATTTTAAATATATTCTGAAGTAAATGAGCAAATTTAGAAAATGGTAATAAAAGCCTTGCAGAAAGATTATTCTACTGGTCAGTTTGCAATTAGGAAGGTAGAGTTAAATAAAATGTATGTAACTCTAAGTCATTCACACTAAATGTTTCCCTATTTAAAAAAATAATTAAGGTCAATTCCAAATTCCAAATTATTCCAGTTTAAACATCTACGTTCTCACATAGCAAGTAAGGATCATTTCTTTTTTAAGACATTTTATGTAGTATTTTTAACACTTCTCCCTAGATTTCATGATACTGAAATTGGTAATATTGAAAATTGGTAAATTGATCAGATAATTGCATTTTATCTTACCAATGATGGGGTTTTTTACTCTTAGATTTTTCTGGGAAATCTCTCACAAATCACTGTGTATGCTTCTGGTTGCCACAGACTCACTGAAAAATTTCAATAAAATCTACACGCATACTGGCTGCCCACACATTAGCAGCTACCTTTGTGTCAGCCCTATAGAGTAATCAGACTAAGAAATAAATGCCATACAGGTCTAAAACTTTTATTAGAAGAGCTATAGTAACAGAATCTTGCAAGTCTGAATATGCTTCCCTCCTTCCTCACTTTATCTTCATGTGAATTAGAGAGGCATTTTCTTAAATTAGTTTCTTGGTATGGACTTAAGCCATGCTTATCTGATCATTGCCTTGATAATGGATCTTCCCACTGCCCTTCAAGGCCATCTTGTCCTCCCTCTATGCTCTGCAAGATCAGGAATTATGATAAAAGATAGGATCTCCTGTGTCACATACAGTGCCAGTATACATCCAGTTGACCATCCAATCTTGGTGAAACGCACACAGGTTAACTTGAAGATGCATGGACTTCAGTTCTGGGTATGGTGGCTGGCTGGAGAATTCTAGGATTTGAAGGCCACGCATCTTCAAGTTGCCAAGGTTGAGAAATACTGTTCTAGTCTGAAAGAGTACAGTAAAAACACTTGAAACCTTTAGTATCTCTGCATTTACACTCTAGAGCTAGGAGGGCCCTTGATACTTCAGCAGACGATGCCCCTTTTCCTGCTCTGAGTGTCCCGGTGCTTCATTCCCTCCTGTTTCCCTTCAACAGCACTACTGGAAAAGAGAAATGATGAAAAGTTCACCCAAAGGACTAAGAATGCAGTTGCTTTAGACATTTGTTATAAATCTTTTTGATTGTTACATGTCCTAGAATAAGGTACTATAGAGAAGGAGAGCTGTTGCTGCTTTCTCACTTGCTGAGAACTCAAGCGACCTGACTGAACAGTCTCATCCTTCTCCAGTCTCCCTCTGTGTTGGAGGGCATGCTATTTGGATTCTTCACTGGTTTTGTTTAACCTAATTTAAATCAAAAGCATACAACCTAGGTACTATGTTTATTCCAGGCTATAAATCCAGGATATTATTCCCTCCAGTGACAAATATGGCAAACTTTTAATAGAGCAAGTATCTCTGCTAATCAGATGTCAGATAAAAGGGCTACCGTATCTAAAGCTCCTTTTAATTTTTGAGCCAGCATAACACCAGCGTTCAAGGTGCTGCAGTTATATTCCATTACCCTTTTTATTATCATCATACTAGCCGAGGCATAAAATTCAATTAGTTCAACACTATTTAGTGAGAGTTTATAACAGGAAAATACACTGATGCTGTGTCTATATTATATATCACTCACTGAATAAACACATACGGTTCTAAGATGGCATCATGCCATCTGGAAGCTTGAAAGGTTTATTCTTAGGACTCTGCCAACAACTCTGGTGATTTATGTACGCTACCTACCCCTGAATTAAGCAAATTGCATCTCATTGACTTCAGGCAACTTAAAGGCAAATATGTCTTAAATAGCTGCTTGAGAGTACAACCTAGCAGTCTTATTCCCTCCAGCTACAGTGGATATTTTAGTGAAAGGAGGTGCTTTGCAAGGGAGACCATTCAATCTTGCTATGCAGCTGAAGCCCATAGGAATAGGTTTGTTTCTCTAACATGTTTTTTGTCACACTGAGATCCAAGGAACCTAGATTCCGCAAGAGATTAAGAGGGGGGAGGAGTCACCACAACCCAGCCCATTTTCTATCACTAGTGCTTTGCCTCTTGATTAGAGGTTTCTGGGTTTTTGTTTTAATTAACAAGTTATGCTATGGTGATTTCAGCATGTTCTCTACATTTTGAGCCTAGCAACAGTAAAGATAATGGCAGTTTCAAACTGCTTTGGATTGACTGGGGAGTGAAACTGAGTTTAAGTACCTGTAGAAAGCAGAGGTAGCAAATACACTCAGAGAAACTGGCCTGCTGCAGCAAATTATCGGCTAATTCAGATAAAGCCTCCCTATTCTTCTTCAAGGTCTAGACAGACAGACAGAAAATTCAAAGCAGGAGGTGGCATGAAACAAACTATTAAACCAGTGTGGCCTCCAGAGGTGTCACGATTGTGATAAGTGTTGTTTAAATTTTACCCAGAGCTAAACAAGTGTCAATAGTAACTCAAGCCCAAACACTCTTCACTAGACTGGGGAAATATCTAATCAAGAAGCTACATCAAGGCTGTGATGCAATTGAAGTGGGAATGTTTTAACTCTCCAATTCCCATCCTGTCCTGAGGTCTTTACAATAATTTATCTCCAGCTTGCAAAGATAAGCATACCCTAACTAAAACATTTGTATATGATAGAACATTTATCATCCTTCTAATCCTCCTCCAGATCTTTTTAAATTTGCCAAATTTACTACAAGGTACTGTACAAATAGTAGTTGTGTTATTCCCCAACAAACATATCTGTTATAATATGGGGGCAATGGCATTTCTCACTGTTGTCTGAAGCCCATGGATCAAAAGGAGAGTAAGGCCTGATCTGCTGCATGAAGACTTGGAGCTTATTCTCATGAATACCCACTTTAGTACTGGATTACCATTACCTGCAGCTGTTCCCAATTAATGCCATATTAGGCAGTAATGCCTATTACTGCCATATACCAGCGCTGGGTTCCTATACTGTATACTGGGAAGCAAAAGAGAAAGTTTATAAAAGAAGATCTTGTGCCTGCCAGATCACATAGTATAACTCAGGCTTGGAATGACTTTGAACCAATTTGTGTATGCAGACTGAAACAGTGGTAAGAACAGTGTTTTCCTAGCTTTTCTCTAATACAATATAAGAACTGCACTAAATAAAGGCCAATGTAAGTTCTTCCATTAATTCAAGCCTCCCTTGGATCTAATTTTTCATCTGGGAGTTGCTTCACCTAAAAATTCCATGTCTATTGATTAAGCTGATTTTGAATAAAAGTGAGAATCCATAGCCTTCCAGATGGTATTGAATACCAACTTCCATCAGCTCCAAGCAACATCATCAATAGGCAAGATATGATAGGAATTATATCCTGGAACATCTGGAAGGTCATCGGCTGTCCACAGTTGGCTTAGACCATCTAAAGAAAGGTTAGGAAACATCTGCCAGAGATTATTTTTTAAAAAGCTGTATTATAAATGTGTGCATTTGAAGCTTGCAACATGTTTTATTAATTGATGCCAAGTAATCTCAAGATAAAGTCTGCAATCAACTTTCTAACGAGAACATATGTCAGGAAATATTAATAGAGGTCAGCCTTCGAAATGCAAAGGTTATTTATGGAAACAGCTGTAAAAAAAGACAGAAACAAGCAAGTGCAGCCATCTTGATACCTCCCTCTTTGGTTAATTTTGATAAAGTTGTTGGCTAAACTGTGAAGTTGAAAAAATGTCCCAGAAAAAGGCTCTGGCATAATATTGCCAGGAAAATTGCATGGATGCAATTCCCAGAGCTGAGCTCAACTTGAGGACTTTTACTTCTGCCATAGCGAGCTTAATTTGGGGTTGGCATTGGATTGATATCTTCAGGAATAAGGACTGCATCAAGTGCCCAGTCATTACAGTATTTGCTTTAAGGGGAGAATAACTGAAATTATATCAGAAATTATACCAATCGTTTGGTAGTGATTTTGTTTAATATTATTTCTCATCTTTCTTGTTCTCAGACAAATTTGGCTTCAGCACTATTTAATCAGATTGGATGTGTGCTGATATCTGGCTTAATTTATACTCATCCTTTTTCACAATATCATCATATCAGATGTAATGTTGCAGTATTGCCAACAAAAATCAGAGGTGTTGCTCCTACTGAATGAAGGCAAGGGTGACCGAAGGGGAAGAAGGGAAATCATTCCAAGCAGTAGCAGAAGCTGCATGAGCAGAAGATCTAGAACAGGATCCATAACATTCACAAAGGCACTTTTCAAGAAAATTAACATATTCATACCAGGTTCCCCCCCCCCCAAAAAAAACATGGGCTTTTGTACCTCTGTTTCTCTCACACAAATATACACATGCACACATATTGTGTATATGTGTTTGGGACTTTCTCCAGGATGATCTGTCCTCAACCTAGCCTTTGAGGTCTCTCAGTGGTACATTCATTGCTGTTGTAGTCAAGTCCATCCAGCTTGCTGTTGGTTGTCCCCTCTTTCCTTCCATTTTTCCCAGCACTATAGACTAAAATCCAGCTGGGCTGGATTTTGCAAAACATTTCCAAAATATGACAGTTTGTGCCTGGTTATTTGTGTCTCAAGTAAGAACTCTGAATTGATTTGCTCTATTACCCATTTGTTTATTTTCCATGCTATCCATACGATTCTCTAGATTCTTCTCCAGCAAAGTTCCAAAGCATCAATATTCTTACTATGCTGCTTCTTCAAAGTCCAACTTGAAAATCTATGGGATGTCACAGGAAAAATCATTGTCTGCATGATTCTAATCTTTGTAGGTATAGACATGGCATGGCACTGAACAGCTTATTCAAGGTTTTCATTGCTACCCTACCAAGTGCTAGTCTGTAGTGCATTTTGGTTCCTTTAGTATCGATAGTAAATCCTAAAAGACAGAAGCTATCCATCACTTCACTGTCTTCATAGTGAATTATAAAAGCTGGCTGCTGTAACGTGTTGTAATTTATGTTTTATGGTAGTCCTATTTCTTCACTGTGCTCCTTGACTTTCAGTACAAGAGCTTGCAGATCATTCACATTTTCATTTATAAGACAGTGCTATCAGAAGGCAGAAAATTATTGGTATTTCTTCCTCCAATTTTTTTGAATAAATAAGTATATAGCTTTGTCTCACTCACTGGAGTCTGTCTGTTTCAACATGTTCCATCCAGACTATGGCTTCCTGTCCCATGTAGAGATCTTGCATGATGACAGTGAGATGTCCTGGGATTCCTATGTTCCTAAGGACATTCACAGCTTCGTGGAGTCCTTGGGGTTCTCTGAGCTTGATTCTTTTCTTGCAAACGTTTCATTACCCAGCTAGGTAACATCTTCAGTGCTAGAATGGGATGGGGTTTGCTCTCTGTTTATATACTGTGGCATGCCCTGCCAGTGTTGGTGGGGGTGGGGGTTTGTTTTGCTCCTCTGGTAGTTCCTTGATTAGCATCTGTTTAGTGCTTGATTGTGTGCCTGGTGGTGACCTTTGCTTATCTGGGTGATGATTGCTGGTGATTGATTGCTGGTGAGGCAATCTTCTGGTCTTTTGTCTCTTTTGAATAGTATGTAGATGCTGTTTATCTCTACAGTACGTGTCACAGCTTCACATGCTTAATACAACTGAAGGCCTTTCTAGAACATATTGATTTATGTTTGGTATTCTGTGGCTTTCTCAATTATCCAGTGTGCTTCAGCAACAATGTCTCTTGTTCCTTAGCCTTTTCTAAAACCATCTTGAACATTTGGCATTTTCCTTTCTATGTGGAACTGTAATCTGTGTTGGATGATCCTGAGCATTATTTGCTAGCACAAGAATTTAAGGATGTTGTGTGATAGTTTGCACACTCTGTTATAGCTCTTTTCTTTGGTATTGGTATGTAAATTGATCTCTTCCAATCTATTGGTCATTGTGTCATTCCCCAGGTTTGTTGACATAGTTTGGTTAGAACCTTTATTGATTCTTCCTCTGTTGTTTGTCATTTTTTGGAGATACTCCACCAATTCCTGTAGCCTTCATATTCCAGTAGCAGAAGTTATTTTAAATAGAGAATTTCTTTTAAGGTGTCCTGGATGTTGACATCCCTATGGTACTGAATTTCAGTAGACTCCTTCCATCTTTGTTTGATCTTTGAATCAGTTACTATCTGTTCATTGGCATCCTTTAGCATACCAATTTGAGTTGGAACTTTCTTTTGAGTTTGGAGGTCTTTTGGAAGACTTCCTTATTTTTTCATATTGTTTTCATCTTCAATGTCTTTACAGATGTCATTGTAATAACTGCTCCTTATCTCTTCATACATCTCTGATTTTTTTTTTTTTTAAGTTCCTTCCAGAGATTTTGCCTTTCTTGGCTTTGGCTTCTCTCCTTTTCTTAGCAGTGCATCATCTGTTTTGGCACCCAGTTTGGTTTCTTCTGTTTCTTGGTCTCCTTTCACATTCGTCCTTAACAACTTCTTTAATTTTATTCCAGAGTTCCTTTGGTTCCCTATTAATAAGGTTCAGGACTTTAAACCAATTCCTGATGTTCTCCTTGAAAATGGTGGGTATAAGCTCCAAAACATATTTTGGAAACCAGTTAGTTTGTTCTTCTACTTTAGCTTGACTTGGAACTTGCACCTGAGTCATTCATGATCTGTTCCACAATCACCCCCTGGCCATGTCTCTACTGTTATAACAGAGCTCTTTACTTCCTTGTACTAATGATACAGTCAATTTGATTTTTGTGTGCTCTATCTGGTGATGTCCATCTACATAGGTGTCATTTTGGTTGTTTGAAGAAATGTATTAGCAACAAAGCAATAAAGTGATTGGCAGAAACTTATAAGTCATTATCCTGCTTCATTTCTGTTTCCTAGGCCATATAATCCAAGTACATTTCTCCTTACTAGTTCCAACTTTGGCATTCCAGTTTCCAACCATAACCAGCACATCCTGGTTGCATGTTCTGTCAATTTCAAACTGAAATTGATCATAGAACTCAACAATATCCTCTTCTGTTGGGCATAAATTTGAATAGCTATCATATTAAAGCATGCTAGACTCACAAAGTAAACTTGTTCCTGTAGTTTCAGGTAACTTTAAGTGGCCAGAACAGCACACTGAAGCCCTACTTTAGTGAAATTGTGCAATTAGATAATCTGGGCATTGTCTTGAATTGCCCTGTGTTTCCATAGCTATGGAAAGCAGAGACTGGGGCGGGGGACAGGGTTAGCACTCTTTTCACTAAAACTTGCTGACATTTGTCAGATTTTAAAGACAAAGGAGATATCTTATGACTACAAACTGATACTTGCTTTCTTCCCTGTTTAAAAGTTTTACATTTCTTCAAAATATGAATTCTGAAGTAAGTGATTAATAAGTATTAGGTTAATAAATGTTTTAAATTACTGCCATAATTACTGTCTCTGATTACAGAATTTGGTTTTCTGTAATGCATTACCTAGCTGCATCTGTTGCAGAATTAACAGAATTTTATACAGAGATGACCAGAGTGGAAAATAATGCCAGAACTATTTGTGCACTATATTCATTGTGATGGGTCATGGCAAAAAGAATGAAATGAACAGAAGGTCATCTACTACCATCAAATATATGTTTAATTTAATACAGGTGTATTTCAAAGAGATTGTCTCTCATATGCCAGATTTTTCCCTTCAATTTACTTCTTTTGCTCAGCTGGCAAGTTAAGCCAAGCAAAATTACTAAACAGAATTATTGCCATCTTATCAAATCTTATTCACCTTAAATCATTCTCTCTTGCATACAAACACAACTCTCATTTATCATCTCTGTGAGGGCCCTTTGGAATGCCACTCATTCTTCACAAGGACTTTAACCACTCAGTGCAAATAACGAAGCAACATTCCTGGGTGACCATGTGTAGGGGAGGCAGAGAAAGGAGGCCAGGCCTAATCAATCTGCCAGACTTTCCCACACTTTCTGGGATCAGTTTTTATCAGTGTTGTAACACTGCATGTCAAGGACTTTCTAATGGTGCCAGAGGTGATTTTCTGGTCCAATATACTTCAATGCTGACAATTTCACAAGTTTTCTCCTCCCTTTAGCAGTCAAAACATGGGAAAGAGTGGGGTTTTCTACTACAGATCTCTGCTCAGAGAACTGAAAAGCTGGTGAAAGAGCATTGGGTAATTCTTTAGGCCAAGTCAGTGGAGAGGTAGAGTTGCACCTGCTCACCCCTAGACTGTAAAGCCCAAGCCAACAGCACTTGGGGGACACTTTGATAGGAAGCTCAGCTCATCTGAGAAGGCAGCTTTTCCTCAGGGAGAAGTGGCAGATGAGCCATCATTGGAATGAGAGTTGCTTAGACTACATTTAAAGGAGCTTCCTGATGATGGATCTTATCTCATAACTAAAATAATGTATGCAAGCCTTCCTGGGAAAGGCTGAGATGCTAAATGCTAAGATTAGTTCTGAACAGATATCTGCAAATTGTATTTAGGAGGCAAAGCCAAAACTGCTGTTGCACAGAGAAGGGTTGAAGGGGCCAGCAGATTGTAGTGATACCAAATGAGCTCTGGAATGGTTGCCTGACTTAGGGAAATTTCTCTTATTAAGGGAGAAATTTAGCCAGTACATTTTCACTGTGTTCTAGTAGTGAGAGAAAATAAACTAAAAAGAAAAAACTTTTTCACCAACAAAGCCTGTTCTGTTATCTGGAAAAAAAAAAATCACCCTACCTGAAGTAGTTATGTTATCCCCATGTTTTATCTGTCTGTCTGTCTATCATTGTTCCATAGAATAAGATTAAAACCTACAAGTGTTACCATACCTGCCCAATCAGTATCAAAATACAGGGACTTGCATGTCATTTTTACAATCCCATACCCTTCACAACTATTTGAGATGATCCTCCATTAGCTTTACTTCTCCCAAGCTCAAAATGCTAAGAAGAAGCAAAGAACATCATTTAATCATTGACCTGCCCTGAACTATCATAACAACAACAACAACAACAACAACCCTACTCCATGCAAAAGGGAGTTTGCACCTACAACATACTCATCCATATTTTTAACTCATGTTTGGATTTGTCTAGTCATATGCAATAAATGTGAGAGGGAGACTGCAAGAACATCAAGACATCTTTCTCCTTGGGAAACCTTGAACCTTGAATGTCTTTCAGTTCTTTCACGCTATACTAAAATGATGAATATAGTATTTTAAAGCCTAAATAAATGTTAGCCACATGTTTGTTTACTTGCTCGTTTGTCCTTTTCTGAACCTGTCTTTCTTAAAAAATCTGGGATAATTTGAAGGAGGAAAGCAACCAGTGTTTCAAAGTCTTAACCTTCCTCTGTCACTTTTCTCTGTCAAATCATCTTCCAAGCTGCTTTATTTACTTAGAATATTAATTGCCACAGGTACTGCCATTTTACTCCTCATCTTCCATCAGACATACATTTTTAATTAAAGTCTTAGTCCTGCTGTGTCATCTAAATGAGCACGTCTACCATTTTGAATTTGGAATAATTTTGATATCCATAAATTCAAAATGGCAGCAGTTTCACAAACCAGATGGGGGGCTGCAAAAGTATAGATGATCACTAGGTGGCAGCAAAGATGTTAACTTTATTCCCATCTAGTGGCCAACCAAATTTTTGCAGCCCAGATATCACATGTCTAACTTAGTGTGCAATGTGAACACAGCCTGTGAGATTCCAAAATTATTTTTATTCTTGTAAAAGGGTTACCAATGCAGAATTTCCCACACTAATAAAGAAACTACTGTAATATGTGGCCAATGTTTGCTATGTTCTGTATACTTGTGTGTAATGTTTAGTGACTGATAAGAGACTGAGTTACAAATCAAGAAATCTCTGGAAATATCACCTTTCACAGCCAAAGAAGCCTTAGGCAAGCTTCTCTTTGCCTATGTTTGTATGTCACACTTACTCAGGGTTAATTAAAATATGGATTAATGAATTAACCAAATGTTGTGGGTTCACAGGACATTGTGAGCCACAAACTGTCTACATGGGCTGGATTTATAAAACATGCTAGGCTAAATTATGCTCAACTAATTGTGATTTTGCAACCAGGAAAATAATAAAGATTACTTACTTAACATGGTTATTGTAAGGATTACAATACATGGAGTGCTTGGTACACTTGCAAGTACTCTATAAATGCTAAGTATTATTACAAATAATTAGGTACCAGACACTGAATTACTTAGTAGGTTGAGTCCTTGAGAGTTCACCATAATTTTCATGTTTGTTACCTCTTTTCCATGAAAAGGTTGACCAAGGCTAAAAATGTTCTTTACTCAGAAAACATGCCCTTTGCCATATCAAGCCCAAATGTAGCAGCTCTGAAAAGCAAACAACAATCTCCAGGTTTGACACACTAGAGAGGAATCTGATCTTGATAGGAGAAAATAACCTATTACATCCTCTTTACCTAGAATGAAAGTCATGTGTTCCTTTCTGGTCTGAAACTATGCTTTAAACATTATTCCCTAAAACCCACTTCATACTAAGCTACAGGGAATCAGGGAATTGGAGAAAAGGAGCTTCCAACTTCTGAAAATGGAAGGTCTTCACAAATGCATGAGAGGCAAATGGGTCAATTTATATGAGAACAAGCATATGTTTCTCTCAACTCTCAAGGACTCGACCCATGGAGCATTTCTCCAAGGATGAGATGGGCTTCAAATCTGACCATGTCCTGAACTCATTCTGATTGCATAATCTACACAACATGACCAGAACTTCCAAATCCATGTAAGAATGACAGAAGCATCTTAAGATGGGACAGCATGACTGCTTTAGGATACTCAAGAAGACCTTCAGGCAGGATTTAAATGAAGGAAAAACAGGCCAGCAAGGATTATGGGTGCAATAGGGAACTAGAGCTATAGGGAACTAGAGTAGAGCAGAGCAGAGCACTAAAGTAGAGTACTAGAGTAGAGTAGAACAAGTGAAAGAAAAGAGAAATATGATCAAGTAGGTTCACAATGAGGAATACTGAAGAGTTCAAACTAGCCAATTTCTGTTTCCTTACCTGAAAACCTGATAAATGGGGGGGGGGGGTATTAAAAACTATATAAAAATAAAGCACAATATAAAAATCATACACACACACACACACACACACACCAGTGCTACCAGTAAGGTGTAGCACCTACACTTGATGAATCACTACAACTCTCCCCGGGCAGAGATAACCTAGCCACTATTACTCCTTGCTTTTTTAAAGGAATTGGTACCACAGTCTTTAGAAAATAGTCACTCAAAGGGGAAATGTATACTTAGGTAATAATCACACAATGGATTCCCATGATGCAGCATTCCTGATGCACCCTTTGAAGTCTGTTGAGAACTATTGGCTATCCCAGATTCAGCTGAAGTGCAAATCATTTGGACTAGAACTTCTACAGTCTCTAATGCAGTGTTTCTCAACCTCGGCAGCTTGAAGATGTGTGGACGTCAACTCCCAGAATTCCCTGGCTGGGGAATTCTGGGAGTTGACGTCCACACATCTTCAAGCTGCCGAGGTTGAGAAACACTGCTATAATGTTTTGCCATGCTGAATGAGTCGTATGGAAGTAGACATGCCGTCTGAAGGACACCCGGTTGTCTACTCTTGCCGTCTAGAACTGGAGAAATGTAAGAGATCATGACCTTTCTTAAATACCTTACATACCTCTGCTGACTGTTTCTGAGGTGCCATATGAAATCAAATATGGCTTGGAAAATGGCAATATAACACAGCAGCAGCTTCCACAGAAAACAGCTGGAGGTTACCATTATCTTCTGAGTCCCTGCCTCCCAAAATCAGGAAGACTGTAGCTGGAGTAAGGAACTGTTGGGCCGTGGCTCCGTATTCTTCCCCTTCATGTTTGTTCAGGCCTTTTGCCTTCGTTTTCAGACTGAATTAATGCTCCCTACACCTTTTGACTCACTCCCCCATATTTTGCTATACTTTGTTTCCGATGTGCACAATTCTTTACTGTTCTAATTAAGGGGGCTGTGAAAATGAAGGGCAGGATTTGAGATAATCAATTAAGTAGGTGACATTGTGAAGCTGTTCTTAGCCTGAAATAGATGTCTTCATGACAGCATCCCTAGCTCATCTTTCTCCAATCTGGTGCTCTTTAGAGATGCTGGATTACAACTCTTATAGTTCCTAGCTAGCATGGCTATAGGCTATGCTAATTAAGGGTGATGTGACCTGTAGTCCAACTCGCCTGAAAGCTGAGGTGAAATGGGACTTGATGCCAAGAGGTCCAAGTCCAGCAAATTATCTACTAAAACACAGAATGCCTATTAGCCTCATGACTTTTGAGAAAGTATCCTTCCTTTCACTTTTCTTTACAACCAGTTACATGGGAAGTTACAGTACAGTACAAACAGCTTTCCTGTTAAGAGATACAAGCAAGCAAAACTAGTAGCAGTTTAGAAGAGGCAGTGGACCACATGCAAGTATCAAGATGTAAGCCTTAATCAGGGCAGAGACAATGCACCAGATGTTCTGTATCTGTTGGCAAATCTTTCTCTGTTCCTTTAACTGGAACCTGAGGATAATACCTATCTTTCCTGATAACTAATAATGTGAGAGAAAATGCACGCATCCTAGATAGTTTAGGGAAATGCTCAAACAAAACAGCAAACTTGACTATGTGTTTTTCCTTTAGCACCATGAGCCCATTCTTTTCCAGTAAAAATCAGAGGCAACCCCCATCAATAAATGCTACTTTATAGAAGGCCCTGTAGGCTATGTTATTGGCATTGTTTTCAGGGTACTTTAAAAATCTGTAATAGCAAATATTTATACAGGAGCCTCACTTCCCCTTAAAACAACTTCACAAGCCTTATTAACACTGTGAGGGATTGCTTTAATATTGCTTTATCTGATCTCCTTGTTATGCTTGCCATATTGCCCTGGAAAAGCAAGACTTCAGATAACGACGATGATGATGATAATATAAAACTGCCCATTAAAAAGAAGGATCCATTACCTCATGCAAGATCACTGACTCTTTAGGATTGCTTAGACCAGCTGATCACCTGATATGCTCATGATTTTTTATCCCTTTGATTCCACTTTAGTTCAAAACACCCAAAAAGTCTAGGATCTGTTTTAACTCCTGCATGACTATTCCTAAAGCAAAGGATCTATGGGGTCTATGATTCCCTATTCCCTTTGTACATTAGTATGTGTTATGTTTTTAAACTAACCTATAAATAATCACTCTTAAGTTTTGTAGAGTTTCTAAGAAAAATTCTGAAATGGATAGACAGCTGTGAAATACCCTTATAACAGGTCTTCTGCTTCAGGAATCACCACAGCAAATGTGATAGTTACCCTGAAATTTACTTCAGCATATATTTATATGATTTAATATAGAAATTGTTAAGGAAGATTTGGCTGAAGAATGTGCCCTTTGTTCAGAAAAGCTGATCAGTAGACTCTCAGTTCATTCAAGCTGAATTATTTTCAGTGCAGGTTGAGCAGTTTGTTTATTTCTCAATTGGAGCCCTTCAAATTTATTAGGGTGCTGTTTATAAAATGGAGGGAAGCAAAGGAGGGAAATGAAGGAAGCAGAATTGGGTCTTTTCCAATCCCAATAAACCTATTTCTCTCCTTATAGGAAAAAAGTTCCTATGCCAATACTAACTTCCATACTGGTCTCTGTATCAACAGCAGCCTCTGAATTAAACTCTCCTCTCTTATATTTGTCAGTAACACTGATTCCTTCTTTGTGTTGACAATGCAGAATATGCAAGGTGAAGCAGACTGAATTTCTCTGAACCAGTCTCTAGATGCCCGCTTTAAGTAGCTGGGAAAGGAATCTGGGTTTCCCCCTAGTATGGGGTTTAAAATGCACAGTTTTGGCAGTTTACCTTCAATGTTTGTCTCACATTTTTACAGCACAGTTAGAAATCAAGCTGAGAAGTCTCCCATGCCCTTGTCTGAGATTAGAGGCCTGTGACACAAATGCCTACCTTGGTGTCTTCCTCTTCTTAAGATCCGTAGAAGTTCACCAGGCTAAGACATTTTTCAGAGCTCCCTTTCCCTCCCTTCCTGTTCCTTCTGGTCAATGGCATGGAATGTAATTAACTCCAAGGGGTGCATGTCTGTTTGTGTGTGTGTAGATGTCATATATATGAATGATAAAGCTTCCTTTAAGTCAAGCTCGACATCTTGGCAACAGAGCAGAACAGAAGTGATTTGCCACTGCCTTTTTCCAAGATGGTTTTGATTTACCAGTCTAGCTAGAGTCCTAGTATTCCCTGGAAGTCTTCTATGCAAGTTCTAATTAAGCTCAACCCTGCTTAGCTTTCAACCCAGGTTCAGCCAGGCACTACCACTTGCATATAAATGTGTGTTTGTATAAAAACAAGCCTCACCACCACCACCACCCCACCGTCAGAAGAAAAATGTCCATTTATTTATTTGTTTGAAGGATTTATGTCCTGCCTTTTCATCTTCCTGATTTATCTACCTTCTACAGCAACAATGCTATGGGGTGTTTGGGGCTGAGAGACAGCGCCAGTGTCAGCCAATGGTCTTCCATGGCTGTGAGGGACCCCAACCCTGAATCTTCACAGGGCCAGTCCAATGTTTTAACTACGATGCTCTACTGGCTCTTATTACTGCGGATCACTCAAACATCCATCTCAGGACATTTCTCAGGCAAGATCCTTAAATAGCAACACCTCCGTACATGGTTTCCCTTCAAGCCGTCTGAGCAACGGAGGCATGGAACGTATTAGTACAATTTTCTATGTGTTTGCCCTAACCACGGATCCAACCCTATAACAACCTTTCATTAAGGTAACCTGCTCCAACTTTCAGAAGGTTGGACTTCAAAGATGACCATGCAAACTAGGAACTATGGAAATCTAATACATCCACTAGGCTTTAGCCACTAGGCAAAAGAAAGTTGTCCTAGGAAGTTAGTAAATTACTTGAGGTTGCTATTTGTCCTTCTAATGAACAAAGCAAAGTGTTTTATTCTAAGCAATTCATTCTATTACTTCAAGTAAGCAGCTAACACAAGAAATCCCCATTACAAAAGCATTTTAAATCATTGAATGATCAGGATTACAGTAAACAGATTTTTTTTCTTTTCAAAGGTAATATGACATGGATACGATTATCCATCACCTGGATCAGAGATGGTTATGTTTGGCATATGGCAGAAATATCTAGGCACAATTTAGATATGAGGGTACAGCTGAAATGGCAAAAGTATTGAAAAACAATATAAAATAGAGTGGTCTTCCTTATTTCATAAAGCAGTACAGTACATTTTTTTTATTGTAGTGGGCTATCAGTGTAATAAAGAAATACAATTGTTCTTGCCATAAATCTTACAGGATGACCTTAGGCCATTTGCCATCTTGAAACCCAGCCCTCCCTAAACTGGTGGCCACAAGATGTTTTTAAGTGCAACTCCCAGCATTCCTGGACAGCAGGACTGAGAAGCCCCCCAGATGGGGTCAGGCTGTTTTCAGCCTATAGAGTTGCTGGGATGAAGCAGGGAGGGATTTCTTCTGGAATGAATCAGTGTCTTTAACCATGTTTGGTATTACAGGAAAGTGCTTCATGATAATCACTAGCATGATAGCATACAAATTACACATTAGAGATAGACACACACACTCACTCATGCACATATTTCTCTGGGTGTATGTGTTTGTGCATAATAACTTATATAGTTGAATATATAATTACTTATATGATTATGTTTAAGGGAGGGTCATTGTGCAATATAAATGTTAAAAGGTTGTGTGTTTTTTTCCCCCACTACTATTAGAGGAGCACCCCAGATTCTCCAAGAATGCAAGGTGGTGTAGACTCCAGTGAGACCTTTAGGTTGATCTGCCTAAAGGTAGCTGAGTCCAGGAATATCTGCAGTATTTACTATGCCATACCTTCTGTTTCATATACTGTCTGTTATTGGACTGGTTACCCACAGGCTGTATGTATTGGAGATTCTGATTGGGTTCTCCAATCACATTTCAAATGAGCTCTCATTTCCTGCTCCCCAGGTCATTTTGTCCCTTTGAATCATTGTTGTAGACTGATGATGCAAAACACTGAGCAGATCTTGCCGCCAATGCTCAGGGCCATCAGGCTCAAGGAGTGGATAATTAATATTGAAAGGTGTGATTGCAGTCAAGTGGGATGGCTAATCAGCTACTGATTTCTCTCTAATGTCTTAGATTATTTAGAAATCTAATCTCTACGTGGAGGCAGAGAAGGAGTCTGGGATGGTAGAATTGTAGTAGAAACATGCTATCTCATTTCAAATATAAACATGGAGCAATTATGCCAGCAAGCTGGTCTCATTATTCATTAGGCTGTGTCCTCAAGCAAGGACAAACTTTTCCTTGGCTGCTCATTTGCCATTGCCAAAAACAGAGACAAAAATGGCATTTCAGCTGTGTACCATGAAAGCCAAAGACCTGCACCATAAGACAAACTATAAAGGAAACAGGCATTCAGGCATATTTTCTTTCTATGTCTGCATGCCTGTCCGATAGATAGATAGATAGATAGATAGATAGATAGATAGATAGAGATAGATAGATAGATAGATAGATAGATAGATAGATAGATAGATAGATAGAATTTATTTTGAAATGGGGAAGAGTCCACATTACTGTTTTAACCACAGGTTGGGGGGTTAATTATGATTTGTGGTAAGGGGAATTGATATCTGAACGTATGAAATATATCACAAATAGGGAGTTCAGTCAAGTAAGTCCTTTTTGTTCAATATGCAGTAGCTTGTACCAGTTCTACAAGACAGCAGTTCCTGCACAAGTATATTGAAACGATTACAGTACAACATTGGTGACTCACTGATGTCAGAGGGAGTATTTTGAAGAAATGAGTTGAGGGTTGTGGCTCTTCCACCAATGCAAACCTAAGACTTCAAGAAAATGGAGACATTAATATTAACAAACTTTGTTTTAAAAACAGTTAAGTTTCCACCAGAAATTGAAGTACCTTCTAAGGACTTGGTGTAAAGAAGACCCACTGGCTGTTTGTAGAAGACATGTCCTCACATTGCAGCCCCCACCTCATTGCCAGCCCAATACTGAGGCAGTACAAGATTGGCCTTAGGAGTGTTTTCCCAGCAGTCATGCAAGAAGACCTCCCATGCAGACTTTTAGAGTACATGGAGGAAGAAGCTTCAGAAATCAGTGATCAGCAGGTTCCTTTTGCCTAAGCAGATCACCAGTCTCTTCACTTCCAAGGCCATTTCTGCTGTGGCTGTCAGAAAGATTGGATACCTTACTTGTGCAGCTTTGTCTTTCCCTTGTGTGCATTCACATGTTGCCAGCGAAGGGGATACTGACCTTTTAAAAGAATGAATGCAGGGCTGCCAGGAGGTCAGCAATCTCACTGGTATCCAAGAATAAACCTAGCTACTTTCTGTGATCCTCAGCATTCATTAGATTCTTGAACTAGAGCATCACAGATGGCAGGTGAGAGAAGAAAGGGCTTATTTCCATCATAGCACTGCTTCCATATGCTCAAAATTACATAATGGGACTTCTGAAAAATCATGACCTGATTCTCGGTACCTGGAAGAAGAAAAATGGCTTTCCCAACAGCACAGCCTTCCATTTGGGGCTTGCCACTGGGAGGAGATGCTCAATACATGGAGCTGTCTAGTTCTTCCCATTGCTGGGAACCTACCAATCGCTCACCTGAATCTATTCCATGTTATTGTGTGAGGGCAGGAACACCTCCAGCTTTGTTGCTGAAGCATGGTAAAATGTAGGCTGTGGGGAGGAAAGCACAGGGTCACAGACCTGTGAATGAGTACATCTGGTAACTCCAGTTGCAGTGCTTAATTAGGGTATCAGACTCATCGATGTAATGGTGCGTGGGAATGATCTTGGGAGACTGGGCCCAGAGACCCTGCCTAGGAAGACACAGCATAGCCTGCACCTGGATAGTGGGTGGGGCAAGAGGCTTAGAAGGGACCCTCCATAGTTTATCAGGCTGTAAAGGAGATGGAGGGAGAACTGTACTTTCAGACTTGCAAGATTCTCTTAATGTAGCTCTACAATAATGTAGAATTAGTTCATCTGGTCATGTTTCCTGTCTGGTCTACCTAGTAAGGCTGACATCCATTGAAAGCTTTTTTCAAATATGGATGGTGTTATTTTAAAGGAAATCCTTTAAGAAGAACATTATTTTTCTTAACAAGACTGTAGGATGAGGAATAATTTTAATCTAAAAAGAGTCAACCTTTCAACAAAGTATTATAAGGCATACAAGGATCATAGGGCAGAGCTTCTGGTTTGTAGTACAGAGGTTTGCCATTTCCCCTCCAAGGAGGAGAAAAAGCCGTGGTCTAGAGCAGTGTTTCTCAGCCCTGGTGACTTTAAGCTGTATGGATTTCAACTCCCAGAATTCCCCAGCCAGCCAACAAACCAGAAAAAAACAACAAACTCTGCTCCTTTCTCACTTCTGCTCTGCCCAGCGAGTTTTGAACACAGTCCTCCACCACTGAAGCATTATAAAGTTACAGTAGCCCCATTTTTATTCTTCATGGCCTATAATGGCTCATAACTAAACTCTGTTGCTATTGAGGTTAAGGCTTTCATTTTTAGTTTCATTATATCGTTTTATTTGGCTTATATTTATGTAAATTGTATATATGGCCCTTCTTAGGGCTATAAAGTGATATATAAATCCTCCAGAATGTCTGAGCTACAACCCCCAGAACCTTGCTATTAAACACAATGGTTGGGGTGATGGGAATTGTAGTTCAAAAAATCTGGAAGATTATTTATCCCTGCTAAAGTCATCCAGACTTCTGTTCCAGGGCAGTATGCATCAGTGCTATAAGGATATTACCGTATTTTTCCGACAATAAGACACCCCCATGTACAAGATGACCCCCATTTTTCCAACCCCAAATTAAGAAATCAATATTTTAAAGATAGTGCAGAACACATTTTTATTTAGTAATTAGGTAACATTGTCCTGATACACTTGGTGGGAGGAGGTCCAAACCATCTCTCTGCAGCTCTATTTCCAGGCTCTTTTGCATAACTGATTCCATTCAAGCACGAGTGAAACTGCCGATAGCTCCTCTCTGCAAACAGCTTTCTCTAATTGGTTTGTTCAGCATCAGCTGACGTCAGTTACATAAGGCTCCTGATTGGAGGAAGTCTGTTTGGGAGACAAGCTATTTCACTCATGATTGGAGGCTAGCAATAGGAGGAAGCCTGTCTGCAGAGACAAAGTATGGGCAGTTTTGCCACCACGCGGTTCTCTCCTCGCTGACTTCCTTGAATAAGATGCCCTTCAATTTTTGGGGTAAGGATTGTAGAAAAAAGTATTGTCTTATAGTCGGAAAAATACGGTACTTTCTCTGCTCATTTGAGGGCTTAAAATGGGAACTGTACTCTGATGGTCTTAGCCCTACAGTCATCCAAACCCCATGAATGTCACTGTCATGCACAACAGCACCCCTTTCAAGATTATGAGTGGAGTCAGTGGATCAAACTCCGGTTCAGCCATGAACTCTCAGGCTATGCTATTTCAGCAGAAGTGAATATGCGTAGCTCAGGGTCGAACTGTGGAGTCCAAGCTCAGAGAACCCCAAGGACGCCGTATGCTATTTCAGCCAGCCTTCCCTCTTTAAAACGGGATTGCAAGTAAGCTGCAACATGAAAAGGATATGTTGATGAATGTCAGTCATTGTCTAATGCTCGAGAAATTATTTACAATCATGATCCATGAAAGTATAATTCACAGGATCTTCCCCAAGATAGTAACTAAAATATATCTGATCTACACACATCCTTTCTCTCTACAAAGTGGATCGTGACTCATTTTTACTTAAGCAAACACCTGCATCTCTTTTGTCTGCACAAAACTGAAATGATAGTCATTCTGTAAAAGCCTTGGGAATGTCTCTTTTCTGCAGATCTGTCTGGGCCACCTCCCACCTGCTCTTTTGGGAAGGCCAACATTCCTTTAGAAACCCAGGAGGAGGGTGTTGGTGCATGTTGCTCAATGAGGATTAAAACCAACGTCTTTTGCCCCCAAATAAAGATGCTTTATTTGTCTTGGATCTCTGGAGGATTACTGTGTTACTTGCTTAATTAACAAAAACGGTCCTTTGCCGTGTTCTTTTATTTTTTCATTTAGCTTTGTCTTCGGCTTTCCTCTTTGGTCTTCTCTGCTTATGAACTCTCAACCACTATCTGCTTTCTAGAAAAATCAGCTAAGACAGATCACTTCATTTGTCTCCATGATAGCACCGTGCTTGAGAAATCACATTACATCCCCCTGCACTTTTTGCATGCATGTGTTTGCACACATTTTTTTTTTTTTTTTTTTTTGGTCTCTCTTTAGTTCAGTCTCTTGCAACACAGGGCTCACATTCTGGGAGGTTGCATCCTTTGCAATGTCTGTTTGTTTTGGCTGTGAAGCCTAATGCCTCTGGGCTGGATGTTAGTCAAACTGACCTTTCCTGTTTTCTGAGTCAATGATCTTAGATCACCAAGTCAGGCACAAGATGTTGGGAATTAACCAGCATCTATGGATTGACAGTAAAGAATTTGGTCAGGGACTAGGTAAAACCAGTTCCTAATTGAAACAAGGCTCTGTAGTATTAAACTTGCTTGTGTGACTCTTTGAAAACAATGTGATTCTTTTCAGATGACATATGCACTTAATGTGCTGATCTAACCCCAGCAAAACTGACATCCTGGCCACAATCATGGGCAACATTAAACATGCTTAAGCCTATTAATTAAAGGACTCACACAGTACTGTGTCCTATGCCTGCTCTTCTCTTCCAGTATGTGATGGTATACGCACAGCAAAACATCTGTGGATGTTAGACATATTTCCTTTGTCTCTTGGGGATTAGCTGTATGATATACATCAGAACAGGCCCTAATACCAGGCAAAGAGAGGGTCTTGACTGGTGGCAGATAGGAAGGGCTGGGAACATCTGCAAGGCACTGGAGAAGAGCTCTGCAGAGAGTCGTGCGGCCTGTGGTCCTCAGTGCAGGGGAAAATGCTGTCCTGGGGTCAGCATAGCTGCCATTCCCTACCCCTTCTGCCCAGTGGGATGGAGATACTGTCTTTCACTTCAGGCAGAAAAAAATATCATGAGCCATCCTGCTTTCCATAAATGCCCTGGTTTTCCTTTTCCTAATACCAGGTTTCTAATGATGGCAGAGAAGCCTTGGTTTAATGGATAGAATCTGTAACCTAATATTTCAGTCCCATTTGCAGGCTCACTCCTAACTCCTTTCTCTTTGGGGGAGTCCTTTCTCATAGATGTGCTGCAGTGACTGTGTGTGTGTCTGTGTATACACAAACACAGAGTATACATTCAAACACACAAAACTACACAGTCTGTCTGTTGTACAATATAAGGAAACATCACGTTTTAGGTTCCTCTGCTCCTGAACAGAGGCTGAGAAAGTCAAAGGGTAATAAGGTCACTTGGTAAACATCTTTCATACGTCAAGGAGAGGATGAAATGAGACTTAGCAGATATTACCTCCTGCCTCATGGATGGGGAGGGGACCAATCGATGAAAGTAGAGCTCTTTCACGTACATATTGTGCCATGGGTGTGAATTAACTCATGTGGCACTGTCTCAATTTCCAGCATTTGTCTCATGCTAACAACTGTTCTGTGTTTGTTTATCCTTAGCCAGGAAGAAGAGAGACATTGAGGGTATAATGAGCTTAATAAGTTCAAGAGCCTCCATTGCTTAAGTCCGGCTGATGGTGAATATGTAAGTTGCCCTCAAGTGACAGGGAAACTTGGGACATTATGAATGGAGCCAGAAACTTGGTCCTGTTTTCCTTCTATTTCTGGAATTCTTGTGACACATATAGCAACAGAATGGGGGGGGGGGGGGGGGAAGAGGAGGGGGCTTCTATAAGCTGCTGCTCTTTGTTTCTGAGACTAATTAGATAACCTCAAGGTATGTAGAGGTGAATTCTCAGCCTGTAGTAGCAACTTCTTCTATAATGCCAGGAATCAGTAGCAATCTCCACACCTCCAGTGCAGTTGTATGACAAAGCAAGCAGCAGCCTGTGCAATTAAATGGACTGTAGATATTGGATATCTAAAAATGACTATTGTATCATCTACTGCATCTGAACAGATGTGCCTGCAGAAGTTTGGGGGGAAAAAACCATGGGGAACTTTGTCAATAAAGTTGAAGGCAGAAGGTCAGTTTACAGCAGACTTTGCAGACAGATGCTTGCAATGGATCCTATCCAATAACTACTAGCAAAATATCAATACAGGCAGTCCTCGTTTAGAGACTGCCTTGTTTAGTGACCATTCACAGTTACAACAATGATGAAAAAGTAATTTTGCAACCAATCCTCGCATTTACAACCTTCAGTCTTTAAAGCAAAGCAAAGCTGACGTGAGATTGTAAGCAGAGTTACAGTTTCACTTAGTGACCACTTTGCTTAACAACCAAGTTGCTGGTCCCAGCTGTGGTCGCTAAACAAGGACTATCTGTATCCTGGTGGGATTTAGAAAGGCCATCAAAACCTGGCTTTTTCAGCAGGCCTTAGGGGTAAAAATGTGAGTTGTTTTATCTTATTATCTGGGAGTTAACTGAAGACAGATTTTATTTCTGGCAATAAACTAGGTTTATATTATGTTGTTGATTGTGGATATTGTATACTTTTAATCTCATTTACAAAAATAAGATATGTAAGCTGCTCAGAATCTATAGCAATTGGAATGGCATATAAGCCCTGCAAATAACTACAATAAATAGTACAGATTTATTTGAATCCCTGTAGCCCTCTGCTCCAAATGCCTCTACAGATTTGCTCTGGGATTAGATTTTATACATATTCCTTTGAAGAACCTAATGCCAAAATGTCACAGCAGGTGGCAGCCTCTGGTTGACTTTGGCTAAACTTGAAAACCTGAGCAAGGTCGTACCTGATCTGCCCCTGAATGGGAGACCATCAGGAGATCCTAGATTTAAAAAAAAAAAAAAGTTTTCATATTGTTGCCATGAAAACTATGTGGACATGCCCACCTCTGCCTTGAAATAAACTTTACAAATTCCGTAATGAAGACCATCAACAGCACAAGAAGGGAGGTGTGCTTAGCTGCTGTCTCTCCCTCTGTCGCAATCAAACACATACACATATTCTTAAGCTGTTCTTCCATTGGACTTACCCAGCACTGTTACACTGGTGCTTAACCTTGAACTCCATCTCTAACATCAGGCCTCCTAAAGGTCATTCAATCTGCTTCCCATCATTTAGCCCTTCCACCCTCCACCCCACCCTTTGCTGCTGCCAACCCCCATTTTATAATTATGGGCAGCTTACTCATAAAAACCACCAGTCACTGAAGCCATCATCAAAGACCCTGTTATCCTTCAGGTCCAGCCAAAGCAACGTTTGACACTGCCAGGCAATTTCTGAGGGCAAAATAATAAGCTATTCTCAAGGAATGTCATTATGAACCTGTCATAGCAAGAAAAGAGCCAAATTCTTCCTTTGTTTCCAATCTGTGCTCTTACACACACACCCCTCTTCTCCCCCCTTTCTCTTCTGAAAAATAAAGGCAATACAATGGATCCTTTCAGGCTATGCCAAGCTGCTTCTCAACTCATCTCAGATAAGCACTGGCAGGTAAGGTGACTGCCATCAATATTTTGGTGAATGTTAACTACCTGGGGACAGCTTTGTGAGGGAATAATCCCAGGTAGTTCTGAAGCATGTTTTAAAACCCAGCATGCAGGAACTCCTCCATCAGACCCTTCTTGTCAAACAAGCATTTACAAATAAAGGCAGCACAGCTTCCTAATTACCAGAGCAAAGCCGATAGTCCTCCTTGTCAAGGTAGGTTTCCCCATCCAGGGAGCAATTTCTATCCCTTTTTCATTCCTTCATTCAGAGAGACACTTCATCTAAAAATGTCTTTAGGGTGGCCGTGCAGTCTCCCCCCCCCCCCCCCCCCCCCAATATGTTCCTCTGTGAGAGTACAGAAAAACTCTTATTGGCCAGGGAAAATTTGTATAGATCTAGAACCTTTATGTGTTGGAGCTAGATATGAAAGCTGTGATCCTTGAAATCAAATTCAACTCTCCAACCTACAAATTAAATGGATGGTTCTGGTCAATCACTGTTCTTCTGCAGTACAAGGATAACAATATGGGTCTGCTGTACCTGGTTGGTATTCAGCTTGCTAAAATAATGTATATGTGTATTGTTCTGAACCCTTCTTAAGTTTTATGCTTTTTCTTTTTGAATCTATGCCACTTTCTTTTAAATATTTATATTCTCTGGTGTTATACAGCATTATGTACAACATTATATTTTGAGGGAACTTGCAATTTTCATAATGGTTAAAATATATTTCCTATACAAGAAGATTCTGCTGCCGAAGTTATGTTTAGGACAGGTATCCACAATACCTGAATACAATAAAACAAAGGCAGTAACCATGATCTTGCCAAAGTACTATTTATCTGAACTTGACTGTGTAAACTCCTTAAGTAAACCCATGTTTGATTATCCTAGAGTTTGGGATAGCTCCCAAGCCATATGAATAACTGTGTATGTTTTTGCAAAAGACGGGTAACATCAGTCGTCTCTTGATCAAAGGTGCAATGATATCTTTGCTGCTTTTGTTTCCTGCCATAATTTGGATATATTTGCTGCTTTTATTTGAACAATATGTTCCACCTATTAAAACATCAGAAGGCGTGAAGAACACAGCCAAGCAAATGTATGTTTGTGAATGTGTGTGCGTGCGTGTGCGAGCACACGTGTGCATGAGAGATAACTGCAGCTACCACTGTAAATGCGATGAAATTGGAAAGAACAGAAATGCAGCTCAGATTTAGAATATGGTAAATTGTGAATGAGAAGACCATTATTAATTCTAGATTCTGATCACTACTGTCTTCACATCCTCTTTTGAAATATTGAGGGACCATGTGACTTGGGCACTGCCTAGGGCCAGGAAAGGAAACCTAGGGCTCTCCAGATGTTCTGCACTTTCTAACAGCAGCAGCAGTCCACAGGCCGAGGGCAAGGGGATGAGGCCATCACAACCCAAACTTTTGGAGCACACCAGGTTGCCTGCCTGCAGTGCTCTCAAGACTTTCCCTCTACCACTATACACACATATTTTTCTTTCCCACTTATGGACATAAGTGTACATTCAAGCACCCTACAAGGCCATTGGGTTTATCATATATCCTCACAAAAGCCTACTGCTCTGAGGAACTATTGGCATGATCTACCCCAGGACGGACAGGACTGAGTGCAAGTATACAGTGTACAGCTGAGGTTCGGTCTGTCACAAATGAGCTCCAATATTCTCTATCACAAGCCATTCCAATCTGATTCTCATATTCTGCAATAGAGAGATAGACAGAGATCAGTATTAAAAGTCATGTTGGCTCCATTCACATCCTCACTCAGACACTGGGTGCCAAGTAAGGAATCTCAGCCAGTCACTTTTTTTTTTAATCTAGCTTACTCCACCACTTTGTTTTGACAATAAAATTGGGATGGGGGCAATAATCATGTATGCCACTTGCAACTTTTTGGAGGAAAAATCCAGATAAAGCAATCTGTAGAATAAACGGCTCAGTTCCAGGCACTTTATCAAACTGTGGGCTGGTTTGTTAGTTTACCAGACTGAACTACAATAGTAGTATCTATCAGCATCTCATTTTCAGATATTTATTTTAATTAGTATTTTTGATTAGGTGTGTCCTAATTTTATCATGCTACTGCCTGTTACAGACTTTCCCTGGAGATTTTCATAACCTCATCAGTCATTTTGGGAAAGGCAAGCATCTTTTTCACAGAGTGTAGGGTGATACCCCCATCTAGAATTAACTGAGAAAAAAATGCACACATATACAGTTATTGCATACCAGTGGGATATAAATAGCAGTAGCATATAAATGTTGCACTGCATGTGTGTATCACTGCTTACATTCATATATAGCCATGTACTTGACAATCCGTGTTTATTATGCAGTAAAGCAAAACTGAGCTTTTAAAATAAATTCTCCAAGTGTAAACAAATTCCCCACCTTGAGCAAACTTCAAGCAATTTCTGAACACATTTCTCTATTTTTCAAATAAATCATTGTTCCAAATGAGTGTGGACCTGGCAGTTAGATTATCCAAATGATTCAATATTTGGGGCACTACTGGAAACAAACAATTTTGCAAGTTCCAGAAGTGAATACTTCCCTGTTTCCCCCACCTCCTTCTTTCTTTCTTTCTTTCTTTCTTTCTTTCTTTCTTTCTTTCTTTCTTTCTTTCTTTCTTTCTTTCTTTCTTTCTTTCTTTCTTTCTTTCTTTCTTTCTTTCTCTCTTAATTTGAAGAGCTGGAAGGGGAGGGAAGAGGGGGCTGTGCTCTTTGGCCCATAGGAAATCAATGACCCAGAGACATCTGCAAACGATTAGGACACAGACTTCAGGTAGCTCATAGAAACACGTGCTGTCCATATTACACTCTGCAAGTATATTTCCACAACTTTACTTCTGCAAATAAACAGTCTGGCTTGTCCTGCATTAGCAAGAAGCTACACAAATAGGTAGAGAGAATGGCTGTTCTATTCTCTCTTCCAGTTCTGATGGATTTCTCGCAAGCCATAGCCTGGCCATGTAATTTGAACGGTTCCCTGGCAGTAATTTAACACGAGCCTGGTTTCTAAACAGAATATGTCTAGCTTTAACTTACTGTCATTTATTTATCTCTGCTATGAAACATCTTGTATAATTTTCACAGGATGTTAGCTTTGACGTACATATGATAATTTAACAGCTGCTTGCAAAAGTATAGGAAAAATCAACATTGGGAGTAATAATAATAATAATAATAATAATAATAATAATAATGTAAAATAGGCTGGTTTACAACACTGCTAACATAATTTAATTTTGAAATAGCTAGTAATTCCTTGTGTTGAGAGACTGTAGTAATTTCTTATACGGAGAGGAATCCGTGTATTTAAGGCTTAAATCACTTATCTGGAAGTTAAGTACCACTGGATTCCATAAGACTCAGCTTCATACATAAAATTTCACTTTACCTATTCATGCATGAATAGCCCCTGAAAATATTGCAGTCTATATGATGGACTCCAATAGAATGATGAAAATAACCACAGTAATGCTAAATAAAAGCTATACCATGAATTTAACTAGTAAAAAAGGAAAATCGGGGAGGTAAATTATAGCTTCAGCATTTCCAATATGCCCTTACTATCTGAGACTATTAATAGTTTATGCTATAATCAGCCATATGGTGAAAGTGATTAAATACTGTGAAAGTCAGTGACCTCCCCCTTCAAACCAATAAAACTTTTATGTACATCATGTTGAAATCAATAAGGTTTAAGACTGTTATAACAAGTTTCCCTCTCTCACACACACACACACCCCTCCCACCAAGATTTAGTCTTGATTAAGCTCTTTGGAATGGAAAGGGACCAATAAGATTTAAACAGTCAAACTGAGTACCTTTCAGCCAGGCAATTGAAATGAAATTATCCATTCATGAACCTGAGGAGGTATTCTTACCGATTGCTTGGTTATAATTAAATTCTCCCTTTTGATTCGAATAAGAATTTTTTTTCTTATTCAAAAGTGAAAAATTTTGCACTGGAATCAACAGGGCTTGGAAGTTCTCCTGTTTGCTCTAAGCATAATGCTCAGGACTCTCCCGGAACATAAGCTATTCACCTTTCAGAACGGTGAGGAGGGTTATTCTGTGCCTAAAGGTCCTTGCTGGCTAAGGAAGTTCCTGCCCATGTGGACTCCGTGTGTACATGTAAGCACCCGCAGTGGATCTCCAATACACATAAAAGACCCTGGACCAGACAAAGCTTCATCAGATCATTTCCCACACAAATGGCAATAAGAAACATAATCCAGTTTCAGCTGTGTGCTTTTACAATCCATTGATTTTATCTAAATGAAAGGAAAATAAAAGCATTCAACCTGAATTAGATTATCCTCCCTGAAAATTACACAGTCATCTTTGTTTCATAAAGGGAATCTGCTCTCTTAACTGCCATGCCATTCTGAATGTGATGAATTCACACATTCTTATCAGAATAATTTCAATGTGCCTGAATTAAAAGCAAAATGGCATGTATCTGAATTAGAAATAGCCCAACCGATACTCGCCAGATGCTTTGATATTCAACTGCTGTCAGCCTAAACCAACATTTACAAATCAAAGATAGTGAAGGCTCTAGTTCAAAGCATTTACCTGCTTCTGCTCACAGACCTACCTTTTAAATTTTGTTTCCAAAATGTTCATGGGGAAGGAAGGAAGGAAGGAAGGAAGGAAGGAAGGAAGGAAGGAAGGAAGGAAGGAAGGAAGGAAGGAAGGAAGGAAGGAAGGAAGGAAGGAAGGAAGGAAGGGACTTTAGCAAGTGATTCCATCCATGTATTCTCTTAAGCAAAAAAAAAAAAGTTCCTATGTGACGAATATTAAGAAAGATATTGTATTTCTCCCTTTCCACAATGTGTTTAGGATTCACTGCTCATTCAGGGCAGAAAGCATTGTCAGGATGTTTCCTTGGCATCATAGTTTAAATCTTAGAAATTTGGCCAAAATGTCCTGAATGGGGACTGTGGAAGGTAAGAGATTGTCCACACTAGCAGAGACCAATGAAGATGGGGATGAAAGTTGGGAAGTATGCAAGCATTTAAGCATGTTTGGAAGGAGGAAAAAAAAAAAATTAAAAAGGGTGGGGGGTGTCAGAATTTTGCAGAGCTATATATCTGAACTTTTTTATTCACTGAGGCACTACTGTTTGGCACCCTAAACTTTTATTGAGGAATTTTAACTGCATGCTCATGTTAGCTTGAAGACAACTTTTAAAATGAAAACATTCTCCAAAGAAAAATATAAATTGTAGCAAAGGGGATTAGAATGAATTATGGAATTTATTAGTTGGAAGGGATATTAAAAGTCATAATCCAGTCCCTTGTTCAGTGCAGAAATCCATTAAACTGTCTCTGAGAAGTGGCCACCCAGCCCCCATTAGAAAACTTCCAGCAGTAGGAAGTCAACTACTATTCTAGGAAAACTGTTCCACTATTTAACAGCTCTTACCATCATAAAATCCTCCTAACATTTAGCCTGCAATTCCTTTCTTTTAATTTGGCCCACCGGTCCTTATCCTGCTTTCAGTTTCAACAGAGAACGTCGCTTCTTGCGCATGACAGTGTTTTACATGGGCATCCCCAGGGCGATGCGGGGGAGGGGGAATGACACAATGTGCATCACGTCATAATGCAAACTCCTTTTGTATGTAAGCCATAATGGCACACGCAAGCATGTAAGAGGCAAAGCTTGTGTCACAACATCACAGCACACATTTCATTATTTTGACAAAATCTCAGCTTGCTGCTGCTATCTCAAGACTTTCATATATTTGTACACCACTGTCACCCCATCCCCTCCCACTCAGTCTTTATTTTTATAAGCCAAACATGCCCAGCTCCTTTCACAATTCCTCACAGGCTTGAGTTCCAGATCTTGTATCATCCTAGTAGCTCTCGTCTGAACTCACTCCAGCTTCTCCATATCCACTGACATCTACAGTCTAGCCAGCATAACATACTGATTGAATGATTACCTATCCAAATACACTCTAGCCAGCATAAAGTGCAATTACCTCCAGTGATCCAAATGCAATGATTTGGTTAATGCAGGCCAGGACCGCATTGTCCTTTCCAGCTTTTGCATCACACGGCTTGCTCATGTTCAGCTGGTAGTACTCCTAGATTCTCCTCATTTGCACTGCCAAACACCAAGTCTTCGCACTCTGCACTTGCACTTTTGATGTTTCTTACCCGTACGCTTGTCACAGTTGAACATTGGACACTGGTTCTGGAATGTCACGTCTATCATAAGACCCTAAATAACCACTGTGAAGAATATCGGAGCCTACTACTTTATATCTTTTTTCTTTCTTTTCTATTTTTCTTCAACTTTTTTCCTTTTCTTGTATTTTTTGCTTTTTCTTTCATTTTTTTTTCTTCTTCGTGTTAGTTTGTTATTTTTTTATCTTCTTGTTTAAAATATAGAAGATAAAGATATAGATATAAATGATTATCATGACTGTCAAGGTAATTTTTAATCATGATATGTTCTTTAAGTCATTACCTAATCCCTCTAGTTTAGTGGCATATGCAGATTTGATCGACGTCCCTTCCATTTCACCCTCCATTCCATTTACAAAGATGTCGAACAGCAGTGAGCCCAGGACAGAGCCCTGGGGGATTTCACCAAAGACTTCGTTCCAGAATGCTGCTGAACCATTTACAGGAGCCCTTTGGATCCAATTGTTCAGCAAGTCCGTCAGACCAAGTAGCACTTAGCTGCATTTTTCCATCTTGTCCCACAAAGATATAATGAGAGAGATATACCCCAACTAGAGCAGTGCCTTTGTTGACCAAACTAGTTACTCTGTCATCTGATAGGAAAGAAGAAAAGACAAGGTTAATCTGATATTACAGTACTTGTTATTGAGAAACACATGCTGGTTCCTAGGAATGGTAGTATTTTTTTTTCTTTCCCTCATACTGCTTGATAACCTGTTCTTGCCCAGCACAGGCATCAAACCCATTTGTTTGGAGTCTCCCAGATCCCCACCACCACCACCAGCCTTTTCTTCTTTTCAGATATTAGGCCTACATATGCTCTTCTCCTGATTTCTGTACCTCGCAAGTTTTCCAGGAGTTTTCAGTGATTACAAGCAGCAGGTCTCAGAACACTTTTACCAGGTCTTTCAACAACCTGGAATATATTGTAATCCATCTGTTCCTGGATCCATGAATTTATATAAGACTGTAAGGTGGGTTCTTTCCAAACTTTTAGCAGTTCTAAGCTGCCTTCCTTTTGCCTTTCCTGGATCATGTGAGGAAGAGCTTCTGAGAGAAAACAGATGGAAAGAATATGTTAAGCAGTCCCACCTTTTCCCTAATTCCCTGATATTACTTATCTAACTTTTTTATGCAACAGACTAACAGCCTGCTTGACCATTTATTTATTTTGCCATTTTATTATTCTTTTATTTTACTTTGAAATAGATGGTCCAGATAGAAAAATCAGACATACATAGAGAAATATGGGCAGATAAGCAACAAATCTGAAATATCATAAAACTAACATATTTTAAAACTGCAGGGACTTGTCCAGGAGGTCTCCAGGAGTCAAAAACTCCTGAAAAACTCCCCCCCCCCAAAAAGGCACAGATATATATTTCATTCTCTAATGGATCATTAGAATCTTATAATATTGTAAGATATTTCATATCCATTTTCTAATCAATCCATGTGTTCCTACTGAGCTTTCAGATAAAAATATTTGATTGACACAGTTCATTTCATTAAATAAGACTATAAAATACTAAATAATACATTAAATTAATGCTATGAATTGTATGTCAAATTAAGACATGAACTTTAAAACCCAAATTTTGGGCATGGCACAATTCCATGTATAAATTTGTAGTCCAAGAATGGTTTCCAATTAAAATTAAACTCTATGCTGGATTTACTTTTTAAATATAAAGTTATTCTAGACATCAAGGCATACTCCCACAATTTAGTTAACCGTTCTTCCAAAGAGAGAATCAAAGGACTTTTACTGGAAAGGCATATAGAATTCTTGCAGCCGCTAACATATACAATATAAATTCAGTATATTTTGAAGGGATATATAGTTTAGTGAAATTTAATAAAAATATCTCAGGTTGCAAGGGGATTGCAACTTTCAGAATTTGTTCCATTCTTCAATAAATCATTTTCCAATATTGTTAGGCTTTATAATATTACTATTACATATGAAAAAAGGATCCAATCTCCTTGCTACATTTCCAATGTTTCTTGAAAAAAATAATTACTTATTTTAGCAATCAAGTCTGGAGTGATATACCAATGGTGAAACATCTTATACTCTCTTAAGAATAATATTCCTTCACACTAATTTTATTAATATACCCTACCCTAAGCTTTTCTTCTTAAATTTTGCTTTCCTCCCCAGCTTCATCTCATTCTAACTTTTAGCCTTCCTATTTCCATTCTTATTCATCTCCAGTACCATCTCAGCTGGTTAGTGAGCTCTTTCTTCATCCATACAGGCTTCTTAAAGCTTTTCTCGGTTGTCCAGGATCTCCTCTCCTTTTAACTTATCATTTAGGAATTGTAACAATAGCATGCTACCCATGTTTCACCTAAAGTCAATAAATTTGGTCTTCCTGAAGGCTAAGATATTTGACTGACTTATCTCAGTTTGTGGAGCCCTCGGTGCTCTCTGAACTTGGCTATTTGCTTGCAGATGTCTCATTACCCATCTAGGTAATGTCTTCAGTGTCCCTGACTGCCTTATCTCAGTTTCTTCTCACCTAGTTGTCTTGAACTCCCACATGAAGTGATTGCTTTCCCTCAAGATGTCTAACACCCTTTGTCTATCAACCAGTTCTTCTCTGTCAGGATTAAATCCAGGATAACTGACATTTCATTGCTTCTTCCATTTCTGCAAAATGAAATTGTCAGCAAGAGAGATCAGAAATCTTCTGGGCCTTCCACTGTTGGCTGAGCTAGTTTTCCACCAGATTTTGAGTTGGTTGAAGTCTCCCATTATTGCTGTAGTCTGCCCTTCTGAGAACTTGGTGAGTTGATTTTAAAAGGTATTTATTTTCCACAAGTTCTGCCTGGATAAGTATCTGTAGTAAGTTCTCACAATAATATCCCTTTTCTTTCCTACTCATTTTAATCTTACCCACGTGCCTCCAAGAGAAGACCTGTATTCAGATATACACTATGACTTTCTTCAGGCCCATGGCTTTCTTACATCCTCCCTTTTTGCTGGATCTATTTCTTGTGAATAGGTTTATCCTTCAGGTTCTGCCTTCTAATCCTGACTCTCATCCCACCAATTTGTGTGATAGTTATCATACAAATATGGTAATTATCATATTTGTTTTTCCATATTAGGATTTTTAGTCACCACCCCTGTTTGTTCTCTGTGCATTTGTTTACAGATACTGGAGACTGGCCATGTTACTGTTTTCACTATCATGTTTTGAGGATTTCTGAGTACCATTTGCTGTTTCATACCTCCTTATCACATGCAGCCATATTCCTAATATCCAGCACTTGTAACTCCTCTCTTTCAGGTTTAGTTTAAAGCCCTCCTGATAAGGTTTGCACAGCTCTTGCCAAAATATTTTTCCCCCTGCCCCTATGAGTTTCCTAAGAGTCCCTTCTATTACTCTTAAAGGCCCTGTTCCAGGCATCCCATTATTTTTGGTGACATCATCTTCTTAGCCAGTTGGAACCCTCCTCCTATTTTCTCTATTCCTTGATAACGTCTGTGCCCTGTCCTTCTCAGAAGGCTCATTTTCTGGGCCTTCATGGAATCTCTCCTTACAATAACCATGGGCTCTTCCATCTTTCAAATGAGTCCTAAAGGAGAAAGGCTGGTCTCCAGTCCTTTCATCTTCTCTTCCAGTAAGGAGTCAAGCCTGCATTGCAACAAGTACATTGGTTTAGCATATTCTTCTGGTAAAAAAACAATCAGCGCATATACCTGGCAAGTTCCCATTGCTGTTGCCTTAATATCCATCCTTTTGGCTTGTTCCTTCCTTCACTAAACTTCATAATATTCCCAGTTTGCTGTCCTGGTCAAGAAATTCTAGACAATCAATAGTAAACACATGATAAGATAAATATAAGTCCTTGATTCAAGAAACATAGTCCCAAATCCTGCAAAGTCATTCATAAAATGAGTCATTTCCTTTCAGTTCAGTTTTGGTATAATATATATAATGTGTATTAAGGAATCAACGTTGCCTATTTGATTTAGCCAGTTCAGTGCTTTATGGCACAAATTCAGCTAGGTGTGTAATAAATTATCTGTATTAATTCTGCCTGAAACAGTTTTAAACATCTATGCAAATTTTAGCTATTTGACAGAATTATTTATAAGCATGAAAGAAGCAGAAAATAGGATAAACTGATAGACAAATTATATTAAACCTCTATAAGTTAGTTACTCAGTTTCACAGTAGATATTGCCACCACATGTAAAAACAAGAAATCCTGGGAAAAACACATTGCTTTATCTGGATGTCTGATAATTTTGCTATTCTAGGTATCCCTTAAACCGTTCACATAATGTACAGCTCCGATACACTCTGACAAAAAGGCATTAGAACTGTTCAAAAGTCCTCAATAACCTCAATAAGAAAGTTTTATGATAGAATGAGTGTGATGTTATCATTCTGAGTTTACACATCAGTCCTACGGGAGTTCTGATTTGCTTACAAGAAGTTGATTAAAAACCCCTCACTGGCTCTTTATTTACCATTCCACTGACCATGTACGTTTCATGCTGAAATCTCTCCTCAAAGAAAGAACATAAGTGTATTTACTCAAAAGTAATTCCTACAGAGTTCAATGGAGATTTCTCCCAGGTAAGCAAATACAGGGTTATTTCCTAAATCTATCAAGATATACCACTTAAATACAAGGCAGTAGGCTGTTTACCAGTAAATAGTGAAGTTGTTTCTTTTAAACTAGCTATGTTGTGGGGTTTTTTTAATATCTCAAAATCACCTTTTTGCAGAAGTACAAATCAGGCTGGTAGCTACTACTGTGGTATTGTGGAAGAGAGACAGGAACCATTCTGCAAATACATTACTAAATGTGTGACTATATCCTGTAATTAAATTTGACTCTTAATTTTAAAAAAGAGGGTTCTTTAAAAAAAATCTTATTTAATATATTACAAAATACATTTATTAGGTATAGCAAGAACAAAGAGTAGAATAATTTGGGGGATTGATATTGTGCATAGAAAGCAGACTTCCCAACACAGCTGGGGATTTTGGAGATTAGCATATTGGGAGAGGCCAATATAAAGTGGTGCTTTTTAAAGAATAAATCAAGGATTGTTACTTTTTTCTCTAAATGTGTAAGATCAAGAGACATAAAACATCTTGCTTTCTTTGTATGTCATTATAGGTCCACATAAGAGCAATTACAACCTCATTTATATCTCTAAAAATGAACACAGAAAAAGATAATGAGAGGATCAGGCTTTTGGAAGTACAATTTTTATGGGGTTATAAATTGTTGGAAATTGTAATTATGATCCAATCCATATTTAAATATCTTTCAGTACAACAGTAGTAAAAGGTTTAGCATGAGATTCATCATCTTAGTGAAATCATTAGAATGCAAAAGTCTTTCTTAATCTTTTCATATCTTAAATTGCCAAAATGGCTAAAAAAATGCATCAAAGAAATAATTTCCATAAGTAGGCTTTTACCTGTTTTAATTGTTGCAGACTAGAATTTCTTATAGAATAACTTGCCTCTACAAGACCTTTCTCTTTTCAAAATCCTGAATTATTCCACTTTGCTAATTTTCTTATGTTCATAGATAATATTTATTGGAGATACACACACACACACACACACACACACACACACACACACACTTCCTAGCATTTTCCCACAGGTTCAGGGTCCCCTTTTTCAGATCAACCAAATGTTGATCCATTGGTTGCAACAGGAATTTACTGACTGGCTTGTCACCCGAGCCTGACATTGAAATATCTATATCTTTATATCTATATCTATATTTATCTATATATCTATCAGGTAACCATAAATCGCTGCTTCCTAACTTCTGCGCCAAAATGCAAAACAAACAAAAACACTCCTTTGCCCACCCACAGATGCATCACTTGTGATCATGGACATTATAACTGAACAATACTTTTAGGCCCTTGCAGGACAAGTACCCACAATGGGTGGGAAACAAGCACTCTGTATAGTAGAACTTGTAAGCTGACATTTAAGTCAGAGGTGAACAGAATTGTGGATTTGGGGATCTGCAGTGTTTCTTATTAGCACCTAATCACTAACCCATTAATCAAAACCATATGAAAAACTCCAGGTGGCCCACTGGAGTTGGGCAGGCAGTAATTTCAATAACAATAACAATAATAATACTCAATAGGTGTATAAAAATACCAGATCCAGTCTAGACATCTGGCTGACTGTGCAACCAACCCTAATAATGGAGGGCAGAAGAGTCAGTGACTCACTCTACTCCACCCATAAGTTTCTTGCACAGACAATGGCCAAAGAGATTATTTATCTTGGTTCAGGATTTGAACTCTAAACTCTCAAAATGGCTATTAAAGCAAGACCTGGTCAAAAGCAACCATTAAAAAAAAGGGAGAAAGAGAAGCACCAACAGTAAGAGATAATGCTGAACATAAGGCATTGCAATGCCTTTTTTAAAATATCAATTTTAAAATAATTTCTACTACAGTTAAATAACAGTGACTTCTAATTAACTAGTAAATGTTAAACTGTTGGTAGTCAGAAACTCTTGGCAGCTGACTGCTCATCATCTAGAGATCAACAATTGATTTCAGATTCTCGTTGGCCAGCCTTTGATTCCCCCCCACCCCAGTTAATCTATAACTTTTGGCAGCAGTCACCAGATGTCAAGTCTGACTTGGGGGCGTCTTTATCCTTTTGATTAACTAGAATTGAGCTTAAGGAAGTGACTCCATCTGAAGCAGTGGAACGCTCAGCCAAACAAAGGATGGGCAGAATCTCATAAAAAGAAACAGTACCACGGTAGGCAATTTCTACAACTCTAGCAACACCAGCTAGCCAAGTTTTCTTCACTATAATAAAGCATAAATAGAACTGGCTCTTGCTGTCTATCTCTCCAATGGCTGGCAATTATGCTGAGCCTCTTGCCAGCTTCTGCTAAAGCTGGAGTCAATTCTGGTTACAGTGGTGTCAACTCTGAAAGGCATAAATGTGGTTCCTTGGTTTCAAGAAAGGTTTTAGCTCTTGCCTGTTTTTCAGAGAACCTGGGACAAATACCTGTCACTTTTCATACAAGGGAGTGAGGGAGATTAGGATGTACATAACAGGATGAGATCAGGATGAGACCAAGATATCCCTCTTCTGTGACCTTCTGAATTTTGAACAAGCAAAAGTATCCTATAGAAATAGTAACACCCCCTTCATGGAAACATTTAAAAAAAATCCTCTGTGCACAACTAAATCACAGCCTTTAGATTTCTATCCAGCCTATTTTCAGGTTCTTCCCTGGGGTAAGGTAGGTGGGATAAATAAAATGTTATAAAGAGATACGACATGGGTAAAATGTCTTTCCTAAAAGCAATTGAAAAGATTAAAGGTGGGCTTCTCCACAAACAAACAAACAAAAATCATCCCCATCATATATTTTGTTTAAAACTGGATTTGCATGCTTCAGAAACACTGAAGGGAATAAAACGGTATAATCTTATCCCTGATCTGTCTTTTTGTGCGAGTGGTAGCGGTGGCCGTGGAATGCATTAGTTAGGTGAGATTTGCATAAAGCAGAATCCAGGGTCCTTTCCCCATTACGTGTTGGCCCTGTGCGAGCCTGTGTTTCAAAACCGCTTCCAGTGCGCCTCTAAAATAGGGGGTGGGGGGGCTGTTGCCTTTGATGCCTCGAGAGCAGTGGCCATTACGGTAGTTAGAGAAATCGGGTTTCATTCCGCGGCGGCTTAGAGAGCCCCCTGCTCCCCACCGGCACCGCACCGCCAAGAACTTTCCCCAAGACTTCGCGCCTCTCTCCTTCACGGTTTTTTTTTTTTCCCCAGCGCCGGCCGGCCGGCCGGCCGGCTGGCTGACTCTCGTTTGCTTCAAACCTTCTCGCCGCTTCGTCACCGCAGGTTTGCGGGTGACATCACGCTTTGCAAACAGCAGCTTAGGGGCCCGAATGTTCAGCGCGCCTAAGGCTCGCCCCGGGGAAAGAGCGAGACGCGTTACAAAGGGGCTTTCTAGAAATCGCGAGAAAGACGACCGGGGGGGGGGGGGGAGAGGGGAGGGGAGGGGAGGGGAGCGGGTTACTGGACTTGCAAACTCTGCAAGTAACTCCCGAAACGAGCCCGTAACGTTGCCCGGTGTGCGAACCCTCAGCATTTCGGAGGGACCAGCAAGAGGGTGGCGGGTTTGCCTCCGGCGACGGCAATCCGCGCGCTCTCGGACATTCCCTCGCCTTATCGGCACCCCAGACCAGTCCTCACCGTCCCTCTCGACTTCCAGTAGCGCAACAGAGAAGCACTCCAAAGAGTTTAGGGTAGAAATGAGCCCCCCCCTCCCCCCGTTTCCCCCGTCCCGCTCTTTTGAAAATGCAACTACTCTGAAAAGTCTTGATATTATTCGTTTATTTCCAGTGTGGCTTTAAAACATAGGAATAAAGGTGGGAGAATAAAAAGAGGACAGCCGTTGAAATCAATCTATCGGAAAACCTAACATAAAGCATTGATAATGCCACGGTCCATATGACTTCTGTATGTATCGAATTGCTATAGGGTATGATTATCATCAACAACACCTATTATTATTATTATTATTATTATTATTATTATTATTATTATTATTATTATTATTCCTCAATCTTATGTAAAGGATGTTTATAGGCAGGCAGAGATATGGATCCATTGACAGGGATGGAGAATGCTGTTTCCGCTTTGGGGCAGATGATATTTTAGAACGAAAGTTGAACTTAGCTGGTTGCTTCTCATGAACGTCATCCAACGAAACAATTTGTTCTTGTTTATTCCTTCCTATTCGGCATAAACGTGCAAAACCACCTATTTTTTCCGATCTCTTCATTTTCGACAAGGTCTGCAGATTTTTTTTTTTTTCCTTTTGTTTTCCGGAGGTTGGGGGAAGAAGAAAGAAATGTTTTTCATTCGACAGAAGTGAAGGTTTTTGCCCGGCCGAAGAAGCCCTGAACAATAATTCCTGCTTCTAGTCTCATAACCATCTTCTCCGTTAAAGGAAAGTGTTGTGCCCCAAACTCGTAACAAAGAAGACAGCCTCTCTTAGTTTCCACTCGCATTTAGGACTGAGATTTAAACCGAATGTAATAACTAATTGCTGGCAAATATGGTGCCAAATAAATCATTTGTTTCCCTCTGAACTAGGGAGTGAAATGTACTGTTAAGTGTTGCAAAGGGAAAGAATATATTTTCTTCTACAAAGCTTTAGATTCACTTCAAGTTTTTTTTCTTGCTAACTCTTCCCCCTTTGGTCGGCTACCTCCTTATTGATCTGTTAACTCGCTCCCCCCTCCCTCCCCCGTTAATTATTGTTAAAGACGTTGAAGGGGAGAGAGAGGCTGCTATACTGGGATGATGGTTAAGGGAACGGATCCAGAATTTACATTCTGAACCTCCTTCCTTTTAAAACATTTTTTCCACGTAGAATTTCCAATCAGATATTAGGTGCGTTCAGTCCGTTGTGAGATAAAAGCACAGATTCTCCTAAATACAAGTGACCTTTGGGAATGATCTAGTAGCACAAAAGCTATAGGGGAGGAGGAAAGAGGAGAAACCAAGTTCCGATGAACACAATTGGAAGTCGGAGCTCCGGGGTGCGCGGATTCATCAGAAAGGCCGCGATGTCAACGCTGGCCGCATTTGCAAGGAGCAGCCCTGTGCTACGGGGAACTCTGCCTTTTTTTTTTTTTTTTTACTCGGAGTTTACGTAAACTCTCGCCCCAGTTTGGACATTAAGCGAAGAGCGGAGCGCAGATCAAAAAGCGGACTGGATGAAAACAAACCCAACACAGGGCAATCTCTTTCATTTGTCCTTGTGCTGATGTTGATGATCATATTGCAGTGGGAATTATGATACTGTAATCATATGATCGTGTAAATCTATTCCTTTTTTGTTTGCTTGATCTTTGTTTAAATACACCTAAGAAACCAACCCCTGCAGTCTGAGGCGTATTGGCTAAACCAGGGCAATCTCAGCTTGGACGGCCGTGTCTCGAAACCGCGCATCCCTCCTAAGAAACGTCCTGCTGAAATGCCCTTGACGCGCTCGGTCCCCGGGTTGGCTCAGGCTGGGAGAAGCTGCCCAGGGTCCGCAGGCAAACTGCGGGCACACAGATGCTCCGCCCGTTCTCACCCAGGGCGACGATGCGGCTGCTTCCTTTGCCCTCTTCTCTCGGGATTCGGGGGAGAGGACTGCGCGTATCCCTTTCACCCTCCACCTCGCCTCGCGCATTGGGGAAGCGGGGGGGGGGGTGAATAGAGCATCTTTTAGCAACAGGGAGGGATTGGATTTGAAAAGCGGCTTCCCTTCAAATAACCTGGAGGGGGACACATGTCTGTGTGGTACCCCACCCCAACTCATCTAATCTGGAGGTAAGACCCACTGAGGTCAGCCAAACTTTTTCCACCTTAGTATTGCGCCACGTCTCCTCAGAATCATTTTCCCAGTTTCTTCAGTGACACTTACTCCGAGATAAATATGACTGCCTCCTCCGGGGACCCCGCGTCTGCTACGTTTCTTACTGATGCGATTGTGCGACCGTGTGCAATAAAGATATTGAAGCCTTAAATGCAAGGCGGGCGCAAGGTAAATGGATGCCATGCAAAAGAAGCAGTTGTTGCACATCTGGGAAAATTCTGGGAGGTGGACGGGGAGAGGTGAATTGAAGTAGTCAGAGCGAGGCGAAGGTCTGCTCTCCGCACCACCACCACCGCCACCTTCGTAAATCTCTTTTAAAACAAGAACTGCCCTGTGTTTCTATAGCCCTTTGATACGTTTATCACTTTCATTGACTTTAACGCAATTTCATCCGCAGGCTAGTTTAACTTCATCCTTGAATCGCAAAGGGGGCAAGGGAAAATATATGAGATTGAAGTCTGACTGATGAAATCGCCAGAGACTTAATCCGTGTTTTAGTGTGCGCGGGGGCGGGGGGAGGGTGCTCTGCATGCGTCTGAGTGTGCATGCGCGCGCGTTTTAACCACCTTCAAGAAATATCTAACTTGAGCACCAGGGCGGTTAGTTTCTGAGCCTATGGCGCCCCCTCTGGATGGAAGCGGGAAGTACACTTTTATCTACTGCAAAGGTGATTTGTTTATATAGAAATAACTGTTAAATTCCAAGAAAAGAAACGAGACTGAAAGGAGAGTGGAAAAAGCGCAAGCCAAGCCAAGCCAAGCCAAGGAAAGGCGTCTGTCCTCCCAGGCAAGGCAACATGACAGCTAATGATTTAAAGAGTTTACAATGCGGGAAGCGCCCACCGCCGACGGGCTCCCTAATTGCTAAGAGAGACGGTGCGTGCGGGGAGGATGCCCACGTTGTCTTTCCAGCCTAGATGAAGGGGCGATTATATCAAGAGGCCAATCCATCACCAAGTGCGCCCGGTTTCTTTCTTTGCAAGGCCAGATTGCTCGGTTTTACTCTTCCGCCTCACTTTCCCGAACAACTGCACTGACAACTTAATCGTCTGTTCAGTGGCATACCTTTCCTTTTCTGCCTCAATTAATTATAGAAGAAAAAGGAACGGAAATCACTGCCCACCCTAAACATTAAAAAGGACCTGAGATCCCCGGGATTAGCCCCAGATTTTAAAAGCACACAAACTCACGCACTGGAGATATCCATTCAGTAGGAATCTCTGAAATCGTTGCTTTTAAAACTAATTTAGTAAAATTGTTCGCCTCTCTTATCGAAGGAAGTGAGTGGGAAGAGTATGAGACAGACACTGGCCTGAAGTTTGTCAATAAACCAAAGAAGTAAACTCAGATCTTTAACAGAAAGAATTTAGCTTAAAGAAAAACCTACTGCTCTGATTAGGATATATCCCGCTTCCTAACAATACTATGTTCCCATTTCCTAAAAGCGTGTAGTCTGCGCTCTGTGTGGTTCCAGTCAGCCTTACTGTATCCAAAGGAAGGTTAATTCCCAAGTGAGAAGTCTAACCTAGATATACCTGCTGATTTTTACTTTACAAATGCTTAACACAACTTGATAGAGAAATTAGTCATATATGCTTCTATAAGAGAACATTTTGATAACATAGTTTAGGGAAGGTCGGGCTGCCATTTAAACACAAATTGATTTTTAAAAATCCCAGGCCTTTAGCTTGCCCAAAACGGGATAGAAGGAGACTTTAAATGATAACCGTTTGTTTAAGAAGGTTATTCCAAATGCATAGACTAGAAAAACGTCACATTACTGAAGAAGTATCCAGCTTCAATTTTCTTCTCTCCATCCACCCCCCCCATAAACCTTCCTGTCCTGTGAACGACAGCTTAGCGCGTCGCCTCCTTCGTCTTGAAACTTTTGAGCACGAGTGAAGTATTAAGATGAGCAAAATCAAAACAAAACCCTCCCATAGGGAGAGGTGAGTCACAAAACACTGGCTTCGAAGGGGGGGAGGAGGAGGAGGAGGAGGAAGAGGAGGAGGAGGAGGGTGAGGGACAGAGAAGAACTAAGTTCTTTCTCCAACCAAGCGAGGGACTGGTTTGCTGCGCCGTTTTAGCCGAGATGATGCTTCTGCTAGCGATTTCTTGCCCTTTCTTCACTCTGCAAGCAACCACAGAAATCTGCATGTATCAATAGAGAAAAAAAAAGGAGAAATTTACTCGGAGGTATTATAACTATCGCAACAGTTGGAAGTACAAAGACCCAACTGCAGCGTGCGACGAACTTTCTCTCTCTTCCCCCCCTCCCTTCGCCTAAGCGCCCCCTCTCTTTCAGGAGGGAGGAAAAAACTTTTTCAGCCAATCAACGGTGTGCCAGCCCTTCCGAGGCAGGTCTGCCATTGGCGTTTCTAAGGTGAAATAGCAGACGAGAGTATTTATTAAAGAGAGCCGGAGTGAGCGTTAGGAGAGCTGAGGTTGATACTAACTAGGTGATTTGGGGAGCCTTCAAACTTTTTTCGCGCCCCCTCCCCCAAGCCGAGGAATTCGTCCCCTTCTTTCGAAAGGGGTGAAAAAAATCTCCGCCCCGTTCAACTTCACTTGCCGTCCCACCAGCTCCGCTTTCATCGTCCGCGAACGGATCAGCGGTTGTCCACATGTCTGTTTCTTGAGACAAGCTTTCTGCAGCGGCGACTTCGCAACGCGCCCGCGACCCGAGTTTCTGCAAAGCCGTAGCTCTTCGCGCGCGTGTCGTTTTGCATTGGCGCGTGCAAACTTTTTCTTGCCTCCTTTTCCAGCTGTCTAAAAAGACGTCGCTCTTTCTGATTGTTTAACCCCCTCCCCGCTCTCCTCCCCCGCCTCTTTCACCCCTCCGCCTCGATTTTCATTTCCCCCCTATTTTGGCTTCGCCGTTTTCTCGCATGAATCTCCTCGACCCCTTCATGAAGATGACCGAAGAGCAGGAAAAGTGTCTGTCTGGCGCTCCCAGCCCGACCATGTCGGAGGATTCCGCGGGCTCTCCTTGTCCTTCGGGCTCCGGATCGGACACCGAGAACACGAGACCCCAAGAGAACACCTTCCCCAAAAACGACCAGGACCTGAAGAAAGAGAGCGACGAGGACAAGTTCCCGGTGTGCATCCGAGAAGCCGTCAGCCAGGTCCTCAAGGGCTACGACTGGACCCTGGTGCCCATGCCCGTCCGGGTGAACGGATCCAGTAAGAACAAGCCCCACGTCAAGCGCCCCATGAACGCTTTTATGGTGTGGGCTCAGGCGGCTCGGAGGAAGCTCGCGGACCAGTACCCGCACCTGCACAACGCGGAGCTGAGCAAGACGCTGGGGAAGCTCTGGAGGTAAAGGGAAACCCGCCTCGGGCGCCCGGGCGGGTGAGAGCGGGCTGGGGAGGAAGCGACTCCGGGCTGCTCCCAGGAAAGGGCGCGAAGCCTTGCAGGCTCGGCTGGCCGAGCGCGGGAGGGGCGGGGGACAGCGAGGAGGGGAGGGTGGGGAGGGAAGGAGCGGCACGGCGGCGGCGGCGGATTGCTCGCTCGCTCGCTCGCTCGGCGCCCCTTTGGGCACGGCCTGCCCCATTTTAGGATCCCGGGGACGCCGATTCCTGCGCCAGCAGAAGCAATGGCAGAAATCGTGCGTGGCTTGAGCCTGGGAGCGCAGCAGAGGCCAAGTTTCCAGCCCGGTGGCAGGCGAGAATCCGGAACTTGGCAGGAAGGCGGCGAGCCTGTGCGCACAGATGGAGCTGGGCTCTGCGGGAGACTCGCTTCCGAGTCGAGAGGCGGAAGAGGGGAACTGGGGCGAAATCTTGCCCTCCCGTCCTTTTCCATTCCTGTTTCGGCTTAGGGAAGGCGGGGGTGAGGGGTGGGGAGGGTGTACATAAAATGCATTAACCCTGTGTTAGAGTAGAAGCCAACGAGGGAGAAGATGGGGACACTTAGAGAGGAGCCTTGCGGAATCTCAGTAAAAAGAGGAAGAGGGTGAGATCAAGACTTCAAGCCTGGTTTTTTATATCCCTAAAAGGATACAAAAAGATATATCTTAAGATATATTGAGAGTACTCTGAAAAGCACTTTGCACATGCCCAGTAATGCTTCTCTGTTTAGATACTTGTTTGGCCTAGCTGTTGAAAACAAATGACAAAGCTAAGCCCTGCTCTGGAGAAAAACAGGAATAGCACATCTTGGGTGTGATGAAGATTGGCACAAGTTAGCAAGTGCCAGCCAATAAGGGGTTGGCTCAGAGGGATGACTAGCAAGAGAAACGTGGGGTGAGGAGGCAGGAGGTAAGCGAAAGTGAGTCACCTGGCTGAAGCAGAAGCTGGTGACTTGCAAAGAGGCCAAGGGAGCCACATTTGTGGCTGAAGAAAGCTTTGGCTGAGTTGAGATGTTAATTCTCCAGTGCCCAGAGGAATCCAGTTACCTGAGCTTGTGGCTGAAGCTGCTTATGGGCATGTGTCTGGGGTGAGAAAGGAGGACAGGTTGCTCTCTTGGGTCTCCTCCTTTCTTGGGGGGAGAGTAGGGCCACAGAGGGATTGTGAGGATTGCTGAGGATAAGGAAGGGAGTGGCCTTGATCTTTTTTTCCTGACAGTGCCAAGAGGCTCTGGGGAAGCTTCCAGTCTGCTTCTACCCAGGAGGGGGATGTGGGGAGAGCAGAAGGCTGAAGGCTGCTTTGCCTGGTGCCTGTCATTTTATGGTGGTTTTTTGCCTTGCATTTATTTTGAGTTTCGTCCTGGGCGTGAACAGAAGTTAATTCTACCCCGGTTTGGGGCTTCTGACAGCTGCCTGGAGGGATGCTGGTCTGGTGGCATGGCAGCAGAGTGTAGAGCAAATTTCTAGTAAAACAAAGGTGGTCTAAGTAATAAAATCAGAAAGCTGAAGCTTCACGTACTACATGGCTCTTGCTTGTTTGCTCAGGTTATTGAATGAGAGCGAGAAACGCCCATTTGTGGAGGAGGCTGAGCGGTTGAGGGTGCAACATAAAAAAGACCACCCAGACTACAAGTACCAACCACGAAGGAGAAAGTCAGTCAAGAATGGGCAGGCTGAGCAAGAGGAAGGAGCTGAGCAGACCCACATCTCTCCTAATGCTATCTTCAAGGCCCTGCAGGCAGATTCACCCCAGTCTTCATCCAGCATGAGTGAAGTCCATTCACCAGGAGAGCATTCTGGTAAGTGTGCCATCTTCCACTCCATGTAGAAGTAGATGAAGATCATCCCATGTGGGCAGGTCTTCGGAAAGAGCGTCACTATACAGCCCAGTTAGCAGTCTGTTGCTCTGGAGCAGTTTGCTAAGAAAAGACAAAGCAGGAGCTAGATAGTTATTGGTGCAAAGCAAGTACATATGTGTGCACCTACAAGACAGGCCTTCAAATACCGTTGCCCATCACACTCATAGGAATTAGATAGCCATAGGCAGTACTTCAACAACACTTCAGCACCCGCTTCATTGCTTTGCTAAGCCATTCCAACAACAGCACTCGTCTTAACTCTCTTTTCAGTGTATTTCCACCCCCTGTAAACACCTGTTGTTGTGGCCCTATAAAGCAACTAGTTTTCAGCAACATGCGACAATCTGCAATGGTACTTCATTCTTTCTTTCTTTGTTTCTTTATATGTCACATTTATATAGCTGCCCATCTCACACAAAGCGACTGTGGGCGGCGTACAACAATTAAATAAAATAACAAGTGAATGATATTGTTATTGGCAAGCTCTCTATCCTCTCCTTTCCTTCATATCCAGCCAGTTATCACTGTCATGCAACACCTTTTGCTCATTAAAAATGGCTGCTGGTGGGATCTTTATAGCCCTTTGTCTGGGCCTGTTATTAGAAGGGAAAGATAGACCCAGGGGTGGCTTGCCTGCCATTTGACTTCAAAAGCATCAAAGATCACCTGTTCCCTTTGTAACGACTACTATCTCCTTTGTATTCCTTCCAGGGCAATCTCAAGGGCCACCTACTCCTCCTACCACTCCTAAAACAGATGTCCAGCCTGGTAAGCAGGACCTAAAGCGGGAAGGTCGCCCAGTGCAAGAAGGAGGAAGACAGCCACCCCACATTGACTTCCGAGACGTGGACATTGGGGAACTCAGCAGTGATGTCATCTCCAACATTGAGACTTTTGATGTTAATGAGTTTGACCAGTATCTCCCACCCAATGGCCATCCAGGAGTTCCAGTCACCCATGGCCAGCCTGGCCAAGTCACCTATACAGGCAGCTACGGGATCAGTAGCACCACAGCTACCCCAGCAGGCACTGGACATGTCTGGATGTCCAAGCAGCAGCAGCAGCCACCGCCTTCTCAACAGCCACCCTCCCAAGCTCAACCGCAACCCCCACCCCCACCGCCACCGCAGCAGCAGCAGCACACACTCACCACCCTGAGTAGCGAACCAGGGCAGCCCCAGCAGAGGACACACATCAAGACCGAGCAGCTTAGTCCCAGCCATTACACTGACCAGCAGCAGCATTCACCTCAGCAGATCAGCTACAGCTCCTTCAACCTGCAGCACTATGGCTCCTCCTACCCAACCATCACTCGCTCTCAGTATGACTACACAGACCATCAGAGCTCCAATACCTACTACAGCCATGCTGCCAGCCAGAGTTCCAGCCTTTATTCTACATTCACCTACATGAACCCCACCCAGAGGCCCATGTACACCCCGATTGCAGACACTACGGGGGTTCCTTCCATTCCTCAGACCCACAGCCCACAACACTGGGAACAGCCAGTCTATACACAGCTCACCAGACCATAAAGTTCTGAAGGATGGCGTCAATCCCCCAGACTTATAAAATGATTTTTTAAGCTAAAAGTGAATGGAAGAGCGGAAAAAAAATTTCCCAGAATGCATTGTGCACTACAGCACCCCTTTGAAACTGACCAGTCAAGAAACATTCCATATGGACAAAAATCCCTTGATTTGAAGGCAGTTTTTATTTTCTTCTTCAAACAGCCAGCTTAGTTTGCATAGGTATGGACTTGTTAATTATTTTTTAACAATAACTAAAAACAAAAAATGAAAAAAAATATTATAAACTCAAAAGTATTCCTCTGTGAGGAATATTCTCTATTTTAAATATTTTTTAGTATGTACTGTGTATGATTTGTTACCAATATGATGGGATTTATACGTACTTGTTTTTAGAGAAACTTTTTAAAAAATGCTCTTTTCTTTTTTTGGACAGTTGAACAACACTTAGCAAAAGAGTATGCCTTAGCCTTTTCCCCTGCTGTCAGAGGTATTTTTCTAGTTAACAGTCTTTCACTTGTAGAGAGTAAAAAGTGTACATTAAAAGTCAAGGAAAGGAAGGAGAAAAGTGCCCACTAACGTGATTATGGGGATTTGGAAAGAGACTTTTATTTTTCTAGCATGGAAATAAAATATGTTTGGGGAGAAAAAAATTAAAGAAAAAGCAAGAATACCTTGAGCCTTAAAGTAACATAATCAGAATGCCTTAAAGAAAAACCCTGTGATATCTTCCGAAAGACTTGCACAATTATTTTCCCCCCTGCCAAGGGAAAATATGGAACTCCCAAGAAGAGAGCTCAGTTTTAAAGGTCTGAAGCTTTTTAATTATTATTATTATTGTTATTATTATTATTATTATTTTATTTGCAACTACCAACACCAAGGTTATAAAGCCAGAAACCAGCATTCCCTATCTGGACCCTTTTTCTTCAACTTCCAACACCAGGCCAACATTTGTGAGACAGATGCGGTCACTCAAAAAACCAGGAGCCCTCCCTGCAAATTGCATGAAAAACTAGAACTCTTTATTCCATGAGGCCAGCTTTGCAAGGGAAGGAGATGGGGATGACACAGGGACACCAGCTTTAGCAAGGTTCATGGATGACAGTAGGGTTTTTTTTTTCTTTTTAAAAAATTATATATATTTATTTTGTGAAAAAGATGTTTTTAATCAAGAGGTTGTTTTTTTTTTCATTTCCCCCCCTTCCACATTAGAAATTCTTGTAGTGTAAACAGAAATACCAGCATCTTACTCAGAGGGTATATGGTGCCTAATTGTTAAATTATGGTCTAAATCAATAACCCTTTATTTTATTTATCTCTCTCTGTCTTTGTTTTTGTATTTTATTATTCCTTCAGAATGTGTCTTAGGTTTGTACAAATACATTGCTCCCCTCTGTTTTTCTTTTCTATTTCTTTGGTAAGAATAAACTGGAAAGCTTTTGTGTTGTTTTTCTCATTGTACAAACAAAGCATTGCTAATGTAGTATATCACTGAGTCATCTCTGCCTGGATACTTATGGACTCATGACTTGGATCTGACTAAATTCACATAGCAGTACAGTGAGCAAACAAGGTAAGAGTGGACCGAACCACTCTTTCATTTGCCAGAAATTCCCCAGGTTAAAGCAAACCAGCAAACCCTCCTTTATATACAGCTATCTGATTTGCAGGGATTTCATTTTGCACGAACATTTTAAAAAACCAGTCAATAAATAAAATCCCTAAATTACAATCCAAAGAGGCCCAATCCACCCTATCGCCTTAAGGTTCCACCTCTTCATCCTTTGGTGTGTATAAGCTAAGGCTTGCTCTGGCCAAGTGAGGGCAAAGCAACAATGGATGTAAACCAACAAGGCAGGCCCTCTTCATTTTCAAGAGGTTTGCACACTTCTATAGGGTTTTTATTTGTCCCTTGAAAGTGCCATAGAAATGAATGGATGCTGCAGGAACCAGTAGATGATGGGAGCCTCTCAATGCGCCCAACCAGCCTTTCACCTGACTGGGGGGGAAGACAGGGAAAAGCAACACTGGCGAACTTGTGGCCAAACAGTTAAAGTATTGCTTTTTGAAAAAGTTAGCCAACTTTTTTATTTTAAAAAGTTATATTTGTTAATTATTTTATAGGGAATTCAGTAGAAGAAAAGCTTAAAGCACTCTTATAAGATGGTATCTTTTCTACTTCTATATTAAAAAAGCAGATTTCTTGAAAGCATTTCTGTAACTTAAATAATTTGTCCTTTCAAAAAGATCAATTTTAGATAAAAACAGTTTTTCAGTCATTTTGTTTGCAAATCCCTTTGGTTCTCTGTAAAACTTACCCTTTTGTATATTATTGTTTGCAATAAATATACATTGTATTAAACTTGAAATGAAAGAACTCTTTCAGATGCAATTCCTGAAGTGATCTAAACTCTTTTAGTAAAGACGCATTATTTTTGTTTGATCCAATTACATCTGCTGGTAACTTAACACATATATACTGAAACTGTAATGCATATTTCTCTGATGATAGATAGATAGACAGACAGACAGACAGACAGACAGACAGACAACACAGCCATTAAAACTGCTTAATTAATCCTCATTTAATAAGAATCATTATGTGACAAGCACACTTAGCAGAGTAGGTCAAGGGAGAAAAAATCAATTTCAGGTTTTCCTAAGATCTTTCACAACTTACCTGTCCCTTAAAGTATTCTCTAGTAAGTCTGCGTATTGCTTCAGGTTCAATTCCAGAAAGAGACTTTGGAGTGTGCAGCATCACAGACCTATCTGCAACTCTTTAAAGCAACTGCATCTTTTCCTGGGATCACATGGTTTGGAAAAGTCACAAGTGGTTTAAAGAGGCAGAAACAGGTGTCACATTCATACTTCAAAGCAGTTTTGGAACTGAGCCTAGAGTACTTCTACAGCCCTATTCTATAAAAACATAGCTGTCAGACTCTTAAATCGGTTTACAAATCATCACAAAAATAGCTAATCAGCTTCTCTAGGTTACCATCTTATAGACAGTCTGCTTTAGTTGTACTGCTGGCTAGTTCTCTTGACAAAATAAATGGAAGGAATCATAGATGCCAGAGCATTTAAAACTACTCAAGGTTTTATTTTCCTTGTTTAACATTCTAGCGTATTGTTTCTCACACAACCTGCAAATGCCATTTTCTTTTCAGCCCATGGTCACTGTCTGGGCAATGCTGCATAGGTTAACTTTCAGTTGGGCTCTCTTCAGAATAGTCAGAACTACCTGACCAGTTCCAATATCTTCAAACAAGCAATATTGTTCTAAAGAAATTACAAAAACAAGGCTAAACACTTCAAGATTTGACTAAGTGTGAAAACTCTGTAATACAAAACTTGGAGCGCTTGCTGGGCCTTACTTAAAGTTGCTGAGGAAATATAATTCAGACAAGTGAAAGATTGTATGATTAAATGGATGCAGAATTCAGAAAAAATGATATGCAATAGTGGGAATTTCAGTGGAAGAAAAAGAATTAACAGTGATATCACACTTGGAGAAAACTGGTATAAAATGTATTGCAAATAATTGCAATTGCACTCCAGTATTGATTGTTAAAGTTGGTAATACATTTTCTAAGAACTCTGGGAAGTATAACCATCAAGTTGGATCATGTTCTCATATTTGATGGCAACATTGCAAGGACCAGTAATTTTGGAGAAAGATTTATAATAGAATGAGACAGATTCTAAAAGTTGAATTTCCTTTCCAACCTGCAATCTTGCTAGACTTATTTCTACAAAGCATACTGAATTAGCTTTGTACATGCTAACAGCTTCTAGGATATCCTATACTTCTAATCAGAAAATACATACAATTCCTATAGCAGATGAAGAGTGAATACAGCATGCTTCATTGTCTAAAATAACCTCACATTTAAAAAACAAATCTGACACAGAATTGAATTAAATTTAATATGGAAACTATGTTTGTACTATAATTCTACCCATGGGCTTGTACCACATCTGAAATCTAGATTTATTTAAGTCATGGATGATTTTGTAAATAAGGGTAGATTTCTTACTGACTAAATAAGAGACAGTAATTTTTCAGTTTAACTTCATACTGTGCTGTTAACTGTCATTGGTTCTCATTAATCAACTTAATTTTAATAATGATCTGCATTTTCAAAATGACATGAAATGCTTAAATATGTAGAACTAAATTAACCTTCTCAGAATGTGTACTTAATTTACCTAATGTGATACTTGTACATCTCTGGTTTATTTACTTTCTTTTTATTGTTTTCTCTCTTCTTGCTTCTGTTTTGCTTCTGCTTTCCCTTTTTCCTTTAAAATGTTCAATTAAAAATATCATTTAAAAATGGATAAAGGTGACCAATTTATGAGCAAGAGGGGATGCCAAAGTGCATGCATTGGCCCTTGCTCCCACCTGAAATTCATAGGGAACACTGGCCACACCCATTGGGCATGCCTCCATCTGGCAGCCTTCATTCAGAAAAAATGAGATCAGTGATCAGATATGAACCACGGTGACAACTGAGACAGCCAGTCAAGACAAAGCAACCGGATACCCTTCAGATGCTTTTGGAGTTCAACCTCCGTAACATCTGTCTCCGGCTATTCCCCCGGGAGCTGATGGGAGTTTGTCCTCCACATCGCCTAGCTCTGCATTTAACACAACGTGAGCCCAGGTTCGGCCTCATGATTTCAGAAAGACTTGAACTTATCAGCTTTAGGCCGGGTGGCTGCCTGGAACAGAACCCTGGCTAAGTGACACATTGCCTTGTTGAAGGTAACGATGGTAGAAGGATGTAAGGTAGACTGCTTGCTTTGGCATGAATCACCTAGGGAGTTCACAGGATCACACTGACTTGCAAATCCTCTCTAGCAAAACAAACAGATGAGGTCATTCCTTGAACTTCTGGGTTTTAATCTAAACTGCTGCTGCTCTTAGTGATGTTCTTGCTCTCAGAGTCGGCGGTGGGATTTCTGCCCACACAGATTTTGCTGCCCGGTATGTGCAGCAGAGAAAGCAAGATATGACCCCTGCTGTGGATGCCATCAAGCACTGCAGTAAAATCAGCACAATGGCTGTCTTTTCCAGCCAGAGATAACTATAAACAGTTTAAGGGGAAAACAACAACAACAAACTCTGTTTTATCAAGTCAGCTAATTGCTGACCTAGATTTGGTGCCAGGTTTTTGGGGTTGCTAACCATACTGCTTGGTTTTGCTTCTGTTGGTAAGGGATAAAAATAATATTTTGTGTTTTTTGGGTCTGATGGTCAGCTGCCTTCATTTCATTTTAAAGACAAGGAGGATAGATATGTTTCAAAGAAGCAAGCATCGAGGGAAGCAACATGAGAAGCTAGTAGCCGTGGAAAGAAAGGGTGAAAAAATAATCTTTAGCAGCAGCCTCCGTAGCAAACCATGATTAGGCCAAAATGACAACACACACATGATGCCATCACACAAATGCCACCATTATATATTTGTGTCTTGGCTTTTGTCACAGGTAAGTTGTAACATTGGCATGATGATGTGCACATATGGTCATTCACCCCTCCTCCAAACGACTCCTACAAAATGCCCAGGAACTATTCCCATGTGAGCTGTTACCCCATTATTTTCCTTTCTCTTGCTAGGAAAGGTCGGAAAGAAACCCCCACTCCCTTTAATTCAGCCAATGAATCTGGAGAGAAAGAAATAGGATTTTATTATTTAAATTCTTAAGCCCAGAGAGGGAGGGAGACAAATATACCCCAGCTGTCTGTTTCCATACCTATGGAGAACGAAACCATCTCACTAAAACCTTTGGTAAAAGCTGTGATTTTTAAAAATCATCATCATCATCATCCAAAGACATGATAAAATCCTCCCACAAACGGTTGTTCTTTAACGTTGTACCATCTATGACTTGAGTTCAAGGACAGACTACCTCTGGCACCTTTTGGTTTGATAACATGCCATTTTGCCTCCAATTTTTCCTCCCTTCTCCTCTGTAACTCCTTGTTTTTGATTCCCTCTTCAAGACTCCTAAAGTCTCTTGTAAGCTCCAACTCAGCCAGAAAAAGATAGAAAAGATGCTGTATTTTACAATCCTGACTGCCCTGAATGGTGCAAAGAAATAAGTAAGGATTGTTAACTGCCATGAAGGAAGCTGTCTTATAAATCAGATGGCTAGTCCATGTAGCCCATTCTGGGTCTCCCTAACTAGGAAGGGTTCTCAAAAATTTCAGAAAAGAATATTTTTCAAATCCTATTTGTAGATGCCAAGGTTTGAACCCAAGACCTTTTGGTTGCAAAGAAAGTCTTAAACACACAAATCAGAGGCACATGACCTCTTTGGTTCTGGGGGGCGCAGACCTGAAAACCAGGGTGGCCAAGACAAAAAGGGGTAGAATAAAAATAAAATTAAATTAAATAGAGTTCATATGAAGACTCTCCATATACTTAGAATTACTCCCCATCCCACTGTCTCCTGCCATTAAAGCAAATAATTTGAATTCACCTATTATTAAATGCTTTTTTTAAAAAAAATCTGTTCAATTGTGTCCAATTCTTGGAGAGTGCCTGGACAAGTCCCTGCAGTTTTCTTGGCAAGGTTTTTCAGAAGAGGTTTGCCCTCGCCTCCTTCCTAGGACTGAGAGAAAGAGACTGGTCCAAGATCACCCAGCTGGCTTTGTGCCTAGGCAAGTCTAGAACTCATGGTCTCCCAGATATGCCATGTATGCATACACACACACTGTTGTTAATACATTTAAACACTTTTAAAATGACTTTGACTCACATAGTAAAATACATATTCTTTGCTGCCCTAGTTGAAAGGAAGAAACACTTGCTGTGATTAGAAAACTGACTAGCGCTTTGAAATTTAACTTCATCTTTTCAGAGACCAGACTGCAGGCTTTATGACCCCATGCACACAGAAATGGAGAATGCCAGCTTAGAGGTATAAATCTGGTGTGTCCCAACAAAATTGGGATGTCTGGCCATCTACATGCTGGTCTCCGTTTTCACTGCCAGCTCATTACTGTACTCTGAAAGGGCAGGCCTTCAGGGAATTGTGTGTGCATGTGTATGCAGGTCAACTAGGGTCTTAATAGGGAAGCCTAATCAGCCAAATTCAGTGTATTGGTCAAGTCCATCCCTTTCCTGCTTTTAAAAAAAATCCTTATATTCATTCAATCGGACTTTCAACTAAACCCACCACAAGGAATTTGCTTTGGTATCCTCAGAATGATTTGTGAAATCCTCTTGTTCAAATAATATGCCTGTGGTTCAAACTGGAATCAGTGATCCCTGTGTTGACTTTTGTGGCAAGTCTGGTTTTGTGAACTTCAGGGCCAAGCTAGAAATACTAATTGTTCTTTTCATCTTAGCTTTAGACTGTCTATTTTGGGGGGTTGAATATTGTGGCCCTAGCAGATGTCCTCTTGAGAAATGTACATTCTGGATTACAGAGAACGAGAGCTTTTACAGTAACTTGTCTTCTTTCAAAATGGCATTTTGGACTAATATTTATTTGTAAGCTAAAGCACATCTGTATGTACCCAATATCCTTACCAGTTTCAGGGCAGTTTGGGAAGCACAAAAACAGTTCAAGGGTGTGAACCAAGACATATTTCAACTCTCATAGAGTCTGAAACAAACATCTGTCCCATAATGTCCTTCACCTACATATTTCCTTGATGGTGCAGTGACATCTGTGTCTGATCCTTGCTTTTAAAGGCCAATAGTTCCACTGCAGATATATGATTTAAAAAAATAGCTTCCATATAAATAGTCAGCAAGAGTCTAAGGTAAAGATCAATCATATGATTGCATGAGATGAAAATGAAGCATAAAAGGCAAGCTGGTTTAACAACTGTAAGTTTTCAGCAACATCTAAATTATAACTACCCTAAGTATTCCCAAATCCAAACCACCTGTGCTGAGTATGGGAACCTTATGATCATGTGAACCAGTGCTGCTGCTGTCACATTTCATGAAGGAATGGGCTTCTAATTGTCACCAACAGCAGACAACATTATGATAACTTTCTGACTGAATATTCCCATATCCCAATTTCCTTTGGTGAAAGAATGCAGTCAAAGATCAAAAATAAAACAAAGATGATCATAGGCATATTATGGATGTAGATATATAAAGATGAGTTAACATACTATGGAGTCAGAGAAGGCTCTGCAAATGACTTTATTTAAGAATCAAGTACATAGCTTTGGAGTTCTTCTGCTCCTTCACGTACTTATTCATATCTCTAGATTGACCTCAAAGACCCTGTCTTGAAGTCACTCTTATTGACTATAAAGATACCAAGGTGTGGGTCTCTCATGAAATGAGAACTTGATGAAGCTTCTCTACTGCAGTTTTTGAGCAGATCCTCAAAATCTGTTTGACCAAGACTTTTAATGCTTTGATGGCTTATGAGGTTATGCCATTTTAAGCTGCAATTTATTGCAGTGGCTCCATACAAAGATTTTGTTTTTAAGGAAAATCCCTTAGGAAAGCTTGCTCTAAGAGAGGGGATCTATTTTTAAAAAATGGAGACAATCGACTTCTGTATTAGGAGTCTTCCACCTCCTTTATGGAATATGCTAGACTGTCTTGGTAAATATACTTTTAAGGATGCATTTCTTCTAGGCATTTGCTGTCTGACATGACCATTCCCCCAGCTTTACACTCACATGCATATAGTTATGCCACAGGACAAATGTGAAAAGAGAAGTGAAATAAATGGTAGAATGGGGAAAACGTATATAACACCCAAGTTTGCCCAACAGTATGACAGAATCATAGAGCTGGATGGGGCCATTTAGGCCAACAACTTCAACTGCTTGTTCAGTGAAGGAATCCAGCTTAAAATATCCCAAACAGATGGCCATCCGCCTTCGTCTCAGTGCATGCAAGGAAGGAAACACACCACCTGTCTGGGCAATTGGTTCCACTGTGGAACTGCTGTTAGCAAGTTTCTTCTAACATTCAGTCAGAATCTGCCTTCCTGAAACTTAAATCCATTACTCCATAACTTGCACTCTGGAACTAGAGAGAACAGGTCTTGACCTTCTTCTATGTAACATCCTTTCCGAGACAGTAAACCCTCGGTGTATCAGCCCTTAATGCAAAGGAGTGCTCATGCAATGATGTAAATTGCCACAATGTGCATTAAATACGAAAGTACATCATTCATCAAAAATACACACCAAGTTACTTTCACTATCTGCCCTTAGACCTCTTTTCTCAAAAGCAAGCATATCCAGATATTTCAATCCCTTAATTAAATGAGGCTTCTAGCCCCACTAATGATCCTGTCTGTCCTTCCCTGAACCTCTAGAGGTAATTTGAGAAGCACACAGTAGGTGTTGAACCACAATTTGCACATCCATGCATTATTTCCTTGATCCTATTTGTTGTCCTTTTTTGTACTTTCCAAAATCTTTCTTATTTTTTTACTTATATTTTTAAATTGCTTCCCACTTTTTTTTTAATTCAAAGCAGTTTATGTTGCCATTTTGAGATGCATTAGCAAGAATTATACGCAATTATGCAATTCCATCATCGATCTGTATGAAGGTGTTATGATGTTGTCCTTCACTGATTTCTGTTTCTAAAGATACCATATAGAAGTACCTTTTCTACAGCTGTTGCACACAGCTGTCCACAATATCTCCCTAATCCCTTTCCTAGTCAGTTACTAGCACTTGAGAAACACACACACTCTCTATACAAAGCAACCATATGCCTTAATTGCTCAATCAGAATTGCAATTTTCATCCTTTCATTGTAAGAAAAACCGTTTATTGATTAGTTAACTGTAAGAGCAAGTATCAATTATTTCAACTTGTCCCTGCAGATGTGCAATGATTTTTTTTTTATCCTAAACATCTCCACTGGTTTCCATTTCTTTAATTCTTTTAACCTTGTCAAGCATAGTCATTCTTTCTACTCCATCATCTGCTTGCACCACATGTACAAAGCACATGACTTTCTACTTACAGATCATCGTTTCTAGAGGACAGCCGGTCTTTCTGTCATGCTGAAATATAGGATAAAAGTTCCTGTTTTTTCTTGCAGTCCATGGGATTCTTAGTAACTGACTCTAAGTCCATAATTCAAAGGCATCTATCCTCTTTTGCTCTTTCTCAACATCCAGCTTTCACAAGTGTGTGTTACCACCTTTGTTGTCATAGAAGTATCATTATCCTTCATTGATCTTGTGTATATATACCATTGCCTTCCTCCCTGGAATTAATATTTTTACTCTCCTGGTACACTGTTCATTTTTGTCTGTTTTTAAGCTCCCAAAACAACTATCTACCACTTTCCTGTCTTTGCTGTCAACTGTACATTCACTAAGCAGACTGATTGACATTTCATTTGTCTTAATATTTAACATTAAAATTAATTTACTTTCATGATTGCTTCTAGGACTTATTTTCCATTAACTAAGTGGTGTCATCTACGTATCTCAAACTGTCTCTCCAGTTTTTGATTCCATCTATCATTCTTCCTATCCTATTCTTATTACCTATTTGCTGTGCAAGTTAAAAAGCTATGGGGACAATACATCTCATTCTCTCTCTACCTTTCCTATTTTGAACTACATTGGTTTTCCAAATTCAGTAATTATACAATCTTTGAGTTTATTGTAAAGGCTCCTTAAAAAAATAAACATGTATTCTAACACACCCATTAGAGCCAGTTTGCTGTAGTGGTTAAAGGCACCAAGCTAGCTAGAAACCAGGAAACCTAGTTCTAGTCCTTCTTAGGCATGAAACCAGCTGGGGACTTTGGGCAAGTCACTCTCTCTCAGCCCTAAGAAGAAAGCAGTAACAAGCCACTTCCAAAAATGTTGCCAAGAAAACTTCATGGAGTTGTCCAAGAAGTCACCAGAAATTAATGCTGACATGAAAGCATGCACACACACAGCTCAATCATTAGCCCTAGTATACTTCACCATCTGGCATGATCTACACAATCATAAGTTTCTTTCTAATCTTATAATAAACAGGTAAAAGTGATATCAAGTCAAGCTCAACTCCTGGTGAGAATAGCTATAACTATTCAGTTTTCTAGCAACAATACAGAATTGGCTGTTACTATCTTTTTCTAAGATATTTCTTGATTCCTTGATCTACAGCTTTGGAGCTCTCTGATAGCCTACCACCTGGCCCTAAATAGGCCAGACTCTACTCAGCTTCCTGCCACAGACAAGGTCAGCCAGGTGTGACAAATGCTGATCTTTAATCACTTACCAATCTATAAAAGGACTTCTCGTATTCAATTTCAGAAGATTGCTGAAAGGTTTTTGGGGAAGGAATGTGTGGAAACCTTTGCAGAAACTCAAGCAGCCTGAAATAGGAAGTGGCACACAGAAAGAAGAAACAGCCACAGTCCCAACCCAGTTTTGAGTATTTTGGTTTGGTTTATTCTTCAGAATAATAGTCAGATTCCATCTGAGATCACCTTCAAACCCAAATGGCAAGGGGCTCTGATAAGTAAGGGCTGCAGGTATGAAGGGCAAAGCTGGAGTGAATGAGGAGGCCTATGCTAGTGCTTATGTCATTTGCATGTAAGCATGTTCCACAGGCTGTTTCATTTAGCTATACAACTGCATCTGAATGACACCAGAGTAAACCTGAGGTGCCAGGCTACAACTACCACTAAATAATACCTTCATTGCAAAGACAGCCTTTCTATGACCTTCCTGCCTTTTCTATTCTCTTTCTGGTTTTCAGCAGCACTCAAAACAATTTTCTGGCATTAGCTTGCCTACCCAGCATCATTGTGCCTGCTGATGAAAAGAAAACACCTCATACAAACTCAGCTCTCTGTAGATCTTCTTAAGGCCCAACTCAAAGGGGCAGTGGTAGCCTGTTATTAAATAGCCACAGGCTCACCAGCTGGGATATGAGGTCAAATGCTTTTACCCTTGATAGCTGCTGCTTTCTTCCTCTGACAGCCCTCCACAGCTGTTTTCCATTTTTTTCAAAAAAATAGGAATTTGCTGTATCCCTCTTCCATGTAATATATAGTTGGGTCACCCAGAGAAATTTGATCTTGAGTCTCCCCAGCATATTCTACTCAACATCCCCCACCCCTTGATATTTCATAGCACACCTAGAGCTGTGCTCATTCTGGGTATGGGGAATATGCTAAGAAACAGATGGTGTAAGTGTGAAATTGGGCTTTGTTCCCTAGATATGGGGACTAATTACACCAAGTTGCTTGACCATCAAACTGCTATCAACACACAGAGTCTCACTTCATAAATTTTAAGCTTGCTAATAACAAGACTGGACAGAAGTTTTAAAGCTTCAGTGGGCAGTTTAAAATTAACTTACTCCCTTTCAGCAGAAAAATCAGCCAATGTGATTCCAGCTCTGCTTCTTAAATCACTTAGATTCCCATGGTACCCCTTGAAAAGTGCATAGCAGAATCTCTAAGAAGTGATCCATATTATGAGCGCAACTCAATGACCAAAGCCCCTAAGACAGAGAGCCAAAGTCCATGTTATGCTGGGACATCATGACAGATTTCTCAATCGGTGCAGCCGTGGGAAGGAGGGATTGCTGATGTGATGAAGAAAACAGTAGGAGGGCTTGCTAAATTTAAACTTTCCTCAGTGCCCTCCTCAGTGCTCATGGCCTTATCTGCTAATGGGGGTGAGAAATATTGTTGATTACATGATGTTTCATTTTTTTTTTTCTTGTATGGAGCAAATAGCAGCTTGGGGGAGAATTTAATGTTGAAGGTTGACCACTCTCAGTTGTCATACTGCTTCTTAACTCAGTCAACAATACTCAAACATCCCTGGCACATGCTAGTTCATACATTGCTTGAACTATAGTTTGTTAAACAGTGTATTATTAGGCTGGGTATTGTGGTTGGCTTTTGAGTGGTGTGCCAGAATCCCAAAAGTAAGGGGAGGGTTAGGCCAAAAAAAAAAAAGGATACTTCATTTTCTTTACATAAAAATAAAATTAAAATTATATGTTGTAAGAGGATGACTCTCCAATAATCTATTTTACACTACATTTTGGAGATTTCTAAGGCTGCATCGAAGGCTTTAGTGGCCTCAGGTTGCACTCCCATTATAAACCATAGTTTAAGGCATAATGCCTGAGTTCAGACAGCACACTAAGCCAAAACCAAACAAATCACATTATTGCTCAGTACAGTGTTTAAACCCAGCAACTGTGGCTGCTACTGAGAAAATTGGTTACAGATGTCCTAGTGTATTGTGTAGCCTGACCCAAATTCTTTGCCTTCTAATGTGACTGCTATGGAAGTGTTTGAACTCTTAAAGGTCTGTTCAGAAGTATGGGTTCCTTTGCCACTTGTATTAGAAAGACCAGGTTTTAAAACGAAGGGGGAGATACATGCCTTCAGGATTTAGGCATATGCTGTTGAGCAGATTTCCCCACTCCCCAAAATGTTACACCAAGATCTGAGGAAATCAGAGGACAGCAATGGCCTCCCTTTTATTTTCAGAAATTCCACTTATCTAGATTCTGTAACACCTGTAACATTTCCTGATCTTTTGTGTAGTAATTGTGGGAACTGGAGGGACCATCATGGCCATCTGCTTCTTTGAGCGCAGTTGCATCTACTAGCTAGCCCAGGTGCCTTGGCCCTATAACTTTGTTGAGGCATTAGGGTCAATGTGTAGGTTGTTTTCTGGGAAAAAGTTATTTTACTTTATGTATGTGATTTATCTAAATGGTTTTCAGATATTAAAAGAGGAGAATGAATAAAAGTACATTTTAAAATTTCAGTATCAAAAAGATAACAAGTAATATCAAACAATAAGAAACACATACACATACATACTATATATTTGGTACCTGTAGTTTAAAGGGTCCTGAAACACATGCAGAATCTCCATGGATAGAAGTTATATTATAAATAATTGCTTTCTACATGTGGAACACTGGGCAAGGGACAGAATTAGTATGCTTGTTCCACTTTTGCTCCTTGTTCAAGGGAGAATTTTTCAACTTGTCCTGATTTTTTTTTTTTTTTTTTTACTTTTTCTAGTAATCACAGGGATATCCACCATATTCTTTATTTCCAGAATCCCTACCCTTGCTATCCTCTTTGAGTGGCCATGTTTAATATCCAGCCTGGGCAAAAACTTGGCAAATGCAAAAGCTTCTGATTTATGTTGCCACCTATAAAAAAGTCCTTATCCTAACAAATGTATGAAGCAACTGTTGCTGTTAATAGTAACTAGGCCCAAATGACCCTCATTCTTTCATTCATTCATTCATTCATTCAATTGGTACAGCTAGGTAAGTTTAAGAACGTAAATACAATGGCCCTACATTTGCAGGGGAGAATCCTCTCTGGCTGGCCAGGGTAGTTCTTAAGATTAAATGTCACTTTGTTGCAGAAAAGAGCAAACTATTTTTAAAGTACAAACAGCAAGACTAGTATTTTAACTGTGCATATGTCCAGATGCTTCTCCCTAACTATAAAATATTTTTAAAACTCTCTGTGTGTACTTGCATGGGTGGGGTGTAGGGGGGAGAGAAAGAGAATAAGCTGCAGTTAGTGTCACTGGCCCGAGTGGTCCTTTCATTCCAGCAACTGAGCTGGTCTTTTTTGTTGCTATCCCCATAACCTGCCAACCTCCAGGTAGTCATTTTAGACTCAGTGGCCATTTGGAGAGCCACCAGGTCTTGGGAAGTCCCTGGACTTTAGCCCCAAGATCCAAGCCTAGAAGTGTATGAAATGTTCAGTTCAGGAGCATTTCTCCAAGGTTGCAGACTTCCCTCTCTCCAGACTGATCCACCTTTCCATAGATAGTTCTGTAGGTCAATATCAAATGATGTGATAATGCAATACAGTAGGTCCCCTCCCCGCTTTTCAATATTGCTTCTTTAGGACCTAAAACTTATTGTGATGTTTCTCCTGTATAGGAAGCTGCTACCCCATAACCATATCAAACAGAGAAAATTACTTCTCTCAGAATTTCTTTGCTCTCTCTGAAGATCACAAAAATTAATCAAGGGCAGGCTTAATGAAGGGCAAAACTGAGGTGGGAAGAATGGAAGGAATATTGGAAAAAACACAAACACCCTAAAATTAATACACATTTTTAAAAACAACCAATGCCCTGCCATTTTCTAAGATGAGAAGGGAAATTTCATTCTTCAAAATACTTGGAACAAAATGTGGTGTTGCCATGGTTTCACACTCACTGGCTGGAAATGACAATATTAGTGGCAGTGACCTGGCAATTAGAAACTCTGCTCCCAGGTCAGACTACAGGGAAAATAAAGAGCGATTACTGAGCTTAGAGAAGGCAGAATAATGGCATGGGCTCCTGGGCTCCCTACCTTTTATAACTGGCCCATTTAAATGCAGATTGTGATGACTTTCTACCTGGGGCCTCTAATCTGTCTCCCAGCCCAATCAAACAATAAGCATCTCTTGGCAGAGGAGGGAGGATACTTTCTCTCGGAGTCGGGCTGTTGTTTTTCTGAGAAGAAAAAAGTCAGCATCCCCACATTCAACTATGAGCGTTTCTCAAAACCTCCGCTTTGCCTTTTCTCTCCCTCCTTCCCATACCAAGTTTCAAGTGCCACGGTTTCACCACAGCCTTTGTAATCCTTTGGAGGCTACCAAGTAGAGAGAGCCAATCGTATTATTAAGCAGTCAAAGATGATGAAATCCTTTCACTGGCCCAAAGAAATGACCCATGTTGATAGCTGCTTGGCTGCCAAATTTTAATCACTAGATTAATCACAGAACGGCTTTGTGAAAAATTGGCTTATCCATAGGGCTCCAAGGGAAGAGAAGTTTCTAAGCACTCATGGTTTGAAGCACAATTGATTCAATTGGGGGGGGGGGGGAGTGTGAAACTATAATGTACATGGGTCTGCCTAGGGTGGGAGTACAATACAGAGTTACTTATATTGATCCCTTGTTGCTCTAGATCAGTGTTTCTCAACCTTGGCTACTTTAAGATATGTGGACTTCAACTCCCAGAATTCCTGGCTGGAGAATTTAAGTCCACATATCTTAAAGTGGCTAAGGTTGAGAAACACTGCTCTAGATGAAATTCAGCATTATGCAGTATCAGCCTCAGCAAGTAGCAGCCTCTGCCACGTCATCTGGGTTCAAAATCCAAGTGGGGTTGGGTGTGGTTAGTACTTAGATGGGAGACTCCAGGGAATCCCAGAGCCATAAGCTAGACTGGGAAATCTAAAGGACATCTTGGAAGAAGATAATGCGAAACCATTTCCAAATTGTTGCTAAGTGAATTACATGAAGTAACCAGAATTTGAGCTCAGCCTGAAGGAACCTGTTGTGGTTAATACAATCTTACCACCAAAACCAGTAGCCCCACATCTCCCTCACTGTCTGTCTTCCTGTTCCTGTCTTACTAACAATGCCATTGCCTCAATCTTGTTCCACATTTGGTTCTTTTTATAGAGGCAATTCAGATGATGCTGGGCAGTGAAAGAAGGAGATGGAGGGGTCTGATACTGAGAGGAGCCCTAGACTGCTATAATATTTTATCAGAGTGCTTGTTGTGCCCTCATAGTGCCAATACAGTCTTTGATAGTCTGTAAATCATGGTAACAATCTTGCTTTGTTACATTTATAGCATGTAACATTCTATCTCAATGGGTAGATTGATTCTTTCTTTCTTTCTTTCTTTCTTTCTTTCTTTCTTTCTTTCTTTCTTTCTTTCTTTCTTTCTTTCTTTCTTTCTTTCTTTCTTTCTTTCTTTCTTTCTTTCTTCCCTCCTCCCTCCCCAGAGAGATACTTTTCCCAGGGTGCTCCAACATGCCCAGGGCCCATTAGCATCCCTTATGCATAATTAGAGCTCAATGTACTGTTATGCAAAGCAGCCTCAGATGACAAAACTGCATCCTGGACAACTACAGAAATCTGGGAGACACTTTCTCACACAGTTTTAGCCAATGCAAACTGGCACCCTGCATAGTTTCAAAATTAATTAATTGGGGACAGTTGGATCCTCTTGCACCCACTCGTGACACGCTTCCGATCCCAGCTGCTGAAAAGGACTCTTTTTACAGATCAGTGTATTTGTGCTGCTGTGCATATCTGTGGGTGTGTGAAAGAGAGAGAGAGGAGAGAGAAACTTTTAAAAACAGTCCTTATTTTTTTTATCCTGACTTCTGATTCAAATGAAAAAAAGGTCTTGCAAGGAAAAAAGAATAATTCTCTCTGCCCCATAAAACAAAAATCATAAGAAGCTGCCTTATACAAATGAGGCTATTTGTCCATCAAGTCCAGAATAAAGGAAGCACCCGCACGGGAGAAAGACCGTGCTTCTGAGAGTGTTTGAAGGTTCTTCCAGATGGCTGCAAGTGAAGCTGCATGCTACCTTAAAAGGGGGCAGGGTTTCAGCTGCATGGTTGTGGCTGCCATCTTGATAGGAAGAAGTGAGAAAGACCCCTCTATGAAGTATTCACAAAGCTCCAGTCTTTTGCAAATTCCTAGTCTGAGTACTGGCCACAGTCTGAAGGGAGCTTACGGTATGCCCACTTCTGTCTTCAGTCTGATTGGCCCAAAGTCAGAAGTGAGTTTCAACAAGAATTTAAACATGGCTGCCCCCAGTTCTAGTTCACAATTTCAATTTGACATTTGGGGAAGAGAGGTAGGAGAAGAACACTCATTCAGACCACCTAAATCCCCATCCTCAGGCAGAGGGGGACTTTCTCCAGTGGAAAGTACATTTTCTCTATGGATTCTCCCCTTGCAATTTGGGATCCTGGAAAATTATGATCTGAATTGGCACAGAGAGCTTCGAAGACACAGGCAAGTTTGCTTCCTTTTCATGAGAGCCTTCTTCTTCAAGCCAGCTTCTTTCACCTGTAGCAAAAGGGGTCAATCATTTTATTTCTGTCATTGACCAGCAAAACAAAACAAAAGGGTCATATTTAACTAGCTGAATATCAATGCAGCCTATACAGCACAAAAATTGACTAGACTAAAACAAGCTATAAAATCATATAACAATACAAGTAAAACTGTAAATTTAAGTTTAAGAATTTTGGGCATAAAAACTAATATAGTAAGCCATTATACAATTTATATAAGGCAATTAAATTATTATTTAGAACAATAGAATAGTAACATTACCAATCTAAAATATAGAACCATTATAATACTAAAAGCCATGGAGAATAGCAGAAAATGTTGTACTTCTACTAAAGGTAGAAAGCTTTATTTGTTATTCATTTTAGATGACACATTAGTTCACAGCTGATCTTTAAATTGGCAGGACTCTAGAATCCACCAACATATAATGTGGCAAACTGCAACTAACAGAAAAGCAGATCCAAAATCCAACCCAGACTAGTCAGAAGGTCAGAATCTAACACCACAAATGAATAGCCACTTGTCCAAATTAACTCTCCTTCCACCAATGTTGCATCAGGATCTAGAATTCACAGGAAGCTACTCCCATGAGTGAAGCTTGACTCTTATTGACATCCTGTTAATTTATTGGCAACAGTACAGAAGTGGTTTTCCATTGACTCCTTTTGGGATTTGTTTTGGTATTCCATCCAAGTACCAATGAGGTTTAACCCTGCTTAGCTTTTTCAAAATCAGCCAAGGTCAGCTATATGCTGCTACCTAGTTGAGCTACAATTCATACCTGTCCTTGAAATCAGGACACAGTGGAACTAATAGCAAGAATTCCCCTGAACAATCAAGTTGTTCCTTCATAGTGCCCTGTGTGATCTAAACGTATATTAACCCAGTTTCCTTTCTTCCCAGTATCATGCTTTGTATTTGGTAAAATGATAGGCTTGATCCCTGTGCAGCTGAAACTTCTTGTTTCTGTGTCCTAGTCAGTGAGTGCAGAGAGGATAGCTTTACAGGGAAGGTAGTAGAGAGGAGAGGAGATTGTATGAGTGGGGGAGGCAGAGAAGGAGAAGGCAGCAAAAATGGAGTGGGAGGAGGAGAGAAGTAGACAAGTGACAGCAATGGCATTCATAAAAACATCTTGCCTGGCATCTTCTCAAACCTAATGGAAGACCAGGGCAAATCCAAATTGGTTTGACCCAATTTTGTAGGAAAGTGTATGCTTCTGGAGATTTTTGTCATTTGTGCTTAAATATCCTCAGTCCCAGGGACAGCAAACAAGCAGTTTCCAATGCATCTTCCACAAAGTGGTTAACAAAAGAAAGTTGTAGATTAAAAGGTAGATAAATATGTTCTTGGCCAAACTTATTCTGATGAAAACATGACATTGTTTCACTGTTGGGTATCAAGATTTCCTTGTGCTGCCTGCTGCCAAAACCATAGGGGTGAGAGAGGTTTGCCTCAAAAACCTCTTGGTAATTTCTGATGAATGATGAATCATGAGTTCCCTCCAATTCAGGACAATGCAAATATCTATGATTCTAACATTGAGCTAAGTTGAGTTGAATGACATCTGGCTGAAATGAAGTTGTTACTGACCTTCGTACTAGAGTGAACCTTGGGCAGGCAATATCAAATTTCAGTGTTCTGCTTAGAGGAAGGGCAAACACATGAGAGGGGCTACATCATGAGGCAACAATTTCTTGGCTTCCCTTTACTCTCCAAGGCACTCAAATCCATGGTTAAACACACTGGTGGCACCTCAAAACACAAGCCAAGGGGAGCAAAGGCCCCTGAGCTTCAGGAGAAGGCAGCTTCTGGTCCTTCCTTGGGTTCTATTCATATACAATAAGAATGGATGGCCTTTGGGATGCTGTGGGACCATGCTGGAGAACTTTTGATGGTCTGCCCAGATGTACATGCACACACAGACATTTATATGCAAGTGCTCAAAACTTCTCCCCTACTAACTCTCCCCATTTCAGCTGCACAGTGATCAGAGCAGATGGGAGATTAAAGTATTCCTTTCCATCCAGCAGCCTCAGAATATGACCCACAGGAAGCAGAAGTTAAAGCTACCTTTGTTACCACAACTCTTCTCACAAACCTGAAGCTGCCACTGCTTTTGCTGCAAATCCCTGCTCTGCCCTAGAGATCATACAGGCCCTTCACAGTGCTGAGGCCAGAACATCTGCTGGTAGATGCTTTGCTTCTGCACTTAGAGGATCTAAGTTAATTAGAGCATACTGCTACAGTGAGCCTTGCTCCAGACAACTGAGGACGTGGCCTGAGTTGGTACAAGGCCTAGTTCTTTGAGCAGGTGATAACAGCAGGTGATGAACTAGAAAAAGTACTATATTTGTCAAGGTGGCCAGTGGCCACCTGCAGCTTATGTATGTGCCATAGTTTGTTTCCCATAAAAATTAGATTAGATACAAGAAAAAATAATTTTCCTCCTCCTTTTTCTCAGAAAATCTACAACTGTCTTACTAAATAGCTCTCTAGCTAAATATTAGCTATTTACTCTCTGGCTAAATAATTTGGAGGGAAATAATGTGTTTTTTTCCAGGTACAGTAAATATAGTAATATGAATTAACAAAATTGAAGCATTTATGTGGCCATTTCCTTCACTCCTTCCATTCAGCACCAAGAACCACAACAGAGAGAAGTGGAAACATAGGTGTCCAATAGAAACCATGATGATATCACACACATCATGATGTCATCACACAAATGACATAGATGATATAATTTGCATCAATCATATCTTGATACAAATGATGTACAGGATATAATTCACATAATTTGGGTGATGAATTCATGGACCACATGATATCTCTTCCCTGTCCTTGGCTTTCCCCTGAAAATGCCCATGAGTCCCAGCTACCACCATAGCTAGAAAAAGTAAGCTTATCATGATTATCATGATTATACATACTCTGCTCGCTTCCAGGCTGGATTAATGGAATGGATCTGCATGAGGTATTGCTCAAGGTAATTTTAAAATACAAAGAAGCCTGAATGCTTTTGGAGGTCAAGCACTTAACATCACCATAATAACTCTATCTACTCCTTGTCCTTCCTGGTCTTAATAGCCAGTGCTGATGGTTACTTTTAAAGCCCTAAATAGTTTGGACCAGTTGCACCCATACAAGTGTGCCACAAGGTCTGCTCTGAAGCCCAATTCATGGCCCTACCCTTAAAAAGTATTAACTTGGTGGATGTTCTAGGCAGACCACTTTAGTGCTGCCAGGCCCTCCAACACATGTACAGAAACTTCATTGCCCCTATGTTGCCCAATTAAGCAAACCTTGAAAAATATTCTGTTCCCAGATGACATTAATGGATGTTTTAGGGCTCTGTCTTTAGCTATTACTTTTTGAACTCTCCATTTAGCTACTTTGATTTCATATTTGTGTTTTATGTAGCTTATAGTGTTCCACTGCTGCTGATGTAACAAGAGTTTGCTGCCTTATGGTCTGTAAAGTTTATCCCATAATGGATCTGATCTGTTTAATATGTCGTAAGACTGTATAATGAAAGAAGCAAGCAATGTCCCCAAGTCACTGAGTTTTAGATTCCTGATGACACTCATTCTCATGAGAACAGGAGAGAAATATTTTCCCTGTGAAGAGCTGTGCAGAAATCGCTAGCTTTTTCTCCATTCATCACTTAGAAGAATGGAAATGCAGATCTCTTACTGCCATCAATTGCCACTGCATGCATGGAAATCTGCATTTACATATACAATACATGAAGGAACTTGATGCAAGAAATTTTTCTGAAGAGCTTGTATTTTCTTTGAAGAGGGTATCTGCAATAGAGACATGTACTCTGTAGATCCTTATCAGTAGGAGAGTGACAGACCTATTTCCTCCATCCGTCTATTAGTCAGTCAACTGTTAAAGTAATGAGAAAGGCAAATTGGTAATAGAAGCCCTCCCCCTGCCATATTCCCACCCTGCTGAGGAATATAGGCCACCAACTATGAAAACTGAGTTCAGAGGACTCCATAAACAGGTGCATTCAACTGAGGCTGCAAACCAGGAAGACAGCACACCAGGAAGCTTGCTTTCTTCCTCTCTCCAGTCATCCATCCTGTGGAACAACAGAAAAAGGACATCAGGGGCTAGTGCAGAGAGGAAAGAAAGCTTTGATGGTGACCTTTAGGAGCATCCCTGCCTTTGATTCTTCCCCAGGGCACATTCTGTATTGCAACACTTGCCAATCAGCCCAGCATGAGGCAACATATTGTTTGAACCCATGGATTCTAGTACTCCCCCTTACCCTCAAGTACCTTGAGACTGCATTAAAGGCCTGCATTCTGATTGTACCACCTGAGGTAGATCCACCTGCTAGGGAACGAAGCAGTCCATAGTGTCTGCTTCTCCTTATTCTCTTATCATCAGGCAACAGCCGTACCCAATTCCTTTTCCCTCTGTGTTATTTTAGACATTAGCAGTCTTAAATATGTACTTACAAACCAAGGAGGGCTGCTGCCTGGGAACTCTCTATGTGGTCAACCTACAAAGAGGTAGAAAGTTCGCCCCTGGGACTATTTCATATGGGAGGGCCACATAGAGGCATCTTTTGGGGTTGTCTCTCTAACTGGGGCAGTTTTAGTGTGTTACTAGTGTCTTATCACATAAGAACACAGAAATATAGGAGACTTACACTCTATCAGGCCTCAGGCTCATTTAGTTCTGTATCAACTACACTGCCTGTTTGTAACTTTCAAATGAGTCTTTCCTGCACTTCCTTAAAGATGCTGAAGACTAAATCTGGGACTTTCACCATGCAAACATGTTCTTTATCATCGGACCATAGTTCTTCCCCTTTTCTGTTGCCAAAGATATTGACAATACAGATTTCTTCAGCAGTTGCTAATGTAGAAAAATCTCAGAAACTGTGATTGGGTAAGGAAGACAGACACAAACAAAGGAGCATTTCACCAAATACCATATTTTGCCTCTCCCATCCATTTTATCTTTAGGAAGGAGGGGCAGCTTCTCAGCAGCCAGAAGTTGTTGTTGTTATTGTTGTTACTGTTATTTGCCAGAGGCTGCTACAGACAGGCAGTGGTCTCATTGGAAGGGATGAATTGGAATTTTCAACCCATTTTTTGTACCTTGTGCTTCCCCATCCCCTCTCTCCACTTGTCCAGATACACTAAGCATGTGCAAGAAAAAAACTACTCATTGACTCTTTTGCTTTGCTTTGCTTTGCTTCCAAGCCAAGAGTGGACCACCATTTTTCAGCCACTTGCCATCCGGTTGTGATGACCACAACACAATGGGCTGCATTGCTGCATGTAGACCATAGACTATCCCTCCCAGCTCTGTAGGGAATGACTTTGAAGTTGTGCACATGTGGCCCTCTCCTGAGATTTGGGGGAGCCAAACTGCCAGGTCCTGTTTTAAAGAACAATCCAAACATTTAGGACTCTACCATTTCTCCCATTTTGGATTTTCTTCCCAGCCTTGTGCCACAATTTTCTTTTAATAGGATGTGCCCATGTTTTAACTTAACATGTTATTGATTTGTTAACTTCTTGTACGTGTAAGACTGCCAGTCTAACATCTGTTTGCTCAGCAATACTTTCCACCAAGTTTGATGGGACTTACTTCTGCCCCAGATAAATATGCAGGATGGGCAACCTGCTAGCTATATGTGAAACACCACCCACATTTATGTGCCCCAGGCCCCTCCAGAATGCCCTGCTGAAATTTAGTGGCAAAAGCATAATTATCATCATGACTGGGCAAAATGGTATGTTAAAGCCACCTATTTTGTTTAGTTATTTATTTACTCAATTTATATAGCCGCCAACTCTCATAAGTGACTCTGGGTAGCTCACAGAATTAACAAACATGGCAAAATATAATGAACAAAATACAAATAAACCATAAACCATAGTAAAGCAAGATTAAAACCATAATCAGCAGCAGTTACAATCCATACATCATGAGCAGTAAACCATCTAGCAGGCTCCAGATCCCCAACCTCAATGGGAAAATCATACTTCAGACCCTTCTGAAAGGCAAGTAAAGCCAGGGCCAGTCTAACCTCTGTGGGGATGATATTTCAAAGGGTGGGCACAATGGCAGAAAAGGCTTTCTTCCTGGGCCCTGTCAAACAACACTCCTTAATAGACAGGATCCACAACAAGCCTCTCCTGCTGGACTTGATGGGACGGATAGATGTAATCAGGGAGGAACAGTCCCTCAGATAACTTGGTCCCATGTCATGTAGGGCTTTATAGGTCATTCCACGTACCTTGAATTTGACCTGGGAGCAAACTGGCAACCAATGCAGCTTGCAGAGCAGAGGTGTAATATTTTACCTTTTACATCCCCCAAACCTCCAGAATAGTTTTAAAGAGCTAACATTTCAGCTTCAAACACTCAGGTGACAAAGGCAAAAAAAAATGGGAATAAGGTCAAGTGTGACCCCTCCAACTGCAAAAAGAGTACCAGACCCAATGAATAGGACAGCAGCTTTAATCCCAGGGTAAATAAAATCTTGATGTGATTACTTGATTGCACCTGTATTTTTCACTCTGCAATTTAGCAGCATTTCATAACAAACCTCAGTATCCTCCAAATCATCACCAGCATGTATGACATGGCAACATCTTTTATCAAAAATTATCTCCAGAAAGTTTGAACCATAGAGTGCGATGATGTCAAAGGTTGCTGGTAAAAGTGCATCTCCAAGCACTTATATATCCTGTGCAACTGGAGATGTATGCAGTATAATCAGTAGCACGTGTTTGCCCAATCTAGCTCAGCTAGGCATCCTCCAGATGTATTGGACTTCAACCCCTATAATACCCCAGTCAGTGTAGACATAAGATTACCAGCCAGCCACAGCGTATTCCAGTCCCATTCAATTTCAGTAGAAATAGAAAATACTGAGATGTGACAAGTTGGTAAATTTCTGTAAATATAAGGATATCCTCAATGCTATTATAACATTTGAAATATGTACCATGAGAGTTGTTTGAATTTGCAATCTTCACTGATCTCAAAAACCTGAGTCAGATCTGAATAGCATTTGGATGTGAGAATGCCATGAAATAACACAGCTGTAATGGAAAATTGGTGAAAAATTCCAGAAAAACATTACAATGGCAAACTGTACAGTGCAAAACAGTTTTCATACTGTTGCCATGAAAACAACATGGAGGAATCTATGTCCTGTAGTCCCCAGGAGTCAAGCTCAAAGCAAAATACCTTTTCCTTTAACTCTGTAAATGACCGTGGCTTCAACTCCAACTTAAAGAAGAATATGTTACAGAATTGCAACCAGAATACTTGGCTTTGTAGAACATTTAATTAAATGGATTGATTGGTTGGTTCAGGGAAGGATTGGAGTTCTTCTGGAGAGCGGAGGCATTCTGGAAGTGTCATATTAAGTGTCTGATCTCCACAGGATTTTATTAAAATTGCTTATGTCACCCAGAAGGTTGCAATCAGGAGCTTCGATGAGCCAGTTCTGGGTCACTAGAAAGGTCAGTGCCTGACTTTCCTTCGGTCAGAAGGTCCATGGGGCATGCAAAGCAAACACACTGGGGAACACCAGCCAGAATTGGGTTTTGACCTTTTTCGGCCTTGAATGTCCATGATGATCACAACTTCCTGTGTTTTGCCTAGGGATACGACTTCAGAAAGCTGGGAGGAGGGCAACAGGACATAGCAAGTGCTTGTTCTCTGTCTGAATAGACTGGGAGAAGAAAACACTTGTGAATCAACAAGGGCTGGGCAGAAAGGCATTTCACTTCAAAGCAGCCCCTCATTTTTCACCACTGCATTTAACAGCTACTAGATGGATATTTTTAGGAACCGTAACTAATACATGAACTGATGGATCTGTTTCCTCTGTCAGCTAATCAATTGACCAATCAATCAGCATTAGAGCACCGAGGACTTTTTAATGATAATCCATTCAAATGGCCACCCTGCTCAGAAAGTGTATCCCGACAGTCAGCTCCAGTTAGGAAACCAGAAGTGCCACTTTCATCCTGTCTCTGCCAATGACTTTCAATTTGGAAAAGGGTCTTTGTCCAGGCCACATCTCATTCACTTTCTCTAGGTAGCTAGATGAGTCATTTAGGAAAACAAAATAGGTTAACTCTTATTAAATGTACAGTGAATTTATGCAGAAGTTGTAAGATTGGGTTACTTTTATCTCACTGTGCCTTTGTTAATTTTATTATGGATAGGGAAGGTGTTACTCAGTTTCTCTGACTGCTGTCTGAAGAACCCAAGGAGGACTGCCTATAAAATAAGCAGTTCTTCATTATACAGAAGATGACCCTTGGTTAACCTCTTGTCCTTTGGTTTTCTGCTCCAGAGTGCCACTGACAATATAAGTCAGCCTTCAAAAACTTGGTAAGTTGGACTACATGATCTTTTTGGTCTACCAAAGTCAGCCAAGGTTTTTCACATGTCCTGTGACATGATAGGGTCTTCTCTGTTACAAAGATTTCTAGCCCTAAGAAATTGTTCCTTTCCCTGATGATAACTCAGCATCATCTGGTGGTGGTTTTGCTCCTTCTGATGGCCCTGGAGTTTGATTGATTGATTTTGTGGCTAGGCTTTCTACCTGCTGTCCCTGCCTATTTTCAACTCAGTTCTTTTTCTTCTTTTTTAATGTGAGTGTTTCAGCATTACATACATTCGCCAATTCAGGCATTTTATTAAACTGTAAGGGCAGGATAGGAATACTCTTATAAATAAATATACTGTCATTGTTAACTAAATGGGAGAAGCTGTTACGACTGGGCATAGTGAGTGAAAGAGTCTTGATCAAAGGGGACTCTCTGCACTGTGGGACCATGTGACAGCAGCTGTGCACATTTTCTTTTCAACAGGGCACATCTAGTTGCACGGCCAAACAGCATGTGTTAACAGGATTGCCCAGGCCAATGTCTACTCCACTTTTTTTGGTCTGATCAATAACACATGTGTGATTGACAGTTTTGAACATGCCTAAGTGATTCATGACCACCCACGTGCAGTGAATAGCATGTCCTATCATAGTTGTGTAATTGTACCCTGTCTGCTCTTCATCCACACTTGGCCCGTTATTGTAAATGCGGCTACTTCAAAACATTCTTTAAGGAGAAGATAAATCCACAGAGAAGCTGAAGAATAGAGTTTGTGATTAATGATTAATCCAGAGCACCTTGCCAAGCTCTCTAGAATTAGCTTCCTCCACCCGTGTTGTAAACAAATATAGGCTGGCTATCACACCTGTTGCTGCAGTAAAGATGGTGGAAGGGTTTTTAGAATAATATGTTCAATTAAAAAAAAATTGTTGATGTTTTTAAGGGAAAAGAAGATCATGCTTATCCTAAGTCGTCTGGGGCATTACAATGATCCAAAATAAAAGGACATTCAGCTCAATCTTCAACTGTATGTATATTAAATAACATAAAGAGGCATCATTAAAGTAGGATGATCCTCAACCTTCAAATTTCTTTTGCATATATAATATTCAGGTAGGTTCTGGTGTCTGACTCCAGATTTTGCTGAAAGACAGGTACAACTACACTAAGCCATGCAAGTGTCACTGCATGGCGTTTTCCAAACTGTGGGTAGCATATCCTATTTTCTTAAAAATTAGCTGATGCCAAACAGACCATTTTCACAAACATATAGCTTTCAGCTGTCTTGTATTGAAAGAGACACATCTGGAGCACCAATGTTCTCCTTGTGGAATCTGAAGACACAGTGTTTTAAAGAAATAGCAATTTACAGGGCAAATCTGGGCCTACTGCAAGAATATATGAAGACAAATGTTAATGTCATATATATCACTTAATGCACTTTGCATCATGCCAATCTTAAGGATTGCAGGTGATATGTCTTTTTTTTAAAAAAAAAAAACAATGACAAAAGAGAATGTCATTATAGGACAAGCAGGCACCATGACTCAAACAACCAACACTTTTGAAAAACAAATCCAGTTCAGCATCAATGCGGCATAACTAGCCAACAAGGTTAAAATAGCAGAAAAGCAATTTATGGAAACAATGATGCATAGGAAAAGTGGGTAAGCCCTAATAGGCTAAATTTTAGTAGGAAGAGGACATCCCAGACAAACCATGTTGGCAAGCTTCAAACCCATAGGTGTGCTAGGAGACAAGTATAGCAAGACAGAATCCAATTGGTTTGTAGGAATGACAAAGTAAATCAATTGATTCATAATACATGACACATCAAAGGAATGGCTGGATACAACAGCAGCTGCACAGCCAAAGGGGTGTGGCCAAAAATATGTTGTATCTGAGAGGCAATTGGAGGATTATTGCAAGTCACATGATCCAGTATGTCAGCAAGAGGTTGGAAGGCCCCACTGAGGGTGAGTTAAAGGACCTTTACTGTAATGGTTCAGAAGCTAGTGGTGGTAGAGGTGAAACCTGAAAACCTGGCCAATTTACAAGCCAGCACTACCTGAACAATCCAAGCAAACTGACAACTAAATGGTCTCATGGAAATATAGGAACTGCTTTATAACAAAGTAGTACACTGATCCATCTAACTCAATGCTGACCTGGTGGTGTTTCTCCGAGAGATGTTTTTTTTCCCTGCCATATGTAGAGGTGAGAGGAACTGAACCTAGCGAGAAACTCTTGCTTTTCTCTGCTCATGCCTAAGCCGTAGGGCAAGAACACTATCTGTCCTTTGACACTAATAGAGGATTTCCAACCTACTATATGTTTTTACTGATTTTGAAAGTGCAAATGCCTAAACTGTTTTATCCTTATCTACAACCTTTTACAGGCCAGTGACAATCTAAATTCAATGTATCTTAGCTCCTGCTCCTGCATGTGTGCTCGCTCTCGCTCTCTCCTTCCCTCCCTTAGCCTGTTTAATGCTTTTAAGTTCAAGGATTTACAAAGTAAATATTATAAAAGATGAAAGGTAGGTCTGAGGAAATAAGCTTTGATAAGAAGCTTTTTATGGCTTGCAAACTCTGTTCTGACCCTCTCAGCTTAAAAGGCGGTGCTAATTTTAAAAGCCTTATATAAGTATCACACTGAAGTGAAATGATGGCTAAATACAAATGTCAGGCAGCCCATTAAGTATAACATGCAAAGCTCACAGTAAATTGAAGTTTAATTTCAGTGTTTGATGAACTAATTTAAAATTTGGTGGGGGATGGAGTGCTTCACACAGGTAAAATTGAGAATTTCCCATTATTTGTTCTACATCCATACTCCCACCCACCCCACCCACCCAAAAATCTCCACCTTTTTTTGTCACAAAGTTTAGATATGAGGTTCAGATCACCATCATTTTTGCTACTTTTGGAGAAATAACAGTTTATCAGCAAACATGATAGTATTACTAATTTATGTTCATTGCTTAAATAATTTCCAAACATTTTGACAAATTACATTATCTTAGATCAGGTAACTCTCAGGGTTAAAGTAGCCGAAGGCTTGATTCATGCATGATGCAAGGTCACAAAGTTTTAACTATGATTTGTTGAACTAGCCATAAAGGAAGAACTACCATATCTAGGTTGCAAATATCTAGATCAGTGTTTCTCAGTCTTAGCAAGCAGTGATCTAGATGATGACTAGATGAACAACAAATCTTTGTCCCATCTGGTAGTTGTCCAGATTTTTACAGGCTAATAAAGTTTCTTTCAAGCTTGCCTCTTGGTGACTTCATGAATGCATTGGTATAGTTTTCTGGGCAGCAGTATGGAAGTGGTTAGTCATTACCTTCATCCAGGATGTTTTACCATTTTTTTTCAGCCTAGCCTACAACCTTCTTGCTTCCTAATTGCCTCCCACGAAGTACTAACCAGGTCTGACTCTGTTTTCATTTTCAAGACCAGTCAAAGTTAGCTAGATGCTGCCACTTAGGTGCCCCAAACAAGCTGTATTTCACTGGTTTCTACATAATGTAAGCCACAATGGTTTAGCTCACATAAATTAGAAACAAACATCAAACCACATTTAGTGTAATGCAATAATCAGCCAAGGTTTCAGTATATTATCAAGCCCACATTTGCCAGGAGATTGAAGGGAAAGCCAGGCTCTATCAGACAGCTGGCTATTAAAAATGATAGCTCCATGCTGCCTTTCTATTTATGAGCATGTGCCAGTAGGCCCAGGAGGCTGGTAAACCTTTTCCTTCAACTATAGAAGAGCAGTAGCAGTCCCTGAAAAACCCACCCACACCTGTGTGTGTCTTAGAAGGCAGTCGCCACAACAGAAAGGGATCAGTAGCCACTTTCACATGGTGGGACCAGAAAGAGTGAGAGGCTCAGGTTCTCCACAAACTGAGAGGAACAGAAACAGCTGCTGCCATCAATCATTACCAGAATTTGGCTTTCAGAACAGCTGAGGTTGGATGAAAGAGAAAGAGAAGCAGTAGTGGCTTCACAGAAAGAAGGCTTCATAAAAATAGGGTTGATGTTCCTTCTCCATCTCAGAAGAAAGAATGCAAAGGCACCTTAGACAGGGGGAGAAGGAAACATTTGGGTAGCTCTAGATCTTATCTTATAAAATAGCCCTTGTTTGAAGGGCTATTCAGTCCAACTCTGGTATGAAAGGGGAGCAAGAGTCTTCAAGTTGCCCATCCATAATGAGTTCCTGGAGAGAAGAGAAGCAGGCAACTAAGCCTGCAGTTTTTCCCCTATAAGGAAATATATTTTTGAAATCTGGCTACATACATATAATATCACAGATGCAAACCTGTACACCATCATTTCACATCTGTAGTTGGTAGCCCAGAAAACCAAAATATGGGTTTGTGGTGAGAACCTAAAATAAGATCAGAGGGCACAAAGGTCATTGGACGCACCATTTCCTTTTTCTTTTGGACCACTTTTCAATCCAAAAGCCTGATATAGAAAAACATAGCTAAAAATAGGGGCCTTTACAATGGAGGTTCATCAAAAAGGGGTAGGATTAAGGATTAGGTGTAAGAGTACCTCCCTCAGGATGAGTTGCTTCCCAAGATTAATGTTATGAGGTTTAGGGTTTTCATCATTTTTTAAATGCTTAAATGAGGATTATAACATACAGTGCTGTTATTATGTGTAATGGTGCTGGAGAATGTGTTGATATTCGTCTAAAGCAGTGATTGTCAACGTCAGCAATGTTAAGATGTGTAAACTTCAACTAGAGTACTACTTCCAATACTCACAATATCTTTTTTTTTTTTAATGAGAAAATCAGGTTGAACCACTTGTGGCACCTTGGGAATTGAGCATCTGTTAACTTCAGCTACATTACTAGCCAGTCTAAACTATGCTCCCACATCCAAGGAAATGGAAAGGCTCATTGATCAGCATCAATAGATCTATTTTCAATCAATGGCCATGGGGAAGTGGTTGCTTTAATTCAAATGAAATTGTATATGCCCACCTCATTGCATTCTAGAGATGTGCTCAAATAGTGTATAATGTCTACAGAATTTTCATTCTCAGCTAGCATGACAAAGAAACACCAGCATATATTTGTGGAGTTTAGACATCAATGTGAAATGAGCTATAGCCAGCCAATATTCAGAATCAGCTTTGATTTTAAGATTTTTTAAAAAAAGAAAAACAAAGCTGAACATAATTTGCTGAAAGTAATAGTGGTAGCTAAATAGGACAAGAAACTCTTTTTGTTCAACAACAAAATAAATGCATAACTAAGGTTCCGATTCACATTGTGTGGGGAAAGAACAGGTCTGCATTATTCATGTTGTGAACTTAGACCAGCTCAGTTTAAACAAAAAACAAAAACCTGAAGCGATCAAAGGTTTAAGGGGTTCACTGGAATGTAAAATCCCAAAATTGGCCTAATGTACTTTCTAAGATTATTTCTATTGGTCATTAACTTAATGGGGGGGGGGGGGCAAATTTAACTGATTACAAGATAGAGAACAGCAGCCATTGTGCATCTGTTGCACCTAGCTTCTGCTTGAACATCATGTGACATGCACAACATCATCCTATGAGTGACATCATCATGTTGTAGACTGTAATTCTCCATCTCAGTTAAATGAGAGTGTTAAAATGCAGTCCATTTATACCATGTAGTAAACCAAAAACAGGTTTAATACATAAACGCTGTTCCAGGAACAGTGGAAGGAGAAAGAGAATGGTAGTAATTTTGTTATAATTCCCCTGTTAATTGTACTCTGCACATTGCCTCTCCCCCCACCCCCACCCCCTTTATTGCATGCCTTCAATTTTAGGCTGTATTGGAGATTAGCTTTTCAGAGACACAAAGGCAGCATTGTGGAGCTCTCTGTGACTGCAGTACGGACACTTGTTGAAATCCTGCTCTGGTTTCTGGTCAAGCCAGTTTTGTCAGACTCTGTAGTACTGCCAATTTGTTTGTTTGTTTGTTTGCCATTTTCTTAATATCTTGTTTTCCTTGGGTTAAACAAAGGATGGCAATCTTTTTGCAGCCAGCAGCTGTGGTTTTTGTTTTTTTCACATGGTTTGTAGACAGGGACCACAGCGGGCAAGGGGATGTTATAGCAACCCCCACTCCCGGTCTGTGCAAAGGGAGCAAAGCAATTTTTTTCAGGGGGGCTGCCAGTTATGAGGGAAGATTGATTGAAGATGTCCTAAGCATATTTGATGGCTTAATACATCCTCTGCATTTGTTTTTCCACATGAATTAGGCAGAAAATCAGGCGGCCAGTCAGGGGCATCCATAGACAGGGAGGTAAAAAGAAATCAAGATGGCAGCCATGACCACATGATCAAAGTCCTGCCCCATATTATATATGTGGAATGTTAAAAGGGGCGGGGCTTCAATTGTACAGTTGAGGCTGCCATCTTGACTTTGACTCTCCATGGATACTTTTTAGTTTTGATGGAACATAACAGTTAAACATAATGAAAAGATATTTAGCTATTTGCCATTGAATTTATTTATTTATTTATTTTTGTCATTTTGTCATGACTAGAAAACGCTGCTGTTTTGAAGTGGGAGGATAGATGTATCATGTTAATGGCATAAAAATTACTTTTGGGGTCTGACCTATCTGTTTCCTTGGGCATAGGGTTTGGGGGAGTCATTGACCCCACACTGTTAGTGTCTGGTGATTTTAGTCACCACTTTGTGTGTTGTTGATCTCGATATGCATTTTCTATATTGTCTTTCTATGGTGTTTTTTGATCTTTGTTAGCCACCCAGAGTCACATCAGTGAGATGGGCAGTGGTATAAATCCATTTAAATAAATAAAAATAAATTTACTTCTCTGCTGCTTTTCAGGTTTCTAGTTTGACTCTTCCCTGTTCTACCAGATTTTCCTTCTGCCCACTAAGTTTAATAGGCACATTTTATTTAGTTTATCTGGAGATTGGGACAGTAGAATCACAGACATGTGAAACACACATTTCACTTCTACTGTCTGATCCCACAAAGGTACTAGACTTTCAAAATCAGTGCTGGGAGGCAATATTGGATTTGATGTGAACCAATAATCAGGAATGCAGTTAAGATGGTGGTTGCTGTTGGCTGAGGACCTAATGATCTTGGGGAAGGTACGTATCTTCTTTTCAATGAAGTTACACTCCTGAAGCAACAGCTTTGCAGCTTGGAAATATTGCTTCAGTCAAGAAGCTTAGTGAAAAGCCTCACTTGGCTTGACCAATTGCACAGTTAAATCATGATAGAACTGAACGATGAGAATCATCTCACATATTAACTGTTTCAAATGCACTCTTACTTGTATAACTATAGACAAATTTGTCATGTGCTATGGCACATGTCAGAGAGTTATGAAAAGCTGTTGCTCATCATTCATGATACACTTGATGGAAAGTTTGTTTGCACATGATGGTTGCTACAGCCATGACTAGTTTGGTTCCTGTGTGTATTTTCCTCTCCAAAAGTAAACAGGCCCCTGATTTAACTGTTTTCAGAGCTCTCAACTTAAACTTCCTACTGTTATCTTTGCCATGATAGGACATTAGTTTAATAAAAGAGAATTGGTGGCTTGAAGAGAAAGTTTTGAACAGAGTGGAAACATCACAAGGTTTCAGAACCTGAGAAAAGAACAGTAATGGCCTCCCAATTGTCTCTAGACTGCATGTTCTCCAGGAACAGTAAAACTACCACAGTCGCCCATTTGCTCATCAGCCAGATAACACCAGACAATGCAAAGGGAAGGTGTTTTTTTTTAATCTGAGTTCTTAAGCCTTATTTATTTATGTATTGCTGAAACATAACCAACGTATCATAAAAAGAGAAAATAATATAATAGAGATTAATACATAATAGTGATTACAGTGAAAAAGAATCAATATAATATTAATAGAGCTGCCTCAATCCTTTAATGTATTACAGAATTTAGACTATATAGAAACATATTGCTCCAGCTCTCATTTTTATGATATTTTAAAATATTTTTATTTTAAAAATATTTTAAAAATTAAGATTTTATTTTAAATCTAATATTTAAATTTAAATAACTAAATAAATAGTAAATATTTATTTATATGTATATTTTATATTAAATAAATAATATTTAATATTCAATAAGTATTGAAAATATTAAAATAAATAATATGCATTTAAAATATTTTAAAAATCAATTTTTGAAATCTGAGTTCTCAGACTAGGTGGGCCTTTGATCCATTATGATGCCTTTTTAAGGTTAAAATATAATCAGAAAGAATGAGCTGCAGCTAATTAAATTCTAACTCTTCTTCATATATCTGGAAAGGAGTTTGATTTTATTATTATTAGTATTAGTACCATTAGTAATTTCACTTCATTTGTGCCTTTTTTTTTTTTCTTCATCATCAAAACATCTTTTCAGTTTTGTTCACTGGAACTTTTCAGTGTGACTAAAGGCCTGTTGCAGTCTGGCTACTGGGAAAATATAGCAAAACCTGAAGAATATGCTGTAACAAGTTTGCAAAGTCTTTAGAAGATAATATCCAAATGTTTGGGTGCCTGCATTGCATCTATCATGATGTAAGTATTCTGCATTTAAAGCATTCTGCATTTTAATGAAGATGTCCAGAGGTTCTAGTCCAATTTTCTTGGGTAAGTTCCAGTTGCTGAAGCCTGGTGATATGGACAAGACTGGTCAACTACTTGTATGCTCAGCCTATGTCATTCTTGGCTTGTAACAGCCAAAAGAGAGGCAATGTCAGGCTGAATCCAGGAGGTCCAAATTCTTCTTCAGTAACTTCATTTAAAAAAAAAAAAAAGTTAGCAATCAGGCTGCTCCAGAAGGCTTCTAGTGGATCTAAAGAGCCATATGTCAGTTGCCAGCATGGGATTCTTGGGTTAGTGTGAGAGTAAGAGCGAGAGGTATAAAGAATGTACTCTCATCCCCTGAAGAGCGAGGGAGAGAGTACATTCTTTATACCTCTCGCTCTTACTCTCACAGTTAGGTCCTTAAGCAAGTGACTGTTGGTCAGTTCCAGACATCTTCCAGACCAATGAAGAACACATATGAACCAGTTTTCCATTTCTATTTTAATTTAAATAACTAAAAACAGACCTGAGTTCATTGGTTTCATGTGTTTTTTGTATCTTGTCAGCTCTCAATCCCTTGTCCTATTTTTTTCAATTTAGGTCCCCCCCTCCCCCCCCCCCCGGTTTAATGGGTTCCCCTTAAACTTACTTTTCTGTGCAATAGGTTGTTCCTATAAAGCATCAGTATGTCTTCAAAGGATTTATTTAGAGTGAGAGATATCTGTCCCACAATTCCAATATTGTGATCCTATCTTTTAGCATTTTATGGAACTATCATCATCATCATCATCATCATCATCATCATCATCATCATCATCATCATTGTTATGGCTGCCCACACCAGAAGATTCTGGGTAGCTTACAACATTGGACTACATAATTAAAACAGTTTTAAAAAATGATAACAAAACATAGCAGCCTAGACTAAAAAGCAGCAACGACAACAACAACAACAACAATAATAATATGACAGGGGCTCCACAAACACACTAGCCCCAGGCCTGGGAACAGAGCCAGGCCTTAAGGGCCTTCCAGAAGCCCAGGAGAGTGGGCACCATATTATCTCTGGGGGGATGCTATTCCAGAGAGCAGGGGCGGTGACAGAGAAGGCATGCCTCCTCCGTCCCACAAGATGACAGTATTTAATTGAGGAGACCTGAAGAGCACTCACTGTCTGAATGTACTGCGCAGGCAGAAATTATTGGAAATAGGCAGTCCCACAGATAACTAGGCCCTATGCCATAATGGGCTTTATAAGTGGCACCAGCAGCTTAAATTACACCCGGAAGTTGACCGGCAGCCAGTGCAGCTTATGCAGCAGCAATAATACATGGACCTAATGAGAAGTTAACATTACTGCTCATGCTGCTGCATTTTGAACCAGCTGCAACTTCTGAATGGTCTTCCAGGGCAGCCCTATGTAGAGCACGTTGCAATAGTCCAGTCGTGAGGTGACTAGAGTATGAGTTACTGTTTAAAGGGCCTCCTGGTTAAGGAAAGGGCATAACTGGCACACAAGATGAACCTGTGCAAAGGCCCTCACACCTATTGCTTCTGCTTGCTCATTCGGCAGTCGCTGTGAGTCCACAGGACCCTCAAGTCGTACACCAGTCTCAGATGTGGAAGTGCAATCCCATCCAAGACCAACAGTGAAAATGTCCTTGAAGGACAAGGGGAGGTCAAACACCACAGCCACTGAGTCTTGTCAGGATTGAGCCAGAGTCTGTTCCTCCCCATCCAGGCCTGAGCAGCCTCCAGAGACAAGATCAGCACCTTGACAGTTTCACTTGCACAGCCTGGGATAGAGACTTAAAGCTGGATATAATTGAAATACTGATGATACTGAACTCCAGACTGACAGATGACATTACAAGACAGTTTCATGTAGATGTTAAATAGGAAGTGGGAAGAGTGTTGAGCCCTGAGGCACTCCACAAGTGAGGGGCTGCAGGCATGAACTCTCCTCTCCTATTAATACTGACTTGAAATGACCCCTGAGGAGGAAGATGAACCACTGCAACACAGTGCTGCTCCCAACCCCCACTGCCACTCCGGAAGTATACTATGGTCAACCGTATCAAAAATTGCCGGGAGATCAAGAAGCCAAAGGATGGAGGCAACACTCATTCCCCATCTGAACAGGGCTGCTAGATGGCTATTGGCAGATGCAATAAGGGCAGAACAATAACAATAACTAGGAGGGCCTTTGCACGACTCCGTGTGGTGCGCCAGTTACGCCCCTTCCTGGATCAGGGGGACCTCCGCACGGTCACTCATGCCCTGGTCACCTCCGGGTTGGGCTACCGTAATGCGCTCTACATGGGGCTACCCTTGAAGAGTATCCGGAAGCTACAGCTGGTGCAGAATGCGGCGGCGCGGACAGTTCTCAATGCCCCTAGGAGGGCACATATAACACCGCTGTTGCGCGAGCTGCATTGGTTACCGGTTTGTTTCCGGGTCCAATTCAAGCTGTTGGTTATTACCTTTAAAGCCCTTTATGGCACGGGACCAGGTTATCTGAGGAACCGCCTCGCCCTGGTCACTTCAGCCCGTCCCACTCAGTCCAGCAGAAGGGGCAGGTTGCAGACCCCACCAGTCAGGGAATTTCGATTGGTGGGGTCGAGGCAGAGAGCCTTTTCTGCTGTAGCGCCCGCCCTATGGAACATCCTTCCTCCTGAGGTCCGGTGTGCCCCCTCCCTCATGGCCTTCAGGAAAGGGCTCAAATCCTGGCGCTGCCAGAAGGCCTGGGGGCCAGAGGGGGCCCGCACCTGTGGAGATGGCTGGTGGGATGATGGGTTGTCTCCCCCCCCCAGCATCTTACAGGTTTTTTAGGGCCATAAACCAGAGGAGGTTTTTTAGGGTTTTTAATATGTTTTTAATTATTTATAGTTTTTAGCCATCTCGGTGAGAGCTGTGTTTTTATCGTGAGCCGCCCAGAGTCACCCGTTGGGGGAGATGGGCGGCATACAAGTTGAGTAAATAAATAAATAAATAAACATTTGTTCTCCCTTTTATTGCCATGACTTAGGCCCAAATATGGGCTCTTACTTGTGTTCAGTTGGATTCACTCTGTGCTTCAGGCATCGCTTCTTGGCTTCATCTCATGGAGCAATCCTGTCCAGGGTCTCAGTCATCTGCCTGTTCCAGGCTGCAGTCAGTATCCTTTTTAGAGATGATGATATGATGATGATTTCTATAACAGTTAATTACTTCAGTGAACTGTACAGCAGTTCTCTTTGAAAGATTTTAAAAAGCAGCCATATTTTATACTAAGTTAATCAATCAACCAACCCGTAATCAGCTTCACTGATTTTTCAGTGTTGTGGGGTTGCTGCTACAGCAGAGACATCAGTGTTCTGAAGACTGCCTTTGGGGGACTGTGCCTCAAACTCAATTTGAAGGAGATTTTATTTCAATGTGTCAGAAGTACTCTTACCCTTTTGCTCTGCAATTCTTTTGTGAGTCTCATTTTTGTCCTTTCTAAATAATAGATTTCTTCAGTGGGATGAAATGCGGATTTGAGACAGTGTTTCACACAGTGTCATACAGGTAGGGATCTTGTTCTCTCCTCAGACATCCTTTGCCTTATGCAATCCTTTAGCTCCAGAAAGTGGGAACCTTGGCTCTGCTTATTGTCTAACCAACCATAGAAGGTGATAGAAAAGCCCATTTCGGGACACGGCCTGGAAATCAGACATTCCACATGGTGTTTCAACTCTGAATCAGACTTCTTTCTTCACTACTTTACAATGCCATTCCAACTCCCAACTCCCACCCCCTACTTGTCCTTATTTCAGGAGCCGGCAGATCAACTGTTTAAGAACTCCTTGCTGAGGAAACTCATGTACTTTAATCCGATTAAATATGCACCAGTTTCCAGAACTTCACTTCCCCACTTCCAACCTCACTCCCTTATCCATCTTATTCAGGAGGCCTTTTCCAGCTTGAAAAACCATTGCTCATTTTTGGCAGGGGGCCCTGCAGCTTTTTTTTTTTTTCCCCTGGTAGAGATTTGGGCAATGAATCAGCTACCTGCAGCTGTTCTTTAGCCTGCCACCCAAGTGCAGGAATTTCGAATATGAATGTTGCAATGCACCTTTTTGAAGGATCTGTTTAAAATAATCTAAACCCTTTCTCTGCCTCAGACTTTTAGACCAACTTAAGCCTTGGCATCCCTTCCCCCCTCTTTTTCAAAATTAAGCAATAGCAAGCTTTCTCTCTCCCCCCCCCCCCCCTTCTTTCCTTCTTTCTTTTTTTCTTTTCTTCCTCTTAACCTCTCCCTACTATTTTGGAGAGCAAAAAATTCTGGCTGACCTCTCTGGGTGGAGCATGTGAAAAATAAGGAAGGGGGGGAAAAATGCATCTGGCTGCCTTTAAGCCTGTGATGTGTCAAACTTTGTCATTAATAAGGAAGTTCATGGCTAACATCTATATCCTGTCCATTTACCCTCAGAGCAGTTAACAGGTGACAGTTTCACTCAAGTCCTTCTCCTGTCCTGTGTGTGTGTGTGTGTCCCTGATTTCACAGCAGGCTTTACCAGGTAGGTAGGTAGGTGGGAGGGAGGGAGGGAGGGAGGGAGGGAGGGTCTGTGCAAAATTCTGAGTCCCATAAACATGCAGAGACATAGCCTGGGAGGTTCAACTTCTTTTGAGAAGCTAATCTGTTAAATATCACTCTGGGTTTTGCCTGGTAAACAGGAAATGCACTTATCTTTGTAGGCTGACTACAGCGGTGAGAAGCTTTCTGTTGCCGTGCAAGCTACAGTACTGCAGTGCCAAGACTGGTCTTCCAGTTGCCCTGAAAGTTTGTAATATAGACAAATGATTTTTCTACTTCATCCTCAATTTCTTTTTGCAGTCATCTTGAGCTTCCTTTATTGTTGTGACGTAATGAGGGAGGGGGGTTGAGGCCTGTTTCTTAATTACATTCTCTCCATCCTTTTGTTGCCTCTATGGCTGCCCATACTTCTGAGTTATCTGAAAATGACTCATGGAGGTAAGTTTGCTTGTGATGTATTTGTATTATGGAAACTGAGAGAGGCCACAGCTCACCAGAGAGATTATTGTGCAATGGAAAACTCTCTCTCTCTCTCTCTCCCGCTCCCTCCTTCCCTCCCCCCCCCCCCCCCCGTCTCCCTCTTTCCCCCATAAACACACATACACATTGGGGACTGCATAATTAAAACTCCACACCCTATCCATGAGAAATTCACAGCAATTGTCTCCTGCTGTGAAAAAATAAAATTCAGAAGCATTTTTTTCTATCAAACTGAATGAGGATGGGAGGGGATGCAGCCAAAACATTTCAGCACAACAGCATTTCCTCCAAACCACTACCATGCACCCCCCTCCCCAAATTACCTGACAATATGGTGCAACAAATATCCCTATTGCCTTCTGCAGTGCTATGTGCAGGCTTGTGTACTTGGGCTTAGATGTGCCAAGAATGTATTTGTTTGCTTTTGATTAAGGGTAATTGATAAGGGAATGGAGAGATTTTAAGGAAACAAACACAGTGTTGCCCTAGGTGGAAAATGAGAAATGAGCCCTTGTATGTTGATTTATTATGACTGAATTTTGCCCTTTCAAAGGACTGACCAGATTCTGAGCTCATTGGAAACATCATGTGCCTTCACAACACATCCTGGATCATGGATGAGAACTACTTTGATAGATCACATACTTCATACCTTGTCCTAGAACAGAAGTGAGAGATGCACTGGCCTTTGTGTTGCATTCTGAGACCATGCTCCAAAAGTGGGCCCAATCTGGGGGGAAATGTCTTTAAACATTTTCCCATGAAATATCTAATACTTAAACAGATGCCCGTTGGACAGCTGCAAGGCACACATGAAGTTCATCCCAGCTCTCAGGATGCTGAAGAAGGAGCTGAAGTTCCAGCTCTTCCCACTCTGGCTCTGTAAAAGGGATGCTGAAATTCCTTATCTTGCCTAGGGACTGCACTTTTTTCAGCTCTCTCCCAGATCCTGGGGTTGTTCAAAGGAAGACAATTTGCCTGAAAGTATCGGCTGTCTTATTTAATCTATGAAGGCAAGCGGAAAATCTGTTGGTGGGAGTTGCAAGAACATCTCATACTTGGAAGGTGCTAAAGTGGCATGAGACCAGAAGGATAATTTTAAGGGAGGAGAGAAAGAGAAGAAGGAGAAGAGAATTGTAAGCAGTAGATTTCTAGCTTTTCTATCATTTCCTTCTATAACATATATAACCAGTAAAGTTGGGATTCTTTTTTCTATTGTTCAAAAAGGTTATTATATTTGTATCACTTTGTCTGCCCCACAGCCAGATACAGGTGAAACTCGAAAAATTAGAATATCGTGCAAATGTTCATTTATGTCAGTATGGCAACTCAAAAGGTGAAACCAATATATTAGATAGACACATTACATGCAAAGCGAGATATGTCAAGCCTTACTTTGGTATAATTGTGATGATTATGGCGTACAGCTTATGAAAACCCCAAATTCACAATCTCAGAAAATTAGAATATTACATGACATCAATAACACAAGGATTGGAAATAGAACAATATCGGACCTCTGCAAAGTATAAGCATGCATATGTACTCAGTACTTGGTTTGGGCCCCTTTTGTAGCAATGACTGTTGCAATGCGGCGTGGCATGGATGCTATCAGCCTGTGGCACTGCTGAGGTGTTATGGAAGACCAGGATGCTTCAATAGCAGCCTTCAGCTCCGCTGCATTGTTCGGTCTCATGTCCCTCATCTTTCTCTTGGCAATGCCCCACAGATTCTCTATGGGGTTCAGGTCAGGCGAGTTTGCTGGCCAATCAAGCACAGTAATCCCATGGTCATTGAACCAGGTTTTGGTACTTTTGGCAGTGTGGGCACGTGCCAAGTCCTGCTGGAAAATGAAGTCAGCATCCCCATAAAGCTCGTCTGCGGAAGGAAGCATGAAGTGCTCCAAAATCTCCTGGTAGATGGCTGCGTTGACCCTGGACTTAATGAAGCACAGTGGACCAACACCAGCAGATGACATGGCTCCCCAAATCAACACAGACTGTGGAAACTTCACACTGAACTTCAAGCATCATGCATTGTGTGCCTCTCCATTCTTCCTCCAGACTCTGGGTCCTTGGTTCCCAAATGAGATGCAAAAGTTGCTCTCATCAGAAAAGAGGACTTTGGACCACTGGGCAACAGACCAGTTCTTTTTTTCTGTAGCCCAGGTAAGACGCTTCTGACATTGTTTGTTGTTCAGGAGTGGCTTGACAAGAGGAATATGACATTTGAAGCCCATGTCCAGGATCCGTCTGTGTGTGGTGGCTCTTGATGCACTAACTCCAGCCTCAGTCCACTCCTTGTGAAAGTCCCCAACACTTTTGAATGGCCTTTTCCTGACAATCCTCTCCAGGCTGCGGTCATCCCTGCTGCTTGTGCACCTTTTTCTACCACACCTTTCCCTTCCACATAACCTTCTATTGATGTGCTTTGATACAGCACTTTGGGAACATCCAACTTCTTTTGCAATTACTTTTTGGGGCTTTCCCTCCTTATGGAGGGTGTCAATGATGGTTTTCTGCACAACTGTCAGGTCAGCAGTCTTTCCCATGCTTGTGATTCCTACTGAACCAGCCTGAGAGACCATTGAAAGGCTCAGGAACCCTTTGCAGGTGTTATGGATTCATTAGCTGATTAGAGTGGGACACTTTGAGCCCAGAATATTGAACCTTTTCACACAATTCTAATTTTCTGAGATTGTGAATTTGGGGTTTTCATAAGCTGTACGCCATAATCATCACAATTATACCAAAGTAAGGCTTGACATATCTCACTTTGCATGTAATGCGTCTATCTCATATATTGGTTTCACCTTTTGAGTTGCCATACTGACATAAATGAACATTTGCACGATATTCTAATTTTTCGAGTTTCACCTGTATTTCTGGAACTCCTAAAACCAGAAAGGGCCTTGTCAATAGGAAAACTCCAGTCAAATTATACTGATATTGATAAAAAGCCTCATACCTGAAGGATATGAACATCAAGCATGTTCACCAACGCTTACCTGATTTCTCTTGGGAAAGTTGACAAATGCCATTTTGCCATACCAGTTCTTCATACAGAAATAGGTTTGATTTGTATCATCAAGTCCCAATCAATTATTTCACTTAGCCAGCAGCATCATGGAACACTTAATGCACTGTAGGAACAGCAGCAATGCAATACTGTAGAAATAAAAATTGATCAATGCCATTTTGTTAACAAAAAATAAAATATCATGCTGTGCAAGAAAAATGCCAATCATTTGTTTCCCAATGACTGTATTTACATTCAGAATGTAACACAAACCAGTGCCCTGGTGTTCGTACAACCTAACACAGTCAGTTCAAGGGAACTATTTAAATTGTGTATATATATATATAGTGAGAGAGGGAGGGTTAATAAGCTTGACAATTTTTCAATCCTGTTTTCCCCCTAGAAAAATGACAGCACAGTACTCCTACAACCAATCCCCCTTGTCTTTCTTCTAATCTTTTCAAATAAGAAAATTTTCCCTGATACTGTGTGTTAGTGGGCAGCGCTCATCTAACATCAGACAGCTGCCCTGAGTATGTGCACATGGCCAGAATTCGAAGACTGGCACTTGATTAGCTCATTGCAGGTGGCATCAAGAATGAAAAGGCAACAAAGAAAATTCAGTCCCCTGCTACCACCCACTCACCCCTGGCCAGGATCTAGAATAATACTGGCACAAATAACCCAAGTTTTTATTCCTTACGGAAGAAGGGGGAGGGAAGGAGGGAAAGAAGGGAAATGCTTTAGTCATCTAGTTGGCTTCCTTACTGGGTGCCCTCTTGAGCTCAGCTCCAAGAGGAAACACTTCAGCCAAGAGAGGATTTGTGCTTATGAAATCCTGTTACCCTGAAGTCGTTTTTTCACATACTTGATATTTCCTCTCCGATGGGACAGCTGCTGTCACTAATCCAGCAGTGCCAACAAATTCATATAGGCCAACATGTGCCTTCATTACAGGCAGGAAAACAGGTTCAGGAGAAGAGGGCCTTCATTCATTCCAGAGATAATGTCCTTTTGCAATTGCCCATGCATCTATTTAACAGATAGACCAAATGAGTAAAAAAAAAAAAAAAAAAAAAAAAGGAAAGTTATACAATAATTAGGAGGACTTAAAAGTATATAAGCAGCAGCATTTAGTGCATAGCAAAAAACAGTATGAGGTAGATTTTAAAAATCAGCAGAAAGTAAAGAATGTTATTTGTACAAGGCAGGCAACAAGGGTGAAAGATGGAAAAGCAAAAACTTGGACTTAACTAGCTGTAACAGCTACAAATTTTGTGTCCTTCCTAGATGTTTCAGAAGGCTGATCTTGCAGCAGCTGATCTACAGTCATGGATTATGATAGGTGGGAAAGCTGACTAATAAGTGGCTCAGTGAGATTAAGGCACTGTATGTAACATAGGAAGCAGCATAGTAATACATGTTCCACACACACTACCTTGTTGCCTGAGCACACACAAAGGTGATCCTAGTAAGGAACATTGTTCTATCTGCCTATAGTAACCATTGAGGGCAGGGTATCAAATTGCACCATTGTAAATGCCTTTCTATGTGGAGCATGAAGCATATGAGAAAAATATTTAGGTATGAGAAAAGGAGCACCCACAAGCTCCTGATAGTGAAGATATGAATGTTTAATCTATATTTTTGAACATCAAGATCGAAAACACTCTGAGCTCTGCCTAAGCTTTATCTGGACCCATAAAGCATACAGGTAGGAGGGACAGCTTGCCAGAAGACAAATCTAAATATATTTGCTTTTTGAAGGAGGAGGTATAACTATCCAAAAGTGTAAGCTGGGCCAAAGACTCACCCCAGGATGTTTGTTTTAGCCAGTATTTAAGCCAGTAATGTCTCAAATGGGCCTCAAGGGAGATGCAGCCAAGTTCCAACTGAGAAATTGTATCTGTGGTTGATCAAGGTACATGGAGAATGACCTTCAAACAGTGGGATTAAAGGGTAGAAGCATCCTTGTACTCACAGAGTTCTGCACCATAGAGCAGCAAACATCAGACCTTCATTTCATATAATTTACTTGCTGTAGGGAAATAGATATTGCTTTTGTGGCTTGCAACTGATCATTTTTGTGCTTTTTGTGCTCTTGATGAGAACTCACTTATTTGGTGACACCAGGAGGTAGATAGTTGGAAATGAGTGCCTAAATATTTAGTGTCTTTGACTTGCTTAGTAGGCTTATCACTGCTTTTGCAATTATTTTGCAATTATTTATAGGAAATGTTAAAATGCATAATCAATTAATAGGATTTCCCTAGAACAAAAAGAACCCTATTGCTCCTAGGCATCTGTGAAGCCAGCTTGGGATACAGATAGAATGGAAGTAGCATCTTCATAGAGTGGAATAGAAATGGTCCAGTGGAGGAGGGCTGGGGAATAGAATTTGGGTTTAGCAAATAACAATGTCGTTAATATAGAAATAGAATAGTAGGGGAGCCAGAATGCAACCCTGCTTGGCTCCTTTTGAGATGGGAATGGAGGCAGTTAATTCCCCACTGTTTTTACTTCTGATTTTCGTAAAGGTGATCTCATGCAGCTGCAATCTGAGAAGGTGACGATCAATGGAAGAAGCAGCTAACTTCCTTCACAGCCTCTCCAGAGAAATTGAGCTCTCAGGATGGTATATACAGTCTACCTTCCCCTAAGCTCTCAGAACAGAGAGATACAGAGATGTTACATTATGTCATATCCCCATATATGAGGTTTTACATGAATTCCATCTGTATCTCTCTGCTCTGGGAGCTTAAGGGAAGGTGGACTGTATATACCATTCTGACAGCTTCTATGTATCTCTTCCTGCATCACTGAGCAACAGGACCTAGATAGCTTCTGAAGCTAATGCATTGTACAGTATATAATCATCTCAAGTGTGAAGGTCTATGAGTTTAATTCCCAATAGAGTGTTTGAATTCCACAGAATAACATATGGCTACCCACACTTGATGAATCCCCAAAAGGATGAAACTGGTCATATGGTGCAAACCTCCTGCTGGCCAATGTAACTCAGTAATTGAGTTGAAAGCTGTCTTCAAGTCAATAAAGAGGGCCTCTTGGAGAACTTGAATATTTCTTGGCCAGATGGTGTAAGATTGTACATTGACCAACAGTTAAGTAATCTAATTTGAAACCTGCCTGTTCTGTGGCCAGAATGTTCTCCTGGATCATCCAGTCATAAGGTTTGGAACAAAGATGTTTTGATTATACATAGCATGCTAATTGGTTGATAGCTAGCTGGATTATTCTGATCAACTTTCTTATAGATTGGAAACATGGTTTCAGCTTCAGTCTTTAGGTAGTGGTAAGGAGTTGTTGATAGTTGTAAACAGGGGAGGTAGTACAGAGGCCTACCAATGGGGATTTGTTTACAAATATTCTGGGGGAAGCCATGCATTTTGCCAGTTCAGTGCCTGATTTGCCCAATCACAAAATCAAGAATAGCTCATTCTTGAAGCAGCATCATTTCCCCAATAGCAAAGAGATATTTTTGGAAACTTCCTAGGTGTCATCTTACTTTTTTTCCAAGTTGTCAGATATTTTTTGCTTTATCCACCAATGGCTATATTCCAACTTTTTCTTTGGCCCCCATTCAACCTGGAGAGGGAAAATGCAGTTGGTAACCACCAGCCATTATAGCTAGGAAACCGGCATTTTCAACTAGCAAATTTTGCCAAAGAACTGAAATAGTAATACCTTTGTTTGGACACAATACCATTCTTACAACAACATTCATTCCTGCTAAGCTGTACACTTCCAGCATTTTTATCTTTACCTCATTTGTGTGATTTTAAATTCTAAGCATTACTCCATTTCTCATTTCTGCTCATTGCACCTGAATCCATTTGATTTGAATGTTTAGCATTGTAAGTACACGTGTAATACAGGTTTGCTATTGCCTGAATTTCCTTTAGGACATTTTCATTCTTGTTCTTTTTTACCAATCTTTCTGATTATTATCAGCTATTGTTTCTCTCATTACCAGGCCTGCCCTCCCCACAAACCAGGCCAACTTAGCATGATGCACCTGTTATTGCTTAAAGTGATACTATTTTTTACTCCCTTTTTTACTTTCACCTTTCTGCTCTTTACAAGGAACAGTGGATAGGCTCATCCAAAGTAGAAAATGAGCCTCACATGAAGTAGCTCCAAAGGAATGAATACTTTTAATGTATCCAAAATAAAATAAGCCCAATCTAATTTAAATACCATCCCCCCAAATCTGCATGTGATTCCTTCTTTCTTACATCCTAGAAAATATGTACCCCATAATCCTGAAGTAGGCTTTTTTTTTTTCCCTTTCCTCACAGCTACACTGCTCTTCCTGAAAATTCAAAAGCCCCAAAGTCTAGAGTAAACTCTTCCCTGGGTATTTAATCTCAAGGGGGAGTGTTTACTCAGACATTTTGCCATCTGGCCCTTCTGGGCTTCCATGCTAGAGATTCAAAGGACTAGATTAATAAATGAGTTGTGTATGCAGTTTGACCTAACAGGCCTTTGGAGCTTCCTTGTCAGATATGCCTGTTGCATCATCATTGTTATTGAAATAAGTGTGGTTTCTGTTCAGGTTCATCAGGTGAGTGTTTGCATTATGTAATTTTTGTCCTTTAAGGAACAACTCAAGCAGAACTAGAGGCATATATAACTTGGGTGTTAATGTGTAGCTATAGACACTTCTGAATTTAGAAGAAGAAAGAAGAAGAGAGAACTATGACTTTTCACTTGGAATTAAGCTAGATGGGAAGTAGGTTAGGAACTACAAGGATCGATGCTACTATTCTGGAAATCTGATATGCAAGCTGTATTCTTACTATCTTCCACATTAGTCTATTTGCTTCAGTCATGTTCTGCTTTTATATTTGCAAACAAAGTACATAACAAAGGTAATATAGATTTTTAATTCTTCCTTAGAGCATTGTAACTGGATATCTCCCCCATTAGGGAAGTGGTAAGAGCTTATAGAAGCTTCTTCCAATCTTGTATTCTTCCTCAGTTGCTGTCCAATGTAGTTGGAGAACATCAGCTAGGACAATCTGGTTGACAGTGTTTTCTTTGTTACTTTCACCACATTTAAATATAAAGCTAGTGCCAGATCAAACTTTAAATCACTTCCTTCGGGCAAGAGATAAGTCATAATTTGCCTAGCAGTTTTCTTTGCTCAACTCCTCTTCTAGAAGCTAACAGGAGGAGAACATTCATGAGACAGTCCAGCATGAAGTAGCATGACGTTTAGCATGAAGTTACCCACATCTTAATACACTAGCAGAAATCTCTCCAAGACTAAGTTTCATGATGGAAGCAGTATGAAATTTATTGAATTTCTCACTATTAAAAAGGGAAGTAGAAGGTGTCACAGACACTGGGGAATGCTACAGTTTTCCTTTATGAAAGGCAAATATGTACTTCATGTCTGTTGCTGAACCTTTGTGTCCCACAGAACTCCAAGCTGCCTGCTTGCCTGCCTGTTGGTCTCAGGGCAAAAGTAATGTTGAAACGACTGACCTTTATTTTATTCCTGTCCACTATTTTGAACAACAGCTCATACTATGTGTCAATTGTCCTGGTGCTGGCTATCTTCAGGTGAAATTAGCTAGCTTTCATTCCAGAAAGCCATGCACATCAGAGAGAAATTCCTGATTCAACTCTTGGACACTTTGCAGTACATAAGTTAAGATGCTTTTCTTCAGGATTGCTGGTGAATACTAGGCATCTGACATTTTATGTATTCCTGTCATCAGATAAATTCCAGTGTCCTTTGAGGTCTTTCTAATAAACCTGCCATTTTGATTAACATTTGGCAAGTTGTGATTCCAGGGGATTCTAAATAACCTGCCTAATCTCACTCTTCAATAGCTTCTTAATCCTCTATTGCAAAGCAGCAGGCTAACCCTCTACAGTTAGCTGGACAAAGGCTGGAACCTGGCAGGCCTGTACCTTGGTAACCAGTAAGGCATTATGTTCAAAGAGGCTTAAGTATCCAACCATGCTGGTAACCTGCTATGTGGCAGCACAACTATACATTGATTTTATTTTGCTGGTGACACTGGAGGAATGGGGCACACTCCTACCTTCCTAAAATGACCATCCTGTTCCCACCTCTCTGGGATAACTCCAATTAAACTCAATGGGGTTTATCTTTAAATGAGAGCAAGCCAGCAAAGGATGGTGCAGTCAGGATTGCCAGGCTAAAGAAAGTGGCAAGAAGACATTTGCTGTCCTTAGTCCTAAAACCAGTTCAAAACATTCTTTCTCGTGTTTCTGATTTCATAGTAATGGCCAACCTGTTGATAAACATAAAATGCCAGATCAGAATGACCAATAAAGGAGTGGTGTGCCACTGCTTTTCTTCAGAATGATTTTTTCTTGCCAGTCTAGCCTACAGCCATAGGGTCCCTGATGAAGTCTAATCCAGGTACTAACCCATCCTAACGCTGTTTAACTTTTCCTAGATTAGCCAAGGCTGAGACACATGCCTGATGATTCAGTGATTTGTCTTCTGGAAACAGGACACAAGAGGAACAAAGGTCTCAGGTCTGAAAAGTGTTGCCTTTAATATCAACAAAGCGTATTTGCTCATTCACAGTTTAGCCAAAGTGCAGGCGTAAACAAGGGAAAAGCTTGCCTCATATTGGTCACAGCCATTAACTGTATGCAGTAGTATAAATGTGTGGTAATGAAGGCATGAGTTACTGTTGCAAGGTCCTCACATCCCGGGTAGGATCATCAGTGGAACCTTAGACAAAGCTGAGCAAAGACCCCCTGGCCATTGCTTTTATCTGCTCATCTAGCAGTAGCCAGGAATCCAGGAATTTCCCCAAACCATGGACTTGATCCTTCAGTGGTAGTGTCTCCCCGTTAAGAGACAGTACTGAACCTGGCTGAGAGCCTAATTATACAAATAGCAGAAAAAAATCTATTTTTCTTGTGTTCAACTTCAATCTGTTTTGAACAGAACAAGACCTCTGTGGCACTGTCCACTTGGTGACAAACAACCAGAAATCATCAGCATATTGATGATATCACATCTCATGGCAATGAATGACTTCTCCCAGTGGTTTTGCGTACTTGTTAAATAATAGAGAAGAGAGGACCAAATTATGTGGTACCTTACACATGAATGGCCATCAGGCCATCCTTTCTTCCCCTATAGCCACCAACTGAAACTTCCACCCACTAAGGAAGTAGTGGAATCAGTTCCCAATTCCTAACACTTATAAGGAATCAAGATGCTGCTGAAAGGTTCAAAAGGGCACACTACTCCCAATCCTAGGGTAACCAATGTTATTTCTGTCCCATTCTCAGGTCTGAATCCTGACTGCAAGAGGGATCCAAAATAACTTCCTCCTTCTAGGGTGTTTTGTAGCTTCCATCCCATTATTCTCTCAACAACCTTCCCAAGAAAGCAAAAACTGAAGATTGGGCAATAGGTCAGATTCAGGAAGGCCTCTTTGGGACACACTACAGCCTCCATCAAAGCTCAGTTAGCACCTTCTCTCAGTGAGGCATTCGTAATCTTCCAGAGCCAACCAATCATGTTCCTATCTGTCCCCCATAGAAGCCAAGTAGGAGACACATCTATCCTATGGTTAGCAGAAGACATGCTAGATAGCACCTTACCTATTTCACCAGAGTTTGCAGACCAAAAGGACTCATGCCTATCATTGCAACATGTCATCATTGTAGACCTTGCCCACAAAGACCATGATCAAGGTAAATCTGAGCAACTTTGCCACAAAAGGCTTTGCAAAATGGTTACAGGATCAAGGCTGGAGATCTTCCTACTTACTCTTCTGTAAAAAAGAATTGATAACACTAAACAAGTCAGCTGGCTGGCAGCCCATCCTCCCTTAATGCCATGGTATAGGCCCAAACCTGGGTTTGTACTTGTACTAGTTCTCATGGCCCAACTTAATAACCAGGCATTTGCATTCTAGTATTTCTGGCTAAGCTATTGTTATGTTTCCAAGTGACTCTCCTCTTCCAGGGTAAAAGCAAGCTGAAATGGGAGAGATTATTGGGAGGAGAGTGTTGCAAAATCAGTGACTTGTGATTGGTCACAGTCTCCATGGCAGCCATTTTGTCAGCATGTCCACAATAAGTACACAAAATTCTTAATACTCCCACTGGGACAAAACAGTTGGGGTCTTATTCTGTGAGGTAGAGAAGTCCCGGTGCCTGATTTGTATTTACCAGGCCTGGCTTCATACTGTAATGGGAAGAAGAAATAACCTTGAGGAACAGGAGGAAGAGCTACAACCAAGACAATGGTCAGATAAAAGAAATCTGAGTCTGCGGTAGAAATGTAATTTGAGAAAACATCTTGGGTAAGACCCTCCTGTCAGGTTCAGCCCAAGAATCACATGAGACAGTCTGGAAATCATCTCAGTTTCTTTATTAGCTAGCACCTAATAGACAGAATCTCGCCAGACTAACTCTAACTCCCCAATGAGAGCAACTATAACTGCTAAGCCCTTAGAGAGGGGCCAGTCTCTTCCTCTTTACTTTTACACAGTCCAGCTGGGGGCTGAGGAGATGCTTGGAATGTCACTCCCTCTCCCTGTAACCTTGAAGCTCCATTCCAGAATCCTCCTCGCTCATGCCTTCCATCACACTCCTTAGGTCTCATGAAGATAAAGGAGGTAGGGGGTAAGCACATTCAGACTTGCAAAATTCTGTTACTGTAACCTTATAATAAAAATAGTATCTGCATGCATTACTTTGGTTTCCTAGTCTGGTCTACCTTCAGGAGCCGATGCATACTAATTTTCATTGCAGGAAAAGTTGCATTCTAGAAAACTCATAAAGTTCAAAACTGAACCCGGAAGATTTTTAGCAAATGTTAGTACAATTACTCTGCTCACCAAAGCTGGTATTGTTTCAAGGGGGAAACCCATGGAAAATAGTCCAGGAGAAAGTACAAGTGAACTTTACTCTCCAGCTTTCCAATTGGAATCCAGATCATGTGTCTCTTTCTATATGGAGCCAAAGATTAGGGGATTTTACTTTTATTTCAGGAGCTCCTGTATCACAAAGGGATGGGTATTGGCTCCATGATGCATTTTGTACTCTCCAGTTGGTTGACCAAAGGATGGTCCCAGCTTGCTTTCAGTGTTTCAGATCAGCAGGTGTAAAGGTGAATCCAAGGTTGTCTTCAAAGTGCTTTATAGGGATTAGGAAATGGAAAGGGGATTGGTCTAAAAGGGTCCTGTATTTTTATTTATGATATTTACAAAGCTCTAGGAACCTCCCGGATGTTTAGCATCATGGAACCCTGTCCTGAAGTCTTGGCTAGAATACACTTACCTGCTTGATAGCCAAGCAGGATTCTATCTTTGGATTTAGAGTATCCACATCACAGTGTTCCAAATCTAAACCGGCAAGCATATAATTCAGAACCAACTACATGGATAGCAGAACAGAGCTAGATGCCATAGAATATGTTATTCTTCCTTTGAATGCCATGAGGCCTAAAGAATCATACGCACAAAAACAGCATTTGGCAGCACCTTTGGAAGAACCTTTGCTTTTAGAAGATGGGATTATTTAGCTGCCAATATGATCAACAGCAGCTGAAGTCTGATAGATCTTCAGGGCCCTGCATCCTTCTTTCACCCTCTTCACTAGCAAGCTCATTGACTGGGTTCAGATATCACACAGACCCCTAAAACTTTCTTTCATTTTGGCTAGATTATTATGTAAGTCCTCCCCCAGTAATTGTAAACTATGGCTTAGCAAAATGTATGAACTCAGCCAATTGTAGTTGAATCAACTAACCATGGTTAACAAATGAATAGTTTTGCATCCAGGTGAGCCCAGCCACCAAGTGTTTGGTGAAATAGAAATAAAGGGCTGGTTAGCCCTAAACTCCCAATTCTCTTTTGTAACCTGGAGAGACCAACCTTTTCTGTATGGTTCTTTTATAACCCCTATTTATTTATTTGTTAAATAAATTAAAACAATCTTGCTCGAAAAAGTGTAATTTCAGGCTCCTGAGTGATCACACTGATTGTCAGAAAACTCAAGGAGGACCTAGGTCTGGAAGGGTACAACACCCTGTGCCACTGTAGAGACACTTATAGTTCCTCTCCCCCTTCTTGGAAAATCAAAAGCAAATTAGGCAGATAGAAAAGGCAGAGGCCTTTTGTAAAATGAGAGGTTCCGACTGACTGATGCCAAGTAAAACAATATTGTAAAGTACATGCCCGGAAAGGTAAAGCGGATTAGGTCATATCTTATCCAAAAGTTGATAAACTGGTCACTTGCATCCTCAATGAATTCCTTGTAAATCTTTAAAATCGGTATTTCCTTGTTTCTAAAATGTATTCCCAAATACTGTATGATTATCCTTTTATAGTCACTTTATTTAGATGGCTTAATATTGATTAAAACCACAGTCTCATATCCACTTTCCCAGGAGTAAGCCCAGTTGAACCTTGTGGGACTTACTTTTTGATTATCACAGAGAGCAAATCTTGTTGGTTTTTAATTCAGCATTTCTGCCCATTGGCCATGCCATCTTGGTCTAAGGCAATGTTTCTCAACCTCAGCAACTTTAAGATGGGTGGACTGGGGAATTCTGGGAGTTGAAGTCTGCTCATCTTACATTGCTAAAGTTAAGAAACACTGGTCTAAGGGAAATCAAGACCAAAAATCACAGGAAGGCCACAGATTCCTCACCGCTGGTATAATAGGAGTAGAAGATTGTACAGTTCAATGTAACTTTCAGATGAGGATGAATATGATTTGCAATTCCTTCCTAGGAAGAGAATCAGAATCCGTTCTAACCAGCCAAACTGCATTGCACTGGCCTTTTTTCTACTGATGTGTTTATGATCAGTCATATGAATGTGAGTGAAATAAAACAAGTCCTTTCAAGTCCTTTCTATCACCCCTCAGGTCCTTCCCATTTTCCTTTCTCCACAGAGGTGTATCTACAAAATAAAGGGGATACTTACTGTGTATGAGTGTCCCATAACTCTTGCCTTGCACAGCAACAACACACACACACACACACAGAGCCACAAGAGCACTGCAAGATCAACCCTTGTGAGTGTAGAGGCAGGAAAGCAAAAATCAAGAAAGCACTCTCCAAACCTTCTTCTGACCAGAGCTCCCACTGCTTGGCTTCACAGTTTGCCCAGTCCCCCACATGAAGTGCTCCACTGCTTGTCATCCACATCTCTTTGTCACTCCTCCTTCACACTGCCCTTTGGTAGTAATCTTGCTAGGCCAGCAGAACACAAGAGAGAAAGGCAGAAAGAAAGAGAGCACAGTGACTCTTGTCCAGTTGGCCATTCTCACTTAAAATATTCTTTACTACTCCATTACTTTAGTTTTGTTCTTTTTTGTTGCTATTTTCTTTGATTCCTTATTATTAGCAAATCCATACAAGATTCCTTCAGGTTGGTTAGCTAGCCCCATAGCTTCTCACACAAGGACATATGTCATGATATATTGGATTATTACAGACCATCATACGAAGCATAAGAACCCTGAATCCCAATGTCTGGGTCACCTACCTCACCCCTGGCTGCAAGCTGATCAGCAGATTTCCTGCCTAAGGATGCCTGAGAAATGTCTATGGCTCCTGTCTTCCTCTCCTGTAACACAGTCTAGTTCTTATGCAAGGAGAACAAACCAGTGACAATTGGTGACAAATGGACTGTGTACCATGGACTCTGTTTCCATTGCCATGGAGATATCAGCCAAGCATGATTGGGCAACCAGAAAAGTTCAGTAAGAAAGGGGTACAACAGACACAGGTGCTAAGAAATCAATATGGTACGGTTTGCTAATTAGATGTGACTGGATAATTGACAGCAGGCATGTTGAAAGATTTTTCCCCTTACAAAGCCTGTCTGAAGAAGGCAGGCATTAGAAATACCAGAAATATAAATGTGTAATTTTTAGCACTCTCAGGTAGTAAATTCAGCACTATTAATTTTAGCAGATCTGTGGATAAATCCGATGTAAACATATGGTTGTAAGTTTAGCTCAAATTTACCCTGTCATTTATTCCTGTTTCAATGCTAATACTTTTCATATTTTTTGGGATGTTCCTTGATGACTAGAAACAAATATTGACTACAATATGGAAGCATTTAGCTGCTGTTCAAACAACTGGCATGATAGGTAGATGCTCATGTAGGATGCGAATATGTGTCTCACCTTGAATACACTTCAGTGGCCTGCACGTGGAGCACCAGAGTCTTTGAAATGTTATTCATTGTACAGGATGAGCTAATTTCAGCAGCTTCCACACAGTGATTCTAAGGTGATATACAGCCATGGTGAAACATAATCCTAGCCATATTTGTAATGAAGATACAGTTACAATAAGATGCCCTCTATTCCATATTAGAAACTCTAGAAGGTAGGTAAAAGGTACCTAGCAAAATGATGCTAAAGCTGAGGCTGTTTTTGAAAACTATGGGCTAAAAGGGAATCTGTAACCAGTGGGAATTCTGAAGAAAACAAGATTGATCATGATTTATCGTAGGTATGCTACTTTTTCACAAACCGAAATATGAATGAATCCCAAACTTCAGAAGCAGCACTGTTGCACGTGGCTGTGACTTACTGATGAGTAAAATATGTGAACAAGCTCCAACCTACTCCTGGAGAATTTTGAATGATCTGGATTGTTTGTTTGTTTGTTTTTGTTTGGTGAGATTGGTTCCTCTCTTCCTTGACCTCTCATAGACATATTCTTTATCCTCATTGCCAAAGCAAATGCAAAATGCAAAACAACTTTTCTCATTAAGACTCTGCTTTTTCACTTTCTGGAACCAAAGTGAGGAGGGGAGCCGTTCTTAATGCAATCATCTGGTTCCGTCCTGACAGCAAACATTGTCTGCTCAAGCTGCTTTGCCCCCCTGCCATTTCTTGTCTCTGCAGCCCCCCCCAACACACACACATTCTATTCTCTTCTCATTAGTGTGAGAGAACCTGATCCTCTGTTGAAGCATCTCAGCATCTTTCCCTCCAGTGCTGTGCTGTGATTGGTCTGATTCCTTCTCCCCACTACAGCTATGGCCTGCCAGTCCCAGCCAAGCAGTTGGACAAGCAAGAGTTAAGTCTGCAGCTGCTGGCCCCTGCAGCGTGGAGCTCTGTTCAAACTGTTCCCACTGCTGCATGAAGTCAGCTGTCACTGGAGAACAAAAGCAGCCCAGGATCAGTTCAAGTTGTGGCTCTCTGAGGAAGGCCTTGAGACTGTTCCCTGATTAGGATTTCTAAATCAGCCCCATCTAGGTCTGAGAGAATAAAAGCCGCTGAACAAAAAGCTGGCTACACTCGCACAAGCCCACTCCCCTTCCTCCTGCTCCTCCTCCCACCTGTTCCCAAGGCCCAAGGAAAACTCCAGATTGCTTAAGAGATCATCCAAGTCAAAACAAAGCTCTGGGTTGCTTGAATTCTGACTCGAGGTGTTTCCTTGGTTCTGTTTTCCCTCTTCCATTTGTAAGGTTTGCATCCAGTCCTGGAACAGTTATGAATTCCAACTATTACATTGTTTGGTAACTTTAGATTCCAGATGGTATGACTGTAGATTCTTTAGATAATCATGTGTATTTACTCTTCCTCAAAATATAAAGTAGCCTTACTCATCTTCCTGCTCATTCCACAGAATGTAAGCTGACCTTTTGCCCTTGAAGGCTCTTCTAGAATCAGTGCATCTCACATATGATGCTCACAGGTTCAACCCTGTACTTTGTACTGTAGTCTCCAATCCAATGGAGGAGACAGGTAATCCATGTGAAGTTGCAAGCCCAGTTGCACAGGAGCCCCGTTTTCTAGCTATCTTCTATCATGCACTGCAGTCTTCAAAGGACTTGCCAAAGAACTCGATCCCCGTCTATGCAGTCCTCACAATCACAGGAAAAATGTCAAAGGTCATCAAGCCCTTATTGAGCTGTGCTGCTGATGGAGGCATAAATGTAGATATAGATATGGAGTCCTTGGTGCTCTCTGAGCTTGGTTGCTTGCTTGCAGACGTTTCATTACCTGACGGATGATGTGACCTAGTTGGGTAATGAAATGCCTGCAAGCAAACAACCAAGCTCAGAAAGCACCAAGGACTCCACAGTTCAACCCCGAGCTTCAGATATCCTCTTCCTCTGGAGATACAGATATAGATATTCTGACAACCTCACCCCAGAAGGGACAAAGACTGCAGACTTTGTACAGAGAAAAATGGCCAAAAAGTTCTTACAAGCTGAGGAATGTGGAAAAATAGCTTGGGTAGGATAAATACACTTGGGACAGCATTATCCATCAACTGTGTAATGCAACAATCAATGCCTCAGCAGAATAATGGAACCTGGATTAAGTATAAGCCCTGCTGAAAGTGTATAAATTGACCCATCTTTATTTCTCAGTTTCAAAAGAGGGCCTGATTTTATGGAAATTCCAAGTTCATGATCTTACTGAAAATCATTGTCTAAGATCGCTATGACTCACTGCAATACTATTGGATCAATTCATTAATTCCTAGTTCACTCATCAATTCCACTTTAGCCTGTCTTTCTGCAAGGAGTTCAAGGCAACATACTTGATCCTTCCCTCTTCCTTTACCCACAGTATAAAACTAGCTAAAAGTGGCTAAGCAATCTTTCAAGGCAGAGTGGGGATCTGAACATGGTCCTTCCTGATGCTAGACAAAGACTACAAACTTTATACTGCAGAAGAGTCAAGCTTTAAGAGATCAGTTTTTTATACCCAAACAAAGAAATAAACAGTGCAATACCAAGTCCCAGGGTTTTCTATGTGCAGGTTGTTGCTAACAACTTTCAATTTCCACATTTACTGTATATGCTCACTTATTTCAATACACAATATACACAATATATGGTAGATACATAGCCACATCAAAGTCCATTTTGCGAAGCTATTACTGCTCAGGTCTATTATTCAAAAATAATTTTTAACACACATACAACTTTCATTTAACCATGGTCTTTGACTAGTATTCTCCAGAACTCAGAATTATTCTAATAATGAACAAATTTGAGACTTCTTTATACATTCAGTAACAACCTAGCCTGTGAGTTTTGAAACCATATCTTCTTTTAGTAATCCCAAATATACACAAATGCACGCACACACAAACATGCATGAACTCTTACACTGTAAAGACTAATGCAGTTTGCTTTCTGGCATTTCATCACAAAAAGTCTTATATGGATTCACATGTCTTTGATAAAATCTCACCATCAAATTGCCCAAAGGGTCATTAGTATAATGATGTTGGCCAATAAAAATGCCAGGGAGTAGCAATCAAAAGTATCAGTCAGAAGAAATCAAGTGTGGAGAGTGTAATAGGAAAGAAAGAAAGGTAGCCCAATGTGGTGCTCTTCCACAAAGTTTCTGATATTTCATAGACAGAAAAAAAAAGATGCAACATTATTTATATTATACTATTGATGTAGGAGTAAGTAATTGCAGAACTCTTTTAGCAGGGAAATGAAAAATAGGTGAATGGTCAGGAAAATCTCAAAATCTACACCCACTTTGACTCGTGCAACAAGAGACATTTCCTAGGATCTACTTTGGAAAACCCCTGTCTACAGAACTGAACTGCAAGATAAAGTGTTCACAAGTTTTCCTCCTATTAAACAGGATGACAAGGTATCCTTCTATAAAATGCTTATTTTCCTGAGTGTGAGGAAAATAATTACCCTAATCCATCCCATTTTTCTTCTGAAGCTTAAACCAAGGAACAAAGACATCAATGACATTTAACAAACATCTCTACTTTCACTGTCCCAGACTTTTTCTGCTCTTTACTTACAACCATTAAGAAGGTTGGGAGGGAACATTTTTTCAGTAGACCTTCAAGGGGCATTGTCCCCTTCTTTTTTCATCTTAACTGCCAAGTACAATTATGCAAAGAGAAAAAAAGAGACCACAAGAAATTCCTTCAGCCAATCCATAGATCTTATGAATAAACATCGGTGGGGTGGGGTGGGGTGGGGTGGGGTGGGGTGGGAGCTGGGGATAAAAAAAATCAATACAGGAAAAAATGTCAGGAGATCAGCTTTTCCCCCACCCCAGCAAACATACAAACAGGAATCTTGGGAGATTGATTGGCCATGTCATATGATGGCCCAATCAGGAGAAGAGGATTTCAGACACACCTCGTTCTTCGTCCTTCGTGCCATTAAAGGATTTTCACCCCTCCAGAGCACAATGCAAAGAGGGGAGAGGGAAGGAATATGGGGTGGGGGGAGCCAATCAGCCAGGATCAGCTGTAGGCTGGTTCGTTATGAAACTCCTTGTCCCAGAGGGGGGCACGGAGAGACATATTGGGCCGTGTGGGAAACCCGCAGCCTCAGCTTCTCACATATTGTTCTTTACCTCTTCCAGTGCTCCCCCCTCACCAAAGCCATTAATGCCACAAAAGATAACTTTGCCCATTGTGCAGTAGACAGCTGAGAGGATAGAGTTAGTCATACACTGCTAGCTTTACGGTCTCTCTCTCTCTCTCTCCCCCCTTACTCCCCCCCCCATTTTTCTTCCTCCTGTAGAGTAAGGTGGGGGTAGAGAAGGGAGGGCATAGCCCCAATGAAGAGAGCGATGCTTATCATACAAAAGAATGCAATCCACTTAGGGCCTCCTTTTTCACTAATCTAGGGCAGTGGGGGGTTAAATATGGTTACATTTTCATTAGACCCTAATAGCAAAAGGGCAGCCCGGATGGTTGCATTGTCATGTAGATGTGGGAGGGGGGTGAGAGAAGCCTTCTCTCTGGGTCCAGAGACTGAAGGGGGAAATTGTGTCATTGGGCATTGTGGGCAGGCAAATTCCATCAATGGGAAATTCCTGTTTCCTCTGAAGGGGAAAAAGTGAGGGGAAATGGTTGGGGTAGGCTTGGTCAAGACAGGGTGGATGGGAGGAAGAGCAAGACAAAGTGCTCACAGAAAATTCCACCTAAACACGGAGAACTTTTGATAGGCCACCATGATATATAGTCTAACAGCCTGGCCTTTGAGTGTTCTGTGCATGTGAAGCCAGAAGGGCAACAGGGAATATATTTCCATTAATCATACATCGTGCAATACCTGGCTGGTAATTGAGGGAAATTCAAAAATAAGTTTTGCTTTAAGAACTAGAGAAAAAGAGTTGGCCAGACCTCATACAAGTGATTGAAAATTACAGAGAGCAGGTCACGAACTCCAGAACTGAGGCAGAAATCCAACTGGCAGATCCCCTTTGAAATAGGGTGAACCCCCAATCATTTAGCCAAGATTGATTAATTTTTGCTTTCTTTCTGTTTTTCTTTATTGGAGCAAATATCCAGAGGCTAACAGACATGCTTAATAAGAGGTTACGTTCTGTTGCAGTGACTGTGCTGTACCAACATCAGCCATAGGAAATTGTTAACACAATCTCTTCAGTTGTAGACTTTCTTAGATATTTATCTAAGTGGAGAGAAAGAAAAAGAAGATTCTGTGCTTTAATAGTTCTGTTGCCATTTCAAAATAAGTGAGTCTGCAAAAGTTCATTCTTCAGGTACCAAAGCATATCAATCAATAAAACTGGTAGCAAGGGTGGGTATTACTTGTGGACTAGATGCATGCTTTACCATTTATTGATGTGACCTATGCTAGTAGTGTGCCAACAAGCATGGCTGCATAGGCTTGGGAGACAAGGTGGAAGTCAACAAAACCTCAGTCCTGTTTGCTCATGATAACAGCTGCAAATGGAAAAGCTGGCTGACATGTTTGTAAATTTTGCTAAGTGCTAATTGCTAATTAGTACTAGTGAGATACTTGCCACTGTTATGGTTACACTATAGAAAATTCATTTATTATCCAAAATTTTATTATTTATTTGCCTGTTTACACAAATCCAGCAACTTGTTGGAAGAACAAGTTGTGCAGGTAATGACTTCCTGCACAAAATATATTTCTTTTCTATGCATCCAATTTCTAAAATATACCAGTTCTGAGGCAATTTAGAAAGCGTAGTGTAGTTTTATTTTTAATTATTTTATTGTTAATGTAATATTTGTGCCAATACTGCCACTCTGCTTGTACATATTATAAATGCAACATTTCCTGAATTAATTGGTTATATACATTTTAAAGGAAACTATAAAAATAAGTGAAATAGAGAAACCATTATATTTTTCTAGAGATGATTATCATTATTTGCATCATGAATTGAAAACAACTCCTGTATGCCTTTGTCTGCAAGCAAAAAACTCAGATAAAATTTATAATTATATTTATGACCAATGTGTACAACCTTGGAATCATGGTATTTATCCTGGTATATAAATAGAATGTGGAGTGTTTGTGGCTGTCTTTTGATGTGTCTCAACTCAGACTTTTCAGTGGACATGAGACAAATGCATTTGTTGCACTATTAAATTCCATGGCTTCATCTTTCTTCACTGGATGCTCATCTATGTATGTTCCTGCTCTTTGAATACAAAAAGGCACTGAGTGGAAGGACCCCTTTTTAATATGGTGAAGCAGCGTAATATGATTTTGGAGTGTATGCAGAATCAGATGCAATCAATAAGAGCAGTGGTCCCAGTTAGAGCCATGATTGATGAACTGGCATGCAGGATGAACAGGATGTATAGTAATTCTTACATGAAAGAGGTATTATCTCAAAACAACTCTGCAGCATTCGTGAAACAGAAAACATGGATTGTGAGTTCACTTGCTGTAGGGGAATTAGAAGACTGAGATCCTACCAATAAACCCAATATTTTATCCAATCTACCACTCTACCTCTTGATATTATAAAATGAAGTCTAGTGCAAAGCCTACACATTGCATTCTGTACTGAGCATAAACAATTGCTCTAATGTATAAATGGACAACTTTATATTGGTTGGTGGCCACACATAATATTGGGGGGGGGGGGAATTCACAGGGGGAAGGTCAATGATAGAGAGTGGTGACCTTTCCACTGCTAAGTTGAAGTGCTTTGTGCTGCTCCTTCAGTCAGCAGGAAACTCTACTAGCGTGACATTTACTGTCCACACTGCAGATCCAATTCTGCCTCTGTTGCTTCTATTCTCAGACACTCTCAGTCAGCTGATTTCCTTCCAATGTAATGAATGCTGAAGCTCAACAGAGTTTTAAACACCTTGAAGTTGGTTTTAGATAGTCTTGGGACAGGAAGGAAATCATGAGCCTTCACAGGTCTGGTGGCTTTCCTCAAAACAAGGAAAGCAGCATTACACATTGTAGTTGTAGGCTCTGTCCCTTTTGGATGTATGGGTGATATCACAATACATGTACAAAAGGGGTGCAGCTTGCATTACAATGCTGTTTTCATCCAACTCACTAGTTTAACTGCTGCTACAGACTCTTGAGTGAAGGACCTGTTTAAACCAGAACAGCTAAGAAGGATGTAAACCTGTCTCATCTAGGGGCCAAGCATGGAATGAAAGCAACAACATAGCAGAAAAAAAAATATGATCAGGGCATGTTGGTTAGATGCAAGTGGGCCCTGAGTGGAGCTGTTTCTGGTATATAGGCAAGGGGGGAAGTATCAGGATTTTTTGTTTGTTTTGTATTTTGTGTCTTCTTAACCATGTTAAGTCTATTTTAGGGTTTATATTACAGTTTTCACGGTTGTTTTTCTGTAAGTTTTAGTTTTCTGTGAGTTTTCTGTGGGGAATGGAATGGAATGGAATGGAACGGAATAGTTTTCTGTTCTCAGTTTTCTGTAAGGAATAGGTAAAGGATCTGGGTATGTTTAGCTATGGGAGAGAGAAAAGCAGTCTTCAAGTATCTGATGGACTGTCATACAGAGCAACACATTCTCTATTGCTCCAGAGGGAAGAACTAAAACCAGGGAAGTTCAGACTAGGCATCAGGAAGAACTTCCTGGGGGTACGAGAGAGACATCAGACAGGAAAAGGCTGCCACATAATATGGTGAGTTCTCCTTCACTGCAGGTCTACAGGCAGAGGTTGGATGGTTGTTTGCCAGTGACATGCCAGTGGATGCTGAACTAAGCAATGGGTTGGGCCAGATGTCCTGTAAGATATCATCCAGCTGTATGATTGTATGGAAATAATGGGAAGCAATGCAGTCACCTTTTGGTAAGAGAGGCCAGAGGATTCCATAGGCTGAAAAAAAGGCCAAGGAGATACAGTAGGCAGGTTGCCCACCTCTTCTCTAAACCAGGAAGTAAATACTAGTAAACTATAGATTCTTCTATAGACTCCACACAGGCAGCATTCAACAATGTATGAATCAAATGAAACTTCTGGGCATTATTTGTTTATGCTGATAAGAAGTGAGATGACATCCCAGTTTTTTTCTGTCTGTGGCTCCTTTTCATCTATTGAACTCGATGCTAGAAACCAAGCAAGAAGAGAAAATAAATGTTACAGATAGTCCTCGACTTACAACCATTCATTTAATAACCATTCAAAGTTACAAACATGCTGAAAAAAGTGACTTACAACCAGTTCTCGCACTTATGACTGTCATAGCATCCCTGCGGCCACATGATCAAAATTCAGGTGCTTGGCAACTGGCATGTATTTACAACTGTTGAAGCATCCCAGGGTTACATGATCACCATTTGCCACCTTCCCAGGGGGCTTCCAACAAGCAAATGGGGGAAGCCAGATTTGCTTAATGATCATGGTGATTCACTTAATGACTACAGCAAAAAAGTTTGTAAAATCAGGTGCAACTCACTTAATGATCACATTGTTTAGCAATGGAAGTTCCAGTCCCACTTGTGATCATAAGTCAAGGACTACCTGTATTACTCTTACAGATTAAACATGACAGTACTACACACACATCTAATTCTTGGTTAGTGCAATTAGTTTCCATCTGCATCTTTAAGTTGTGTAATGGGTCACTGCCTTAGTCATTTTCTGGCTCATCTTGAATGCCTACATGCTGGAAGGATTGGCCTGACTTTCTAACCTTCTCAGGTGCTGGACAATTCTGCTGCTTAATACACTAAAGCAAGATTTACACCAAACTTTCAAGATCAGGGACGCAGTTTAAATTGTTGTGCAGAGTGCAGCGAAGCTCTCAAAAACTCTGCTCTCAGGAAAACCACACATCAGCATGAGAGCTTGCAAAATGCAATGTCCATATTTTGCTCTCCAAAGAAATTCCAGTCAGAAAATATATACTAACTGGTTTTTATTGATAAAAATGCAAAACGCCATAAAATACTGACAGGCTAGGCATCTAGCCCTCCCATTATATTGCCAGCATGTACCCCCCCACTGAATAACTAGCATACACATGCCAATAGGTGGCAGTAAATAGCACAACACAGTCACAAGATGCTTTGTTTACATTAAGCTACATACAGTAGACATAACAATGTTGTTGTACAGACAACGGGATGACTTTCTTCCCATGAGAAAATCCTGACATAAATCCAGTTGGTGGCATATATTTTAGACACCAAAGTGTTGATGGCTGTAGAACCAGGCTTCTTATTTTCAATCTCGGGGGGTAGGGGGAGGAAACTTACCTCTACAGTATCTGCTTCTGCATGCCTTCAGTCTGTTTTCATGATGAAAGTGACAGAGCCTCAACTCTGTACGTTTGTTTCTGATTATTAAACAGGTGTGGAGGGGCAAGCTTTCTCTTAGATTTGCATGCACAAGCATTTGTGCAATATCAAATTAACATTCCATGCACAAAAAGATGTGTTGAATGAATATGAACCTTTTTCTTTATCTTGCTTCAACACCTTACTCATGGCAGGACTAGATGGGAGGGAGGGAGAGAGGATCTCATTCACTGAAGGTGCTGTCCTTGTGATCAGAACGAACCTGAGACCATTTTGTATGTATTTTTCCATTGCCCTTTCTTCACCAGTTTACATGCAGACGTACCTTAACCACCCCTTAACAAAAAGAAATCTTATATAAGGGGGATGTAATCTGTTTCCTATTCTCAACTCTACCACTACCAATAGAATTACTAAATTTCTATTTGCAATCACTTCCATAAGAAGGCATAAGAACCGGAATGATGATTTTATGAAGTCTCCTCTTTTATTTTATTGCTGTTCTCTTTTTTCTTATTTCTGCTTCATCTTCTGTTTCATATTGTTTTACTCTATTTTAATTCAATTTCTTCCTTACTCTGGTTTTAAGTCTTAATTTTTAGGCTTTATATGACTTTGCTGTATTTGATCTTTGCTTCTGGGTTTTCTTTTTTTTTATCTTGTTGATCATTGACTACAGGTAGTCCTCAGCTTACAACCACAATTGCAAACAAAACATCTGTCACTAAGCCATGCAGTCGTTAAGTGAGTTGCACCCGATTTTACTACCTTTTTTTGCCACGGTCATTAAGAGAATCACCATGGTCATTAAGCAAATCTGGCTTTCCCAAATTACTTTGTTTGTCGGAAGCCATCTGGAAAGGTCACAAATGGCAACAACCCTGGGATGCTGCAACCATCATAAATACATGCCGGTTGCCAAGTGCCCAAATTTCGATCACATGACTGTGGGGACACTGCGACAGCTGTAAGTGCAAGGACCAGTTGTAAGTCACTTTTTTCAGCACTGTTGTAACTTCGAATGGTCATTAAACAAATGGTCGTAAGTCAAGGACTACCTATAGTTAAATGAATTGGAATTGGAACTGAATGCTTCCTTTGTACCAGGTGATAACAAGCAGTTATTTAGCCTAGGATGATCCTGGATCCAGCTGGTAGAACTCAGATGCTTTTCTGTTGCTGGGGCTGGCATCTAACTTTGGAGCCACAGTTATTCATTCATTTTATTTTTAACACTGGTGCTTTTTTCTTTAGCATAGGCTCCAAAACAGGGGCAGGTTATGTGCAGTCTTGAATCCTGTAAAATGAAGGCCCTTCAGTCACCAGAGAGATCACAGTCTCTCTTCTATGCCAATCTAGAACTAGTCTAATTAATTCTCTCCCCGACTTAAAAAAACAGGGAACCAAGGACAAGGAAAGGTACAATAGGCTGGACAGAATTGTTGGGTGAGGTACTACTTGGCAACCCCATTGAATATACTGAGGATGTTGTTATAAGTGAGTCAGGATCAGTTTAAAAGGACTGCAGCATATACAGCTGCATTGGGCTCCAGAAAAGTGGGGGCCTGCTAAGCAGGGCCTTCCCACAAGCCACTCCTTCCCCTTCTGTGCTCTAATGGCTGCAGTAGTCCCCTGCCTGCTGCCACAGCTAACCTCTTGTGCCCTGGCCAGACCCCTCTCTCCCTCTTGTTGGACAGAGGAAGGACCATCAGGAGGGAAGGACTGTCAGGAGGGAGAAGCACGCTGTCATTATGGGGCCCTGGCATTGCATGGGGTGGGGAGGGGGTTGAGGCGCTGCTATCAGCAAGCCCAGCAGCTGCAGACCAGCCATTCCATCCTCCCCTTTCATTTGCTGCCTGCCATGCCTGGAGAGAGGCAGGGAGAAGCAGCCTTACTTGAGTGGGTGATGTTGAAAGTAGAGAGAGGGATCGAGCTGACACTGTACATTTGGGATCAAAGACAGGCCAGAGGATTGGATAATGCCAGGGTAAATACTAACTTTTCTCTAACATAATTTAAAATGAATGAAAGTTAGAATAACTAAACACAATGCATATACTGTACTTTACCCTCCTGTATTTAAGAGCTTTCCCTTCAGTACAGTAACAACTGAAATTCAGCAACAACTCTTAGAGGATTTCTGGGAGCCAGTGCAAGACTTTGGAAAGCCAGAAAGGTTACAGTTGCAGGTGATACACTCTGGATTAAATAAAAATTCCTATTATGAAACTGTGATCCTGCTGGGAAGGAGGGACTGGGCACTGACTGGCCTTTGTAGCACAATACCGGGCATATGAATTCGGAAGCAAATTCTGCCCTCTTTTATGCCCTCCTCCCCCCATGGACATGGCTGATAAAATTGCATGGCCATACTCCTATCCTATAAAAGCCTACTCAAAGATCAACCTCGCTGAGTACAGTGGGACTTATTCCAAGGAAAGTAAATAAAGGATCACGACTTTAGAGCTCAATTTTTTAGTTTCTCTTAAGCTATGTTTTAATGACAGCTCAACACGCACACACACGGATTTGCATCCCAGTAGTGGCACACCACGTTGGATGAGAAACAACGTTCTGAAAAGCAGATAAGTCAAAATAAATTACAACCATTTTCAGTAATTACAAAAAGTAAAACACTGAAACAAAGCATGGGCTAGAGTATATTTACATGGTAATTGTGGCCTTTGGTAATGCTGGAAGGCTATGTTCAGCAACAATAAAGAAGGGAATTTCCTGACTTGAGAAAATATTAACCCTTGCATTCTGATGCACTTCTCATCTTCTGCCTTTCAAAATTAAAGTTTTGGAGAAATGTTAGGCTTTTGAGTGCTTGCAAAGTTTCCCATTTTCCTAGCATCTTCTTCAGATCCTTTAGTGGAAAGACAGCTGATCCCCTATAGCAACAGCCTTTTACTGTTTTAGTTTACAGTTAAATCAGACATGAGATTCTGCTGAGAAGTACAATAGTACTGCTATGGTATAAAGGAATTAATTGTTTCCCATGGTCAGTTTTCAGATTAACCAATTTCCTTGAAGGTCTCATATGCCCCGTGAGGAAAAAATGTGGACCAGGACCTTCCTATTACATGGAGTGAAGGCAACCAAAGCAGAACCTTCACTGTGAGCTTTGTGTAACCTTAGTGACATCACTGCATCCAGTCAGATTAGCCAGGTAAATATTCTTGTTCCTAGGAAAAATATATTTAATAGATAATGCTAAGGAGTACTAAGGAACTAGTGCTGAGCAGTGATTTTTGAATAAGATGGTCACATTGTCAACTGTGGCAAGGAAAGAAGCAGGGGGAGAAGCTTGTAGCATGTATCTGTGAAGGCATGCTGCAAACAATTTATTCTGCTTTCCAGCTCATGGCTGAATGCCATCCCATCCATCCTTGCCCAACCGGACTGCAAGACCTCATGTTCACCCTCCACAGCTTCATCACCTTATTTTTAGCTCACAAACAGGGCTATGGACTTAGGTTATGCTTCCTTCAGCCCTATCCCATATCCTATCTTTGAAGTTAGCCAATATTAAAACATGAGGTCTATTTTGATTGCAACTATACTTGAGGACCTATGTATAGAAAATAAAGAGACGTTGAGTTTCATTGGGCCATCTAGACTTTGGATTAAGCTTTCTTTTAAGGTGCCCATATTTGTTATTTGTGTTTGAGAAAAATAGTCATATAGTTTGCACTGTGTGTTGTTTCCTTGTTCTTCTGTTTGATTAACTTTTGATATTGTTGCTCAGCAAAATCATGGCATCCTTTTACAGGGCAATTCCGCCCCATCCCTCCACTTCCTACCCCTTCAAAAATGGTGGGAAGGTGGATGGCGATAGGGCTGGGCAAAGTTTTGATGAACTGACATGATTCCAAGGTTTTTAAAATGCTTCCACAGAGGCTTCCCTTTGCCTTGCTTCCTAGGCAAGCTCTGGAGAGACTTCTGTTCATATGCAGTGCTTCCAGGTAATTACTTCACCATGCAATGAAGCCTCTTCCAGCAATTGATCTACCAGGTTAAGATGACCCAAGAACTCATCAAGGAGAATTTTGGAGTAAGTCTCAGGTAGAGTGAAGGTGGAATTGTGTTACTTTTTTGCTTTGACAAGCAGAATCAAAGTACTTGGTAGGGGTGAAGTTAAGTCCTCTCGTGCAAACCTAATCTGCATTCATCTTTACTTCTACTGTCCTTGAAACATTGAGAACTAGGATCAAAGGAAGTCATTTAATCATTACCCCACCCAAAGCTTCAGCAAATCATGGAGTAGCAAAAACCTCCTCATCCCACAAAGGGGAAATAAAATGAATTGCTTGAAAGGCATGGCATTGCTTCCTGTCCTCAGCATTTGGCTGGTTGTATGCAAAATATGCTGAATAATTCCAGGGAAGGAGAGCTACAAAGACATCTAACCACCTTTTCCCTTGAAAGACTTGCTTGAGTGGCTAAAGCCCAGGAGTTGGGAGGTATGTGGAGGCAGGAGTTCTGCAGATGGGGATACAAATTGCCCACAAGCTCCTTTCCAAGAGAGGAAAGACTGTAGCTGAGACAGGAATAAATAGGCTGAGCTCCCAAGCATGGTTGATGCTGTGGGATCAGAGAGATCCAAAGCCCTCTCAGTATTCCAGTAACATTTAACAGATAGGCAGCATCCAGGACTGTCTGTAGGCTGTCCTCAAAACAGTCAAGATGATGGCCACAGTGCAATTGAAGCTCCACCTGTACTTTTATGTGCATCACACATAAAAAAAACAGATGGAGCTTTGATTGCACCATGGCGGCTGCCATCTTGATTTTTTTTTTTTTTACCATATCCCGGAGACACTGCTGGCAGCATCACTTCAAATGTTATATGACAATCATGACATGTACATGTGAAGTTTAATACACAAAGACAGGACTGTGGTTCAGGAAGTAGTCCTTGCAGTATACAAAATAAAATGAGAACAAGGTTGATAGTGTCTAAGCTGAATGTATGGATGACTTCGTCTTTGGTAGATTCCAGTGGCATCTGGGGTGGGGGGAGGGAGTCAACAAACTTAAGAATGGTGGTCACCACCATGCAATCAAAGTTCCCTCCCTCTGGACCCATATGTGATGTTGATGCACATATAAAAGGGGTGGGGCTTCAGTCATATGATTGCATCCACCTTCTTGATGTATTGGATACCCGTTCTCTGCAGAGACCCTTGCTGGATTTGTTTTGTTTTGCCACACCCTCCCATCACTTTTTCAGATGTTACCTATACCAAAATGGTAGACACACTTTTGAGCTAAGGAAACATTTGAATTCTGAGAGCATATAGTGGGTGCAAGCACAAAATGACTGTCATGGTGAGTGTGGCTAGGATAAAACTTTGTTTGCCAGAAGGCAAACTGGTCCCCCAGGATGCTGGCTAAAATTCTAGTAAGGTCTTTGTGGAGTCCAAAGTTATTTTAGGTTGGATGGGGAGCCTGGTGGGAACCAAGGAGAAGCTTGGGGGCACAGCAGACCCACCAGACACCATATTACTTGCTCCTCTTTATCATCATATATACTAATTGGCCATAATATCTGAGGTCAATGGGAGATATAGTTCAGTAAAACCTAGAAGGCAACAGCTCCCCCATCTCTGAGGATGTCAGTTTTGTGCAATTAAAAATGGCAATAACCAGACTCAAGAGACCTGGATGTTTGAGGAATATAGATAAATTAGGCAGGACAGAATCAAAGCTTTAATAGGGAAAAAAAGTAAGGACTGAATAAGCTATGCTGACGATTTGACATTGGACAGAAAGTCTGAAAAGTGGGCAAATAGAAGGGAGTCGGTAAAGAGAAACATCACATATCACAGCATTCGTTGCAGGGTCTCGTGTGGTGCTCCCAGTGCTGGTGTTCTTCTCTGAGCTCCATTGCCCGTGTCACTTGAATCGCACTGCCTGCTTACAAGAAGGAAGTTATTAGCCTTTTTCTGAGTTTTACAGAAGTACTACCAAAAGAAAAAAGTTTGGAAACAGATAAAAAATCCCCTTTCTGCCTCAGGGGAAGGGTTAGGGAACAAAATGGAGTGGCAGAGTCACCCTGCATTCTGCCCCATTTTGTCACAGGCCTCCTTACAAATCTACTCAGTTTCAAGCACCCAACGGATGGGAAGTGAAGTGCATGGCAACATATGATTAGGCAACAGGATCTTAGCAAAATATTAACCTAGGTTCCTGGGGATGGTTGATGATTAGAACAGAGAGAAACTCTGAAAGTTTCAGTTGACAGGTGGGCGGATGTTTTGCTTTGCAAATTATCTCAGTGCACTTGGAGAGAAAGGAAATAAATGTTTTAATCAAAAGACTTGCATACTGATGAACATAGCCCCCACGAAAGAAACACATTTGGGATTTATTATCATGAAGGAGTAATGTCTACTTGTGGTAAAGACCCCAGGTCTTCTTTCAACTACAATACACCTCAGATAACTAGCAAAGTGGTTTAACTTGTTTTACAGAGGTTTAAGCCTGCAATCCTATACAATGTGCTTGGAAATATGTTCCACTAACTTAATGGTACTAAAGTCTGAGTAAAGAACAGCATTGGAAACTGGTTTAGAATAGGGGTATGCAATGTTTTCAGGACCAAAGACCACACTCAGCTTTTCAAAGGTGTGCCAAAGCCAGAACAAAACCCTAAATTTTATTTAACTGCATTTATATTTACATATGATTAGATTAAATATAATTTGCATGTTTCCTCTCCAGTCATGTCTTTAATCATGTTCCTTTTCTGTTCCATTGAAAACTGCAATTTTGTAACAACTTTTGGGGGTTTCTGGGGGTCACACCCAAAGTTTCTCAGAGCTGCTTTAAGTACTAGAGCCCCTGTTTTGGAATTTCTAATGTAGCATAAATGGACTTGGGATCTCATAGGACTGGTTTGGTGGAGAAATAAGATCCCATGCTCTCCCTATGATGATTGGGAAGTTTTGTTTCAGTTCTTCCCTCCTTTAGATCCCTATGGAGATTTAAGCAAGCTGCTCTCTTCCATTGTCTTCTATATTACAGCCCTCTTACTGGGCTCTTAAGGCTGCTTCACCCCAAAAGATGTGTTAGGTTAAGAAATGCTAGGCCCTTGAGTCAGGTTCAACCCATGGTGACTTTATAGGCATGTCTAGGTCATTTTCTTGGCAGCAACATGGAAGGACTTTGCCATTGCCTTTTTTTAGCAATTTTTGCTGACTATCCACTCTAGCCTACCACGCTTAATTTCCTGGTACAATCTCCCCAAAAGATTATGGACTATGAATGAAAGGCATTGCAGTCCAACACATGGAGGGACCATTGGGCTGGGAAAAGCTGGTGTAGAGATTATAACTGAGCCACAGTGGGTTCCTTTGGCTTTGACTTATTTATTTTATTTATTTATTACATTTATCTCCACCCATCTCCCCCTAATGGGGCGGCTCACAAAATCCATTAAAACAATAAATATATAAAACATAAAAACTATACAAAACAATTACCAAAGAAGAAAAAGTCCAAGAGGCTGATGGTTACTAGAGCTGCACATGACAGGCCTCTAAGGGGCTAGTACTTAGTGTACTAGCAGAATCCAGCTGCTGAGGTTTCTAAAGCCATTGCGGCTTATTCAGCAAATCATAATTGAAACAAACCATGACTTTAAGAAAGGCATAAATCCAGGCAATGTTGGTCGTGTAAATGAATGAAAGCAGCATGTAAATGCAAATGGTCATTAAATGTAAGACTATGGAGATATATTAGGAAACCAAACAACTTCTGAACTCATTTTCAGGAGTTTATTTGCAGAGCATTTTTGTATCATGGGTGTTTCTATAGGCCTGCAGCCCAATATGTGACTTGGGGTTTCAAATCAGTGTGAAAACTTTAACCCCCTTTCCATCAGCTGAGCAGCAATTGCCCAAGTCCTTTTCTTCTTTCTGCCCATTTCCTGTGAACGCCTCCTAATCTCCTCGGTGCCCAAATGCTGTGCTTTGCTTCCTCCTTCATTCCCTATCTATGTCTCCTGTGTCATTGGGCAGATGGAAATGGGGGATCAAATGACAGTTATGACATTTGCCAGATTTTGTGTTAAATTAAATGCTGCTGGATTGGGGTTAGACTAAGGTTGTGATGATGGGGAGATATGGTTTTGCTCCAAAAGAAAATTGTACAGATTTCATAACAACTCTGCCTGGGGGGGGGGGGGGGGGGGCAGAGTTGTTACGAAATCTGTACAATTTTCTTTTGGAGCCCCATCCCAACTGCTCTTTTTAATTAATTGTTTCTTTGGGACTATGTCATCTGACTGCTTCAGCTTAGCCAGTTGCCACCAAAGACTTTATTCCACCACCACCCCATACACACACACACAGGGATTTTTTTATTATTATTTTTTGCATATTACAATATCCAAAAACAATAATTGCAGGAACCAAGGTGTAAATAGATTTTGAGAGGCGGTCCCATTCCTCACACTCCCAGCTGAGGTCAAGAATGAATGAAATCATTCCAGGCAATGATTCAGAACTGTGGGTGGCAGCGGGCTTATATTTAACTGCACAGTCAATGGGTGAGAAAATGCGGGGTGAGAAGGGGAAGAGGGTAAATCCCTGGCCACTGTTCTCTTTTGCAATCTGCAGTTGTTTTCTTCTTGCTTCCCAGAATGTCTGTGAAGGTCCATTGTAACTGACATGGAAGGAAAAGCAGGAATATTCCCCACTTTTCACCAAAGCAATGAGGTGGTAGAGTGGAGGAGGAACCCTGTAATGAGACAACCTTTGGGAAGGGCTTCATTTCCAGATCTACAGATCACGAGTCCCTTTGACTCAGATGAATTCTGTAGAACAGAGTTCTCCCTCTCCATTTTTTTTTTTAAAGATCTGACAGCCTTAAGCAATAGTTAGATTCTCTTAGATTCATTTCCTCTTTCCTCTGTCTCCTTCCTTTTCTAGTCAGTCACAAGTGTTCCTTTGCCTCCTGTGGATTCCTGTGGGAGCATCTGTTTGGGTTTTGGAATGCAAGGGTCATTTCCACATTCCACTGAAACCATGGTGACACAGATCTAAACGTCCTAGCTCATTATCCAACACTGAAAAGAGCCGTTTGAGCATATAATGCTGAGCTGCCTAAAATGATTCAGAGGTCCTGCTCCCATCTCTGCTGACTGGTTTGCCAAGATCTCAGGCAGACCAGCTTCTCAAAATCCCTTTGAGCAGAAACTTCTGCTTGTAAATCAGCTGCTTGATTTACTGATCTATGGTGCCTTCCCAGTTATTCACATGATTTTAATAATGTAAAACTGCACTGTCAAATTTTGTTGACAGCATGGCATTGCAAGAAAAGGGCAATAGAAGAACTACCTCAAGTGATGAAAAGTTAAAGCAAAACTTGAAAGTTCATGGTTGGAGAGGGGCAGATACATAATTAACTTTCTCTGGCAATGTAGGATTAGAAAAACCTGTACACAGTAATCAAATGGAGCTTATTTCAAAGATTAATATTATATGTTTGCATATTTACAGCAATACTGAACTGGCCCATAGATGAATAGATGAAGCTCATTATTATGGAACAAATTTGTTATTCAGGACACTGAAAAACTATAGTATCAGAGATGTTGAGTGTTGTTATTTCAGATATCACAGCTCCTAAGGTATAATAATATCAACTGACTTGGTTGTATAAAGGTCATTTTAGCAACCTTATTTTTTAAAAAAATTGAGGGCAAGGTTGCTATGCTAGAAATCTAAAATCTGTTCTCTGCCAAATTACACACAGCAGCACTTTAAAGCTTCTGCAGAAAGGGCTTCAGATGCTATGCTCAAAATGTCAACCTTGTGCAACCGTACAAATTATACAAGCTGAGCAGATCTGCAGGTTCACAAAGTGCATCATTGTCACTGCTGTAATTGTTGTCTTGGGAAATCATGTATTTCAGTATCTAAATGCTAGAATTCTGACTGGGAAAAGAAGGGAAGGGAGGTGGGAAAAGACAGCAAGTGTTTTTCATATTCTACAACATATGAACATTGGTTGGGGAAACACTAAGAATCCAATGACAAAATAATAGATCTGATTTCTCTTGTTCCTGCAATTCTTTTTAATCATGTCTTGAGAATCAGATGGGGAGAAATTAAAGCCAAGAGCCAGGCAACTACAAAACCATTGGTATGGTTATGGAAAAAACAGCCCTATATTACAATGTCACTGGATTTTTTTCTCCTCTTGCTTATTGGTATAAAAAAAGAACTATGTTTCTGCTGTTTCAGAAGCTCTTTCTCCTCCCTCCTCCCTTCCTGTTACTTCAGAGGGTTAGTCATGAACAATCTGATCCTGAACACATTTGCCAGGAAGCCATCCTACTACGTTCAGTGGGACTTACCCTGTGGAAAATGGGTAATGGGTACCTTTATGGGAAATAAATCCAAGACGTCAGTGTGATTTGCTTCCAAGCAAACTCATTCAGGTTTGGGCTGCAGGCCATAATATCTCCTCCCTGGCCCCTGTGTATTTTTAAAAAATTAAATGTATTGTTGGACACATCTTTCAATCCATAGGTCAGGCTGGGCAATGGCACCTGCACTGTAATAAGCCACATAAATAAAGTTTACGGCTAAACTGGCCTGACCCTGCATTGCCCTGCAGTACAGAAGCAGGGTCTTATCATTAGTATGCCAAACACATAGGCCCCCATGTCTGCTCATTTGTTCTCAGTTCTATAAATCTCCACAAAAGGGCAAGGCAGGGCTTGGGGAGAAAAAGAGGTGGTGGATGAGACTGGGGCTGGAGTTCAGCCATGCCATTCAACTCATTCTGCCTCCAGCAGGAGGAGGGGGTGGGGATAAGCAATGTTAAAAGATTTAATTTCCATCTTCTCTTCATGGTTCAGAGCCAAAAGCACTCTGAGACTGGAATTGTGCTTCACGTCATTTCAATGTGTACATGGACAAGTCTTGTTGATAATAGTATCATATTGTTCTACCAGCTCCCCCCGCCCCCCCCCGGCTTCTTTGGGAAAAGGAGAGGAGATTTCATCACACTCTTGATGAAATGGAGAATCGGTGCCAAAAACACTTGGGCATGGCTATTTGGAATCCATGCTCACATGGGTTCAATCCCCTGAAACTGAATGAATTCAAAACAAGAGAGATGACAAATAGGAGCCTTTAAGAATAGAAAAGGCTACCTGACATACCTGCCAATTTTCAGCCTCTTCCTTTTAACCTAAGCATTTCAGACACTGATAGATGGTATTAGATGCTCCTAAATTTGATAGAGAGCCAGTTTGGTATAGTGGTTAAATGCACCAAGCTAGAAACCAGGAGACCAGGAGTTCTAGTCCCGCCTTAGTCACGAAGCCGGCTGGGTGACCCTGGGCCAGTCCCTCTCTCTCCACCCAAGGGAATAGAAGGCAATGGCAAACCACTTCTGAAAATCTTGCCAGGAAAACTGCAAGGATTTGTCCAGGTAGTTGCCAGGAGTCAAAACTGACTGGGAGGAGGGAAAAAAAAGTTGATAGGGTAAGAGTGGGAGAAATTATATTCCATACCAACCATTTTTCAAGTATCTCCCAAAAGTCTGCTTATTAATCCAAGTATTTCTAATATTAATCAATATTATTACACATTCCTAGTAATAATACAGTAAAGCAGTAATTGTTTGGAACCATTGTTGCTGTTACATTATTTACCACCTGCCTTTGTATTACTTTAGTACAATTTTAAAGTCAATCTTTTTTCATCTGAGATTAGTCACATAGCACAGTCTCAGAAAATTGGGGCCTTTGTAGTGAATGAGATGATGTCACAAAATGTGGCCAGAGTTGACGATGCAGAAATATCACGAAGGGAATTGACATTCACCAGATAATGTACATTTTCATACATTTCTAATGGATTGCTAAATACTGGGGGAGGAGCAATTTTGCAAAAAAAACCAAAACACTCAGCTTCCTAATTTACAGCTTCATTTAGCATGAAGAACCATCTCACATTTCAGAACTTCATATAGTGACCTCCCCACAAGATATTATTATCCAAAACAGAAAGCAGCAACGAAGAGTTGTATACTGTTTAGTGCAAAAAGCTTACACTTTTGTCCTATTTATGTGATGTCCTTCTGTTACTAAAAGCTGATATTTAGCCATCATATGGAGTAAGATGGCAAAACTATAGTAGGTAATTTACAACAAAACTTGAGTGCTCCTGCCAAAATGATGTGAGATTGCTTCATACATTTTTGCTGAACCAGCAGCTTTCATGGGGATAGCAAAATCTTCCGAGTCCTTTGTTCTCATCAATCTGTCTCTGAAGAAAATTGCCATGATCCAGCTGCTGCCCAAAAAACAGAAATATAATTCAAATCAAATGACAATGCAAGGATAAATCAGCTGGAAAATTAGAGGAAGGAATGACAATGAAGGATCTAAAGGGAAAAAAAGGTGAAGAAATATATTAAATTAACATAGATTGTCATTGATGTACGTATGTGTGTTTTTATCTGTAGAAACACACACACATACATACATCTATGGAATGTGAATTTAGAAAAATGTTTTTTAAAAAACCCTATTCCCAGCCTCACTGAAGATACTACTCACAATCCAATTCTCCTGATTCAAAAGTGATCAGTAAATTTGAATATGTTTATTGTCAGCTGCAAACAAAAATTGCGGTTGGTTGTCCATATTCTTTGGAATTCTGCTCTCTGTGCATCTTGTTCTGTGCATCCATTGATGTGGCCTAACTGCTGTCAGTGAGAAGGGGGAAAGTCCATTTACTGAACAGCCATTTGAAACTAATTATCACATGTTTGCTTTGTGTTGTATTTTATCACCCCATTTCATTAATTAATTGATGCTATAATGCTTTTCCAAGTGCTCTGTGACAATATTAAAGCATCACTGTGCTGCGGTTATGATTAAAAACAAACCCCTTTAGTAAGGTGATTGCTTAAGGCCATGATCTGGGGGAAAATGGGAAACAGGAAAAGTTCAAGATGACTGATTGCCATTTTGATATGAATCCTGTAAAAAATGAATGAAGTTAGCCCTACAGATCTATTTTAAGGAGGGGAATATTCTACTGTATTGTATGTTCAATACATTATAGCATAGTAGCTAAAAGGAACATTGAAACAGTTGGTAGAAAGCAATTCTCAAAAGCTCTCCTCCCTGATTTGGCATTTCAGCTACAGGTCAATGATCTATTGCTTTGCTAAGATGTCCTCTTCTTCTCTCCTAACTCCAAAAGGTTCTTGAGGCGATCTTTCCATGTATTGACAAACCTAATTTGACAGCCATGTCCCTCTCCCTGGAGGCTTACCTTAATGAAGTTGTCTGGTAAGTACAGACTTTATTAAAGGAAGGCTACGTGCTGAGCGAGCGTGGATACAGCTGGACAGTCAGCTGAGCTGGCTCTTTCCAAATGTGGAATAAGGCCTCACTTTTAACATGGCTTTTTCATAAGACAGCATGGAAAACACACAGAGGAAAACTAGCCAAAATAATGTGAGGCTTACAGCAGATATAGGCCACTTTCCCAGTAAAAGTCTGGAAATAAAATAGAGACAGCCATTTGGATAGCAAGGGATTGTACTAGTCCTTCTGTATCTATTACCTTTTTGCATTTTATTTATTTATTTATTCATTCATTCATTCATTCAATTTATATAGCCGCCCATCTCAGACCAGTGACTCTGGGTGGCTAACAATAATAAAAACAATCAAACACTTAATACAGAAAATTAAATATAAATATAAAAACAGCCAAGAGAGCTTTTAAAAATGTCGATATCAGCACAATCATGAAACGTGGCCCTTTGCACACTCGGGGCCCCAGGCCCGGACATAAAGCCAGGTCTTCAAGGCCTTCCAAAAAGCCAAAGGGCATACTGTGGTGAACATTTGAAAGAAATAAGAGTATTTTTCTGATTTTCTGATAGATTTTGTTATCAGAAGGACTGCTGTACATGAGTAAACAGCAATGTTGTATGCTTCAGCAAATTAGTCTGTGTTTTAGTGGTTGTTTCAGATGATTGTTTCAGAAAGCACCTCTCATTTTAAGCTTTATAGAATGGTCTTCCAGTCCAGTACCAGAACCTTCCCCAATCTAGTGTTTTGGTATTTAAACTATTAATCTGCTTTGCAAAACTGTTCCTAGTTCCATAATCTATTTTTGGCAACACAGCAGATAATATTTGATGGCTTGTAAATAGAATATTATAATGGTCCCAGAAGATAAGTGATGCAAAATATATGAAAAACATTTTTATCTAGATGTGGCAAGTATACCCAAGAATTCGAGTTACCATATTTTTCCGACAATAAGATGCCCCCATATACAAGACGACCCCCATTTTTCCAACCCCAAATTAAGAAATCAATATTTTAAAGATAGTGCAGAACACATTTTTATTTAGTAATTAGTTAACATTGACCTGATACACTCGGTGGGAGGAGGTCCAAACCGTCTCTCTGCAGCTCTGTTTCCATGCTCTTTTGCATAACTGATTCCATTCAAGCACGAGTGAAACTAGCTTCTCTCTGCAAAAGCCTTCCTCTAATTGGTTTGTTCAGCATCAGCTGACGCCAGTTACATAAGGCTTGTGATTGGAGGAAGTCTGTTTGGGAGACAAGCTATTTCACTCGTGATTGGAGGCTCGTGATTGGAGGAAGCCCCAGAGACAAAGTATAGGCAGTTTTGCCACCGCGCGGTTCTCTCCTCGCTGACTTCCTTAAATAAGACACCCTTCAATTTTTAGGGTAAGGATTTTAGAAAAAAGTATCGTCTTATAGTCGGAAAAATACGGTATATAAGACTCTTCATGTACTGTGATAGAATGGAATTATGGGGAAGATTGATGTCAGGCCTAGCCCAAGGAACTCCAAGAGACAATGCAAATTCAGTTCAGCTATGTTTATTAGCTACAACCTCTAGCAAGAATCTTCCCAGACTGAAACCCCATCTCCCAGGTCAGCCAGCCACAACATTGTGAATTCCTCAGGGAGGTGCCAGTCTCATCCTCTTGTAACTCCCACGCTCCTCTGGCGAGCTAAGAAAATGTTTATCTCCCTGAGCCTGGCCTTCATAATTCCATTCCATCACATGTACAGAAGATCTCTCACTGTATTGGCATTAAGCGTTAACACTCTCTCAATAGAAAATGTACTGTATACCAATCTGTATGCAGTCAAATGTAATTCAAGAAAGTCATATCATCAAAATACATGGAGGAATTACTGAAGGCTGATAACATCTGTAAAGAAATACAGTGGTACCTTGGGTCATGAACGCTTCTGTTCACGACCAATTCGGGTCACGAACAGCACCGTTCGCAAAATTTTGCTTCCGTTCGCGAACTCTGCATCGGGTGACGAACAAGATCTGAGGCCATTTTCCCTGCTGACACACGTGGTCGTGGCTTCCTGTAGGGAGGGGGACTCTCCCTCCAAGCAATAACCGCCTCCCCACCCTCCTTCCTGTCCTCCACGCCAGAAGTCACCTCAAGCAAGGTTAGTGTTCTCTCTCTTGGTACTGTACTGTACTGTACTTTGTGTCATATTTTTGTGGTTTAAAAAAAAAATACATATGGTTCAGAATGGATTAACCGTATTTACATTGAACCTTATGGGAAAATTTGATTCGGGTCGCGACCAAAATCGGTTGGCGACCAAATTCGTAGGGGTCAGAACGGATTAACCGTATTTACATTGAACCTTATGGGAAAATTTGATTCAGGTTGCGACCAATTCGGGTCGCAACCAGAGGCGCGGAACGAATTAAGTTCGTGACCCGAGGTACCACTGTACAAGAATAATTCCACTATGGAGACCTTTCTTCAATATAGTTGCATATAAGTATTTGGGGTAAAATGTTCATATTTATTAGGACAGGTTTTTATATCATGCTAAGTCCAACCAAGCAAACTACTTGGTGATTTAGTGTTTTCTGGGGACCAGCATAGACTTACTAGACTCAGCCCAAAATCTGATCAATTCTAGCTACACATCCACTAAAAAGATAGTTTGGAAAGAACCTTCACACCAGTGCTAGGTTGAGAATCTTCGGGGGGGGGGGGGGGCGGTGCTATGAATTCTCATTCTGCTTGATGAAATACAATTTGCTTTACTTTTTTTCCTAACAGAGAAGAGAATTTTGGAGTACATTGCATGGATGGAATGTGGTGTTCTTGCATTTATTCAGTTGTGTAGTGGCCAAAGGGGATGTGTGAATCTCTGATCTTTTACTGCTGGGACAATTATCTCTCCAGTGGTTTGCAACTTCCTTGGTTTCTCAGGTTTCAGTTAAATCCAAGGGGAAGCATCATGAGAAAAATGTTCCACTGGGCTTTTTCAGTAGCAATTCCACTATCTCAGCTAATGGATTTTCCATTCTTCTGGAGAAATTTAGGAAAATTGTCCACAGATTTGGCAGAGAATTTCAAAAGTGTCCTGCTCTAGCTCACATCATCATAGGTTGCTCTGCTTCCAAACAATACAATTTTAAAGAAACAATGTTCACCATATTTGAAAACATAATAAACTATTGGCCACAAGCTGGTGTTATACTTACTGTCAGCTGCTCATAGAATTTTAATGTGATGGAGTGAAATAAAATATCATCACTTACAGATATATGCATGTATGGATGGATGGATTTGGAAGTATATGTTGACATCATCTTTGCATAAGTGTCCACAACTTATTTTTTTCTACTAATAATGAATGATTTCCTGCTTGCATTTGTTGATTCAGTGTGCTCCACCTTAATATGTTGAAGTAACAATGAATTCTGCCATTCCTTTAGCACACAATTCACAAGTGTTAACTTTAAAAATGTGGCTGTTAATACATTTAGAGTAAATTAAAGGGTATTATTATAGTTCATCTGGAAATGTAGTATTAATTTATTAAAGAAACTTGGCCTATCAAGTTGCTGGGGACTTGGCTTAACAAGTCCTACATACGTCAATATATATAAAAAAAAAATGATTGGAAAACCCAGCCAGTTGTGGCTGATTCACTAAACTGTGATTAAGCAAACCCAGGGTTGGACTGATGTGTGAACAGCTCCTGTCCAATTGGCAGAGAAACAGTTTCATATTTGTTTGTTTTCCTCTCTAGTGTAGAAACAGAATTGCCTAATTAATCTCAAATGGGAAGTGAGAGAACTACACATATCTGAATGGACAAGCTTTGCAACTGCTTATAACTCATCACCAGGAAATTAATATAAATCATTACTCAAGCTGAAGGCCAATTATCTACTTAAAAAGAAATTAGCCAACCTTCCCCACAATCTCCACTTTACTGCTACTTAAGCTGCGATGGGTGTTACATACCTGCCTACCTGAGATATTATGAAATATAAAAGCTGCAGCTCGAGGGCAGAGAGGGGGTCAAGGGCAGGCAGATCAAGTTCTCATTCTTTTCTTTACCACCCAACCTGTATATGCATTATACAAGACTGTATTACTTTGTTCTGGGATTTTACAAATATGAATTAACTATTTAAATATGATTTTAAAAATACAATTTAACTATTTAAGAAAGGAACATGTTTCCACTTACACAGTTCTTGATTTCCTGGGATCCCACCTGGAGCAAAGCAGGAAAGTCAAGAAATAGTTTCTCCCTGAAACCGAATGATGAATTGTCAAGGACCCGTATATTAATGATGGGACATTGCCCACAGACCTGCACTCTTAATTACAGTACAACTCAACTACTTTGGGGCTGATTATGCCACAACCTTCACTAACTTTTATGAATTGAGAGCAAACAAGGATCTATGTGTCATAGATTTCTGATGCATCTCTAATCCCAGCCAAAGTTTTTAGCCAATGTAACAATGCTTGCAGTGAATATGATGAATTCAGAAAGATACATTTCTCTTGTTCTTTTCATACAACCACAACTAACCTGTACTTCTAAGGTCAGCACTCAATGTTCTCTTTTAACAGTTATTTTGACAGTGTAGATTCCGGACTTAAACTAACCTGTGTTCTTGTACATGGAATCAGAATAGGGCAAGCCATAGTATTCCCTGTGACCCTCTATGGAAGCAAAAGTTGGACTTTGAAGAAGCAGGATACGAAAAGTGTTGATGCTTTTGAACTTTGGTATTAGAGAAGACTCCTGAGAATACTGTGGACAGCCAAGACGACAAGCCAATGGATCATCGAACAAATCAACCCAGAGTTCTCACTAGAGGCACAAATGACCAGGCTCAAATTATCCTACTTTGGGCACATTATGCAAAGACCTAGCTCTCTGGAGGAGGCTCTAATGCTGGGAAGGGTGGAAGGAAAGCAAAGAAGTGGATGACGAGCAGCAAGGTGGATGGACTCAGTTACACAGGCAATGAATGCACCATTGGAAGACTGAAAGACCAGGTTAGGGACAGTTCATCATGGAGAAAATCTATCTGTCTGGTTGCTAAGAATTGACACCAACCTGATTGCACATAATCAAACCAATCTTTATATGGACAACTGTATTGATTAGGGCCATTTTGTCTTCTCTGTAAAGCAGGTGGGTTGTGGGGAGTGTACTGTACATCAATCAGTGAGAAATTAAAGGGTATCAGTGTAATCCTCTCCATCCTATATTCAGCAATAAATCCCACCAAGGGACTTGCTCCCAGATAGCCAGGTATAGGACTACAGTCTAAATTCATATTTACAAGGTTTATACAACAAGACCAATATTCTGAAGCTTCTGTGGCCTCAGTAAGTGTGTTCTGGCTGACTGCACTGTGTGTGTGTTGCGTCTGAAGCCAAAGCCACCATAAATAAGTCAGACATCCTCCCCAAATTATCACATCACTGGTGAACCTGTTGGTGTAACAACTTACTATTTGTTCCAAAGTAACATATCACGTTGTCATTTCCTTTGCTGGTGAAGATTTGTACAAAAGAGGCTGATCCCTTCTTCAGCTCACTTGGGTGTCTGCTTTGTTTGCACAAAGAGGTGCCACCATGTCACTCTTGACATGACTTCCTGGGAGCTGCCAAGCTGCAAGAAAATCCTCCCCACAAAAGGAGGGGGGGGAAAACCCTTCAAGAGTACAAAAAGTATAGAGAGGGGAAGGTGAGACTTCAGCCTTTGTTTGAAATAGAGCCCCTGTCTCAACCCTGCAGAGCCATGGTATCTCAAGATAAGCCTCTGGGAGTGATTCTGTGGAGGTCATATTGTTTGAGCTCCAGAAACCCAACTGTTTTGCATTGGATGGTCATTCCTTTAAGCAACAATCTATTGACAACAGTATTATTTTTGTTGCTGATGTGACTTCAAGCAAAGGGAATTTGCCAGCATTTGTCTTCATTTTTTCGAGTGAGGATGAACCTTCAAGATTTAGTGCAGTTCCATTAGTGTTGAAAAGTAAAAAGTTCTGGTGAGGGACCTGCTGAAAAGCAATTTCAAGAAGCTAACTCTGTGAACTAGTGCATTTATACTGAGTTCAGTGGGGCTTACTCCAAGTAAAAGTATGTATCCGATTGCAGGGATTTTCAAAGATGGGCTATCATTTATGACCAATCTGAACACAATGTTGACCTTTTATTCAAAAAGAAAAAAGCCAGAAAGAAAAACCCTTTCTTTAAAATAAAATGTTGTACATCTGTAAGTTCCAATAGAATAAAACTTCCTTTTTTAAACATTTGCACAAGGCTGTCTCCAAATGTTCTAAGTGAAATGTGCTTAAAAGTTTCAAAACATTTGGCCACTATCCAGAAAAATATCTCAGTGTGCACTCAGACTCTCACAAGTCATCATGCCATATCATACAATCTGCCTTTTCCCCAAGCTTTAAGAGCTATTCTTTGGTATGTTATGTAGCAAATACATGTTATGTATTTGATAAACATAAGTAAAACACACACAAATGAACACCACTAGGCTTACAAATCTGGTAGCACAGTTCTCTGGCTTGAAAAAATACAGGTGAAACTCGAAAAATTAGAATATCGTGCAAATGTTCATTTATGTCAGTATGGCAACTCAAAAGGTGAAACCAATATATGAGATAGACGCATTACATGCAAAGCGAGATATGTCAAGCCTTACTGTGGTATAATTGTGATGATTATGGTGTACAGCTTATGAAAACCCCAAATTCACAATCTCAGAAAATTAGAATATTACATGACATCAATAACACAAGGATTGGAAATAGAACAATATCGGACCTCTGCAAAGTATAAGCATGCATATGTACTCAGTACTTGGTTTGGGCCCCTTTTGCAGCAATGACTGCCGCAATGCGGCGTGGCATGGATGCTATCAGCCTGTGGCACTGCTGAGGTGTTATGGAAGACCAGGATGCTTCAATAGCGGCCTTCAGCTCCGCTGCATTGTTCGGTCTCATGTCCCTCATCTTTCTCTTGGCAATAGATTCTCTATGGGGTTCAGGTCAGGCGAGTTTGCTGGCCAATCAAGCACAGTAATCCCATGGTCATTGAACCAGGTTTTGGTACTTTTGGCAGTGTGGGCACGTGCCAAGTCCTGCTGGAAAATGAAGTCAGCATCCCCATAAAGCTCGTCTGCGGAAGGAAGCACGAAGTGCTCCAAAATCTCCTGGTAGACGGCTGTGTTGACCCTGGACTTAATGAAGCACAGTGGACCAACACCAGCAGATGACATGGCTCCCCAAATCAACACAGACTGTGGAAACTTCACACTGGACTTCAAGCATCGTGCATTGTGTGCCTCTCCATTCTTCCTCCAGACTCTGGGTCCTTGGTTCCCAAATGAGATGCAAAAGTTGCTCTCATCAGAAAAGAGGACTTTGGACCACTGGGCAACAGACCAGTTCTTTTTTTCTGTAGCCCGGGTAAGACGCTTCTGACATTGTTTGTTGTTCAGGAGTGGCTTGACAAGAGGAATACGACATTTGAAGCCCATGTCCAGGATCCGTCTGTGTGTGGTGGCTCTTGATGCACTAACTCCAGCCTCAGTCCACTCCTTGTGAAAGTCCCCAACACTTTTGAATGGCCTTTTCCTGACAATCCTCTCCAGGCTACGGTCATCCCTGCTGCTTGTGCACCTTTTTCTACCACGCCTTTCCCTTCCACATAACCTTCTATTGATGTGCTTTGATACAGCACTTTGGGAACATCCAACTTCTTTTGAATTACCTTTTGGGGCTTTCCCTCCTTATGGAGGGTGTCAATGATGGTTTTCTGCACAACTGTCAGGTCAGCAGTCTTTCCCATGCTTGTGATTCCTACTGAACCAGCCTGAGAGACCATTTAAAGGCTCAGGAACCCTTTGCAGGTGTTATGGATTCATTAGCTGATTAGAGTGGGACGCTTTGAGCCTAGAATATTGGACCTTTTCACACTATTCTAATTTTCTGAGATTGTGAATTTGGGGTTTTCATAAGCTGTACGCCATAATCATCACAATTATACCAAAGTAAGGCTTGCCATATCTCGCTTTGCATGTAATGTGTCTATCTCATATATTGGTTTCACCTTTTGAACTGCCATACTGACATAAATGAACATTTGCACGATATTCTAATTTTTCGAGTTTCACCTGTATTAGTACTTCACAGTTGAATCTTATGCACATATGCTCAAATATAGGGTTTACTTCCTCTATAGGGTTTACTTCCAAATGGTCATGCTTTGGCTTGCAGTCCAGACTGAATTCAGGTATCTTGGCGCACCAAATGGATAACCTAGCAACTTCACTGTTGTTTAATAGACCAGCTTTCCCAGCTCAGCACTCTCTCACCACATTTGGAGTATAATTCCCAGAATTCCTGGCCATGTGGCAGTTGCTGTCCCAACACATCTGGAAACACCCTGTTGGGAAGGCTTCAACGAAGCATCTGGTTGCCATCTGAGTGATCCCACAGCTGCTTGCACTAGAGTTCTGGAACACTCCTGCTCTGTTTTGTATCACTCAAACATAAATGTGACTCCTGAATTACACCCTGACATGAAAGATCAGTTAATAATTGGTTGTGTGCAAGGGAGTACATGACATCCAATAAAGTTTATAGGAAATGTTGCAAGGCCTGCACAAGTTCCCAGGGTGCCAGTGTAATCTGACCTTTTTTACCTTGGATGGGAAACCAATATATCCGGCCTTTGAGGCATCTCTCAGATAACTCCTCAGGCTGCAGCCCAAGTGAACTAAAGTTGCTGTTTGGCTATGGTAATTAACACTGAGGAGTTCATGACTAATCTTAAGGCATTAAAGGTGGGGCAGGGTTTCCATTACAGATCCTTGTTTGCATGAACTTCCTCTCTTCCTCAGTGAAACTTGGCAACAGCCTGGGCAGCTGGCTATTTTTTTTCCTCTATAGATGTTCAGTGGATATGAAATCTAACTACAGATTGGAACAGCCTAGCTACACAGTGACTGGGGAATTTGGTATGCCTGTTAAAACATCCCTCAAATACTGTGAACACTGAAGGGTTACAGGAAAGTAATAGTGGAAAGTGCCCACAGTGGGATATGATAGAGCCAGGAGAATGTTTTCCAGCTGAGAGGAGAACCAATGCATGGAAATTTCAACCCCTACATCTCAACAACGATTTAAATAAGTCTGGAGACATGTAAGAAAAAATGTATCCAATCCACATTCCACATGGCCAGCTTCATCTTTAAACTAGAACTTCCACCATGACAGAGGCAGCTTTAAGCACATCAGAATAGCTCCAGGCTAAGACACAGATTCCAGGCATGGTAATATGTATGTGTGTACAAGGGGATCCCAGTTCAAACCAAAAAACAAGTCTATGGCATCAAGAGGTCTTCTGGTTCTCTCTTAATCCCCCAAATTGCATTTAACCTCTGCCTTAATGAGGCTCTCTAGCTTCAGAACAAAGAACTCTTGGTGCCTTTTCTTCTCTTCTTCCAACCAAACCTTACTTGATTTAAGCTAGCTAGCTGGCATGCTTGCCTACTTGCTCAAATAAATCAATAAATAGGCAGACCAAGGGCAAAATTGGTGTTACAAATGCTTTTGTTAATGAATTTAAAAGAGGGCTGGTGCAATAGTCAGTAGTCATCTATATTTATTGGTCATTCTCAAGGCACAGTTCATGGTCTGGGAGTTCTGACAATCTCTACTTTGCACAAGCAGGATGCAGAGAAACTTGCATGTATAATCTATTTCATTCAGATCTGTGATATAAATTTACCATACAATGTATTGCCATGCTTACAGGAAAGTTGGGTGCACATACATACCAACATCTGTATTTTTCTGTACTCTGAAAAGAATGTGTACAACATTTGTGTAATAAGTAAAAAAATGCATAAGGATATATAGATGCTGGAGAAACCCATTCTATAACAGAAAACTGCTTGGAATAATACACAGATCATGAGACATAGACATGAAAAGACATGCACATCTTGCTGATAGGGTTTTTTTTATTTCCTAAATTAAGAAATACAATTAAATTCAATTTGACAGAGACTCATAAACATATTGCACAGTTAAATGAAAACTGTGGCTAAGATCCTTTGCAGTCATACCCCACAATCCCTAGAAAGTCCTCTTGCCTGAGCAAAACCCACCTCCTCAAATTATGATCTGTGGGCCCCCCCACCAGATGTGACTAGCTGGTGGGGGAAATGTTTAGTACTAGCACTAAGGGGACATGGAGAGAATTTGAACTGGTCCTGCAATGTACTTTTCACCCACTAAAAAAGGCATTTGATAGCTTACAAATTCCTCTTCCTCCCTTAATTGACTGTGACATGGAGGAAGTTTGGTAGGCCTGAATAGTCTGCAGGACTGAGATCTTCTATCCTTTCCCCCAGATGCTATTATTGATTTTCAAATGGCATCAGGGAGTTCAAGTTTTGAGCAGTTTTGAGGTTTGTCACGGAGGTGGGCCAAGCCTTCCTGCTGGTGAGATGTGTTTGACAGTTTACCCAGAACAAGGTGGCAGAGCATCAGAAGTAGCAGAATCCTAGAAGGTAGCAATACAATTGGGCTTGTTATAATTTTGAATACTTCCTGTTCTATCATCTAAATTAGCACCTTGAGAAGATTATGCTAAACCTTATTGGCCATACTAACTTCCTTCAGGCAGGCACTGTATAAGCAACATTCACATCCATGAAAAACTTTCTCTGCAGCTGCAGTCTGAAGCTGTATCTTTTAGAATTCTATCATTGTTTCCAGAGGCACATCTGTCTCAGAAATATCCCATTTTTTGTCTGACTTACATTCTGTGTTTGTTATTCCCACTCTGAAAAGCCTGTCCAGATCTATCATAGGCTGCTTTCTTAAACTTTTAGAGAGTATCTATTCAAGATAAGATAAATTGAGATTCTCTAAATAACAAGGTACACAGAAGATACAGTACACAGCAAGGTATAATTTCAGCAATGATCCACATTGCTGACATGTGCTCTTGTGCTGTGTTGAGATCAGTAGTGGGCAAGCTGGAGCCTATGGGAAGCATCTTCCTGCCTCCCAATATAGTGGCTCCCGGAATCCCCCCCCCCAAGATTTTTCACCTATAAAACATTTTTTTAAAGCTTCCCAAAGTGGGGAATCCCAGCCCTGTCTCTCAGCAGCGCCACCACATAGCTTATAGTAACTTGCAGTTAGCAAAACAACCATGTTTTCTTTAAGAAAAATTGATCCCCTTGTCAATCCAAAGTCTAATCTACCTAATATCCCCATTTGTAGTGTTTGCATCCAAATTCAATATACTGTATACACATGGATTGGCTGCAAATCCATGCTTTGTCCCCATTGCACAAAATATGAATGCTTGCTGGCTGATTGGCTTTGAAGGTCCAAATATACATTCAGTGGAGAAATGTATGTATATGTATACAGTAGTTGGTGGGTTTCCTGCAGCCTGAATCAGGGAAAGAAAGACTCAGACATATACATACATACATACATACATACATACATACACTCACAGATAGCCTGGACTTGGCACACTTGCATGAATTCTCATTTCCCCAATTTTAATTACCTTACTTAAAAAAGTAAAACTGGAGAGGTCCAGGTTATAGCTAGAGCTGAAGTATGTGAGCCCTCAATTCAGATAAATTATTCACTTAAATATACAAGCTTTTCTTTTAAAGAAAAAAAAAAGACTTTACTGAGTTGAGCATAGTTTTGTTGACAGTAATCTCGAACATTGTTGCTGGGTTGTGGGGTTGTTGTTGTTTTTTAATCCTCAAATTAACCTGGGCTCTCCTGGTGATCTCCCATCCAGTAACAACCAGGTCCAATTCTGCCCAGCATCAAGGTCAGCCAAGGTCAGTTAGATGCTGTCACCAGCTGGGATAAATACATAATTTATTTTTTTTAATGGCCAAAGTGTAGGTCACCATACAATTTTCTTTGGAAGTATCCCTGCACTACATACACATAGGCGCACACACGCACACACACTTGTGAAACTTTGGTGCTTTGGCTCTTCCCTTAGCAATCTTCCCTTACTTATTACAAAGGTACTATCTCTCACTGTTGATCCAGAACTCTATACTTTCTCTTTTTAGCAAGGAACAATATTATTGTTTTATGATATTTTGTTGGATAGCCGTTGTATTATTCTACTCCCTGAAATTCAAAACTTCCACTTTCAAAAGGGACTCTTTCTCACCAGCACTGTTACAACATGCCACCGAAGCCTCTTCTTCTATGCAACCTTTCCAAATAGTGTCAGGCTTTTCCACAAGAAATCAAAGGCAATTAAAACAAAGAGAAGATACTCATCTTGCAGCTCTGTCTGTTTTGCAACCATTGTTTGCCCTACAAGTCTTTCAGTTCATACTGTAGCAGAGGACAGGATTAAACAGGTCACTGTGGAGTTGGATTACAGTCTTTTATGCTTTTTTACACTTTTTTAGCAGATAAGCTGGATAACTGACATAAAAGCCCAAGCAGAGGAAGAATTGCAGAAGGAAGAAAAATATCCAGGACAAGTTCCATCCATAGTTAAATACACATCAGGAGACATTTATTTAAATTTCATTCTTTCAGCATATGCTTAGGGTTTTTCTTTTTTTCTTTTTAAAATAAATGGATCTTACAACAACAGAATTTTGCCTGGACAAGAGCCTAACATAGCATTTCCCAAATAGTTATGATTTTATTTCCTAAATTAAAGTGGGAGGCATACTTTTTTCCTTCTATTCTAAAAGTTTTCTTCCAGATCCATAAACAGCCAGGGATTACCATCCCTCTGAGAAGCCCCTCTCCTCTGGCTTTTGTTTGGCCTCCTTTTTTAGAAAATAGGGAAATGTTCCATCTAAAATGGATCACTGTTGCTGGCTTAAGAATAACTTTCACTCACAGATGGACTGATTCAGTCTGTTTCTATGACATCCACATAATTTTTAAATAAACTGTATTTATTTACATAAATTTTAAAAAAACACTGACTCCCAGTGATACTGGATGCTTTACACCAGTAAAAGCCAGAACCATAAAGTAAAAGAACGAAGTGTATCCAGAAAAGATAACAAAACATAACCAAATCTTACAGACGCTCACCACCACTCTATCCCAAGGCCTGGGAGAATAATGAGGTTTTCAGTGCCTTTCAGAATGTCTTTAAGGTAGAAGTCATTTATAACTGGGGGGTGGGGGGGAAGGGCTGTACCATTCCAGAAGGCAGGATTGGAAGGATTGAAGTTGTATCATCCTGTTTTGTGTGTTTTTATAGTTTTTAATAATGATTGTTTTATATGTGTTTTATTGGTTTGCTTTTTTAATTGAGTGTTGTTCACTGCCCAGAGTCACTTTCTTGTGAGATGGGTGGCTACACGGATATGATACATAAATAAAATAAAATAAAATAAAGGCAGATGCTATGACAGAGAAGGCATGTTTCAAGGTCCCACTAGATTACTTTGTTTAACTGAGGGGACCTGAAGTGCATCATCCTCAGTAATGGGGAAAAAAGAGGGCAGGGCATGGGTTTGCATATGGCAATTTATGGCTACAGATATAAACATAAAATAATGGAATGTAAAATAATGGAAGACTCTGACCAGATGACCTGCTCTCCATTCTTTTGATACTTTATGATTCAACTAAGCTTTGACTGGCCATTGCCTCTAGCAGATGACACCTTGAGATACAGGAATCTCCTCTAAGAACTCTTCACATATTCTCAGGTTGACATACTCCTGGTCTCCCAGTGGCTCTATCTTATTCTGTTTGAATAGTTTTACGCTTTCTTCCCAATAGGCTTGTACCTGGAACTTGATGTTCCAACACAAAAAAATACACTACTAGGGTGACATAGGCCACACAGCTATATAGAGATTTTGCTTTGATATATCCTACTATCCAAAGTGATAATGGGACCAACCACAGGAGCAGATGATGAGGCTATGTTAACATGATTGTCAGCTAACAGCATATCCTGATGTTTTTGATCCAAACTTACTGATTCTCAATCTCCATTTCAGCAGAACAATGTACTTTTTTCCTGAAAAAAGTACATTGATTTCAGTTTTTTATTTGCTAATAAGTGAGTGTATAGGATTGTACATTTCAAATTTTTAGTCTTTTTTGTTGTTGTTGTTGTTGTTGTTGTTGTTTAGCCAGAAGGCTGAGAAGACTTGGATTTCTCTTCAGATCATATAAATCTTTTGTCTTTTACTTGTTAAAAAAAAAATTAACGGTGAAATAAAAAATCCTATAGCACCAAGAAAAAAATGAAGATAGTGATTATACAGTGGAGAAAGAAAACCTAGATTGAAATAAACTAAATGTAACAGAAGAAAAAAAAACCCTAATTAACAGAAAAAGATGTAAAAAAAAAAAAGCAACATGCTGTATAATCTTTTCATTTTTAGAACAGAGAGACTTTTCAAAAACAGATAACAAATTTATACCTTGGATCCATTCCTTAAAATCAGGAGAGTAAATTTCTTCCCAGTTTTGTAAAATTATTCTCTTTGCCATGCCACAGGCTTGACAGAGCTAATGCTCTTCACGAGATGACAATTTCCATGTTTTAGAAATATAGTTCAACATCACATTAAGATCCTTACCTGTAATAATTATTTCCAAATTGTACTGATATATAGTAATTTGAAACCCAAACAAGGCTATTGCAAGATAAGACCAAATATTATAATTGTAGAGAGTAACAAAGGTAATGGAAATATGTAAGAACTGTTATCTAGTCAGCTGAAGGGGCTGAATCACCTTTTTCAGTCCAAAGCAATGAGATAACATTTGAAAGCAGCTCAGGCAGACACTTCCTTAATTTACTGAAGTATAGGAAGGAAGAGGAAGTACAGCACAATCAGACTTGCAATATTCTGCTTTATACCTATTCTCAATAAAAGTAGTTTTAGCATTCCGGTGGAGCTGGTCTATCTAGAGGGGCTGACCATGCCAACATAAAAATTTGAATGTCCATCTCTTTTTAAACATTGTTTGAGGGGTCCAATAAACATCCCTCAAACACCTGGGAGAGGTGAACAAAGAATGCTGGGAATGTATACCAAGAGTATATACTCTGAGCAGGGTCCTCCAAGGCTTGAAGCTGTCTCATTAAAGCAAGCAGTATAGGAAGATGCTGAAGTTGGATGATCACTTTAGTGACAACAGCAAAAGCATAATTTTATATTGCATAGGAGAAGGTAATGGTAAGCCACTCCTGTATTTTACCAAGAAAACCTCACAGACAGACAATATAAAGTGATTGACAATACAGTGCTGGATGATGGAGCCACTCAGGTCAGATGGCACTCCAAACACTATTAAGAACTGAGGATCTTTTGGACCTACTATTTGTATTTATGACATGGCTGGATTAAAGCCTTCAGGATGTTTAGTTACTGAGAGTGCCATGCAGGAAGGAAAATCCAATGCTACTAAAACAAAATTACAGTGCGAACTTGGAATGTGAGAAGCAAGAACACAAGAAAGCTCAACAAAGTGAAAGATGAAATAATCTTAAGCATATACCCTCATTTTGAAGGAGAACATCAGGAATTGCTTTGAGGTCCTGGATGTCATTGATCATGAACCAGAGGAACTGTGGAATGAACTTAAAGAAGTTAATAAGGATAAAGGTGAAAGGAAATTGCCAGAGACCAAGAAACAGAAGAAAGCAAACTGAATGTCAAAACAAGTGGTAGAAACTGCCAAGAAGAGAAGCCAAAGCCAGAAAGACAAAGATCTCAGGAAAGGACTTAACAAAGAATTTCAGAGAGCTGTTAAAAGAGAAAAGAAGGCAGCCACTAGGAGTCAAGACTGACCAGAAAGCACACACACAAACACATTACAACAGCATCTGCAAAGACATCAAAGATGAAATAGACATGGAAAAACAAGGAAAGTATTCCAAAAGATCTCCAAAATAAGGAGGAGTTTCCAATCTTGAATCGGTATGCTAAAGGATGCCAAGAACTTCTAGTGCTAGAAGACTAAGTTAGATCAGCACTCCAGTCATTACTAAATTGGAAGGCTACAGGAATTAATGGAATATCTGCAGAAATATGGCAAGCAGAAGAAGAAGAATCAGTAAAAGTTCTAACCAAGTTATGCCAACAAATCTAGAGAATGACATAGTGGCAACAGATTTGAAGAGGTCATTCTACACAACAATACCAAAGAAAGGAGACTTAACAGAGTGTCCAGAGTATCACAAAATATCCTTAATTTCTTATCTAAGCAAAATAAGGCTTAGGATCATCCAACACAGATTAGAGCCCTACATGGAAAGGGAAATGCCAAAAGTCCAAATTGGTTTCAGAAAAGGCCAAGGAACAAGAGACATTATTGCTGATGCAGGCTGGATAATTGAGAAAGCTAAAGAATATAAAAAAGAAATCAATATGTGCTCCATTAACTACAGAAAGACCTTTGATTGTGTTGACCATGACAAGTTGTGGAACATTCTTAGGAAAATGGAAATTCCAGAATGTCTAATCGTACACATGAGAAATCTATACATAGGACAGAAAGCCACATGAATATGAATATGGCTATCCTGATGCCACTATCTGATAGCTGAAAATATGAATGATCTGCAAGCTGTAGTATTGAAAGTCAAGCAGCAAAGTGACAAAAGAGGACTAAGATTAAATATAAAGATTAACAAACTAATGGCAACAGATACAGCAGTAGAACTGACAATGAAGATATTGAAGTGGTAGATTGACTATCAACAGTAAAAGAACCAGCAGTTAAGAAATATGCTGCAGACTATCACTTGGTTGGGTAGCAATGAAGGCCTTGGAAAAGATATTCAGGTAGCATGACATGTCTATAACTACTAAGATCAGAATCCTGCAGGCAATGGTTTTTGATGTGATACTCTATGGAAGTGAAAGTTGGATTTGAGAAGCAGGGGCGAAAGACTATTAATAATTCTGAACCTGAGTGTTTGGGAAGACTCTTGAGAATACCATGGAGAGCAGAAACAAAAACAAAAAGCAAATGGATGATACAACAAATCAGTCCAGATTTCTCACTTGAGGCACAAATCACAAGTCCCAAATTACCATATTTGTACACATTATGTGAAGACTCAGCTCCCTTGAGAAGTCCTTGTTGAGAAAGATGGAAGGAAAGATGAAAGGAAAGAGAAAAAGAGGATGACCAACAGCAAGTGGATAGACTTGATTACAGTGGTGCACCATTTGGAGACCTGAAGGGCCAGGCTGGGGACAGATCATCTTGGAGAAGGTGTATCTATGTGAACACTAAGAGTTGATGCCAACTTGATGGCACATAATTAATCAATTTCATTTATTAAATGATAAGAAGTATATTTCACTTTTGATAGCATTTGGGCCACTGATGTGAGAGTCAGAGCGAGAGGGGTTAAGAACGTACTCTCATCACCAGAACAACTAGGAAGAGATAAGAGAATGAGACTGGCCCCTCCCTAAAGAATGCAAGGGAGGTTGGGAGGGTGACCCTGGAAATTGCTCTCACTCTGAGAAGATTTCTGTAACAGGACTGAAGCCAATAAACCTTGCTGGATTGAATCTGTACTGTCTCCTGGAGTTTCCTGGGCTAATCCTGACAACTGAATCTCCAAAAATGGATATTCCAATTCTTTATTCCTCAGTTAAGATACAGAACTAATACTAACTATCATTTTACTTTTTAATTTCTTATAAAATTGAATTGTTGGTTTCTTTTCAAGCTCTGCATCTTTTAAAGAACTTAAAATTGCAGGTACGTTGGAAGCTACTAGAGTATTCAGGCCATACTGTTCAATTACATGTTTGAATTGTATAAATTGCCAAGTAAATATTGTAGGTAAGCCATATCCAACATGCAAACTGTCAAAATCTTAGAGATTAGAAATCAATTTATGTGAAGTGTTAATCCCTTGTTTAGCCCAAGTATTCCAATAAAACACCTTGCCTGCTATTTTCAAATTTGGGCTATGTTACAACATCAATTTTCCATGAAATTAGGGATCACAACATAACCACTTATCTATTAATAACTAAGTGCAGCTATTATCTATTAATAACTAAATTGAGTTAGAGAATAAAGATCCCAGTTTAGTATATGTGGACTCTAAAACTTACCAAGATTTCAGAGACATTACACCCTTCTCCAAATAGGTCCAAAGAGGAAATTAATCATTAAAAGTCTAATTAAAAAAAAAAGTTAAAATAAAAGCCCAATGTTATACTTGAAGATCTGGTAGGTTAAAGCCGCAATCATCATAAAATAACCTCAGTTTGACCAAGGATGTTCAATTGGCTTTAGCTTGCCAAGAAAATGTTCTCATTGCCATATCTATCTATGTAATATACCTAATAGGAATTAATATTGGCATCCTTCTTAGAGTATACATTAATATTGATGCTATATTCATTTTGATAACATTAATTGTATCTCAAAATTTTAATGGGAATTTTAATCATAAAATAGTATCTACTGAAACTGCATATGTACATTTAGACATATTTAATTCAATATATTGTAGTATATTTCAAGAAACATGTAAATCTAGATATTTTACAGAGTCTATACAAATTGTAAATCCTAATCTCTTATTACAATACATAGGTATAGTAGTCCTGGAGAAAATCCGTGGTCATTAAAATTTGGCACTGATTTGATGTCACATAATCATAAACAGATACAGTAGATCCCAAAGGCAGCATATTAGAATAGTTCCAGCTAATACTACAACTAGAGAATCAATCATATCACTATAGGACTTCAATAAGGTAGATATAATATCCTCAGTATATAAGAGAAATTTATATTCAGTGTCAGACACCACCACACCTGTAATATCTTGAGACTGTCTAATTGAAAGAACCAACAGTTGAAGAACAAAACTGAAGATTAAGGGAGACAAGGGTGATTTTTGTCAGGTGCCACAATATAACTTAAAAGGTTATATTACAAATACATTCATAGTAACTGTAGCCACTGGGTGAAGATACCAAATAGTAAACCAGTGAAAACTCATATCTTTTTAGAATGCACTTCATAAACTCAATCTAAACTATATCAAAGGCCTTTTCATCATCCAGCAAGGAGTTAGAACAGCTGTTTCCAATTTAACTGTGGCAATATCCATAATATCAATCACCAGTTATTGTTAGATACTTGTCTATTTTTTTATAAATCCAGATTGAAATGGGTGAATTATAGAGGGTATTACTTTCTGTAGCTTCTTGACTAGTGTTGCAGTTAATATTTTAGTGTCCACATTAAGCAGAAATATTGGTCTACAGTTTGTACATCTTGTGGGGTCTTTCTCAGGTTTTAATATTAACGTACTAGTAGACACATAAAATGATAAAGGAAATACAGAACGTTTCAAGGATTGATTATAAACCTCCTACAATATAGCTGCCAATAAGTCTGTAAAAGTTTTATACCATTCAACTGAAAGTTCACCTGGGAGCATTCCCCAGTTTCAAAGGCAGCAATGTTTCTGCAGGCATTATTTCTTAAGCACTGACAATAGAATTCTGGCCATGCTTATTCTCCACCCTCACTCCCCAAAAAATCTGAGTATATTTAATGGAGAATGTCCCTGACTAATATATTTAGGATCACAGCCTAAAATTATTTGACACTATCTGCCAAAGTGACAAATAAGGAGAATAAAATCAAACAAAATAATCCTTCTATCCTCGAGATTTCTCAAAATTCATCCTTTTATTTGCCTTTTGACAAGTTAATATATTTGGTAGTTGAAAGTGAAATACTGTGGATACTGAGTATGTCATGACTCCCAAGCAGACATGTAAGAGAATGACTTACATTTTTCATTAATATAGATCATCTCAAGTGTTGGATAGACAGAAAGGCAGAACAGAAATGTAATCAATCAATTAATTAATTAATTTAAAGCTCAAGTAAGCATTTCCAAAATGAACTACAAGCTTCTTAAATACCATATTTTTCCATGTATAAGACGATACTTTTTTCTAAAATCGTTACACTAAAAATTGAAGGTCATCTTATACAAGGAAGTAAGCCGAGGAGAGAACCGCGCGGTTGCGAAACTGCCCATACTTTGTCTCTGCAAACAGGCTTCCTCCAATCACAAGCCTTATGTAACTGACGTCAGCTGATGCTGAACAAACCAATTGGAACACATCCCGTTGGAGGTGGAGAGCATGTAGGCAGTGTGCAGATGCGACAGGGACCGGTAATGTCAGAGCATTCTGAGCCCATAAAGATGTTGGAAAATAAAAAAATAAATAAGCAAATGTCTTACTCTGCAAAATTCAAACTGAATTTTGAACTTTCAAACTGAAAGTTATGCAAAAGAGCATGGAAATAGAGCTGCAGAGAGACAGTTTGGACCTCCTCGCACTGAGTGTATCATGTAAATGTTACCTAATTACTAAATAAAAATGTGTTCTGCTTTATCTTGAAAATATTGATTTCTTAATTTTGGGTTGGAAAAGTGGGGGTCGTCTTATACATGAGGGCGTCTTATTAACGGAAAAATACAGTATTTAATAATTCCAAATAAGGAATATCACTTAACAGTAATATTATGATCTACAGCATTTTAATGTAAATAATGAAACCCACCAGAAGAACATTAAGTTCAGTTGTATACTTTCAAACGTCCCCTTTGCTCAATGCATGTTAAAAATAAATTTTAAAAAGTTAGATATAATGTCCAAATATCTACAGTTTTTTCAGTTTTCTATACCCTCATTATTCACCAATGTTTTTCACCTCTAAAACTGACAAGCCTCTGTAATTGCAGCTCAGGCTTTTAAACAGTTGCAAAGAACAGTTTCCTCTCACCCTCAAACTTTCCCAAGGGAAGTAAATCGTTTTCTGCTGCAATTTACCAAACAACAGCTCTTAATCCTACCTGCTTTTTGTCACTTCCACACAAAATAGTCCTTGGTGACCTGGAAGAAGGTTTCAACTTCCTGTTGGCTATTAACCTCAACACCTCTTATTATTTTGGGAACAGCTAATCAGCCCAGCATATCCTGTAATTATAGAAGACAAGTGGAAACCTGAAAAATACATGGAAAAGGTTCTTCTAGTTGGTCTGTCCTATAGCATGTCTCTCAGCGTGTCAGCACACAACCCATCCCCCTCAACAGCTGTATTTGTTGTGGTGATTCTATCCTCAAGATCCTCCACTCTCCAGTCCTCACCAATTTATCTCCACATTTAGGAAATTCACAAGCTTACTATACCTCACTTTTAAATCTCCTGTTTTAAGAAGAGGAGTTTATTGGAGAAAAGTGGCTCTGTTAAAGAAACCTGTCCAGTTCCTAGAAATATCTTGAACAGGGACTTTAAAGCCGATGCTGAAGTAATGTCAATTGCCCAAGAAGGGTCCCATCAGTATCCTTTTAATGATAATACTAAGGTGTTTGCAGGATACTGTGTATTTCATGTACTTCTGGGTGAAGTAAAAAATATAACCCATAGGATTATTAAGCACTGGGCTGAGATCCTCTGATCTTAATACAGGGTTCCTCAACCTTCAGAAGTTTAAGACAGGTGGACTTCAACTCCCAGAATTCCCCAGCCTGCAAGGGTTGTAATAGAGTAACATAATGGAAGAAGGAAGGAATAGAATGTGTTGCTTTTTGTGGACTATGTGAGCAAATCTCTCCTCAGGATATAGAATTAGACATCTAAATATAGCGAAAATTTGGGGATGTAGTGGTGAATCTTAGAATCCAGCAGATCCTTGGCCTCCACCTCACATCCCATACTTACCACACTCTAATTTTAGGATTTTCTGATGTTGAGAAATCCAACCTTAGGAAGGCAGAAGGAGAAACCTATCATCAGATTACTTTTACACCAGGGAATAAGGGAATCTGGCATATGTTCAGTCAGGTCATTGTCTAAGGGACACAGGATTGTGTCGTAAAGAAGTGAGAAAACCACACCATTCACAAATTTAATTTCTGGAATATAAGAATTGCAAGCTCCAGCAAATTAAAGTTTGTATCAAGAAGAAAAGCAGAATGGGAGAACTGCTGCTGCTGTACCAGATGAATGAATCCTTTTGTTAAGATTTATGTCTGCAAGTTAATGGCAAAATAAAAATTTAAAAACAAAAGATTGAGATACATGCTCTTTCCAAATATAAGTGTTATTATTCCAAGGATGCATCTGACCAATAAAACCCACGCAGTGAAATCTTGAAGACAATACTAAAATAAATTGTTTTCTTTTTTCCCATAGGCAATTAATTTTTGCATTGGTAGCTAGTTCAGAATAAGTAGCTAGTTTTAGCTGGAGGAATATTTATTACCTCCCAAATAAAGGGAGGACTTCTCAAATGCTATGCATTTACATTCTTCAAGAAATGTTGCCTTTTGCTAAGTCTATGGTTTCTGTGTGTCTTCAGCAGCGCATTTAATTTCAGGGTAGTTTACATTTGTTACGTTTTAGAAAGTGAGAACTACAACATTTTATTCCAAGCCATTTGCGTTAATGAAGATGAGAGACAGGAATTGTTATTGGTGACAGTAATTATAGTCAGCATTCTCTATCTAACTGTAGCCCTTTGGCTAAAGTTTCGATTTACAACTCCATTGGAGACAGATATTCATATTAAGTTTGAGTGACACTTGACCTTGCAGTCCACTTTTTCTTACCAGTGGAGAAATACAGTTTTGAGAGATGTTAACACCCAAGCCAAACAATTGACTACATGCTCTGTGGTATTGCCTTGGGTGCATAAGATCAAGGTCTCTTTCAATCCTTGCATAACTGAAAAGCTCAGGTACTTGCAAATAAGAAAATCTGTGATATGTCCACTGTAGATTTAAGTTGCTTAGGCCAGCCCCAGGATTTGCCACTTTACCCCCCCACTCTCCTCACCATTGCAAATGTGGGGACTGGCTGTTTAACCAAGGCAAAGAACACAGAAGCAGAAAATCTATTGAAAAGCATTCTCTATAGCTTCTATGAGATCTAGTATGCTGTAGTAATTGCAGTTGACTAGAAATGAGGGAGACACAGTTAATGTTCACTCTTGGCTATGGAAGCTCTCTGAGTGGCCTTGGGAAAGACCAGTAACAACCTACTGCACAAGATTGCTGAGCTAAGGAAAAATGGATTATTATGGAAGAAAGATAGAATATAAATCTAACCAAAAGTGAGAATGCAACAGAAAGCAGCCAGAGAGATGAGGTAGTTAACATCATTGTTGCACAGAAATATTAGAAGGATGAAACTTGCTGAATTTTAATCCTCTTTTCCTCTTGTCTTCTCTTTCCATCTTGCCCTATGAGTAGCATTTTATTGTGGGTTGCTATGTGGTAATGGCAATGACTGATTGGCTGATTATGTGCCATAAGTCAGTGTCAACTCTTAGTGACCATATAGATAGATTTCCTCCATGACAATCTGACCCTAACCTGGTCTTTCAGGTCTTCCAATGGTGCACCCATTGCCATTGTAATTCAATCCACCCTCCTGACTACTAGTCATCCTCTTCATTTCTTTCCTTCCACCTTTCCCAGCATTAGAGCCTTTTCCAGAGAGCTGGGTCTTTGTGCAACGTGTCCAGAGTAGGATAATTTGAGCTAGTCATTTGTGCCTCCAGTGAGAACTCTGGGTTGAAATGGCAAGGAGCACCAGCAAAATCCAAGCAAACAGTTCTGACTGCATTTCATCATATAGTGCAACTGTTCGGCACTTAGAGGCAAGGGCCTTAAATCAGCCTTAGGCATCCTTAGCTGTACCAGTGTTAAAAGTAACATTCCATCTTATTCCAATACTTCCAAGAACATCCTGCAGGTATACAGTCTGTTGGGCTGATCATCCTTTACTTTGGAGGGTAAGCAGGTGAGCGCAATATTTTAAAACAGTCAAGAGAGGCAGGTGGGGACAGAAAATGTCATGCTATATAGTTTTCTGTTGGCTCAAGGATGGGTAGAGGGTGCTTCAACTCAACAGTGGGGAAGAGAACAAACCCCATAAGTAAGCTTCTGAGTAAACACCAATGACAAGGACATATTTACCATAACCTTGTAAGATGTTTTCCTACACTATGGGGCATAAAGAAAATGAAAGAATGAATAAATAAAGGTGTGCTGATACACAGTATTGATTGAGTCTAGAGTTGGATGAATAGAACTACCCAGTGGGTGGCGGTCCTGGCTTTCCCCACCCTCAGCTTTCCACACTATCTTCCATTTATTTCTGAGGTAAATAAACCACCTAGGATGTTGTATGACAGCACACGGCCAGGGAACTTCCATTCTGCTTCCAAAAAGACAGGCATCTCCGGATCTAATATCTCCAGATATTAAGCTGATAACTTTGACAGTGGCTCGTCTTAACGGGGTAAATACAGAAGTCTAAAATTGCACTGCCTGTTGGGCCGCAGATGGACATTTCATGTAAGCCTAAAAGATCTGTAGCAGTATCTTACTGAATGTGCTGGTGTACAATTACATCATGCTGTGTTCACCAATTTGCAATACACCCTGTCCCAACTAGAAGCCTCCCAGGTACATGGGACAACAGTTCCCATCATTTCCAGACAACTTGTGCTATGAAGTCATATCAAAATAATTAATCACTGTGCCGAGAAGACAGTTTTCTGGATGTGGCTGATACCATCTCTGCTCGTTGCAAGCCACTCAGAGAAACTGAAGGCATTTGCTATTAGAGTTTAATTAATCAAGCCTTCCAGCTGCTTACACTGGGGAAACAGCACCTGCTGTTTCCAATACCATTTTACAGACATGATATTATAAAAGGTGGAGGAAAGGGGAGAGGCTCTGGCTTCCTGTGCTACAGAAGTGGATGGCTGATAAGATCTGCTGATAGATCTCTAGGTGATTTGAAACAGATCAGCATGGCCTTATGACTCCAGCTGCTTCATTAATAATAAGGAAACAAGGCTTTCTGTCCATCCCAAGGCAGCAAAAAGGCAGGAAGCCAGTAACTGTTTTCTGTATGAAATAATAATATAATTTCAGTTCTGTTACTGAAAACAAATCTCATAACCTCTCTTTCCTGTTTTGGAACTGACTCTGATAGGTGGGTCGAAGGAAGGAAGGAAGGAAGGAAGGAAGGAAGGAAGGAAGGAAGGAAGGAAGGATCCTCCCAGCTTTAAAATCTGCCCATGAAAAGAATATTGGAAGGATAACTTCCAGCCTTTGCTGAATTTGCAACATGGCAATCAAGTAACTTCATCATGAGATTTCAAATCCAGCACATCTGGAAGGCTGCATATTGTTTTAGTTTCTAATGTTTGTTTCAAACATATCAGAAACTAAAGCAACGTGGGGCCCTCCAGATTTGCTGGATTTAAAATCCGGAAACCCCTACCCAGTCTGCTGAAGCACCCCAACAGTCAGCAGTATAAGGAAGGATCTCAGTCTAAATGTAAATTTGTGAGATCGCAAGTCCTTCAAAGTTATCAATGCTCCTTAGGGAATGTTGATCATTCAATTATTTGATTCTCCAGATAAAGCCTGGAATCTTTGTTGCCATCAGAGTAACAGCTTCTTGTTAAAAGAGTGAGCACTACAAATGAAGTCAGCTCTTTGGTCTCTAAGTGGGGGTGGAGCTTTCTGGAGAAAGAGCAGTCATGTCATGACTGTTATGTCATATGGCCTTAGGTGAGGTTCCAGCTGGAAAAGATTCTCCATCCCTGATGTACAGCCAGGTTATGTAGTCAGTATCCTTGATAAGATCTGAGCATTGATTGCAAAACCCAGATTTCCATGCCTTTGATTTGATAGTAATTTGTGTCTTTTTTTCCTTCCAATGCTATAGTTAGAGGCAAATTAGATTTGCTACTGAGTGGGAAGGAAAACCCACTTCTGCCTACCAACAGACATAGAGTAAAAATCTGGAACTGTGTTGCCCAAATAAGAATACAGACCAGTATGAATCACCACGCTTTAAACTGAGGGTGAGGTTACATTTCAGTGGCCAGAAGCCAGGGGGAGAAATGAGGGCTCTATTGGGTGGGGCAGTAATACAAAGTGGATAGGGCTGCATAAATGCATGGATGGGGATGGGATTTTGTTGGAATTCTTTAACTGTGTTAAGATTATTCTTCAGAATACAATCATATTAAGTTTAGGGACCTAAAATCTTTGTTCACTTTTTGAAAGCCTTAAAACACATCTTTGGGGGCAGAGTTTTAGTTGTTGATTACTCAGTTTCACTTTAACAGTTTGAATCTTGTTTTACAGTTTTATCTTATTATAAACTGCCAATAGATCTTAATAATCTGTAGAATATAAAGCCTCATGAAATAACATTTTAATCATCTTCATTATCAGAGTGGGTAACCTAAATATGCTATTACGTAAGTACAACTAATGTGTCTGGTTTCCAAAATTCCAATTACAGGATGACTCAGTCATGACATTGGACTTGGAGAAGAGAATTTCCTTCCCCTGTAGATGCCATCTTCCAGTTCACTCTAGATTCTAAAGCTGCAGTTTGTATTTCCTTGATTCAGATTTCATTAGTTCCAAGGGAAGCTTTATTTCCAGACAAAGTGCAACTGAGATGAGTTTTCATTACCATTCCCTCATTTCCTACTACAGCAATTCTAATCCTAATCACTGGATTCCACAACTGCCATTTAAATATTAAAAAATTCTCATCATAATTACAATCTCACAATTAATGTTAAGCTTACTTGGTCTGTAAGGCATATGAAGACAGCCTTCCCTGTCCTGCTGCTCTCTAAACATTTCAACTCCCTTAATCCCCAACTATCATAACTAATATGGTATATCTCTCCCCCATTTGACCCTTACAATTACCCCATAAAGGTAGGTTAAATTAGGAGACTGTTGCCTACGGCTGAATATCTTTGCTTGAGTTTCATAGCCAGGAAACAGAAGTAGTGCACAGGGCTGAAAGATCAAAGCCGGAAGACTTCAGGAACATCCCAAGTAAAAACAGAACTAAGACATAAATTAAGAATGCAAACTGTATTACAGTCTGAGTTTCCAGGTGCCAAGGAAACAAGATAATGTGAATGTCAAAAACAAGAATTATGACCATGGATTCCAACTGGGAATCCTTGAGTCCTTGAGATGCATTGATAAATAATGCTTGTTCTGCCCTTCCTCCCTTCCAGCTTGTCCAAATTGAAGGCATTTCAGGAAGTCCAATTCCTATTCCTCCTGCCTCTGGAGAGCCTTTCCTCACTTGTATCTAACAGTGGCACAAACATACCTCAACAACCTGTTTTTGTTGCTTTGTCCTATTGATGTTGTCTTCATCCAGTCCCCAGACCCTGCATGAGGCCGCCTTAAGACATCCTTGCCTGTACTGGCTTAAAATAGTATTTTCCCCTTTATCTCAACATAGGTTTTACTGTGGGTACAATCTGCTATACTTCTGTCAGTGGCACAGCTAGGTGATTCCTAGGGAGTGGGATCACCTGGGCACTTTGGGCCATTTTAGGCTGATGCAGGGATCTCTTCTCCCCTCTGGAACCTGGGCATTGTACAGTAGGCCCATTCTGCTTTGGGCAAAAGGAGGGTCCAGTTGACAGAAGGTACACTGGCAGGATCGTGTGTACATGTGGAAGAGTAGGCTGTTGAGGAACAATCACAGGTACCTGTGCTGCCTCCCTCCCCTCCTATTTGAGCCTTCTCCCCAGCATCAACATGGTGGAGTTGCTTACAAAAGCTGCAACCTGGAAACAAGTGTGGGAAGAGTCAGGGGGAGAATAGAAGAGACGTGTGTGTTTGCAAGCTCTGCAGTAGCAACAGGTAGAAAGCAGCCAAAATCTTCACAGAGATTAAAGGGTCCAGAGGAAAAAGAAGAGGCACAGCAAAGCCAAGCACATTGGGAAGGTGCAAGTGCTGCCCATTAATAAAGAAGGGAAAAAAATAGAAGAAATCCCAAAGAGAGAAAATATTTAAAGACAGACCAGAGTCTGTAAAACACTGCTCTATACTAGTAATAGTAATAACATACTAGTAATAATAGTAGTATAAAAGAAACAGTAATGGTATAGTACAGTATAGAAGTAATAGTATATAACTAATAGTAGTAGAATATAGTCTAGAGAAAATGTAATTGTGTAGTATCAATAGTAATAATGTGTAGGATAAGATAATAGCCGTAGAAAGCACTCATACATTTATGTTTGCATGTTTCACTTTTCTATTGTGGTTATTTTTTTCAAAATAAAACATCTCCCCAACCTTTATAGGGAGATATAAACATCCAAGTGTCTAGGTTCCTGTGCATTTGGTGGATCTTTTGAGCCTGAGTCAATCAATAGTTGATTGACTCAGTTTATAGTTTAACAGTACAGGACTAGACTTACTACAGTTTGGCAAAGCATATGGATCACTTTTGGGAAATGTCATACTGTCACATTATCCTAACCATATCTCTAGTTACCAATCACTTCTACTGACAGGAGCCAAAGGAAAAAAGCAAAATTATGAGCAAAACAAATATCACTCATGTTTTTATCTCACTGTGGCTCATATTTGGCCATACATACAGTGGGTCACTGCAGCTTTAAAATGATCTTATGTATGGAGGAAATGTTGGGAGAGATGTTAAAGTCTTGGATTCTAACTCTGATTTTGCATTTGGATATATCTGGGAAGGTGCTTTGGCTAACTTCGTCAAGCATTTCCAATCCCACAAGGTGAAGTCTTATGAAATAGCACTTACCTTTCCTCTAGGAAACGTGTGGCCTGAACAACAAAAGGAAACATGATTCACATGATTATTATTTTTTACCAAAATATACGTGACGCTTCTAGCTCTATGCAATTAACTCTGAGTGATGGATTTTTAATTACCTGGTACAAAGCTCGCTAAGAGAGATTGCTTTAGTCTTTCATCTCATGAATTTTATTAACAAAAGCTGCATGCTTTTAGAAAAAGGCCAGCCTGTCTTGTGTGTTTCTGTATATGTAAGAGTAGGTAACCAGCCTAATATCCATGCTTAGTCTGGGTGCCATAAAACTGTTTATAACTTATATAATATTAGTGGGAGACACTTGTACCTGTGGGTGTGTCGTTGGATTCCACCCCTTCTGGCTAGCCAAAAACTTCAGAAGACAAATGTCTGGGATGTTCAAAAAGTGCTTTTCTGAATGTATTTAGTAAGCCTGATACATTTATTTGAGCCACAGTTTAATAATTCATATAAACATTGTGCAAGCAATTATTTCAGATCAGGTGTATCAGGAAAGGATATCGCACTGCTTAGGATGTAAAAAATAAGTAACTTCTGGTATCTTAATTCTAGGAGAAATATTTACCACCCATTTTAACCTAGATCCTAAATAGTAGGAGTGTGCACTGGAACTGGCAGTTTAAATTCCAAGGTGGAACAAGGTATTTCAGAACAGACTTTCACTTACTTGGCATACACTAGATGGATTGAAGCAAACATTCTGGTCTTGATTTGTTCTCCAAAGGTTCAGCATACCATAGATGATTAGCAATCACAATCAGCACCATCACAACAACCTTTTATCATTAAACAAAATGATAAAATCTCCTTCATGATTTTGCCACCTAACCAAAAAAGGTCATGATTAGTTGGACAATTCATCCCATTACGTAACCTCATTGTCTTCCAAATTAACTAAGAAAGTTGTGGGCACTTTTTTTTAAAAAAATCATATTTGAAAGGAGCGTGGCTAACAAATCCTTATTTCTATGACAATTGGAACATAAGGATCTAGCTCGCCTGCATGTTTCATAGCATTCTGCAGAAGAAGAGGAAAGAAGGGGACAAACCACAGTGAAGTTACAGCTTTGTTTCCCTAATACTAAACTATGAGGTAACACAATTGTTCTTCTTCTCACAGTCCAGATTCAGGGACTAATTCAGTCTGGGCTGCCCCCAGACTAGCCAGGAGCATGTGTCAACACATTTCTTGATGTCCAGCTCCAGCTCCTCTAATAAATAATAAAGTGGCCACGTGACTGACAAAACCAGAACGAATTTGTGTTGTGCAATTTAGCTCTTTTACAGCACAATCTTCTGAATGTTTTCATGTATGAGTCCAGCTGGACTCAGCAGATCTCTTTCTCAGAGAACTATGTATAGGAATACAGTATTGATCAGGTTTTCTTCATGGCAATGTATTTCTGAGTTCCTTTCTCATTTGTCTTTCTCCATAATCTTAGTCTCTGAAAGTATGCCTGCAAAAACACAAGAAAGAAAATCTTATAGCAACGTCTGTTTTACTGCCAGAGTTAAAACTAGGAGCAGCGGACCTATACTACAATAAAGACTGAGAGTTTATTCTATTTGCTGCCATCCAGAGGTCATCCAGGGTTTTGCAGCCCAGATCTGGTAGTCCTAGTTAAATTGAAGAAGCCCAAGAGAACCTGGGGCCAAAATATGGAGAATGGCATATGGGAGGTATGGAAGAAAGCCAACAGGCAGGAGATGCTGGGACAGGTACAGGCAGGTAACTGCAGAAGGAGACAAGGAAGCTAAGCATGCAAAGCTAAGAACCAGCTCTTGTGCTGGAAAAAGCTGAGCTTTCACTCCAAGACATTCATGGCCAGGCCAGACCGGTGGGGAATAACAGTTGCTGGAGGCAAGATCAGGCAGAGATAATGGCTGTCTTTTCACCAGCTATTTCCTGTACTACTGGGTGGTTCACAGCAAAGATAAAGGTGTGCACCTCCAATTCTCGGGCAAAACCCAGGGGTTCCTAAAACCCACTTTTACAAACCCAATTTGCATTTGCACATATCCAGAAAGTGACACTAAGTAGCTCCACATCAGAGACATTCAGCCATTGCAGTACATTAGTATGAAGCTGCTTGGTGTGGCAAATTTGCTGGGTCTGGCTCTGGCAACAGCTAGCAAGATTTCCTAGGAGTCTGATGAATACCACTCTCAATTATCAAAAAGGCAAACTAAATGTTTAAGAATCTTTCTCTTATGAAGCAATATTACTTTCTTGCAAAAAGAAAAAAAACCTTGATGCAAGAGAGATAATTAGTTTCTAAGTCCTTAATTGTGTATTCTCCTAAACTAAACTACAAATCAAATCCAAGTATTTGAACTATAGAATTTCATATGGTTCATTCTTAAATATAGCATCCTGGATATTTTTCATTTGTCCATTTCTTTTATCTCATTCCAACCCTGACTCTAGCCTTTGGGGTATTTAAAGACTGCTTCCCAAGCACCTTGTTGCTGAAGTTCACTGATCCACCATCTGCACCCCCAAATCTTGGTAGTAAATTAAGAGGGAGCTTCAGCAATCCGCCCTAAACTCTGTAGCAATTGGTCAGGTTTCCCCAATGCAAAGCTCAATCTGTGTGTGTGTGTGTGCGTGCGCACGTGCTAAACATAGGCAAGGCTGGAGATGCAGAGGCCCAGCCTCCAGACAACTGCCCTAAAGTGAGCTTGTGTGTTATCTTCTGAATGTGTGGGATGTCAGCTTTCATAATGCTTCAGCCCAACACATCTGGAAACAGCAGGTTGAGGAAGGCCTGCTGACAGTTGTGCCTTCTGACAACATAAGTTTAGAAACAAAGGTTGATAGAAAATACTTGCATAAAATGAGGTTTTCAAAGCACATCCACAAGAAGCCAGTCAAACCAGATCAGGTGGTTCCCAAGTGTCATATTTTTAAAAAAAAGGGGGGGGGTAACATCTCAAAATATGCAGCTTTTTAGCATTTCCCAGCAGGAGTAAGTGCTGTTGCATTTACCTAAATGTCTCCACGATAAGCTACACACAAGTCTGTCCTGGATCTGAATTACTATACCTGACTTGACAAGGAACATTAATTTAGGATACAGGGATAGGTAGCTGTCAAGTGTTCCCAAAATGGCTTGTGTAGTTGTGGAGAGAAATGGGAGCCTGCTCACTTTCTACTGTGTGTCTGTTATATTCAGAGATGTCTGCAGGGTAGGGCCAAAAAAGTCAAGATGTGATCAATTTGAATCTGATAAATTTTGAATGTGCAATTTGATCACATGATCACAGCTACCATTGTGACTTTTTTGACCCCTTGAATTTACCACTGCTCACACTGTAAATTTCTGTCCCACAGAGAGAGAAGAAGCCTGGTGGGCCACCAATATGGCCTTTGTTCCTCCCAGAAGAAGATAAAGCAGAGCTAATCCAACTCTCAACCTGGGCTGTAGAATAAAAGGCCACAAAATCCATGGGTGTGGCCTTCAAAGTCCTTCCAAAAATCAAAACCTAATTGTAATTTTGAACATGACAGAAGGGGAAAGCATTTAAATATGCAGGAGAGGGAACCTATCATTAATTTTTTTATTTAAATTAAATCTATTTTTGACTTTTTCTATCTTGGTAAACCTACATACTTTTTGGAGTGTAGCCCCAGTTTGAGATTCAAAGGCCATTGAGATTACATTCATCCTCTCTGAAAGGAGCTATTAAAGAGGGGAAAATGCTGTTTTTCTGTTTTGTTTCCAAGAAGGATACATTTTAATAACCTATTTTGAAAGTTAAGAATTCTTTCATGGGAATACAGTAAATCAGAGCTTGAAATCTAACAACATGTCAGTTTGGTCAAAATAATTATGATCCTAATCTAGCCTTATTATGGTTGGTCGCACAGTCAGCCAGTTGTTTAGACTGGATTTGGCATTTTTATCCACCTATTGAGTCCTTTGAAAGGATCTGGGATAGGCAGATGTTGTTGTTTGATGGTGTTAAAGGTATCGTCGCAGGATGGAAGCTGTTCCAGGTAAAGCTGATTTTTGCAATTGATGGTGATTTTGTCAATGCCGATGGTCTTCAAGTGGTGCATTAGATGTTTTGGGATTGCACCCAAGGTGCCTATTACTATTGGTACTATCTTTGCTTTCTTTTGCCACAGTTGTTCTACTTCTATTTGCAGGTTTTTATATTTTGTGATTTTCTCCTGTCCTTTCTCTTCGATTCTGCTGTCTCCAGGTATTGCAATGTCCACTATCCAGACTTTTTTGTCTTTCTTATCAACAGTTGTTAAGTCTGGGGTGTTGTGTGGCAGGTGCTTGTCTGTTTGAACTCTTAAAGTCCCAGAGCACTTTAGCTTCTTCATTTTCTATTGCTCTGTCTGTTTTGTGGTCCCACCAGTTCTTGCTTGCAGGCAAATGATATTTCTCGCAGATATTCCTATGCACCACTGTTGCTACTTTATCACACCGTTGTTTGTAGTCAGTCTGTGAGATCTTCTTGCAGCACTAACTAGGTGGTCCACGGTTTCTTCAGCTTCTTTGCAGAGGGGGCACTTGCTGTCTGTTGCTGTCTTCTCAGTTCTGGTTTTGCATGAATAAGGCTGGGTCTTGTGCAGTCAGAATTAGCCCCTCTGTCTCTTTCTTCAACTTTCCTGCTCTTAGCCATTGCCAGGTCTTGTTGATATCTGCTTTGCCTGCTAGTTTTGTATGTCTGTGTGTGTGTACTGTTGTTGTTGTTATGCTTTCTCCATAATGTTGACACTTCAATTTGAAAAATTAAATGTTTTCAGTGGCTACCAAATGATGGTGCAGCTACATTTCCTTTAATTTAATTAATATGGAGCAATATAGGAGTACACCCAATTATTTACTTTTAACCCAATCTGAGAGAACCAGTTTGGTGTAGTGGTTAAGGCATCAGTCTAGTAACTGAGAGACCATGAGTCTTAGTCCCACCTTAGGCAACAAAGCCAGCTGGGTGACCTTGGGCCAGTCGCTCTCTCTCAGCCCTAGGAAGCAGACAATGGCAAACCACTTCCAAAAAGCCTTGCCAAGAAAACTGCAGGGACTTCTCCAGGCAGTCACCAGGAGTCAGCACTGACTCGAAGGCACCAAAATATATAAATAAAAAAGAATTGGAGGCCTTCTTCCTTCTCTGTTCATAAATCCAATTTTAGACAGGGCTATAAAGACCTCTGGTATGAACTGCAACTTGGACTTGTCGGGAGGGTAAAACCGAAGGCATAGAAGTGGAAATTTTCATCAGGAGCTTGGAGTGAGATCGCATGAAAGATCATGGTGTGGCCACTGGGAAGAAAATTAAAAATTAGGAGGAATGAGAGCTGTGGTGGACTCTGGGAGCACATTATATAACAGGAGGATATAAGTTAGCGAAAATATAATTCGCCAATTAAATCTGATTTTTTTTTTAAAGAAGCAAAGCATTTACATTTTAAGGTAGACGTTTCTTTCTCTCTCTGAATTATTTGTTCAGTTATTCTGGTAAGCAGCTGTATGTCCCAGTCTAGTAAACAAGGCCTAGGCAGGAGAGAAGATCTCCTGCAGACAAAATGAATTCGATCCTCTGCAGATTGAGTTGTTGTTCTATACGCTGAGATGGAGATCGGGAATTTGTCTAAATAGCCAAATAACAAAAAGGCCTAGACAGTTGAAGAGATTACAGAAACAGATGAAGGTGCCCTTCTGCTCAGTTTATTAGGCAAAACCTGTAAATGCTTGCCAAAATATTATCCAGCACTTGTACAAGATACTTGTCAAATCAGACAGAACAAATTCCTTTCAAAGAAACTGATTTTTAAAAAGTGTACTGATGACTTCTTAAACTGACACCCCTCATGCAACCTGTATTTTTCAAAAATCAAAATAAATAACAATTGATGTTCTACTTTGGGGGGGGGAGTATCTGTTTACCATATTTGAATTGAACAAAAAGTTGAAAATTGGAAATTATTGTATTTCATTAATTCACAGTGTAGTTTTTGAGAACTATATTGAAACATTGTGACAAAAAAATTAAGTCCTATTTGTGTTTTGATCCCCACAGAAAAAAATAATGAAATTTAATTGCAGCTCTTTCTGCAATCATGGGCTACAGAAGGTTGCAGGTAGACAAGAAGAGGCAGCCATTTACTGAAGAGATAGCCCTCAAGTCTCTTTTTCTCCTGAAACACTGAGAAAATCTGACAGGAGATGGGATATTTCCCTTTGCTTGGATTATGTGCCATAGCCATTGAGGGAGAGCAGAGACAGGAAACATCGAAGTGTGAAGAAGTCCCATTGCTGGTGGGGCAACTGCCCATTCCTAAATGAGTTTGCTTCTTGTTTTAAAAGCCTGCACAAAAAGAGTGCACACTTTCATGCACATATTTGTCTGCACCTTTATCTAATAGAGTGCATGATTATATAAGCTTGTGCATACATTGTTGAGTAATGAGCTATACCAGAAAAATCCAGTTCTAGGCACATAATTGTACCTGTAATTGGAATCAATTCAGAAAGTGTGTGGGAAAGTCTGCATCACAATGCAAACTATATAAATTTCTCCTTCATCCTTACTTGTGGTATTCCATTATGACTTAATAAATGTTGGCCTGGTTTAGCACATGGATATACATGACTCTGGGGCTCAGGCACTCTCCCCTGCCTTCTTGTACAGCAGGCAAAGGGAGGAGATTGAAGACCATTTGCTATCATTTTCAATTCATCATAGTTTATCAGTAAGTTTAAACTTGCATGATAAGTACGACTCAGAAAAACTAACTGAAACCAAGATTTCATGTTCGTGTTTCAGTGAATCATATTTAAGACTGCAGTACACATAATCTGTGTGGCTTTAGACACAAAATGGGGGCATTCACTGTGGAATCAAAAAAATCAAGATGGTGGCCGCAGCCATACAATTGAAGCCCCGCCCCTTTTATGTGTCACATATAAAAAGAGGTGTGGTTTTTATCACAAGTTCAGGGCCACCAGTTTGACTTTTCTGATACCTCCCCACTGATGCCCTGACCCAAAGACAAATGTGGGTAGCTAAAAAAGAAACAGTGCCAGAGAAGAACAGGAAGAGCAGTAGACAAGGCCAAGTCACTTCTGTGTGAAGCTAATCCATAGTTTAATGTTATAATCATTTGTTATAATCAAATGAGGTCATTGAAAAGGGCGGAAAAAATTGCCTATTGTAATACTTTAAGGAACTGGCATTTGCAACTTTTGTTGTATTTGGTGCGTCTTCCCAGTCTTGATCTTCTCTCCAAATACACAAGTCTACAATTCTCATAATTCCATTATGGCAGGTTTATTTGTTTTTTGTGTTTTTTAAACATTATGGTTTCTGTTCTGTTGTTCCCTGCCCAGAACCTGTTAGGATTGAAGCAGATTATAAATAGTGTAAAATCCTTCCTTCCTTCCTTCCTTCCTTCCTTCCTTCCTTCCTTCCTTCCTTCCTTCCTTCCTCCCTCCCTCCCTCCCTCCCTCCCTCCCTCCCTCCCTCCCTCCCTCCCTCCTTCCTTCCTTCCTTCCTTCCTTCCTTCCTTCCTTCCTTCCTTCCTTCCTTCCTTCCTTCCTTCCTTCCTTCCTTCCTTCCAGAAGCCACTTGGGATAAGATTTGTAAAACAGCACATCTGGAGACCATCAGATTGGGAAAGCTTATATTAACCAATGCATCCTTAAAGCGGTCTAACCTAACAAGATGCTTCCAGTCACATAGGCTAGGAGTTCTGGAGTTCAATCTCACATATCTGGACAGTGCAGATTGGGGAAGTAAGGAGTTCCAAGTGGACCAGGACCGTGCAACCGTTCTTAAGCTGAGGTTCACACTCAACCTTTGGATACTGCACCAAGAATCACACTTGTAAAAGTAGATGGGATTGTAAAAATTTGAGAGGGATCAGAATACAAATTAAAGTTGATATCATTACAAATTTAATTGTAAATTTATTTAAATGTAATTAATTACATCGGATGATTCCCTGTGTACATGGTTATTTTCTTCTTCAGTTACTTTGATGATTACAATTAATGACAAGTTTTGTAAGAGTTCTGTGAATTGCCTCTAAGCTTTCCAGAGGGAAGGGGACCCCTAAGACCTCAGACTGTGGACTTCTCAAACCATGTGAACAGCATATTGCATAGTGTGGCCCTGAAGCTGAAGTTTCTTCTTAATTGGCAACCCTAGTGGAGTGCATCAGAAGAACCCGAATTCTGGTGAGATGGGATGGATGTTGGCTTTAAAATCTCTTTATCTCATTCTATGAGTCTGAGAGATTTCCTCCCCAGAATGTTTTGTATACTCAAAGGTGTACTTGGTGCAAAAGGAATCCTTCCCCTTATTATAAATAACAGCTTCAGGGAAGATTTGTGTCAAGGCTGCAATGAAGGAAAAAGGGAGTTTTCAAACCTTGGCATGGTCTCAGTTCTGATCACTCACACCCCCAAAGCTGTTACTTAAATAGAAAAATTAAGCTCCCGATGCAAAACTATGCACATCATGTGCCATTTGGCCAACAGCAGTCACTTGTAGCTTGTATATTTGAGTCAGAGTTTTGCCCCACCAGAACTAAGATGTAAGAATTAACAGAATTGTAATGAAGAGCAGAACTTATATTATTTACAACATTCTCTACTACTTCTAATGAAACTTTAGAAAAGTTTTCATCTTTTTTTTTCCTTCTGAGTTTCAGAAAATGGGCAGAAAATACTGACCTGTTTTTGAGAAACATCCAAAATAATTGCCACACACGATCTGCACTATTTTCTGAGATGAGTTTTGTTGAAACTGGCAATTTAATTAGCAAAAATGCTAACATATAATTTTGAGAAACTTTATCTCAGAGTTAATAAGAAAAATATTTTAATTGCAGTATTTAGCAAGTTTTGACCGTATGCTAATGTTATCTTGTGAAGAATTTGAATTGTTTTTTTTCCAGATTTGCAGACAAGGAGACAGTGTATGGTGTACACAATACAATGTTAGAAAATCCATGACTTAGAACCAAGGGTCTCAACCAACAGTACACATATCACAAACAGGACTTAGAAGTAGTATGGGTGGAAAGTGACGTAAGTCACTGAACTTTTAACTAAACTTTTAAAATTTTATTTGAATGATAAATGTAACAACACAATGCCTCTAAGTGTATAGATGTCCTTCTTGGGGGAAAATGGCCTTTTTGTTTTGATCATGATGGGATCTAGTTTCTTTGATAGAGTGATTGTGGAATTTAAGATACCAAAGTTTGAGAGCCACTGTCTATTTCTGAATCTCTGCATTCATCTAAAAAGATTAAAGAAAAGGAAAAAAAACGGAACACAAAGAAAATAAGTTCTATCCAGTTTTCACTTTTATTTAAGTCTACTGATAACTTAATTTCAAGATCTGGCAGTGCTAGAAAAAATGGAAGGGAGTAAACCATACTTCGGAAGTACTGACAAATAGCACATGCCAGAAGATTGAGTTCATAATAAAATTTCCTATGAAAATTAGGAAACTGCCTGGTTTAAGTTTCTGCATTCATAGTCCCACTGCCAATGATTGGGGGGAAATCTCTGTTTCTTTTAGCACAAAAGAACAACCTAGAGCACATCTACACATCCCTCTAATATCAGCTCAAAGATACCTTTCCAAGCATTCTTGAAGGACACATCCTCATGACACATCCTTCTTCTCATCTCCACCACATACTTCAGGTTATCTAGCTTTGTATTTATCTGATGCAGTCTTAAAGGGGTGTTTTTCATCTTCTCCATGTGTTCCTATATACACAATGTATGGTATTTTGGCAGTGACAGGATTTTCCCAACTCCAGTTGGCCACTTTAAGCCTTTCCCCTCCTGTTTCTGGTGACTTCCTTTTATGGACCTTTTGATCAGGAGTAGGTATCTGCCCCGGTAGTGCTTCTCTGGTGCTTTGCGAAGTGTCAGTCAGGCATTAGGTGAGCTCCTTTTCTACATGGATCTAGCAGACTCTTGTGAGAGAGAAAGAAAATCTGTAGATCCTCTGTGAAGTAGAGAGAAGCTACCTGGTAAAGTTGGAGAGGCAGAAGTTTTCTGCCCAACGGTATTATCTATCTCGTTCAGTCTGGTTCATTTCATCCAGTTATTAAATTTTTCAGCTCTCGCCAGATTCTCCCACACCGTTTGCAGATAACCTGAGCACTCCATCTCCTGAGCTCTTTCTACATCTTGTAGGAGGACTATTTCTCCCTATGCAGCTTGGGGGAATCATGTTCCCAAAAATCTTTCAGTCCCCTTATAGTTACCTGTGGGAAAGGGAGAATGGAGTAAGTGCTGTAGCCAGTCTATTCTGCCTGGGGGAAAGCAGAAGAGAGAGAACAGAAGTAGATTGACATTTTTGCATTTCAGAATAGAGGTGACCACTCCCACAGTTAGAACTAGTTGTTGCCTAATTTTAACACCCTCTGTTCCACCCATCCATGGATCACCTACAGGGAATGAAGGCTTTTTGGCAAAGCAAGAGAGGTAGAAAGGCCCTACCCACCCTGTGGATCAGGTTGTGATAGATGGTTAAACCTTTGGATTTAACCGTCTGTCAAAACTTGCCTTCTCCCCATCCCTACCCCCATCCCCATCCCAACCCAACATTAAGGAGAACAAGTCATGAACGTTTTTCCTTCCAGCAAGAAACCCACCAATCACCAGCCTTGTTCCAAAGTGTCAGGACAGCACCACTTGTCAGTCAGGATGCCAAGGCATGGTAGAGTCTAGCCATTGGAACAAAGGGCTCTTCCTTATAGCCACACTAATGTGCATTCTTCTCATCCTTTAAACAGCAGAAAATTAGGTCAACATAAGTTGCACTGTTCCCATGGCCAGGCTTTACAGTGCTTTGGTGACAAGGTCAAGGACTAGTGCTGTCCTTCAGATTTAATATGGGAATGTTTTAGGTCAGTAACTGGTGATATCCCCAGCTTCCTTTCCCCTTCCACTTAGCATCACTTGCCAATTGCTGTCCATAATATGTGGTGGGCAGCTTTGGAGAACTCTGGCTGATCCCTCCTGCTTCATTCCATGCCCTTCCTATGCTCCACCAGCCAGTCAGCTGGACATTTCTCCCCCCCACCCCCACTTCCACTGGACTGTTAAATATCTAGGGCAGGCCTGCACAACTCGTCAAGGGGAGAAGGTTATATCGATACATTCAAAATCTTCATGGGCCACAAAGAAATACCTGGAAGTGTTGATCAGCTGTTCCGTGGCTAGCAAAGTAGCAGACGCACTGGAGCTGGCAGACGCTGTGAGGCTTGGAGGTACTCAGCAGCATGTCTTTTGGGGCAGCGATTGCGGCTGTAAATTTTCAACTTTTTAAAAAATGTTGATGAGCCACACAAGGCTGCTTGGCAGGCCGCATGTTGTGCAGGCCCAGTCTGGGGTATTGATAGTCCTATAAAAAGAAAAAGCAAGACTTCTCCGTGGAAATGGAGCTTCAATATGGATTGATAGAAATGCCTCCTGCTTTGTACCATGCCCTTCCTACACTGCACTGGTTAGTCAGATCTTTTTCTCAGAGGAATATCAATCTCATGGAGGTTGACAGCCTTATGGATAAAGAAAAAATAAAGTTTGGCAGGACAGTGTGGTGTAAGAGGGACACAAAAAGGAGCCGTGTGAGTGTGGCTTCAACCTGAGAACTGATAGGTGTGTTTTTCTCCCTCCCCCATGGTTTTATTTTTTCTTTACATAGAACTATTGGTTTATTAGGAGCCTATTTGCTGTAGTGGGTAAGGCACCAGGCTAGAAACTGGGAGACTGTGAGTTCTAGTTCTGCCTTAGGCACAAAACCAGCTGGGTGACCTTGGGCTAGTCACTCTCTCTCAGCCTGAGAAGGAAAAAGGCAATGGCAAACCGCTCCTGAAACCTTGCCAAGAAAATCGCAGGGACTAGTCCAGGCAATTGCCAGGAGTAAAGACTGACTCAAAAGCATTAAAAAAAAAAAAAAAATTCTTAAATCGGTTTTCTTGCTTTGTGATGTTCTCCCTCTGATGTCAGCAGGAGAAATGAGAAACTGAATGCCCACAGTCCAGATAAAGCCTGCACCCCCTGTTCTCATCCCTGTTTCAACTGAACTCCAGTACATCCAGTACATTTTGCAGCGCACAGTTTTTGTTTTTGTTTTTAAGAGGAGCACCAGAGATTGATAGATGCATACTTGGAACACTGGCAGTCCAACAAAATTTCTTGAAATGTTGAAAAATGTAAATAACGATACCAACAAAGGCAAACCAAAAAACCCCAACCCACATGGAGCTGGCAGACAGTCAGATTCCTTTCTCATTTGACCCAGCCCCACTTCACCCAGGACGTTCTGCATCCAATAATCCTAGCCGGCAATATTGGGGTGCGGGGGAGGGGGCGCGGGCAAGGCATAGTTATATCAATCATTTGAAAAGTGCTTATCCCTCAGGAGATAAATATTCCCCTGCCAAACAAAGCCAGGGACCTAGTCTTTCCCACACCCCAAACCAAACAGCCATAGAAGGCAGTACCCAGTGATCAGATGGAGAGGGGACATGCCCACAGCAGAGTTGAAGTGGACAGCAGGAGTTGGCCGGATCCCTGTGTTTGATCTCATCATTGGCAACCTCATCATCAAGGCATTGCAGATTGCTCATATGGTAAGACTGGCATCGGGAGAAGAAAGAAAATGCTATTTTTAACAGTGGAATGCCTAAAGACCATTTCAGGCTGCCTTGATGGTAGGCTGGGGAGGAGATAAAAATGACATCATGTAGACGTGGCCCTTAAAAATTTAGCAAGGTATCTTCATGCCACAGCAAGCACGGTATGAGGATAAGACCATAGCAAATTACACTGGCTGCCGTACTATTGTGCCTTTTCATAGACTAGAGAAAAGTATGCTAAACTGGATGGATGTGCCCATAGAAACATATGGGTTGGCAGATAAATAAAAATTCGGAACAAGGAAGATTGTCCAGTAACTTTCATGGACTAATTTTCAAGACTGTATTGACCCAATGAAAACCTGCTAGGACTTTCAACCTGTAAGATGAAGGAGACTAGAGATTTTGAAATCACAAATAACTTTTACTCACACTGTCTTAAAATTGACTTTCTGTGTGGTTACTGGAAGTCTTATATTTCTAACAACATCCTTATGATGGATGTTACTAGCAAATTCATTTGATAGAAGGGAAACTCAGGCTAAAAAATAGCATTTCTCCCACTGGAGGTTCACAAATGGACATTCTTCTCTGACCACTGCTGAATCAATCATTGTAGGCAGACTTTCTCATAGTCATCTTGGCCCACTTCAGATGCAAGGCTTTTCAGTGGGGCCAGTTCTTCTGTTCAGCTACGGGCAATTCAGTGGTGAGCCTCACAGAATGATCACATGGTTATGGACATGGAAGGGCACACCAGCCTTTTAGCACTGGCTGAGGCAAATTGGAATTCACGTTTCTCTCATCCTGAACTTACCCACATAATCTAAATACACAAACCAACAAAATAATGTCCCATGGCTGCCTCTTAAATAGAATAAGTATTATAAAAAAGAACAGGTTAACTGGTGAACCCCATTTAGAAAAAGAGGGAGGATTACAAATGAGGAAATACCTAGATTTCCCATTATATACTTATTTCATACTTCTGCTTGAGAAATAGTATCCTCATCTGAGCACCCAATAAATTGGGCATCCAAGTGGGAGTTACATCTTTCAGAATGAGAACTTTTCTTTTAATTAAGATGGATATGTTTGCTGAGAAATGCCGTATATTGCTTATGGAGGCATATTTTCCAAAGGTGGTCCACCTGTGCAACAGATGTCACGCAGGGTGGCACACGCATGCAGAAAAAACTTAGTTTGGTGTAGTAGTTCAGGTTCTGGACTAGAAACCAGAAGACCACGAGTTCTAGTCCTCCCTTAGCCACAGAAATGGCTCAGCACGTTGGACCAGTTATTCTCCCTCAGCCTAAGCCACCTCACAGGGTTGTTGTTTTGGGCAGAGTAGGAGGTAGGAGCATTATGAGTTGTAGAAAAACAAGATACCTATAATAATGATAATGGAGAGACTGTGACACTCTCAGAAAGCAAGGGATTGTGTAAGGACTACACTCCTAGAGCCCAGTCCTGTATATTACTCTCCTTCTGAACTAAATAGGCAAAAGGGCCAGCCATGCCTACATCAGTTCAAGTTGTCATGAGCTTCCCCATGTGGGAGGAAAGCTGAGATTTTGTTTTGTTTAGTACCACAAAGAATGAGCTGAATTGGTTTGGAACCATGGGATGCAGGAAATTTTATTTTTCTGGTTTGTTTTTGTTTTAATGAAGCTACCAGATCCAGGCTGCAAAACTCTGGATAGGTGCAAGTGTGTGTGTGTAGGGAAAAGGCTAGCGTATACCGTAATGCACAGTCCAGTGGCACAATTTCATATTTTGGATGTTGTGTGTGATATACTTGCCAAAACAAGCTGGCTACCAATGAACTATTCATAGGGGCAAAGTTGAGACCACCAGTTTTGTGCTGAAAAAATTCAGACAAACACTCAGTGAGAGCAACCAGGTAGAGTTTTCTCGATCTCTTTCTTAGCGGTTACCCTCATTTTTGCAGCCCTGATCTGGTAGAGTGTGTGTGTGTGTCTGTGTGTTCTGTTTGAGTGTGTGCTTGTATCCTTCTTCTGTCCCATGGTTCCAAGCCAGTTCAGCTTCTTCTTCATGGTAGTTGAACAAAAAATCATTCCATCCACCACCCACCCACGCGCACATAGGCGAGCTACACGACAACTGTCACGTTCATCTTGACTCTGAGGGGAAAATGATGACAGACTAATGATAAAAGGCCAGTTTCCAATTTTCTCAGCCTCTCTCTTAGGAGACAGATTCTGTATAGTATTGCAATTCCTCCTGCCAACACCACTAATTAATCCAGCCAAGGTTGGAAGCAGACAGAGAGTGAGTCAAACTGGTTATTTTTCCACAGGATCCTTCCCCCCGCACCCACCCAGCCACCTCAAGAAGTATGCAGAAAATGTTCTGTTTTGCATATCCTAACATGCCACATGAAGGGGCAACGTGGGTTGCTACGCCTGTTGCCGCCAAAGAACATCTCCCAGGCATTGCCTCCATGAAATGGCAAATCAAACAGTGTTTAGTTTATAACCTGTCCAAAAAGAGAAATAAAATAAGGAAAGGAAGCAACCAACCCTGAAAGACAATAGGTGCCTGGGTTATTTGAAGCTGGTTCTTTTTCTTTTAAGTTGTTTTTTTTTTAATGAATTACAAAAAAATCTTGGCTCATCTTTCAAAGGCTGTTTTATTGCTCTGTCTGCTTTTATTGAAGCACATAGAAGATAATGCTTACTGTGTTTTTCACATATATTCACCTTAAGTTTTCTTCTTTCTGACATGGCATTTATCACAACACCTTTGCGATAAATGAATGCACCCAAAAATGAAAGCACATTGTTACTCCCACATTACAATATCTATCTATTGATCTATCCACTCATCTATCTATCTATCACTAGGCAGAAACCATTTATGTTTAAATGAGCAATATCTGAATTGAAGCAACAGTTCAACAGTTCAAATGGAATATGGAGCAAGTAAATGGTTCAAAATTAAGTACCCCAAGGTTGCATACTGTTACCTTATTCATTCCATTTGCATGCAGAACTTATCATGAGAAATGCTGGACTAGAAAACATGGAAATTTGAATTAAAATTGCTGAAAGAAGCACCAACAGTCTCAGACAAATTGATGGCTTGAAGTGAAGACTTAAATGTTTATTTATGATATAGATTTGTACGGCTACCCAATCAAGACATGATCCAGGGTGGCTAACCGTTAATAAAACAAACACTATGCTTTAAAACAACTACAAATATTTCAGGCATGAAACAAAATAAAGAGTAAGCACTCACCATATCAAAACAGACTCACCTAATACCCAAGCCCAATGCTCAGGGAAAGGGCCGAGTCTTTATGCCTTAAGGGCTGGCAATCCAGCCTTTGAATCTCAGGGGAAATGTTGTTCCAAAAGGTAGACCCTGTGACAGTGAAGGCACACTTCCATGGTCACATTAGATGGCATTGCTTAATAGAAGGGATGAGCCGAAATAATTGAAGACAGGTGTTCACACAAATAATCCAGCCTTATGTTAGGGCAGTCTTTATAGGTGATAACCAGCACCTTGAATTGCATCCAGAAGTCCATTCGGAGCCAGTGCACCTTGCAGAGTAGAGATGTCATGTGGTTGAACCAAAACACACCCATAACTATGTACATCACTGCATTCTGGAGCAGCTGCTACTTCCAACTGATCTTCAAGGGCAGCCTCAGGTACACCACATTGTAATTGTCCAAACAGGAAGTGACCTAAGCATTAGTGACAGTGAGTAGGGCCTCCCATTCTAGAAGGGACAACTGGCATACAAGATAGAGCTTTGCAAAGGCCCTCCTAGCCACAACTGCCACCTGCTACTCAAGCAGGAGCCAAGAGTCTAGGAACTCTTGAAAAAAAATTCAGTTCTCAGGGATCCCTTCTTAAAATTATTATATCTGTAACTAGCATTATGGAGTGTGCAAAGTTCAAAAAGTGATGCTTACTTTTTTTCAGTCACAATCTCTCATGGAACCCTAGAGTTCTATGGAACTCCAGTTGAGAAAGGCTGGTCTAGGAGGATCCCCAGATTGCATACCAGCTCTGTCTGGTGGAGTGCTACCCCATTTGGAGAAAAAAATGGCAAATCTCTAGCTCTTGGAGGTCCCAGAACCCATAGTCAAAACCCAAAGCCACATATATAATTGGGTATCATTAGCATGCTGATGATACCTAACCTTGTGCCATCAGATGATCACCCAGTGGCCTCAGATGTTAAATAGGAGTAGCGAGAAGATAGAGCCCTGTGGAACCTCAACCCTAGAGGAAAGAGAACCTGCAACACTATGCCTCCCACTCCCAACCACCTAAGTCAGTCCAGAAGGTTGATGGTACTGACAACTATTGAGAGATCAAGGAGGGTCAGAATGAATGCACCCCCACCATCCCAGTCCATCTAGACATCATCAAGTGAGACCATTGCCATCTCAGTACTGTAACTAGATCTGAACCCTGATTGAAAGGGGTCCAAATAATCTGCTTCCTCCAGGGCCCTCTGAAGCTGCAGCCCAGCTACCCTTCAACAACCTTTCCAAAAAGGTTGTCAAGTCTCTTGTTGAAGGAAAAAGAAGACAGTACAAAAGTCAATCTGCTGCTTGATATTAAAAGGCAATGCCAAACCAATGCAAATAGGTAGAGGAGAACAGTTAGTAAAAGATGTGATCTTCCTAGAGCACTAAAATATTCAAAGTGATGAATGATTAAGAATATGAAGGGGGAAGTCATTTCTTTATATATTTCTTTTCTTTTTCTTTATTTTATTCTTATTTTATTCTTTTTTCTTTTTTTCTATTTTTTCTTTCCTGCACCTATTTTTTCCTTTTTATTCTTTTATTTTTTAGTTTGTATTAGTGTCTATTGTTGTAATTGTAATTTTTAATAAAATTACTATTTTTTTAAAAAAGAGAGAATATGTTGGACCATAGGAACAAACCAATCAATACTAGATGAAGTAAAACTAGGTTGTTTACTGGAAGCAGTAATCATGAAGTTATTGGACATGTAATGCATAGGTAAGTATCATTGGAAAAGACCCTGATATTTGGAAAAATCAAGTGCAATTGAAAAAGAGGCCAATAGAAGAAAAGATGGTTAGATACCATTGCTGATGACATGAAGAATGAGCTTACAAATAAACAGTTTACTCGAATAAACAGTTACTGTTGACAGTTTTGATGAAATTATGTCTGCCAAGTCACAAAGGGTTGGAATGAACTTAATTACTCAGCAACAACAACAACAATGCATTTCTTTCATTTTATTCCTTGGCCCTATTGTTCCATTCAATCTCAAACAACTAGTTTAATAGAAAATAGGGCTAACCTGACCTTGACTTTACTAGGGTTCAACATGCAGACTAGCCACCAATGTTGCAGAATAAATGCTGTCATATGACAGGCCTTCAACTATTTATTTCAAGAATCACATGATGTCCCCATAAATTACAGAAGGCTCTCCATGCTTAATGACATTAGAGCAAATCCAAAGGAAGAGTAATTATCTGATGATTGTTTCAACTGAAATCAAGAGGGCAATGAAACACATCCCTTTTTCATAAAAGCAGTTTAAATCCTGGGACAGAGATTCTTTCTATTCTCTAAACCAAGAGCAGATAACTTTTTGTGGTTGGTGGGGAGATGGGGGCCTAAATAATTTTGTTTGTTTTTTTGTTTGTTTGTTTTGGCCTCCAAAGGCAAAAAAAAAGAACATGGGTCAAATTTTGAGGCCCTTTTCATATTGGTTCTTTCATAAGCCTAAAATAGGCTCAGTAAGGAATAGCAATGCAATCTTGGGGGGTCTTGGGGCTTAGTACTTAAAAGACCACCTCCCCCAAAGCCACACAACCTGTGTACTAAGATCAGCTAGGGGAGGGCTTGGCTCACAATGTGGTCAACAGTAGAAGGGCCTTCTCTGTGGCACTGACCTGACACACAGGTTACCACAGGGCACACAAGCAAGCAGTAAAAAATAATCAAGGCACTACCAGAGGAGCAAAACAAACCCCCCACCCCCACCAACACTGACAAGGCACGCCACAGCAGATAAACAGAGAGCAAACCCCATCCCATTTTAGCACTGAAGATGTTACCTAGGCGGGTAATGAAATGTTTGCGAGAAAAGAACCAAGCTCGGAGAACCCCAAGGACTCCACAGTGACCTTACACTGTGGGGAGGGGGGTGGGTTTTTTTATATATCATAAAAATATTTCTTCACTTAACCATCTGCAGGTTGGCAGCTGATCTTGGAGCAGACTGCTTTTTAAAACGGACTCTGTTGTAATTGTGCTATCAATGTTTTATTGCTTTATTTTATGAAAGTTTGTTTTATTGTTGTTTTTATCAAATTGTTCTTACTGTGGATTGTTTTTATTGCTCTGGACGTCAGTGAAAGGAGAGTATTATAAAGATAAATGATGATGATGATGATGATGATTCAGACTATCTGCTGGAGACAGCTCTTTTCAACTGGGAACCCTGCAGATGTGCTAGAACTGCAATTGTCAGAATTTCAAGCCCAATGACCAATTGGCTCCAGCACAGCTGCAGGGCATCATTTCTGAGAAAAGATGACCTTGGCATAATCTTCCTCCCTGGCCACATCGTTTATCTCCAGCCTATAAATGAAACAGCCTAAAGTGTCACCAAGGACTTTTCCACACTGCCACCTTTAGTTGCTTGTCTCCTGTGTGTAAACTGGCTGGGAATGAAATCAGCTGAAGAAACCCTTCCAGATTCCAACCTCTGTCTTCTCTTGGGCCACAGGGATGGCCTGATGTTCTCTCTGACCTTGTTTACCATGGCCCTTGATTAGTGGGTCCCCCTGCTTCTTTATCCTTCCTTGACTAGTAAAAAGAAAGGGGGGGGGGACCCATAATTTTACCTTTTTTCCTCTTATCTGGCCAGAAGGAGAAAGTGACAGAATTCTTGTCCATTTTACCTAAGGTTTTTTTTCTTTTTTTTTATGAGAGGTCTATCCTTTCCATCAATGAACTTTGTTGATAAGTAACACAAAAACCTAAATATACAAAGGCCATCTCTTCACCATTCCACTTCTAAAAGAAATAACAGTGGAGGGCAGCAACTAGTGATCGAAGCGCAGGGATCTTCCTAGCTTCTTGCCACAAGCTGCAGTAGCCTTTCAGAATACAAAGGTTTCCTGACAAGAACTTGAAACACAGCATGGGAACCAGACAGCACAAACGCAGCCAGAGCAAGACAGAAAACACTGTTTTGTGAGTGGAACCAGACAACCTGGGCCGAGGTTGCACCATCTGCTGGCGAGGGGTAGGTTGAGAGTTACATCATGTGTTCCTGCCCTCCAGAAATGATGGGTGGTTCGTGCCTACACAGGGAAAAGCTGGAAGTGCTGATCTGCCCTAAGGGCACTCATATAAGAGTAGTCTTTCTCTCCTTTTAACTGTCATTATTCCACCACAGCTTCAAGATACAAAAATACATAATGCTTTCTCACCAAAATCTAGAAGACAGTTAGTTAATCTATTGTGTGAGCAGAAATCATTTCTCTGTCAGCATTTGTCCTCTCCATTACCACTTTATTTCCCAAGTTCCTTTCATCTTTCTCTGTTTCTGACACAAACTCCTTTCCAGGCTTCCAACAAAGTAGGGGAGGGCAGACATCCACTATATTATTTTAGAATAAAAAGGGAGTATATTTGTACTGTTTCACTTTAAAAGTCTTCTCTGAAATGATATTAAGGGAGTATCTTGACTTTACATGTAGCAGCCCTGTTTTTCATCATTGCAGTGTCCAGAAAATGCCAGTTTCCATGTACAGTCAGTTTCAATCACTCTCTTCCCTCTAAGACTCCTAAGTAAAAGAAGTGACTGTCCAGCACCTCACGTCCTACAGGATCTAATTAGTTGTACAATCATGGGAAGTTGTATTGCCCTCTTCTCTAGATCTATTTCTGTCCTGGTTTCTTTTCATATGTGTATTTACTTCTTTTTAAGTGGGAAAAATGCCAGTGAGGTGTGGGAGGGGCAGACAAACTAGCTTAGGGAAGTCCAAGCAAAGTCTTAAAATCAGATCTTCCCCATTCCTGTTCCAATGCCCTGGTAAATGGATTTTTTTTTCCCTGCTGGCTCATGACCAGGTGAAAGATGGCAGCAATATCAGAGGAGAAAACTATCACCTTGCCTACAGCAGGTGACACATTCACAAATCAGGGTAGTACCATTTGACATGGATGCCACTAAATAAATGACTGGCAGTGGGGGTGGCAAATTTAATGCAGCATTCTTTTGTTTGACTCAAGGATCATTGGTGGATAGCCTTTAAATCAATAGTGAGGAAAGACTCTTCATACAGCTTCAGCCACCATGAGGGCACTTTTCATAATTGCACTGCCCCTGTTCCAGTGCTTCTGATTTGAATTAAACTGCTGTCTTCAAATGCATATTTATGTCCTTTACGCAATCCTTTTTTAGTCCACTGTACATAAATCAACAGCAATAACGCAGCAGTATAAAAACCATCTTCCGGTTGCCAGGATCCCATCCACTGCAAGCCAGCCTTGGAAAACTGAAGGGGTTAAGGCAAACTCACACAGAGGGATTTCTCCCTAATCTGTACACATGTCATGGGATCAGGGCTGTGGGTGGTAGTGCTAGCCTGTGGCGGTTGCTCAGGCCCAGAGCCCATCGCCTGACTGGCTCCCAAGCCTTCTTATATAGGCCGTTTTTCAAATTTAATTAACAAGGGCCCATGTCAGAAGCTTAGTTCGCCGCCTGCGCCGCTCCAGGGCTCGCTCGCACACAAAGGAAAGCGAAGCAGGACCCTTCCACCGGGCAGCCGTCTCGCGAGGAGCGGCCGATGACGTCACGGCCCCCCTCACGACACTCGGCCCACAGACCCGAAAATGACGTCAGGGCGAGAGAGAGAGAGAGAGAGAGAGAGCGCGCAAAGACCCGCTTGAAAACGGACAGAGGCGGTTATTATTTATTATTATGTATTCCCTCTCTCCTCTTCGGCGGTGCCCTCGACTTCATTCCGTATCTAATCGCATCTTGCTCCGCTAGCCCGCTGACAGGCAGCCCGGCATTCGTAGGAGTGAGACAAAAGCCCTCAGCCGCCTGCGGCTGAGCCCCGTCCTCCTTCCAAGGAGCACAGCGCGGGAGGCAGACGGCAGACGATAGCCGCGAGGCGAGGCGGAAGCCCTTGTGAACAGCTCACTTTGGGATCAGGTGCTTTAGCTTTCCTGGCGCTGAGCTTTTAAGAAGGTGAAAAGTGGAGCCCAGTGCCTAGGTGGACCTGCAGGAGGCTATTTCCAGAGCCTTTGATCTTTAAAGGAAGGGGGACGAAGCCCCCGCAGAAAGTCGCCTAAATGCTCTAACAAGAACACCTGTACAACTGCAGTTCTGTTTTGCAATCAGTCTTTCAAGATGCCACGTGTGGCTCTGTGTATGTAAACACCCCCCACCCATCGACCCCCCCACCCCCCACCACACATACTCATTCCATATGCATTGCAAGAAAAAGAGGTGGTTTCAGGCTATAGCTGAAATTTGTTTCGCTCATAGGTTGAAAAAACTTTAAAAGGCACTTCCAATTAACTTCTCCTCACCTCGTAATTTAATTTGCCCCATTTTATGTTGATTGGTGGTGTTATGCTGTACTTACACATTTTTGTTTTTGTTTTTGAGGTATTAAGCCACTCTTAGAAATCAGTATAAACCCCTCTAATTCATAAATACCTAAACAGTACTGAAGTGTTTTTTTTAAAAACATACTTTATCCAATTCCAAGCTTTTGGGGAGAGATGGAATCAGAAACCATGTAAAATTTGTACCCTGCTTTAACTCTAATAGGACAAAGCATTTCATATAACCTTGGCTTCCTGTGATAAAACTAAGCAATTCCATAATTACAGTTCAGTCACTGTAATCAAAGTCCTACATTTGTTCAGACTTCCAGCAATCCTACATTATTTGTGTTAAATTTCAAATTTTAATAAATAAAATGTATTCCTGTTAAATAATTGAAAATGGAACCATTTTTATTCATTACCTGCTTGTTTTTCTCTGCAGTGTTTCTGCAGTGAAGAAGATCCCATACATTCAACCGGTGAGTCCTCATGGACATCTTATTTTTTTAGCGCTATGAAAACCAAGGCATTCATTGTACTCAGGAATTATTAGAGAAGAGGCAAAAATATGAAATATACTTTGATTAAGTCTGATCATTATTCTATCTACACTAATGCTACTTATTTTGACCATTAGTGCTCTCAGATTATTCTGGAAATACCAAATTACCTCTGCACCCTGAGCTACTTGGTGCTACCAGTCACACCAATGATGATTCATTCTTCCCCATTTTTAGGATTGGAAGGTCACCTTCTTCTTCTTACCTGACAGCTGGATGAGAACAGTTAAACCTCAACTCTCCTCTACCAACTGTCCTTTATCTATTCATCCTTGAGCAAGTTCATATGCATTAATAATATGCTAGTTTGTGAAGACTTGCTTTCATTTGGTTTTGATTTTGCCCTGAGGACTTAGCTCATTCAACTGGGAAATTAAGAAAGGAAACAACTTTAATGTTATTGCTTCCTCCAGCTTATTTATCTTGAGCTATTTGCTCTAGATAATAGCTGCAAAGTATCTCACCTCCAAGCTCTATAGAAGCCAAATGATGTCATGCTAGGGGCATCTTGAGAAAGGAGAGGAGAGCAACAGATCTAACCCATGAACAAGCATAACAGAGGCAAATAAGCTACAAGTAAAAAATTTCACTAAATTATTGCTACACATTAACGATAATAGTATTGTAAAAAACCAAACAAACTACATTGAATTAACCAAAAGTTCTTCCCGGGGGGGTGGGGGCAATGCCATTTAGTTTCTTTACTATTACATTTATATCCTGCTTTTTCTCTACACTAGCTTTTATTAGCTGAAACACCAATGGTTATCATCCCAGAAGCTCCTGTAAAAATTCATAGATGATAGAATAATAGATTCAAGGATCATTTAGGCTTTGGGATCAAGCCCTTTGTAAGAATTGAGATAGATAGATAGATAGATAGATAGATAGATAGATAGATAGATAGATAGATAGATGATAGATTATTAAATAAAATGGGAATTAATTCATTGTGCTCAATCTAATTTGGTTTAAATCAATTTAGTTATTGCCCAAGTCCTAAGGAAAGTCACCCAGTTAACTCTCTGGTTGCATGGACACTTGGATGTCTCTAGTTTTTCCCCTGAACCCAGTGGGGCTTACTGTTGGGGTAACATATGTATTGTTTCCAACTTTCTGTTGGAATTTCCATTTCGTTTCCAACATCTGCCCAAAGGGTCCTGAGAAGTTACAAGTAGAGGAACAACAGCTTTCTTCTATATTCAGAAGTGTATTTAGAAGTATACTACCTGTGAAAATTGAATGAGCCTTGAACAGACTAAAAGTGGTTGCCAAATTACAGCATTTGGGGAAAAGAGGTAAAGAGATCTTGGGGCTGTGAGAGACTCTTAAGCTGTATACTATCTCTTATCTTAAGTAGTTGTGTAATGCTATCATGCGAGCTGCATTTGTTAGCTGCTCTGACTTAAGGGCTGATTTACTTTATGGAAAATACCCATGTCATTAGGATGGAACACAGGATATGCTTTGCTGGTTCCATACTGCATCTGTCAAACCAGTGCCCTCCCCAGACAGCTATGTATTGTATGCCATCTGGAAGGAAGAGGAAGAAAGGCAGACCATTTTTGCAAAATGTTGAGGGAAGACCCAGAAAGGATGGGAATTACTTGAGAAGAAGCAGCAACTGTTGCAGCTGAATGAAACTGTTGGAGAGCCATCACTGTCCAACGTGCCATGCAGCACAGGTGGACTTAAGTCTAAGACTCAAATCAATGCCAGCCTTCCTGGGTGTCTCCCATAGGTGTAGCTTTCAACTCCCAGAATTCACAGCAACATCCAGGTTGACTGGGGAATTCTGGAAGTGAAGTCAGATGGGAAGCATCTGGGTTGGGGAAAGTTGCTTACTATTTTTGTCTCAACCACATAAATTCCTTCTTCATTTTTAGGAAGAGAGAGCATCATTCCTTATCAATACTCCTTCCCTTTGCACAACAGCCTTCATTCTTTCTTTCTGTTTGAAATTTGGTACTCATGCTTCCCAAAGTAATGCTTGCGCTCACTGCTAATTTAATCACATTCTGTCCCCAAATAACACCATTTTAAAGAAACATAGCTTGAAAATCACAGCAGTGATTTCTGTGATTTAGCATATTTTTCCACAAATTTCATCTCCAAGCCTCACTTTCTTTAACCTTGAACTGGATGACTTTCAGAATGTCATGGGTGAGACTGACTCACAATAAGGTCCATGAAAAAGAGTTGCTTGTCTCTGCTAAATCTTAATAAAGATAACAAATCCCCTATATTTCTGTTCTCATCAAAATCAATTGTAATGGCAGTTAGTACAGCCCTATCTATCCTTCTATAATTTATCCAGCTTCTTAGCAAAGGGCAGTTCTACAGTATCTGCTGTTTTCATATACATTGTCAACCAAGCAATATCAGGAATTAGAGGGGGGTTTTTTAATCACTTGAAAACTTTTAACTACCTAAATACTTTCCTTGCACATGAGTCAATGCACTAATCTCTCTGAAACTTGGCAGGTTTTATCCCTCACAGAAGGGAGACAATACCTGAAAATATTATCTAATTCTGTAAAAAAAAAAAAAATCCACCAAAAGCTTCATAGGTACTTCTCCTTTTTTTAAAATGTTAAAGAAGTTAAACACCAAAACCTCCCAACCTATGTTTTTGAAGTTGGTAGGCAAATCAAACTGGGAGAACACATCTAAGGTTAGTGATAGTTGGATTATCTTTGCTGTATATGGTCATTGTTTCTGAGTGTTTCTTTTTTACCTTGCTAGTTATATTCATTTGATTTAATTTGATTCCCTCATTTGATTCCCTTGAAATGTACAATGCACTTTGCCTTAAAAAAATGAAATGTCAAAAAAGATTAAGAAAAGACTTAATTTAGTTTCAGACTGAAGTGTGTGCCATCTGAATTGGTGCAGTTGAAATAAGGTGGGTTTCCAAATTGCCAAGTCCAAACTTAATTTTATGGTCAGCACATATCCTAGCTTTTATATTATTTATGTATTAACAAAACATCCTATTCTAGTAATGACTTCTGCTATTCAAAATGCATTACCTTTATGCATAAAGAGATTTTGCTTCTGTGAATGTTTTCCATAAAGTGCAGATTTTAAAATAGTATCCCAGAATGCCAGCATTTTTTTTTAAGTTTGTATGTTCTTAGATCAATCTCATTTTCTGTACAAAAAGAATGCACAGAAGCTAGTGTGGCAGACTATGCATGCAATAGAGAACTATGGGATTTCAGTTCAGTATGTGCATTACACAGGATAGTATGTGCGTGTGTGTCTGTGCATATTTCTGAAGTACATACAGGGCATTCATAAATATGAAAACAACAATAATTCCCATAACAGTTTCCATTACCAGGAGACAGATATGTCAGGTCTGGCAATAAACATGTCTATGACTACATGTGACTTGCTGTTCTTTCAATGTAAACCTCATTTGTTGACACTTCCCAGTATCAGAAAATGACACCACATCCACGAACGAGCCATTTTCTCCCAACCTGTGGCTGCATTGCACGAACTGTTTGCATCATTCAATATCATGAAATAAATCCTGGTATCTGAACCAACCCTAAATAATTATGACTTTGTTGACATACAGCTATCTGATCTGAAAGAATTAGAAGGCTAGCCTTCAGTCCCCCTACGTATTTGCCAGACCTTTTATTCCTGAGAATGTGATGAGGAATGCAATCCCATTTTATGATGATTTGCAGCTACTGAGAACCGTCTGACAAAATGCCTGTGTTTGATGTTGATGTTTCTAAACAGCTGCCATTATTATAAATGAAATCCTATTGATGTAGGAGGGGGAAAAAAGAGAAGCATTGAATGATGAATACCAAACCTACTAAAACAAGGGATGGGAAAGGGAAAACACAGTTGATTCTTATGCTTATTCTTATTATTAAACCAGTATCTCAAATTTCTAATAAGTAGATTGAAGCTTAGATTACAAGCTCTCTGTATCAAGTCAGAATCCAAACTGTTCAGAAGACTTCAGATAACTATCACCTTCCTCCAGATAAGCTTCAAGTCATTTCTTGACAAAGACAAAGCTCCTATTCAGAGGCCAAAGGAACCTCTGAGATTTTCATTATCCTAATCATTGCAGCAGTGAAGAAAAGGAGTTCGGGGAGGGGAGGGGACCAAGATCTGCATTGCTTGAGATGACAGCTTAGGACTTAGTGTGCCTAGACTGTTCCCGCCTGCTTGCTGATAAGACAGAGGGTACAGCAGGAAAAAGCTGTTCCTGGTAAACATGTTACATCACAAGGGGAAAATAAAATAGGTATACATTGGCCAGATGGACTCGCCAAAAGGACAACATAATAAATATGCCAACAGTAGGCAGAAACACAGACCAAAGCAAATGGCTTTTTCCATGGTCAGCATGCACCATTCCCTCTACGTCTACCTGGATGCCCACTATCTTCATATGAACACATGCCCACGCACCCACCATTCACACACATTCTCACATGCCAGCTCATTGAAGAGCAGAGGCTTCAAACTATTAGGTCAATCATTATTTCAAGAATGTATTGAGTTTTCCTCTTTTTAATGATTTAATGTTAAAGTTGAACTTTTTTTTAAGGGTGAACATGTACAATAAACTCATGTGCACAAGTCAAACACCAGAAGAAAGTAGGAGGCAGTCTGGAAGTTTTTCACTGCTGTTAGACTGGAGCCACCACCTCGTGCTACCAAAGAAAATGAGACAATTCTGTATACTGCATGCCCTAAGTAACATGAAAGGTTCCATAATTCCACAGGAGAGCAATGCATAAGGCATGTCTGAGTTCCATTCCTTAGGGGGTTAAGTTTGGTAAGAGGGTTAGCTCAGTGTAATGTTTTCTCACAGTCTGAACCTTCCCATCAGAGACTGATCAGCACTAACTTTTTTTTTTTTTTCGGTGATGATGAATAAATTATGTAAGATGCTCAATCTGGAGTTTGGCCATAATGATCCAGCAGCCAGTATTTCTGCAGGATCCCATGGTACAGCAAGGAGTTTCTCCCTCCTGTTGTGTTCATGGATCTCAGAACCCTATTTCTAGACTCCCTCACTGAAATAGCTAAGGAGGAGTGGCCTGCCAAGCCCAAGACACTCCCAGCATACCAAATAAGTTGTATTTCCTGCCTAAGGAGATCATGGCAGAGTGAGCTATACATTCAATACATCCAGTGATTCTGAAAGAAGAAAGTGAGGTGTTCACAGATCCCAGTGAGTGAAAGCAAGCCCATCAGTCATCCGCTCTGGGAATGGTTTCAGCCATTTCCTCCATCACTGCCAGAGTCTCAGAGTATGGACACATTATTTCTTCAAGAAATGTCAAGAGAACTCCTAAATGAGGGCATCAATAAAAAGATATCGATTCGTGGCAGGTATCTCTATAGACTGCCTACAATTCACAGCTGGATTTATGGAATTGGAAGTGGTAGCACAACAGAAAATGGTAGTTCGGACATTGGGGGATGGATTCCCAACTTAAAGCTGAACTTAAAGCTAAACCTTTTTTGGAGAAGAACCGTTTGGAAAGGAAATCAAATTGAATAAGAATAAATCCTTACCTACCACCTATCTACAGAGAGGAAAATCTGTTGCATTTTCTGAAATGTCCAAGTCCAGATTAGCTACAACCACGAACCTAGAAATTTGGAGAAAAAATCCCTGAATGTTGATCTTGCATGTTTGGTGGTAGAGACCAGCTTGGTTCAGGTCAACTAGCCACCAACAAGGTCTATCAGTTGACATGGCACACCTTTGAAAATACAGAAATTTGTGGCATTAAGGCCACCTAGATTGTTGGGGTTTTAAACTAGTGGGTTTCCTACAAGTAGGCTGAAGAGGGGAGTAGCAGCAATCAGTCTGCATATATAGTCAGCTGCTTTAGAGTCCATTCTCTGTAATGAGCAAAGGACATACAGTACTTTCAGGCTTCCTTCATATGTGTCACTTAGAAACACTCTTCTCCTCTTATCCCCATTAATCTACTGTTTTCCTGCTTCAATAGATTCCCGCTAATATCTTTACCTGGAAACCAGCCCTTTGACACCTCTAGCTCAACTTGAAGGACCCTTTCGAAATAGGGGTACTATCAGTTGGTGGGATTTATGTGTGCTCCACTATGACAATGTGTTTTACTCCCTACTTCACACCCTAAGTCAGTTTCCAAGTTCTATTTGGAATATTGTGCTTGTCATCTTCTGCCTTGACTCCAGAGAATGTAACTGGGGAACTACCTCAAATGCACTTTAGGGAGGCAAAGGATCAATAGTTTGTTTTGTACAAATGGAACAGCAGGGAAGATAAATTTCCTGATCCCCAATCAATAGATGGATTGGAGAATGCATTGGTCTGAAGTTCACAGCCAGCAAGATGCCACCCCTTTCCTGCTTCATGGGACTGTATAGAAGGATGACTACCTCAGTGGCCTTAATGGCAGGAGTATTATTGTCAGACATTTGTAAGGTAGCTCCAAGGTGGAACCACTTACCTTTATAAAACATTAAATTGCCTCCTCAGAGATTGACTGGCAAGACTGGGTCACATAAAATGCTATAAACTGTTACACTGACTCACCTTACTGCTAGAGTATATCTCTTTCCTATCAGCTACATCCACAATGAATGAGAATAGTAGTTAGACTTACTGAAAGATGGACCTGACAGCCTTACCCATTTTAGGAGAACTAGTGAAGACAGTACACAAATGGCCCAAGAGTTTAGATAAAATTCCTTTATTGCTTTGTGCTAACTGTTATACATTGTTCCTCCATTCCCAAACAATGTAGGAGATGAACCACACTTGGCTGAAGCCAGTACATGCAACTGAAAGAAAGGAAGTCCTTCCATAGGACAGAAAAGGCTTTAGCCTGGATGTTTTGCCCAAGTTTAAATATGGGTCTCAGTGCACCTGGATTTTATGTTTTCAAAAATGTGTGTAGGAATGTGTTTATTTGTTCTTCATCATCCCAGCAGTCTATGAAACATCTTGGCTCCATTGGAGCCTAATTTTAATGTCTGTGGTTTCCTTTATTTTGCCTAAAATTTGATCAGGAAGACTTCACAATTTCATCATCAAGTTAACTTTTCTCTCTGGTCTCCATCTGTATTTCACAGCTTGATAAAAAGTTTTGTGAAGCACACACACTTTTGTGATCCTTGGGTTGCCCTGAGTGAAATAATACACTATATCATTTTCTCACTATTTTTATCCAATGTTATCAAAATCTTTAAAGTATTTTTGAATACCACTGCTATATTTCTATGTTTTGATTATCATTGTGAGCCATCCAGAACTCTGGAGGATAACCTACACCACTGCTTTTTTGAACACATGCATACATGTGCATGCTGCTACATATGATCTTAGATGTTGCCGTGGGATGTGGGGGGCGAGGTGAGATGTGACTTACTGGCTGCCTTCCTGTATTCTCCCAGAAGCAGGGCTGAGAAAAATACCCTATTTCACCAGTAGACTAAATAGATGCTTAATAGTTTTGCTAGATGCAGAAAGAAGGCCTTTGATGGGCCTTTTAACAGAATCAAAACTGGCTTGTACGTGTTTGCATATTGCATCCAGTGTGCCTCTATGGATATTACATTGTAGGAAGATATTACTGTTCATGTTTCATAGTTAACTCCAGGGGTTCACTGCACAATATTGGACTGTTCACTTCCCCTTGTAAGTTGTACAGCTAAAGAGCTGAACATCTTTTAATATGTCCTCCTTCCCACTGAGTAAATTCTTCTTTCCCTAATGACAGAGTATATACATTTTCTGGGAATCTTTGGCATAACTGGCTGGTCCTCATACTGACTCTGTAATGGAGATGAATGCATATGTCCTTTGCTTCCACTTCCATCTTTTTATTCTGTTGTCTTTCCCATGTCAATTATAAGAGCACCTAAGCAGTGCGCTCTCTCCTTACACTGTGAAAATATGAACTATTAACAACTATAGTATTAAAAATAATGTCCTTAATGTGGCATGTATTGTGATAAACCTCACCAACCTTTGACATATCGAGCTTGTATTTGTATTTTACTTCATTATTTCCTTCGTGCATATCAGTAGCTCACACTCTAAATTTGCATTGGCATCAGCTGTTGTACAATACACTAATCTTCCAGTCCTATTTCTCTGGCCTGCCTTGGGAATAAAATCAGATATTTGTGCATATTTTATTCATTTATCATTTACATTTCTAGGGTTGCCCACTCATTGATGAATCTGGACAGCTTACAAGGATTAAAAAGAAAAATAAGGCATTAAAACTACTAATAACAGACGGAGAAGGAAACAAACTCTTAGCCATTTATGCAGCATGTACATATTCCACAGCAGATACATACTCCATCCTAGCCCAGGCGTGGATACCTGTACACAGAATCGCTGTTTTCTTGTATGAAATGATAGCAGGCATTTTATAGTCAGTGATGTTATGGTGCTAATTGTTAATGCGTAGAATTCAGTCTCCAAAGAAAATCCAAAACCGCACAGCCCAAGGAATGCCCTAAACTGCAGTTAGCCATGTTTACCTTGTGTGTGTTTATATTTATCCCAGACAAAATGCCCATATAATTAGACTCTGCTGACAATCATAATACAGTAAGTCACCAGAAGCTGCACTGTTTAACATCTTCAAATTTGGCTGAGCAAATCAGGAATTCCCATCCATTGCTGCTTAGCATAAAGATCACTGGATGAATTTAAACCAATCTTTGACTGAGCCATGTCTACCTAATAAAGAGTTTCATAGTTAGGCCAGACCAATCTATCTCCAATTTCCTAACCTTACAATACTGACAAATAGTGCACCAGCTAGTACAAGTAGTACTGGAGCCAAATTCTCCCAAGTTCCTTTTTTATTGCATCATTGGATGTAGGACTAGAGACTCTGTTTCTAATCTTTTCTCAGCTGTGAAGCTCATTAGCTGACCTTGGACCAATCAGTATCTCTCAGTCTGACCTACTTTACTGAATTATTGTGATGCTTTGAGGAGAAAGGCCAGTATAGAAATGCAAGAAATAAATGCATATGTGTCCATAGTCTTAACAGTTTGTAACGAGACAGAGCATTGCAAAGAGAGAGAAAGAAAGTTGCATTGAGAAGGCAACTCTGCAGAATTCAAAACTATCATGGATATTTGCAAAATCAGGTCATACAAGCAAAAATTCTTTCTACTCCTGAGCCTAGAATTATTCTTCCAAATCTTGTGTCTCTGCTTCAGTTCCCAGACCAAGCAGGACCACATCTTTTGTTTCATATTGAATATACTTGCTGTGTTTATCTTCTGCAAAGCCTGTGTCTACAGAGTCCAGATTGTGTTCTATATAATAATAAAGTTCAGAACATTTTTGGAGCTGAAAACTGTACTTGGCCTTTGAAAGATATGCTGGGGCAGGGCAAGAAGTAAGTGGGGCCAAACCAGAAACCAGATTAGATTTAAATTAAATTATAATTAAATTTTAAATTTTAAACATTTCACTGAGCAGGACTGGAAACTTCATTTAATGTACATTCTGAATTACTAGAGCAAAGGTCTAGGTAAAAGCACAAAAGTGTAGTTTTCATCCAAGTTATAACAAACTCAAAGTTACCATCTGGTATAACTCTTCAAATCAATATATACATAATTTTTTTACAAAGGTGGTAATATGTTTCATTCCTTTTTCATTTAGGTATGCAGTATGAACAAGGAATATATATATTGTGCAAAGTAATCGTCTATGTCAGAATCAAAAGATCAGGATGTACTTGTAATGCAGCAGTAGATCAGCAACAGTTTCTGATTGTCTGTGATTTAACACATATGCAAAGTTCACCCACCAGTTATATGGGTGCAATGAAAAAAGTTTGATGGGTACTCAGTAGTTCATTTTTGTGTAGAAGACTTTAAAGCTCTGTTCAGTTCTGGTTCTTAACATAAATGCCTTAGAAACTTAGATAATCTGCACTAGGCTTGGCTTGGTAGACGTTCCAATTTTTGAAGTAAAATAATTAAGTAGATCACTGCCCAGCCCTAATCTACTTTGCTTCTAATAGGTTGCATATAAACACCACTTCATTATTTTCATCCCACCCTTCTCCTAAGGAAGTAGCTTGCACCTGCAGAAAGCCTCTGATAAGCTTCACATCCTCTGCAGTTAAGGTAGATTGGCTTTTCACAGCACCCAGTCTCTGGAACCATCACTCAATTGAAGGATCCATCTTTATGACAAGCTCTTATCTTTCTCTATTGGCAAGCTGTCAGTCAGGTAATTCCATCAGTCCTCCACCTTCCGCAATTCAGAGGACACAGAGCTTCCTGGCACAACTTGACCACCTTTTTTATTCTGTTAATTACACATTGTATAAGTTACTCACATAAGGGATTGTGACTCAAAGCTGCAATTATCACAGCCCTCTGGGCAAAAGCTCCATTCCATTCAACAGACACAAGCAGTACTGAGAAATGGATACACTAAACAATCTTCCATGGGAAAGGGAATGGAACTAATCATATCTAGGAGGCCTCCCTCTTGCTTCACACAGGCAGCTGTATGACACAAACACGCTCACATATATACAGCACTTATTCTGACTTCCAAGGTTTAATCATTTGTGCTACAGTGCAATGGTTGACTTGGAAGAGCAAGAATCTGCTGACTTAAGATTCCAGCAAAGAAAGTGTCATTGTAAAGGAATAGTCTCTTGCTCTATATTTTATCTACCATCCTTTTGAAGCAGATCACAAGTAAGGATTCTGGCTCTTTAGAAATGGCAATATGCAAGTTTTGTTACCTCACTGTGCAACCATTTGTAGCAATATATGTGATGCTATGAGGCCATCTTTTCAAAAGGTTAATAACAATTTATTATATTTCTATGCCACCCGACTCCCAGTGACTCTGGGTGGTTGGTTTAAATGAGAAAGGAAGGACTAAATTATTCCACAGAATAAAGCGCTTTAATTATGAAATTAATTATATTAATATTATTATGAAGTTGGTAATCACACAAGGCTGTGATTCCTAGGGAACAAAAAATAAAAGTACAAGACCATTGAATGAAGACTACATGAGTAATAATCTCAACTTCCTTTAACCAATGGAAGTTAGGGTTTTTTGCAGAGAACAGGTTATCTGCATTCAGGGAGACATTCCTCAATCTAGTATGTTTCATATTTGTTAGACCATAATACCCATCATCCCAGGACAGCTTGGCTTGGGAACCAGATGTAGAAATGTCTTAGCTTCCTTCTCCAAACTGCTGTGATGCAGTGGTCCCAGCAAGCCTTTCTCTTACAAGGTAGCAGGGTACTGGACATTATTCACCTGTCTTGAGCTTGCATCCCCAGCTTCTCTGTGTCTTACTGTAGCCATTGCCCTCTTCCTATATTGCTCAACCTCATTTTTCTACTTTGCAACAGCCAAGCCCTCATTTCAGGCTCTCTATCAGCCTCAACAAATTGGGGGAGGGGGCTGTCCCTTTGGCCTGTTAGAGTTGCCATTCTACATACAACCCCCTCTCTCCTGCAGCCCCCAGTCATATTGAGGCCATAATTACCACTGAATAGACTTCCAGATTCCCATGCTTGTCAGCCTGCCCTCTCTACCCATTCCCCCCCCCCATCTGCTTTGTTCTAAAAATGGGTGGGGAAGGAGGGAGAGAGAGGGGAGGGGGGATTAACAGCAAGTACAAACTGCTGAGCAAAAAGAGGATGGAGGGGAAAGTTGCAACAGCCATTTTGTCAAAGAGAAGTATAGGAAGCAGGGATAATAAAGCTACACATATTTCAGCCCCCTCCACCCCAATGCTCTTCCTCGAATGCTCACACTCAGCTTTTGAAAACCTAGCAGCATCTTCCAGATGTGCTGGATTACAATTCCCAGAATTCCCAGCCAGCTTCTGGGAATTGCTGGGAATTCTGGGGTGTGCTGGGGGTGTGGGCTACGATAGAATAGGGCAGGCAGTCCTAATTTGATCTCAACAGAATGTATAAAGCTATGAGTTCCTCCAAATAAAAGACAGTGTGAATTTTGCAGGTTCTGGAATTCAGTATGTGTTACGGAATACAGAGGATTTAAAATCTTATGTTAAAGTTGGGATTATACTGTTTTAGACTACAGGCATGGTGCTCTTTTCTTTTTTTGCTCCCCTCATGTATACACTTTTCTGAGTTTTATTTATTTATTTATTTAGAAGAAATACTGGTCCTCAGGTTGTTGCTTGATAGGTTTTTTTTAAATTTTACCTGCAGGAAGGTGTGGGTTTTGTTTGTTTGTTTGTTTTGCATAAATATTTTATTTTATTTTAATTGCACTGGACAGCTTATAAAAATACACTAGAACATGTTACAAATGAGAAATATAAGCACTGAACACTTAAAACACTAGCATAATAAAATAATAAAAAGCCTGGATAAATAATTACATTTTCAGTCTCCTCCTAAACCTCTGTAAAGAATGGCTAGCTTCAACTCTAGTATCTATTTGTTCTATAACATGGGCCTCATTGCAGTAAAAAACAAATTAACTGTTGATTTAAGCATATTGATGACAAAAGACGCTCCATTAATGACCTAAGAGTGCAATAGCAGAATAAACACTCCTTACATGGCTACTCATAAGACTATATACATCCTCATGATCACTTTGAATTGAGTTCCAAAGGCAAAGGCAATATTGAACATATTTCAAGCTGAGGTTATGTGGAACCTTCAGCAGATACCCCTTAACCACTCTTGTTGTTGCATTCTGGGCCAGATACAATCCTTTGAGGATTATACAGATATGCAGCATTGATTCTGAATCCAAGAGGATGCCCAGACAATAAACCTGATCCATGAGAGCAACCTCCTCCAGAACAAGCCTGTCTTCCAAATCCTGAAGCCCAGTCCCCAGACTCAACATCAACTCCATCTTGCCCATATATAATTTCACCTTATTCTATTCCTTTTCATGCTGAAAACCTTCAGAGGCCCAGATGTCCAACCCCAAGCTTTCAGGGAAGAAAAAGTAGAGCTGACTATGAACAACTAGCTCCACATCTAGGAATGATCCTTCCACTGGCTTGATATAAATGTGAGAAAAGTTTAAGCCTTATGGTAGCTCCAGGATAATTCCCAGAGTATCAAGCTGAAATCTTCCAGTATAATTTTCTGGTACCACCTGGAGAGACTGGAACAAAATACTACAGAACAACAACCCCAATCCCCACTCCACCAACATAATAGAATGGTCAACAATAGCAAATACTCTAAGAGTATCAAGAAGACTGTACTCTCCTTTTCTCTTTCCCAGTATAAATCATTCCTCAGGGTAATCAGGGCCAACTCTGCTAGGCCTAAACCAGACTGAAAAAAATCAAGATGATATGTTTAATCTAAGAGTTTCTGGAAAAGCCATGCCTTCTTCAATGTCTTGGCTAAATATGGCAAGTTGTTAAAATCAGCCGGATCCAAAGATAGTTTCTTCGGAAGGGGTTTTACCTACATTTCCTTTAAGGTGATAAGAAAGAGAGCAAATTTGGTCTAGTGGTTTAGGCACCAGGCTAGAAACCAGGAGACTGTGAGTTCTAGTCCCACCTTAGGCATGAAAGCTGGCTGGGTGACTTTGGGCCAATCACTCTCTCTCAGCCCAACTCACCTCACAGGGTTATTGTTGTTGTGGGGAAAATAGAAGGAGGAAGGAATATTGTGTATGTTCACCTCCTTGACTTATTAAAAAGAATCTTAAAAAAAACCCTCAGTCACAAAAGTGAGGTATTGATGATTACTGACAGTCAAGAGTCACTAGAAGCCCTTGTAACCTAGGTTTGGGGGGGATCCAATGTACCAGTAGTAGCACAAAAAGATCCAAAAACTTTATTTACTTCCTCAGGAGACAAACCATAACACTGACTCAGACAGAGGTTATAGGATGGCATGATGGACACCCTTAGTATGGTATTGCTCAAAATAACATCAAGCCTAGCATTATTCCAAGTAATCTTGTCTACGAAGAAGCACCCAACTGGGAACAATGGAGTTCAAGTAGAATCTGGGCATAGGCCAGAGCCACTAAAGAGTAGTTCATCCATCTAACAATTCAAAATAACTTCCATGAGTGGTTCTCCATGGTTACACTCAGGGATGTGATTCAATTATTCAATTATGAATGTTTCAGCATAGAATTTATTATGATGCCACCATTGTTCTTGATCAGACTTGTCCCTGGACCTATATTATAGCTGTCCAAGCCTCCTGCCATTATTGTTCAGTGCTTGCAACTGCTGTTTATACAATGGTGTACTACATGGTACAACACAGGTGCAATTAGGAGCTATCTTATCAAGTACCTAGAAGATTCCTAGGTATCCATATCTGAACCAGATTGCTGATACAGCAGCCATCCAGGTTCAAGAAAACATCACCCAGAGTAACTTGGAATCTGACAGTGCCTATCACCTTCTGAGATGGACTAATCAAGATCTCAGTCCCCCTGAGGACAATACATTGCAACAATCAAATTGTCATAATTGGCAATGATATCACTTTGTAGTGGGCATGTACAGACCATTCTCCTCCAGACCTGGATGAACTGCCTCAAATGTGAGTTCTGAAATGATCTGTGGGAAATCATGGGGACCATGAAATTGTGCGCTGAATCTGTTAGAGTAGTCTCACTATGAATGCTGAACCTTCTCAGGACAAAAACCTTATGGACTCCAACACCATCTGTGTGACAGCTAATGTTAGCTCATTCAGGAACCGTGCCAGGCAGTGGGGTACATAGCTGAATCCTTCCATTCCCTTGATGCTTCAGAACAAGGTACAGGTCCCTGAAACTGATAAAGTCCCAAATAAAGAACATGGTAAAGGAGATGGTATTACCAGATCTTAAGGACTAATGCAACACTCCTTCCCTGATCAACAGGTTTCTGCCACTCCTGTATGGCACAGCCAGCACTAGTTGCATAAGGAAACCAGTGGAGCAGTGGTTGTTTAAGGAAAGAGTTAAACATTCATATGCAAATTATAACTATATAGTGAGCTTTTTAAAGAAAAAATTGAAGAGACTTTAGCCATAGGAATTCATAGTTATGCATCTTAATAGTGTAACTCCATGACACTAATATGGGATAGTTTTGAGTTTAGCCATGGGAATGTTTCTATTTATAGCTTCCCCCATGGAGCAAAGAATGGAGGATGGAATTAGAGGATTGTGGGAAAAGCTTTACATAAAAGTCCAAGGAGATACCTTCAGCAGTGCTGGCAACAATGACTATGTATGAGTCCAGGTTCAGGCCTACACTATGGCAGTAAGAGCAGCAAATCCACAATACTTTGCACTTTTTATGTCTGCAGAGTGCTGGCCAGAAACACTGTCATGCTGTTCCCATATCAAACTTAAAAATGGCTCTTGGATGTCAGCATATATTCAGGTCTTACCAACTGTGCCTCTAATGTTTTGATATGAATGAAGATGCATTGTTTTCAATGAAACAATGAAAATGCATTCTTTTTGATGCCACTTTAGTAAAAATATGAACCTAAGGAATCTGTGTTACCTTGGTTTTCCTTTACTGTAATACAACCAGGCTTCCTTGAATGGATCAGGACATTGTAGGTCCAATTGAGCTGTGGAACCAAAACAGCCTCAGTTTCAGCTAACACGTACTAAAACATGTTGCAGAAGTTTGATTTTTTACTGGTTTCAGCTGAAAACTTTATAAGCTGTGAACGGTGCAGTTGATACTGCTGTGGCTTGGTTTAACTGGATCTCATTTTACTAAATTAAAAAAAATAAACACTATTTTTAGTTCCTAAAGTAGCTCCCAGCCACTGTACAAATACATTGTGCATGAGCTTTTTCTTGGCTAAGTCGGCTCAGCCAGGGTTTGGCAACCAGAGAGACAGGAAATCATTTAGATACATTATCATCCTCTTCAGGCAGCTCAGAGGAGCTTTTACGGAAAGGTTCACACAAACATCCAGACTAATTATTTGTTAGTCATGCTCGCCCATTATATAACAAATAAGAAATTCTTCAGCCCGACTGGGAGCCAAGCCAGAAATCAGAACTCAAGAGGTGCAGACAAACTTCTCTATACTCCCTTTAAGGGCTTCAGCTCCTGGAAAAGAGTCACACCTTTTTAGAAAGGGGATTGCATTTTTGTTCCCATTCAGCTTCTTCATCGGAGAAGCTTTGCTGCTGCCACAGAAAGAAAGATTTAAAGTTCTGGTTGGCTAGAGGCATTTTATTCCTCTCCATGACCTCCTAAAGAAGAAGTCGCTTATATTTTATATCTATCGCATTTGTTTGCTTCACTTTTTTCACATTTGTCTTTTTATTTAGCTAAGCATGCATCCCAAAACCTGCATCCTGAAAGAGGACCTTTTTCTCGTTCGTGCTTTCTAAGCAACAAAAAGCTCTGGTGTGTTGAAAAGAAACCAAGTCAACAATTTGCATTCAGAAGATTGGCTTTAAAACAAACCCACTTTTCAAAATTAATACCACAAAAGTCTTTGGGAAAATTATAGGTAAGGAGCCAAAGATAACAACCTTTACCTTCATCTAATTTAATCTCTTCTCATAAAGATTAAAGGAATTCCAAATCTTGGAATTGCCATGTATTTTTATGGTGAAATATTGGTGAAAGAAAGCAAAGACTAAAGTATTATTGGTAAACTGAAAAGGCACAAGTTACTGATGCCTTTGTCCATAATCCAGCTAGATTAGAACTTCCTTAGACATAAAGGCCAGTTCATGTTCATTTTAAATGTGACCAACTTCTGATATACTGACAAATGATGTTAAATTTGGCATTATGAATTAGACCTTTCTCTTTAGAGCCAATATAATCTATGTTATCAGAGCAAAAGTAGCTAAAGATTTAGGACTATTCTGTGCCTCTTGAAAAAATGCCAAGGATAACTTGTGTATTCGCTGCAAAGAGAGTTAGCAAGAATTCCATCCCCCTACCTCAAATACACCCTTCCAATCACATTTTATTCGACAGGATTCTGAAAGCAGAAAGACAATAGGGAGCTTGTTTTTATTATTGTTGTTAACTGTAAGTTATTCCCTCTCACCCTCACATTTCTTGTGTCAAACATATAATGAACTGCCTTTCCTTTGGACAAGCAAGCTAACAAGACTTGCCGTCACCTTGGCAACAGCATCCCACAGAGAAGGCAGGAGAGATGGGGAGATGGAAGCGGGAAAAACAAAGAAGGGGGTGATGTCACCCCTCCCATGGGAGCTGAGTGGCCAATCAGTTGCAAAGCATATGAGGTCATTCGCCTCCCCCCCCCTTTGTTTCTCCTGGGCAATTCCATTCAAAACTATAGAAGTGTGGTGAATTATCAAGGCCACCCTCTCCCAGCCAATAACAGAGAAGGCGGAGGAGGAAGAGGGAGATAGGGTGGCGGAGAGAGACAAAGCAGGAGGGGGGAGCAAGAAGGGAAGGGTGGTGAGGAGAAGGAGGAAGAAAGGAAAAATTCCCCTCCAGCAGAATGAATAGATACTAATAGTCTTGACCGGAGGCAGCCTCATAAAGATGTCATCAACTTTGGCTCTTCACTTTGGATCACAATGGGGGGGGGGGGGGAGGGACTGGGGTAGATAAGTATGGCTAGAGATTTAAATCCATTTCTTTCTTCCCTTTCTGCAGAAAGTGGGGGGAGGGAGTGAAGCATCAGAAAGTTACCTCCCAAAGAATCAAACAATGTAGTGAAGCCAAAGTGGGAGAAAATGGGAAGAGAGGAAGGGTTTAACCTTTTCAAATTGGTTCTTGTTTGCTTTCTGAAGCACCCAGTCTCTCTTTTTATTGGAAGCATATTTTCTGTGAAGTTGGACAATGCCGGTACTGAAATGCTTTGAACCATAATGGGGGGGGGGGGGGGGGGAGGGGAGATGGCTTTCTCCTGAAAGGAAAGAGGCAGGGAGCTTTTCACAATCATCCTGTGCTGTTTCCTTGAGAGGAAAATTGAATGTGACTAAAAACAGGGGCCTAAAACCTAAGTATTCTTGGTGGAAAGGAACTGCAGAACCCAAATGGGGTGCTTGTTTTGATAACAAGGACAGGGTGAAGCCAAATACCCTACAAAATGACAAATGGCCTGAAGTAGGGAAATGAGTGGTCTGTGGGTGGGCTGCATTCCCAGCAATAATCCTTTACTCTGGTGCCTATTTTAGGTCACTTTCCTGCAAGAAAGCTGCCAGGAGAAACAGAAAAGCAAGTAGAAACAGAGGGATGCGTGAAAGGGACAGGTGCCTAGGAAATTAGTCTAAAGAGTAACTGAAAAGCAGAAAAAGGGCAAAAATCACTGGAGTGCAGTGTGGAGTAAAGGAGGGAACAGTTCCTGCAAAAAAGGAAAAGTTACCAATGAAAGTAGACTTTTTCTTTTTTCTGCTGCTGCGTATCTCATATGATTATGGCTTTCCTATTTTTCCTTTCTTTGTACATTCTGAAATAAAACATAATCCAAAGGCAATGAATGTTTAACTTCATGGTGAGGGGTGGGCTCCTGTTCTGAATGGAATACATGGTTAAAATCTGCCTGAACATTCAAAATATATGATGATGGTCTTAAAACAGGTGCTTTAAAACATTCGTTTGGTTCAAACATGTGGCAGAGGATGTTCTCAGTTTGAAGTCTATGTCTATTCTGAGCTTCCAGGGACAAATTGTGAAGATGCTTGGAGTAGAGGTTTTCCCTTGGTAACTACACTACAGAATGTGGGCCTCTTGTATATGACTGTTCTGATTATTTATGTAGACTAGAATATGTTTTCATGCAAACTAGGCATGTGTTTCTCTTGTTCCTTCCTTGTTCCACCATGTTAAGCAGGGTAAGAGCCAGCCTGAATGTCCTACCCTGATATGAGAGGAACAGGAAAGACATTCAAATAAAACCAAAAATAAAGTCATGTGCTCTCTGAACAATTAACATTCTCACTCCCAATGTAGTTAGGTGTCTCCAAGCCACCTTTACCACAAGAGAGAACTCTGGGACTTGTTTTCACTTGACAAACCACTAAGTACTGTGCACTGCTGTATCTCTGAAAACAGAGCAGTGCAAAGAGAAGTTTCTCTGCCCTGATTGCCAGTTGTCTAAATATTCAGATTTTGTTTAAAAGTCACAACACTGCAGGAATCATAGAGTTGGAAGGGATGTCCAGGGAACATCTAGTCCATCCTCCCACTGATACAGAAGATACACTTCTATAGCATTTCTAATAGGTGATTCTCCACTCTGGTTAAAATCTTCTTTATTTGTTAAAGTAAGTATAACTCTTTCTGTATCAGAGGATCACAGAGTAGGTTAGAACCAGTAACAATAACAGAAGGTCTGAGAGTACATTTGCACATTAGCTCCTTTGTTACTTAGGAAGCAATTCTGCAAGTCTTGATGACTTGAATTCATTTAGTATGGAGTAGAGGTTCCTGTAAACTCTCTGTATTTATCTTGCTCTGCAATTCTTCATCATCATTTGGCCTGTTTTTGCCAAATCAAGCAAGGGAAAAGATCTGAAGCAAAGTTAGAATAAAACAGCTTTCCCTGCTGTCACTCCGTAACATCTCTTCATCTTCTCAACACATCGGACCTCCTGTTTCCTAGGTAATTCCATTGGAGGAAAGCTTCAATGTCACTGTAAAGAGCAAACGTACTTAGGCAGCAATCAATGTATTATCATGTTTATTATATTTTTAAAATGCACTCCATCATCTTTCCAAAATAGTTCAATCATTTTTATCCAAATGTTCCTTTATTCTGGCAACAACCTGGTGAAGTAAGTTGGCTGAGAAACCATGACTGGCATTACTGGATGGGCAGGACATTATGTGGCTGAGCAAAGATCTGAACTCTGGTCTCCCCAGTCTAAGCCCATAACTCTGAACGTAGAGTGTTCAACACATACTGACATAGCTTTGCATTTTATGTGGCACTGCCTGAACTGAAGAACAATCCAGTTCTGATCCTGCCCCACTTTATTTCAACATGACAAATTCTGAAGTTGGAGTCCTCTGCAATTTTGCCTACAAGTCAGAACTGCTTTCAGCCTGACCACATAAATCCCTAGTGTCAATCAACAAGGTCACACCCCTTGATCACCACCCCAGAATTCCATTCACAAAACAGGAGATGGTGGAAAACAGTTTCTTAGCGCTATTCCTGTCAAGCAGGTTTACTCTCCTGGCTCCATTTTCTTATTCTAACAATGCAAGCCCCCCTCCCCAACCACAGGCATCCTGAGGCATGTCCGGAAATGTTTGCAGTTATCTGCAATCCACTGAAAACTAAGCAATGCCAAGAAGCCATTATGTTTTACACATGAGTAAATTCTCATCCGTTCTAAAATGTCAAAAAAATAAATAAATCTGTAGTTTCTTCACAGCAAAGGAATTATATCACAATAGGACTGCTCCATCATGAAATATATGTGTAAAAATGTCAAATAATATTTTGAACGTCAGTCATTCAAATAATTTTCAGTGTCATTATCCTATTCCTGGCATCCCCACAATCATAATTTGCAACTGACCAGGACTGAGAAATGAAGCATAGGACAATTGCCCACCTAAGTGGCAGTACCTAGCTGACCATGGTTGATAAGGTAAGATGCTGGACCATGTAGGAAGTACCAAAGTATAGGCTAGACTGGGAAGTAAACAAAAAGCATTGTGGAAAAAGAAAATTACACACCCATATCATGCCTGCTTAGATTTCCAAGTCTTGAAGGTGACCTGACATTTGCAAACCAGCAAGCTACAATTATCAATCATTATTAGAACAGATTATATCTTATTTTGATTTTGAAACAAGCAGGGCTCAATAAAACTTTTTCCTTACTACAAGAAATGCTCTTCAAGTGATTAGTGGAGCCTTGCTTTCTTCAATACCTCATGAGCCTGATTCCTAGGCAAGGAACTTCAATACCCAGCTTGTATATTTATAGCACAAGTGATGTAGGTTAGATGTGTATTTGATCATTGGTAATGTCTTAATTTGTAGCTTGATATATTGTTACATCCCTCATGAAGTGGTTTATGTCCATTTATGTGGCTTGTTCTTTGCAACGGCAAGTTTGCATTAAGTAGACTTTTCATATTACCACTGAGGTAAACCTGCAGTGCTCCCCAGAATTTCCCAACTGGATACTGAATACAACATAACAGGTCTGTAATTGTATCGGTCCCTATCCAGTATATTGATATGCCTGAGATCATGACTATGCACATACACTTTTGTAATCATATACTCCAAAAATGCATTCAATAACAAAACATAAATTGGGTGAATTAATATAGATGGGTAAAGATGCTTTTGCAAGTTTCATGATCACATTGTCAATATTTTAGCATAAACTTATGTTGCAATGTAGCCTTTTAATTAATTTTTATATATGCTTGAAAATTAGCCATAGTAATTATATTTTACATGTTTTTACCCTCATTTTTTAAAATTGTGATTTTGTAAGCTGTCCTGGAAAAACTTTTTTTTTTTTGAAGAGTGGCATATATATTTAAAAATAAAATAAAGTATCTATGTAGAATCTGTTTACACATCATGAAAAATGCACATGGGGAAGGAGAGGGACAACCCACTTTATTCAGCCACACATAGAGTAAAAAGGCCAAAAAGACATTCAGAGAAATTGGGTTGTTACATGTATATTATGTCTACATGAATTTGATCCATCAAGGCAGATACAGTCTACTAAACATGCACACTGGCCCTTCAGAGTCTTGATTTCCTGCTGGCTTCCTCTTCTCTCTCTTTCTCCTTTTTTGGAACTGCCAAAAGATATATGAAACACTCTGCTAATTTAGAGATTTCAATAAGGATTTCACCCATATCATTATCATCATCGTCACCACCATCATCTCCCTCCTCCTCCTCAATGGCGGAGCAAGACTCTTTTATCATGTTTACAAACGTTGTCTAAGGAAGAGAAGAACTCCTGAATCTCTCCTTTCCCCATCTTCCTCAGTACCACATTGGACTCCGTTCTGATTGACGTCAACAAACACGCACAATGTATTACCGTCACGTGCCAAAGGCATGCAACAAGAAGGCACAGCTTGAACAAAAGCCTGGCTCCTTGAAGGGCCAGATGGCCTAAATGCGCCCCACTGCATTATGCAAAGCAAGATGAGAGTCACGTTCTGGATCTCATCATTTCAACATGAGTTACCCAAGGTGTGTGAACTTGAGGCTACACCTGCAACATAGCATGTTCAACTGGTTCTCAATAGTTTATTTCCCATGACCCTTCTCTCAACTGCGATATTTTCTGGCTTCTTTGGCTTCCCCTTTCAGGTCCTAACTTGTCAGGCAAGCTTGCTTTGGTACCACAGCTTATCCAAACATCTACATCTCTTTCATAAATCCAGTTCTCCCTTATCAGGAGCAACCATCAGGAGGAAATGCAAGATTTTTAGCAACTGAACTGCAGGGAAAAGTAGAGCTTTGATTAGCCCACTTATTCCTAAAGAGGTCACTCATAGTTCACTTAGTGAGGATTCACATGTTAGAAACTAGGTCAGAGGCATAAGGTTTCTGCAGCTGTGTTTGGGAATGGAACTTTTCTTTTTCTTTATTGAAAAAAGCCATTAGAAACGTTCAGTTAACTTGCTTTATTGGACTTTCATTTTCCAGTTTAAAACATTCTAAGCTCAAAATAAATAGTGGCATCTTAAAGACCACAGCCCATTTCTAAGAAAGCTGATGCAATAATAAAAGTGCTAGTCTTTAAAGTGCCACAAGTCTCTTTGTTGCTTTTGGCTTCAAAAGACTAATACACAGAGCTACCCTTCTGGAAAATGACTCCAGAGTAAATGTCATAACAGTCTAATCCTGTGAAAGCTTACCTGGAAGTATATCAAATTGGATTCAGTATGGCTTACTAATTATGCGTGTTTGGGTTTCAGTCTAAACATAGCCACTGTACAGATGTTTAGTGTAGGGCTGAGCAGTGCTCTAAATTTGATAAGAAAAAGGTGTTTCAGACTGCACAGAAATGTAAATATAGCATTTGTTTAAAAAACTCATCCCAGCACCTATATAGCCTGCTTACTATTTGTGGAGGACATGTCCCCACAACACAGCCTCCATCTTGGTGCTCATCTGCTACTGAGGCAGCCTGAAACTGGAGCAAAGTGACCAGAAAGTGGCCCTTTTCATTGTAAACTGCTCCTATGCAAACATCTGATTCACATGGTAGAAGAGCCTCAGGGAGGTCAGTGGCCTGCAGGGCTCCAATTGTCCCATTGCAGGACTGCCCCCTCACATCTGTCTGTTGAACTCTGTGTCTCTATGGCTATTTCTGCTTTGGCTGACAGAGAAACTTCCGGCAACCAGCGTTTTCTTTTCCTTTTTTAAGGCGTAGGTAGGAAATTCCATGAGGTTGCTATTTCTGCTAGTAACTCCTATTGCCACTTCCCATCAAGTGATTCCTACCTCCCTTGCCTTCCGCTCCAGCCCCTCGATTACCCAAGGCCAGAGAAACTACAGCAGCTATATTTGTGTCCTCTCCAGAAGCATGGAGACTAAGATAAGCTTTTTTGCGTCTCTCCACCATCCAGATACAGATCCTCCCTACTCCTCTCTCTTCACTGCACCTGCCATTATCCTTGGGCTTCTCCAACAGTCACAGCAGCAGAAACTGGTGCCCCTGCCCTTGTACAAGGATGGAAGAAAAGCACATTCTTGGAAGTGTGGGGGGAGATCCAAAGAGTTGTAGACAAGTGCTAGGTTTACTGCTTTGCATGCTTCAGAGCACTTTTTTGGGAATCTAATCCAAAGCATTGCACAACCCTACTATAGAGACCTTACCATCAAATAGCTATGGTCCAGGTATATTTTAACCTCATAGTTCACCACAGCTGATTCTGTGGTTAATTTTGTAATTTTAATTTTCTGTGACTCTATGGAGAAGATACTTTATTTTCCTCTCTAAAAATTGCAGATGCAAAATACAGTATGCTTTGAGAAATGGTACATGCAAGCTTGCAATAGTATGGCAATAGCAATTGATCAGGAACTATGTTAATGAGGTTTCTATACGCAAACTCAAGTCCTTCCACACTGCCAGAGTGTTTGCTCCCCAAACCCTCAGACTATATTTCAACCCATCCCACACTTGCCTTTCCTGCTGAAGACTTTCAAATATCGGGATAAGGAGCAAAATATATAGAACAATCACTGCCCCACCCAAAGTTTCTGCAATCCTAGAATTTAAAACAAGTTAGGGAAAGCACATAGAACATGGTTTCTGGATTTTTTTCCCCAACTCTTTTACCAGCAGTGTCCATAGGAAGCATCTGTACCTTTTTTTGTGTGTAATGGGTAAAGTAATGGGTCTTTGTGTGTGTGTGTGTGTTTCTGCTCTCCCCTCATGTTGTGTCTGTGTCTGTGTGTATGTGTGTACTGAGAAGCACGCAGTGGATATCACATGCTCCATGCTGGATCACATGGCCAGGAAGGAAGAGAAGGAGCAGCTCAGGACAGAGTAGTCAGCAGCATTTTGAGCTGCTCCTCTCCCTGCCCGCTGCCTGCCACCCCCGCCTTTTTCTGGAATATTTTTCTCTGCAATCTCTAGGCTGATCTGGCCCATTTTCAGATCTGATCTTTCTTTTGCCAGCTTTTCCACCCACACCAAATTTGGTCTCATTCTGTTCCATGTTCATAGTTATCCAATCAACAGACAGAGTCCCAAGTTGTCTTTTCTTTCCAACATTCCCCATTGGCTTGGAAAGAATAAAAAGACCCCTTGCGTGAACTCCAGAGAGGAGGGAAAGAAAATAAATTGCTATCACCCATTCCCAATCATGTCTTTCCTTCATGTTGTGTGAATGGTTGCAAGAAAACAAATCTGAACCGTTGAAGCAGTCAGCCTTTATTCCACACAAAAGACAAGGAGCTAAGAGGAGGAGGGAGGCAAGAGTTGCTGTAATGGACTGTTCAAAAGCTGCACAGAGCCATGCTGTTTCACCTCACTGCAAAATGAAGTACTACCTTTGCTGTCATTTCAAAGACATTGCAGCTGACATAGAAATAAATCACTTCAGCTTTCCAACTCATTGTGGAATCTGAGCAATCTGGATTTGAACCATTATAGGCGGTGCTTGTAACGCACCAAGCAATGACATTTGGGGGATATTGTGATTCCTTCCTATTCCTCCATCACTCATTTTGCCCAGTTTGATTTTCATATTGAAAGAAACTGCCACAGGCAGCGCAGATAAAGAAGCAGTGGAGTTAAAGATGGAGACAATCAGGAAGATTGTTTGTTGCATCCTTGATCATAGCAGAAGTGTTGATGCTGCCTCTGAACTGCAACCTGCCAGATGATAGAGCTCCAAAGCCATATGCTCAGATTCTTTGCCAAGCCACTCAATAGGAACCATGTGTGCAAAAACTGTAACTGGGGTCACTGGTAGTGTTGCTGCCAACTTTGAGACAGAAGGCAGGTGCTTGTTTTTAGCAGGTGAAGCTTTTGAAGCATGAAGACCTGATTTAGGAAAAAGCTTCCTTAACTGAATTTGTCCATGTTTAAGATGGTCAGGTCATGGACTCTATCCTAGAAAAGTTGATCACTTAAAATCAGATTCCTTCCACATTAAGGCATTTTATTTAGAGCATTTTATTTCACTGTTCAGCTTGAAAGGTTCTTACTTACAATCAGCAAAGCCTAAACTGTCACAATTAAAAAAAAAAAGATGGGGGAGAGGGATACAAAAAGGGCAAGTTCAGGCACCCATTCTAAAAGTTAAATGCTAATTCTTGGGCATCTTTGTAAAACAACATGAGTGGCCCAATCAGCTGCTTCCCCAAGGTGACCATTTATTCCCATGGGCCAGAAGCACAGGATTGCTGTTGTGCCAACTGAATAGGAAGCAGCTCTCACTGAGCCTGCTGACTCCCATGATGGAAGTGGAAAGCCTGTCACTTCCAGGTGTTTTAGTCCCCCCATCAGAACAAAAACACTAAAACTAAAAACCCCATGGCAGCCTGATCAGGATCAACAGTCCTGCAGACAGAATCAACAGTACTTGCCTGCCCCCTTGCTCATCTTCCTCCCTCGGTGGCTCCAGAGAGGGGCAAAAAGTTAAATGATGAGACTGCCTAGAGAAGTCTAGTTTTTGCTAGGATATAGCTTAGCTCCAGAATATAGCTATCATATCTGGATTGCAGAATCCAGGTGGCCTCTAGATGAAAACAAGGAGATACAGAGTATTCTACTCAAGGGATTTTCATTATTTTTATTACTTTGGAGGTACTATTTTGAATACTCCATGGGCTGTTTCTGGGTGCTTCCTGTCATGGTGATTTCTTACTGGCACCACATTCCTTTGCAGCACTGGTTTGGGTTATAAAGGAGTGTGTGGGAAATTGACAAGCATTCTGCCTGATTCTTCTCTTTCGCCCCAGTGACAAATCACAGACATAGTGGATGGTTGTGGGGCGAAGCTGGACTGAAGCTTAAACGCCCAGTTTATTAACCACTGTTAATAGCCCTGATTACCCTTCTCTTCCTATATCTGATTTTTCTGTCTGTCTCCAGTGCCATGAGATTGCCCCCACGTCATGTGCAAGTGGATGACAGATGGTCCCTGCAGCCATGCACTGCAGCTACTGTGGGCACCTGCCATTTTCATCTGGGTAAATTCAACATATACACCAATTCTTGACACCTGATGCAACAAAGCTTCTCATTCATGCTCTGGTTGTCTCACATCTAAATTACTGCAGCAGCTTACTGGCAGACCTCTCCTCTTCTACTCTTGCTTCATTGACCTGGGTTCAAAATACTGCAATTCAGGTTGTTGGCTGAATCTTCCCTTTTTCTCTCATACACCACAGAGCCCTGTACTGGCTTCTGATTAGGGCCAGGGGCCACTATAAAATCTTAATGTTGGTTTTTCAGGTATTCCTCCGTCCCTCCCTTCTTTGTCAAGCAGGTACATCCTCACATCCTCTACTCGCTCAGCTTTCTTGGCACTTTGGTGGTTCTCACTGTTCTGACAGCAAATTCAAGGTTGAGAGCCTCTCAGGACTTAGTCCCATAGTTTGGAATCAGTTTCCTTGCACTTTTTGGATGAAGGATGACTTTTTGGTTTGTAAAGCTGGGCTTAAAACTTTTTTCTTTTTTTTTGATTCTGAGAAATAGGGGCATACCTTGATTGGGAATTTGTGGTCTCTGGACTAGCTTTGGTGATCAACTTTCCTGGCTTTTATGTTGTATATTGTTTAATTTTACCTGGTTTGATTAGTTATATATTGTTAGTAAGTTTTATATGGTCTAGTTTATCTACTATTTTTACTGTAACTATTTGTTTGGCACCCCACTGTTCCTTTAGAGTTAGAGCTGCCTAGGTTTGTAACATCTCTTTGTCATGTTGTATATTTTAATTGATATTCCTTTATTTACCTTCTGTGCTTAATTTTTAAGCCTGATATAAATAATAGCAATAATCAATAATAATAAAATATACCAGATCTGTTCATTCATGGTACTAAATCATGTGGATGAATATGGTTTCATTACAAACAGACCTGGTGTTTATCATCAGCAATTTGAGACCAGGGTCACCAGCAATGCACCCTCCTAGATCCAGGTTGAGACATTTGGACTGGAAGTTGGGTCTTACACCAAATTGTTGGTCCCTCTTCTCTGGTAATGGCTCCTTTCATATCTCTCTCACCTGTCACCACACAATTCCACCTTCCTCTTTACCAAAGCCCCATTCTGCGACCTCCAACATCAAGCTTACTCCCACCCACTCTCACTGAACCAGCATTTTGGCACATTCAGATTTGATATTTTGCTTCCCCATACTCATTGTTCACCAGTGAAAATCCATGTAAAATGTTGTCTATAGTTTAAACATTATCGTTGAGCAATCCTAGTCATGTACCACATTTGTGACCTTCCCCTCTTTTCAGCACTCCCAAAGAACACAAATTAAAACGTTTTCTCTAGTCTAAAGGTTGTCTTTGCACAAAGTCCAGATTCAAATCATGGTATTAAGCACATCATGTTTCACAGTTTCCCTCTCCATGTGCAAATATGTATATCCCTGTGGTTACCAAGGTTAGACTAGAAGGTCAAAAGCTAATAGAATAGACATTTATGTGTGAGTCATAATAGGAGATATGAAGCTTCAAAGAGAGAGATGAAGCTTCACATTTCCAGTTCAAAACTCAACTTTGATTCTGCTCCAGGTTAAACTGAGCAGCTCCCAAATTTGTCCAAGTTAAATATGGCTGTTTTCTGAGTTACCAGATTAGAGTTTGAAACTAAATCTTGTGATTGGCAAATACTCCTACTCTGAACACAACAGGAGAAGGCATTCCTGTCCCAGTAGAAATGCTTAAGGATCAGAATGTAGTGGAAAGGTTCTAGAAAGGGAGCTTGCAAGCTGGAAAGAAAAGAATGGCATATAAAGTAGGAATTTCTCAAATAGGAATTTATTATATTGATGTTTGAAACAGAGGAGGCACAATCAGTTCACAAGACAGAACTGCCTAATTCCCTGAGTTAATTGGGTGGAGAGCTAATCAGAAAGGAGGAGGAGGAGGAAGCACATCTTTGATGGTATTTGTAGTTAAAAAAAAAAAATCTTTGTTTTCTTTTTTTTAGATCCAAAGATACAAATAAGAAATTTTCTTTATGTGGTTTACATGAGAATTTATCCAGCTGTACCTAAGTCTATAGACCTAAAGCAGTTCAAAATCCCGCCCCAAATTGGCTTAGCTCCATTTTTAGCAAAATGTTGTCTATAAACTTCAAAAGGGATTTAGATAAAGTCTTAACTGCATCAGCCTGTGTCAAGCATCTGTTTGAAATGCTTCCCCACACCCGAAACATGACCTCTGGAGGCCCTAATGTTCTGGTCCAACATCCATCACCCACACAGAGTTCTTTTACAACAACCCAGCCCTAACTTGTAGAAATCCCCAGTGGTCCAGACAAGAGATGCCCACAAACCTGTCAGTAAACTTGAATCATCCTGCTTTTCCAGTAGCTGGTTGTTGCTACATCAGCCCTTTTACTGATTCTCAAAACCTGTTTGCCTGTTGCTGTGATATGTCTGCATACACAGGTATGATCTAAATGCTGCTTTAGGGAATTACTACAGGCATTGGGAAATTTAAAAGCAAAATCCTGAAAAGTTGGTACAGGAACGAATACGAAGAGTGTTCTGAACACAATGCTGTACACAAAAGTTTTGAAACAAATATGGACTGGTTGGGATGGTGCAAAATTTTAAACAGTTATTCTCCTAAAATACCAGACTCAAGGTCCAATTTGAAGAAGGAATGATATTTAGAGCAGTGTAGTACTTTGGATTCAATTCCCAAAAGGTGCTACAAAACAACAACCAGTGAGTGTTTTCCATCAAATTCAGTGGCGATTCAACTAAAAGAAAAGTGTGATGGAAAACGATTGATTTATTGCTCCCCTTCATTGGCTGTCACTCAGGAATGGGAGGAAAAAGAGAACAGAGAGGTTCAAGACCCACATTGCTTTTATTAGATATGATGAGTTATAAAAAGTTTCAGGGAATCAGATAAATGCAGGTAAGTGTTAAAGGCAGAACCTGACTTTATGAAAGTAGCTCTAAAGCAATAATTCTATGGTCTCTGGAAAGGTAACTAGTGGTTATAGGATTTAGCAGGCCTTCCTCATCCATGAGAAGAAAGAGGTTTAAGGGCAGAGAAGGAACTTAATGCTTGCTGGTCTCCCTTAGCTTAATTTGCTCATTTAAATATACCCCTCTCTTACTTTTGTGGTCACCACCACCACCCTTCCTTCTGTAGGTGCATGTGTGTGTATGCATATGTGTGTGTATACACATGCATGTGTGTGTTAGCTTTAAATCCTACCTTTTCACTGTGAGCTCAAAGCATTTTACATGGGGATCTCCCTACATTTTATCCCCCAAACAGTGTGCTACAGTAGAGAATATCACTGGCCCAAAGTCATCACTGAATTTCTTCTCCAGTCCTAGTTCAATACCTGGATTCAAACTCATGTTCTCTTAACTATGATACAAAAGGACATGTCCACATGACATTGCCTTCTTCTCATCCCCACAGAAACAGGTTAAGTTTGTACTTTGCTCACGTTTTCTTGCTTCTCCCAACATAAGTTTTGTTCTGAGCCCAGTCTTTAATTGAGAATGTTGGTAATGACACAATGACAGTCAGGGGTTGGGGTCTGCCCAGCTCCTACTGACCATTTAAAGCTGCTGCAGACATGTCCTCTCCTGTCTGATTGTTGAGCATTGCCCTCAGTGGCCTTTATGGCTTGGCTTACAGAAGAGACCAGACACCTGATTTCTGCAGAGGCGTTTGCCTGCATAATGCCTGTCTGGCACTTCAGAAAGCACCCATCTGGCATTACATGGGATCCTTATATACACCATTCTAATGCGGTTCTGAAAGAATGCTAAACCTGTTTTTAATCACAGGTTTAAAGCACTTCTGAAACAGCACTAGACCTGAGGCTAAAAAATGGCATTAGCTTTTTGAGGAGCAGTAGTCCTGAACTGCATAGGAAATGGATTTAAATCAAGAAAAGAAGCCAGGTTCTGTCACCAAGAAGTGTATTATAGATTTTGCATGGACGTAGGTTTTTTTTTTTTTAATTATTACTTCGATGAGGGATGGGGCCATTTTGCTTATTCTGGTGGGCTTCTTCTGGGTGTTGCCAGCCATAGCCACTCACTGCCAGCACTTTCCAAGTGGACCCTTCCACTCCACCTTGCATATTTCCTCCAGACCCATTACCCCAATTCACAGGTCACAGCCATGGGGAAGGGGCCAGAGTAAAACAGGAGGCAGCAGGCAGCCATGCTGTACAAAGAGGACTCTTCAGTCTCTTACTGCCAGCATGGTTGCTCACTTGCAGCAAACCACAAGTATTAATTGTTGGTCAGGGACCAAAAAGATAAGAGATTGATATGGACCATATAAAGGTAATGTAAGAAAAATAAAGGACATGCAAATGATCGAAATATTGGGTGCATGCTTAAATGTGTAAGAGAATCAGAATTGTCGTAACAGCTGGTATATGGATTCAGTTACGTGCTGATAAGTTTTAAAAGTACATGTTTGTGACAGAGAGGGGGTAGGGGGAAGGGGAGGTAAGAAAACAGAGATGTATATTTTAATGAGTGAATTAAGCAAAGGCTGCCTCTCTCTGCTGTCAAGAGATCATCTTATCTTCACCCATCTCCAAGGGTGCCTTTCTCAGCTTTAAGGAAATCAGTTTCTTTCTTGGCACAAATGCTTACAGTACTCTGAAGGAAAACTCACAGCCCATCTCCTACCCCGAGGCTCATCATACCACAAGGCCTTTCATTCATAACAGCACATCACCAAGTCACCAAGGGGAAAAGTGCCTTGGAAAGTCCCTCATATAAAATAAGAAGAAAGAAAGAAAAGAAATGCTCATTCATGCTTTAAAAAAAAATCAATTAATTATCTGCCTTGTCCTAGTGCAAAATACCTCCACAGTGCTGCAGGGCAAGGCTGAGTTATAATAAGAGTTCTCTGAAAGCTGTCTGCTCCCATTCCTCTCCTCAAGGTTATGCAGTGAGTAGTACATGATGATTTTTTTTAATGCATGCTGGGAAAGACACAGATTGCACAAGACAGCTTTTGTCAAAGGAGGTGGGGGTCAGAGGCTTTTGTGAGAACAAGATGCTTTTTTTTTTTTTTTTAATGAAGCTATCATAGCCATGTTGGTTCATGGGGGAAAAAATCCAGAATGAACAGCTGGGCAATATGTTTGTCAAGACTGGCCAAAATGCCAGGAAAAAAAGTCCACAAGCATTCAGGTTCTCCAGAACTCTTCATCAGGCAACAAGTTACAAAAATGCGGAGATGGGGAGTAAGCAAGAAAACCCACAAATTAGGCCAGACATTTTAGCCATGAGGCCTGCAGTGCAGAGTCAGTCTTAGAATAGAGACTGGAAATATTTAATGCACTTGTTAACAATAAGTACTAGTGGGGTTTGGCTGTATCTAATATTCAAGGACAATGAAAAATGGCTTCTTTCCTCCCTCCCAAAACATAATGATCATTAAGCATCCACTCTGTCTCCAAATATTGTGAAGCACCCAGGTTCCTGGCCTAGCAGGGAGTTCCTCAGTCAAAGTAGGTACTAGGGGAGATACATGTTTATTCCCAAAATCTTTGGTTAAAAGTCAAAGCATATTTATACCCAAACCTGATAAGCACATACATTCAACATAACGACAAATTAAACTATCAGCTTCACTTGTCATGAACTCTGAGCAAGCATCTCCATCCAGCTTTTTACCAAATGGTCACTTTAGAAGACAGGAGAAAGTGTTCCGTTTGGATGCTCTCCCACTTCAAAAACTCCCTGGGAATCTAATGCTCTCAATGCTAAGTTACAACGCTTTTCTCTAACATGTGGATTTCAACATTCAGCTATTTTGAAACAGTAAAATCCTACAATAGTTCTACCATGTGAACTTTTTTCTGAAATTTGGATCTACTCATTTGGCCTGTTTGGAATTAGGAATGAGATGTTTTCATGAGATGATTATTTGGTTGGTTAAGAACCTTCAAGTTGGGCCTCATCCCAGTAACTGTATGGAAGTCACTCATCATCTCAACCGGTCTGTCGTGACTTCTGTAGCTCTTAGAATCACAGAATGGATATCATCTAGGCTAACCTGCCCAGTACAAGGATCCAAGGACCCTCCAGTGAACTTTCAGGGGCATTCCAGTGGTATCTCTGATCCCATCCATCCACCTTCTCCATTGTCTTCCCCTTCTTCTACTTCCTTCAAGCTTGGAACCCGTACTTGTTTTTTCTAGTCATCATCCACTTGCTAATGATCATACAGTCTTTATTTCATCTAAAACCAACTGATTGGTTCTTGTTGAAATCCATTGTACTCTTACAAGCTATCTCCAAATCCATAATTCAAAGGTGTTTTATCTTCTTTTTCTCACTTATTTCTTAACGTCCTGCTTTCACAGCTGGATATTGCCACTGGAACAAACCATTGCTTTACTATTCTGAGCTTTATTGTCACTGGCATATCTTTATCATTCAACTTTATCTAAATTTGTCAGTATCATTCTCCCCATCATTAATCTCCTTTTTGCTTTCCCAGCAATTGTCCATCTTTATATATTCTTGACTCCAAGAAAAGAAAAACATACACTACCATCACTTCTTCAGCATCAAATGTGCATTCACTAAGAATGCTGATTTATTCTATCTTTGCCTTCTTAATATTTATCAATAACCCAGATTTTTCATTTTTACTTTCATAATGAGCTCTATTAAGTCTCTTTTAGTTTCAGCTCATCTTCATTTCTCAAACTGTTAGGATTTCAACTTCCAGTCTTGATTCCAGCTGTCATCTTTTCAATCTTATAATTCTTATACATGCTGTGCAAATATATTTGCTGTACAAGTTAAATATATATGAGGATAATATGCATCTTTGTCCCTTTTCCTTCCTATTCTGAACCATTCTGTTTTTCCAATTTTAATTGTTAGGGTCTTTTTTCAATGCTGCATTAAAGTGCCATACACCCACTCTTGAGTCAGCAGAAAGCTATATTGGCATGGGCCCAAATCAAGGCCAGAAAAGAAATAAGAACAAAAATTGGGAAGAAATTTATCTGAATTGCAGCTGTTCTGCCTAAGACTGTTAAGGACTCACACCATTTTACTAACTCTGATTTAATTTTCTTAAGTAAAGGAAATATAATTTATCTGCATCAATTTATTGGGGTTTTTGAGCAAAATTATGCCCAAACATTTCAATGTTTTAACACAAATCTGGAGCTTATAAAGGGAATATATATGCTTTTGAATATTAAGGTTAACATTAATGTACATAAGTTCTGATTTGTCCAAATTAATCCTAAAGCCAGCTATTTCTTCAAAAATGGTATGTTCTTTGACTATCTCAGAGATAATATTAATTGGATCATCAGTGACAAGAGCTGCATCATCTGCAGGCACAACAAACTGTATTATTTTTAATTTTATATCCATGTATGTCTGGATGGCTTTGAAGTTTTATGGACAAATGTTCCAGTGCTAAGGCAAATAGCAATTGGGACAAGGACCATCTCTGCTTAATGCCTCTACATATATGGAATGTGGGAGAGTTGATTGATTTGATTTAAAATTGCACAAAAAGTGGTTCATACAGATTATTTAATGCTCTAATAAATTATCACCTAATTCCAAATTTTATATGGTACTTAGTAAATAAAGCCATAAAATAGAGCCAAAGGCCTTATGTGGCTCCAAAGATAATAGTGCCACTGGGCATTTAGTTTTCCTTTTATGTTCTAAGACATTAAGAACACTCTGAGATTTGACAATTGGAAATAAATCCAGATTGATCCTTATGGATAAGATGACCTTATTTAGTCTGTGGGCAAATAAAGAGATAAAGAATGTTTAAAAATTTAAATCTTGGTTCAGTAATGTGATAGGGTAATTAGACCTATAGGGCAGGAGATACTTTTGAAGGGGTATCATAGCTACAAATGTTAAAGCAGCAAGTACTCAGGAATAGTGTGATATCAAAGATTGGCCCATATTTGCATCTACAACCTGAACAGCTAATGTTTAAGGTATTAATATCAAATTAATCCTAGAATAAGATGATGTCAAGATGAAAAAAAGGAATAATTGCATTTGGTGGGATTTATCGTCTTCCACACATCCACCAAACCAAAAGAATCCAGAAGCATGGAGATGTTACAGTTAGCATGCTTTACTTGATGGGTATAACATGAATGTCTATCCAATGGCAGATCCATCAAGCTGTTAAAATTACCACTTAATATCAAATATCCTTCTGTAAATGTATTTAACATTGAGAATGTTAAAGAACTAAAATTGTGCTGGTTTGTATTTTGGCCATAGATAGATGCTAGTATATTTTTTTCCTAACTGTTCTTACTTTTTTTTAATATAAGCTGCCCAGAGTCACCTGGAGTTGGGCAGTCTCTAAACTGGAATGAATGAATGAATGAATGAATGAATGAATGAATGAATGAATGACTCTAGTCCTTAACCATTATGCCACATACTTAGTGATGTTCCTTTTGAATATCATTTCCGCTGCATTCCTTCAAATGATCTCATGCCCTCATCATGTAGTCATCCGATAAAGTGACTTGTTCCTGCCTACTTAAGTATACTTTTTCCTAAAACACCAACAATTTAGTACACTTCATTTACACTTTGGCAACTTAAAGTTTTACTTGGTTCAAGCATCTCACATTCTGTGTTTCTGTTATATGTGTCCCCATAAAACAAGAAGCTCCTTTTTCAATATGCCACATCAGTGACCATACTGCCTTGCAGCTTTGGGCTGAATGTCATAATTTCCAGCTCACATTGTGAAATCTGATGTTCTTCCCCAGGAACTAGAGGAGTGTCTTCAGATCTGGAGGTCTTAAATTCTGGCACCCAAACTTGTCTAAATGTTTCAGCCACATTCAAGCTGTTTTCTTGGCAAGTATATAGAGGTGGTTTGTCATGGCGTTCTTCTGAGCTTGATTTTTACACTTCCTTCTCCTAGATGAGTCAGCTTCCTTCACACTTGTAAAACCCCAACTGCTTTAAACCTCATTGTGAATTATTCTTAGCTTCACCTGTCCCCTTTCAGCCCTGCCAACAAGGGAGCCCATATCAGGGTCTCCTGCTTCCACTAGCATTGCTCTCAGGGTCATTCAAGCTATTGAGCCACCCACAGTTTCAAAGTAGTAATCCTCAGGGAGGGATGCTAATTTAGTCTGCTTTTGGAATTTTTTAAGGGGCATTATATATGGTAGCATATTCTGAACTTCAGAGATAGAGTAAGCTAAGAATCCAAATCAGAAGAGATGCTTGCTTGGCACTGAAAGAATAATCGTTTTAATAATCAGCTCAACCAAATATTCAGAGATTTGGAAGTCTTTTCTTAGAGCCACAAGAAACAACAGGGTGGATGCTCAGTACTGACCAACAGAGTGGAGGCATCTTTTCTTGTTGTTCTTCTCATACTGCTGAGAGCAGTCACATTGACATGTAGGCTGCTTAATCTCCCCATATTAATGAAGCATGCTGGGGCAGCCTGTGCCTGGCTCTCTCCAAAGCCTATCACATTCAAATCCCTGATGGCCAGCAGCTACAGCAGCAGTAACTATCATGCCACCCTTGGCTCTCCAAATCAGATTAAAGCCATATAATCGCCAGGTTTCTGCAGGTCAGAAACACTGCAATTAAATTGGGCTTTTCTGCAAAGTGTTTTAGGGATCCTTTCTACACAGAAACATTAATGGTCCCCAGAAAAAGGTTAGTAAGTAGCTTATGGTAGAACTGGGCAGCATTTCCTATTTCTTAATCACTCACCAAACTGAAAAAAAATAAAATAAAATCATATTCAGCTCTGGTTTCTAGTGAGAAAACACTCTCAGCATCCACAGGCAAAACCTAGAAATTCTGAGGACAGATGGAGACTGCAAAGTATTCCAGCGTGAGAATTCTGGGCATATATGATGAATGTTCTTCACTTCTGTAGTGTCTCTAAAGCAGGGCTAAGTGGCTGCTTTCAGGCTAAGGAGCCACTTGGCCTTAAAAAACATGCCACAGGCTGCCCTTCAAAAAGAAGGCAGTCTCAGGACAAAGAAATGAGGAGGAGACCAAAGATAGAATTGATATTTACATTAAGCTTTTAATTATGCAAGATCAAATTAGCTTAACATTATTTTAATATTGGGTATTTCATACTTTGTGAGGCCACAGGATGGGACAGCACCTAGTCATGTTTGGCTGATCGTGAAAATTCAAGCAGGGTCAGTTCTGGTTAACTCTTGTATGGAAATTCTCCAGGCTGTAAAGTGGACTTGTCAGCACAAAAAGCAGAAGGCAGCATCAAACCACTTTCATATTATGGCTAAGGAAACAACATACATGCTCATGAGTTAACCAAGAATTGACCATGACTTGAGACAGCTTTTGCTTTCATGAATACATATCTCACACAAACATATGCATACATATGTACAAATAAAAATCTTAAAGAGACATGCAAAAATATTAAACATCCATATGCAATATTTCTATTCAGAGAGACATCTGTAGAAATGAAGATAATCTATTAAGAAAACTTTATGAGTACTGCATACTGCATTGGGAGAAATCTTATCAGAATCCAAAGATTCAAGCGTGAAAGACGTAAAAGAAAACCTCCGATCTGATCTATCAATCAAATCTAATCTGTAACTTTAGGTGCTGGGCACAGACCATCAAAGCCTAGAATATCAAATGCTAAAGAGCCAATCAGAAATTGGAAGATTCTCCTCTCAGGTGAGGTTTTAAAAAGAGAAGGGGCAGCTCCATTTTGTCTTTTTTTTTTTTGCTTTCCTCCATAAGAGTTGCAAGCCAGGTAAGCAGTGCTCAGATTCCCAGGAATATGGAACTGGAAATCCAGAAAAAAATATAAATATCTATATTTTTATAGCTAGAGACAACGTAATCTAGATGTGATTTTAAAAAAATATATTTTAAGAATATGATTTCAGCTATGTGCCTTTATTAGACCCTGCTTATATATGTGTTTAATCTTGGCTGAAAAGTAGCTATTGAAATAAACCCTAAAGAAATTTTATTTTTTTCTTTTCACCTGTTGGCATACAATTTCCAGTTTGTTTTTTAACCTTGATATGCATAATTAAGATTTGAATCCTTATTAAATCAGCACACTCATTCTTTTTAGCTTTGTTGTACACTGCCCAGGGCTGCCTGTGGTGAGATGGGTGACTATATAAATTGGTTAAATAAATAAATAATAAATATTGTGGCAAGATAAAATTTATATTGCTTACTCTTAAATACTTGTTTTGGAGATAATTTTCATTAATTTTTGTAATTTTGCTAAGATACAGTTTTCAGTTAAATTTATGTACACAACCATTGCATTATGCATGATCAAGGACATGAAGCTTTCATGGATTGGATGCATAAGATACCTTCCTTAGTTGATAGTATTATAGAAAATTCTGACAGCAATGGGATAAAATTGAAGAGTAGTTATAGGATAGAAGGCAAGCATTGGGATAAACTTAAAAACACGTATAAACTTTTGGATCCTTTTCTTCATCTCTTTTCTTCAGATGACAGAATCTGTTCTCCGCCATTTATGGAGTTAACAAATGCATGTGGAGAAGACACCTTGAAGCAAATAGAAAAAAATGGAATTGCATTCCCATTCAGTATGTGAACAGTTTTTATGTTTTACTTAAGTGAAGTTGTAGAGCATTTCCCCCTGACTACCACTGAAATTAATACAATTTAGCTAACTAAGGTACTCTTGGGGGGAGGGAGGGGACTTGCACAGCAGATAGCTTGTGGCTTGGTGTACATGCTGGATTTAGGCACACTTGATCCAAAGGCACACCTGGTAAATAACATAAAGGGACATAAAATTGTATGCTTTTATATTAGAGGGATTTTAACTTTAGCCCACTGTTCCCCTATTCAGTTCAGTGACAAAAAGGAAGGAAAGCAGGGCTAAAAGGTCACCTCTTCACCTACCCCCCAGTCATTCAGTGCCAGGGAATTTAATTACCCCAAAAGGTCTCCCCAGGAGAGTAGGAAACTGCAGCAAGGATTGTGGGTGAAGGCTTAGGGAACCCTGTAGGATAATGCAGTCAAAAACTCACAGCTCCTGTATTCCTAGATAGACATATGGAAGGAGGCGGAGACTCTATGAGGTCACTTCCGCTTCCGCCTCCACCATCCTCTCAAGGCGAAAGCACATGCCTGAGCTATTCAGCTCAGAGACTAACTATGGCCTAATTTTGTAATCTACCTAATACTTTAAATTTGCCGTTTAATTGTTGCTACTGTAACTGCTGTTCATCAAAACAAAAACTATTTCATGTGAGTAAATGTTAATTTTGTCTTATTTCACAAGAAAACTGTGATCGTTATTTTTTGGGGGGTAAAAGGGGTAGCACCAGGTATAATCCCATGCCCACAAACCCCACTTGAGGAAACACCATAAACTCATATGCTTATATGTAAGTTTCCCTGAGAAGACCTAGTTTCAAAAAGATTGCCAACAAATTGACTGCGTAACAAGCAAATAAATAATGGAAGAACCCTATCATAGATTGTTACCCCCCACCCCACCCTGCACTTTATTATCTCTGTGTATTGTTGTCTGGTATGCAACGTTTACTTTGTCAGGGAAGACTTCATATAATATCTGCCAATTAGGAGCTGATAAAGGCATGGCAGAAGGGGGTTCTGGCAATCTCACTGGGGAATAATGAAAACACTTAAATAATAAATTATGATATTCCACTTCTTCCAGGAGCATCATTTCCGATTTCTGAGATTCCTAGTTTAGTTCCAAAGCTCTCTCAAGTCAGCCAGCTTGATAACCACATCAGTTTAAAGGGAAAAAAAGAATAATCAGCTGTGGTTGAGGGAATATTTGATGTGATAACTTAAAAAAAAACCTTCATAATAACTAAATCAATGTCATTCGTTTTAAAAAGAAAGAAAAGCATTGCTCTTTTCTATGCATTGCTGTTATTCATAAAGAACTGTTTCTGGCCATTTCCAATTCTCCTTAATCTGCCAGCAAAACATGTACCTCCTGGCAGTTTTTATGATCCAGTAACCATCTCCTCTCTAATGCTATGTATACACCTCCCTCTAGCATCACTATCTCTAAGGAGGAAAACCCTCCTTTACCACTGAAGTTGGAGTCAATAATGATTGAAGTGCCATATAAACAAATCCAAAACATACTGCAATTGTCAACACACAAGGAAATTCAGCCATGCTTCTGTGGCCCATATGGTGCAATCTGGAAATGGAAAACCCTCCGTCTCCTCCACTCCTTTTTTATTATGTGCCATCAAATCAATGTCAGCTCTTAGCAACCACAAGAACAGATTTTCTCCAGGATGATCTGTCCCAAATCTGGCTCTTTAGGTCTTCCACAAATCACCTCTCTGATCAAGATAGCAGACTTCCTCTTTACTACAGATAGTCCCCAGTTTAAGAACGAGTTCTGTTCCCAAGGTCTGTCATTAAGTCAAATTTATATGTAAACTGGAACAGTATTATCGTAAAATACTATATAAGTAGTATTGTGTAATGAACTTGAACCATTGTGTATTCAACTCAAATCATTGTATATGTTACTTGAATTTTGCTACAATAGGCTCTGTGATTAACTATAGGTCGTCTGTAACCTGGACATTCTTAATCCGGGGACTACTTCTATTTCCAACCCGGCATTCCAATTTGCAACCACAAGCAACACATCTTGCTTGCATGTTCTGTCAATTTCAGATTGATCTTGTAATGGTTTGTGGAAATGACCTTGGGAGACAGGAGAAACTGGCATGTAAAAGATATCTCAGTCCACAGAAGGAGAGAGCATGTGGGAAGCATTTCAGAAGAGACTCTCCCTAGTTTTTCAGAGAGTAAAAGGAGAGGAGGGGAGAAATACTTTCAGTCTTACAAGATTCTGTTAATGTAATCTTACAATAAAGATTGAACTAGGATTCATTTTTGTGCTTCTTGACTCAAAGGGCTAACAGAATTTGACCATGAAACTCATTAACCCCCTCTTCTGCATCAGTGGTTGAGGCATAAATTAGGCTAACAGTCATATCAAAGGGTTGCCCATGAAATTTGTTTGATATTATTCAATTCATTGACTGAATTGTACCCAAGTACTATCTTTGTTATATCCTTCCTGACTATGAAAGTAATGCTGTTCCTTCTGTTTCTCATGTTCTGAGTAATAAACAATATGATCTTTTGACTGAGGGTGTCCAACTTCAGTCCATTCCAATTTACTGATGCCTAAGATGTCAATGTGTAGCATGTTTGTTTCACCTTTCCCTGTGTTGAGCTTTCCCATGCTCATCCTACTTATGTTCCATATTCTCACGGTAATTTTGTCTTTGCAGCTTTGGACCGCATAACAACATCAGCAACTAGACATCCTGAAGCTTTAATATAGCTGCATCATAAACACCATTAGTACTCCAAAAGATCATCAGCTGTTCCTCACTAGTGCGTTGACTGCCATCCCACCTAAATGGCCTGTCATCCCACACTAAATCATCTGTCACTCTATCTTGTCTATCCATTTGGTTGACTTGGTAAAATGCAGGAGTGTTTTACCATTGGCTTCTCCTGCACAGTATGAAATGGCTTGTCAGGGTGACTAAACTGATTATCCACCTTCAGTATCTTCCTATATTGCTGCTGCTAGACATAGGTGCCTGCTCGCTTTACCTGGGCAGCTGGGATAACCGATCCAGTGTTGTTTAATTCTCTAAAGAGCCAGGTAGAGAAGCAAGTGCTCTGAAAAAAAATTGAATACAGATAGCTTGATAGTTTCATAGTTTGATAATGGGCATATACAATTTTGTAACATGTGTGCATGGAGAGGTTACTCAGAAAGTAAGAACTGGAAGATAGAACATACATGCTTCCCATAGAAAATCTATAACCTTTAGCTTAACAACCTGTGGAACTCACTGCTAGTACTGATGTCAAAACTAGGAAGTAACTGTTTTCCTAGTGTTAGGGCAGTGTTTCTCAACCTTGGCAGTTTGAAGATGTGTGGACTTCAACTCCCAGAATTCCCCAGCCAGCATGCTGGCTGGAGAATTCTGGGAGTTGAAGTCCACACATCTTCAAGTTGCCAAGGTTGAGAAACTCTGTGTTAGAGAGATGAAAGTGAGAGCCACAGAGACTTGTTGAGCTCTGCAATGGATTAAACCTAACTTGAAGTTCCCTGAGCATCCTAGAGGAACACCAGTAAAAGATGCCCTGTAAAAATCTTACTTGCAAGTTCTTACCATCCAGTGAATGGCATATAAGGCACTACTGAGTATGGTCCAGTGGTGATCACAGTGCAACAAATTAGAATTATTCACTGAATTAGATGAAGCTATGAGTCTTTTGGAAAGGTGATTCACTCTCCTCCTGCTTAGCTTAATTAAGAGGGAAGGGCTATATTTCAGTAATACATATGCCTTCATGGGGGAAGACCCAAGATCCATTAGGGACTGGCAAAGTCCTCAGTAGACAATGCTGAAATAAGGAGTTCCGTAGTGTTGTTTAGTACAAGGTAGCTTCCTATGTTTTGTGCATACCCAAAAGCTACAGAAACATAATAAAATCAAAATATACAGCAAAGAGAAAATAAAGCTTTGATCTCTGGAAGGTCAAGAATATCCTGAGGTAACTGTAGAACCTCTTAACATTAAAGAAATTGGGAAGCATATAATAATTTAAAAGCAGCTATATCAGAACAACCAGTTTGTTTGATGAACATCTCTGCCAACCAAAAAAGACCATTTGGAAGGAAGTGACAGACTGACATTATTTAAAGATTGGCAAAACATAGATCAGATTAATAAAGGGTAGAAAAAGGGCAAATAATGTTATTAAAGCAACTATTACTTCTACACCTAAATGCAGACACACAGATTGGAGAGCAATTCTTGAAACATGAAATAATGCCATCACAGAACCAACCCATTTCCCATAGCAATAGATCATGAGAAGAGTCTGCTAGATCAAGTTATTCCAGCTCAGCATTGGTGTCACACAGGGGCCAACCAGATCCATGGTAGTAACTTCCAACAGCTAGTATTTAAAGTCTTTATTTTTGGGGAGACAATAGACTGTCATCAGGATTAGTAGCCATTGACAGCTTTTTCTACTCCTAGTCTTGTTTCAAGAATAACATTTGGGAACTTGTAGACTTCTGCCAATGGGGGAAAGGTATGCCCTCCACACATGCAACCTGCAAGCAAAAGTCTCATGGTGCTCCATCTGGGGGAAGGTTTACCACAGAAGCTGTCAGGGTCAAAGCTGCTCCCTGAGAAGAAGCATCTAATTTGCAAATGTTCAGTCGTTTCAATTATATACAACTGAAATGATATACATGGGCTAGAAGAAAGGTTTAGAGAATAAACCAGCTTAGTTGGTTTTGAACCATCCAATTAACAATCCTAATACAAAATCTGAAATGGCAAAGAAATTAAAGAACCCAGCCTTTCCAAAGCCTCACAAAGTTGCAGTAAGCAAAGTAAGGTTGTCCTTGAATAAGGAGGATAAAACCCCAGACTTTAACAGGCAACTATTTGCAGCGACTTTATGTAAAAACTTGGCCTATTCTCTGAGCTGAATCCTCCTCATCTGGTTGTTGCTTCTAAGCTCATTTTAAGCAGCCCAAACTTCAGAACAGGCTGGAGTTTGCCTTAAAAACTTACCTATAAACAAAGATGATGCAGCAGCAATCCATGAGGGTGGAGAACAGGAATTTTGTTAAACTAAGCCAAAACAGTTATCAGCAGGCCACACACATACACACCTTTCTTAAATCCAGTTTCTCCTCTTCCCTCCTGAACAGCATCATTTAAAAATGCAGGCTGCAATCCTGTTCCTAGCTATCTAAAATGAAATCCTATTTGAACTCACTATTGTCTGAGATAGCCTTGCAGAGTCCATCTGTGTCAAGGATGTGCACCTTTTCACCCAACTGAGGGATGCACCAGCCTTTGAATGGCATGTCAAGGGCCACACTGCTAAGGAACAGATCCATGTCAGAATGATTAAAGAGTGGGAGCAAAACAAGTATGTAATTAAATGAAGTATTGTTCCATAGGAGTGCTGCTTCAGTGAAAAGAGGGCAGGAAGAGTTTGTTACTGGGGATAGGGTGAGGAGGAATAGCATCAGGTCTTGGGTATGGGTGAGATAGTGCAGAACAGTAGCAGGAGAGAGTAGGACAGGAGTAGAAAGGGAAAATAGAAAAGAATATAATGGAGCAGTGGCAGTGTATGTTGATGTCCCCAAAATTTGGAAGTAACAAGTAACGAGAAAGTTGCTGGGAACTACATTTGATTCTGGCACACCAAATCTATGCTGTATGACTTCCCTCCTTTGACACCCCACCATCTTTCACCGTATCAGAAATATCTTCTCAAAACATGTAATTCTTTCTTATCAGTTGTCCCAAAAAGCTAGAATTTGTATTGCTAACTGAACTCAACCTTCTGCAAAGTTCTGCAGCTAGGAATTGCAGCTTCTGCAACTTTACCATATTATGCTAATACATCTTGCTTTGTTCTTCTTTGCTTAGAGTTCTGACTCCTACCTCAGCTCCACATGTGAGTGGGTTGAACAGAAGGACAGATTGCTGCTACATACTATGACTCCATAAATAACAGGATCTAAATACTATATAGAATGTGGTAGCCACTTTAAGAAAAATGTATGTAAAACTGGATGTTTGTAAGGTTAATGCCAAAAGAAGAAATAAGACCTCTTGTGCTTCTGCTAAAATGTTTGTCTGATTGTTGTAATTCAAAGCATCTTCTGTCTACTCTGCATCTTTTAACAAGATTTCCAAAAAGGAGGAGCTCAGTTATAGCATCAAAGACATGGCCAGGTGCTGACTGTGGAAAAGATCATAAACTGCTCATGTGCAAGTTCCAAATTAAGCTAAAGAAGCAGAAAACCAATGAGTTTCTACAATATGATCTTGAGCATATATACACCATTTTCAAGTAGAACATCAGGAATCGTTTTCAAGTCCTGGATCTGATTGATGAGAACCAGAGGAAGAAGTTGTTAAGGATTAATGTGAAAAGAGACTGCCAAAAATGGAGAAACAGAAGAGAGTAAACGGAATGTCAGTTTGGAAATCACCAAGAAGAGAAGAGAAGCCAAAACCAAGACAGACAAAAATCTCAGACAAGTAGTTGACGGAGAGTTTCAGAAAGCTATTAGAAGAGACAGAAACCAGTATTACAGCAATATCTTTAAAGATATTGAAGATGGAAATAGACATAGAAAAATAAGGAGAATCTTCCAAAAGGACTCTAAACTCAGAAGGAGGTTCCAACCTTGAATTGGTATACTAAAGGACACCACTGGACAAACAGTAACCAATTCAAAGGAGATCAAAGAAAGATGGGAGGAGTATATTGAAACACTGTACGGTAGAGATGGCTTTAGCAAACTCAGGGAGGCAGTGAAGGACAGGAAGGCCTGGCGCAATATGGTTCATGGGGTCACGAAGAGTCGGACACAACTGAACAACAACAACAAAAAAGGAACATGAGACATTATTGCTGATGCACTCTGGATAATTGAGAAAACCAAAGAATGCCAGAAAGAAATCAGTATGTGCTTCACTGATTATAGAAATGCCTTTGATTGTGACAATCATATTAAGCTGTGGAATATGCATAGAAAAATGGGAATCCCAGAACATCTCACTGTCCTCATGTGAAATCTGTATACAGATCAGGAAGCCACAGTATGGACAGAACACAGCAAAACAGACCGGCTCCAGGTTGGTAAAGGAGTGACAAGGCTGAATACTCTCCCCTTATTTATTCAGCTTGTATGCAGAATATATATAAAGGGAATCTGGACTGGAAGAAGATGGACATGGTTTTAGAACTGGAGGAAGAAACAATAATCTGCACTGTGCTGATGACACTATTGTGATAGTTGAAAGTGTAAATCATCTGCAAGCTCTACTAATTAAAGTCAAGGAGCATAGTGAAAAAAGGGACTAAGATTAAATATGTAGAAGACCAAACTAATGACAATAGATGCAGCAACCAGCTTTAGGATTATGAAGATACAGAAGTGTTGAACAGCTTCTGCCTTTTAGAATCAACCATCAACAGTAAAGAAACAGTCAAGAAATACACCACAGTTTAACACTTGGTAGTGCAGTCATGAAGGCCTTGGAAAAGATATTTGGATGCTGTGATGTGTCTATATCTACAAAGGCCAAAGTACTGCAAGCAATGGTATTTCCTGTGACACTCTATGAAAACAAAAGATGCACATTGAAGAAGCAGCATAGAAAGAGTATTGATTCTTTTGAACTTTGGTGCTGGAGAAGACTCCTGAGTATATGTGGCAGCCAAGAAAGCAATCAAATGGATCACTGAACAAATCAAGAGTTCTCATTCAAGGCACAAATGACCAGGCTCCAATTATCCTACTTTGGGCACATCATATAAAGACCTAGGTCTCTGGAAAAGTCTGTAATGCTGGGAAAGGTGGAAGAAAAGAGAAGAGAATGACCAACAGCAAGGTGGACTCAGTTACAGTGCCAATGGATACACTTGTTGGAAGATCTGAAGGACCAGATTAGGGACAGATCATCATGGAAACATCTATGTTAAACACCAGTTTGATGGCATATCATCAATCAATTCTTATCTGACTGGATCTTTTCCTGAGAACCAGAAAAGTTTCCTTAGGAGCATAGTAAACCATTAGACCTTTCTAATGACATAAAATATCCACCACATCCATTAACATAGTTAATGATTTATAAGGAAATGGACAAGTCTAGAATTTGTTACACCAGGTAGTCTTGGAGAAAAATAGATGGACATAGTTCTTAGCTATTGGCAGAAAGAAATAGAGCTATTGACATTTCTGCATAAGTGCAAAAATGTTTGACTTCATTCTGGGCTGATTCTCCAGTGACATATACCCAAATGCATAAAATGCCTTCACTCTTCTTTAAAAAAGATACTTCCACTTTGTCGTTAACAGACTTTCTCCTCCCCTTAATTTATTTGCTATCAAATTCCACACACCCACACTGTGCACAGCCTTTAGTTCATTTAATTTAAATAGTTTGTTTTAAACTAATTGATAGCAGATGAATAGGAAGAAAATGTGAAGTGTGATTTATTGAGTATGGTATATGACATCTTGGAAACAGACATATACCTAGCTTTGTTTCATATTTAATGAACTCCAGCCAAAAGTGATATTCTCCCCAAAGAAAACAGAATAATTAGAGCTTAATTTTTTTACAAGTTTTCAAACCTCTTTTTAATTGCTGTGTGTAAACCTGTCCTAGAATGTTATTGCCTTCAGTAGTCTAGACCTCCTTGCTGGCTTTCATTAGCCCAAATTATGTCTGGTACATAAAATTAAAAAAGCAGAGCCTGCAAGAAGGAAGGAGTGCTTTTAAAAATAATAGAAATGCTGCAATGGGAGCTCTTCTATTTCATGCTAGAATCAAGGACTCTTCCACACAACATACTAACCACAGATTGGAGATGCTTCAGCAAACACATATGAGGACCTAAATGGATGGCATTATGTTCAGTTCACCCCTGACTCACCAGGAGCCTGAACTAGTCTTTTCCTGCTCCATTTTTCAGCAAAAACTCTGCTGCCCAGCCCATCTGAAGTGCATCATGCTGAAGTGAAGTTAGCATCTGAGGCGTTCTCCACTTCTATTGGTCACCCAAAGCTGCTCTGGGCACGCATTCCTGATCCCTGGCCACTGACATGCCAGGCCAATTTCCTTTTGGCTGTGGGTGAGTCAGGGCATTCCTCCCAGGCCAAAAAGTTCTCTCTCCCATTTCTCTTGCCAATCCATGGGCAACAGCAGAAATAGGAAGAGAAGGAGAGAAAGCAGTTCTGTCAGCATCCAAAAAGATTACCTTGCTCCAATGGAGTAGTGGCTGAAGAAATGCTTTCCCCAGAGGGAAGGGAAAGTGAGGTGGAATCAGCTGTTTAAATGGGCCCTGTGGTCTAGCCATGGGCAAATTCACTGCATGGATGCTGGCCGTATAGGAGTCTATCCCCACCCCTCCAGCTTAGACACTGCAGCATTTAAGCTACGCGGGGGTCTTTTACACACATTCCAGTGATCCTTTGATTTCTAAGCTGCAGGGGGGAATAGGCAGAACCAGTTCTTCAGCTGGCATCCCCACAAGCAAGCTGCCCATAGCTTGTGCACGGGGGTGCTGACTGAAGAGCCAATTGTCCCTACTTCCCTTCCCCTGGGACTACCCCATGGGGGAAAGAAGTTCTTTGGGTCAACTCTCTTGTATTTAAACTTCCTCACAAATTACATCACCCAGTGATGGGTGTCATGTCACAGATATCTATAGGTTAGAACAAGGGCTCCAGATTGTAAGGACAGCAGCAATATCTTAGCACCCTTAGGAGGGAGGATGAGAGATGGGGCTAGGAAAAAAAAAACTTATTCCACATTTATATAAAAAAGCAGAAAGTGGCTTGAATGAGACCATTGGTGGACAAGAGGAGCAGAAGCTAGTTGGTTGCTCCTGAGCAGCTCCTCCTCCATGTCCTGAACTCAGATCAGATATACTATTTACCTCTCTGCCTTTTGAGAGACAAAGAGAATTTTTCTAAGGACCCTTGATTTTTCTGCAGAGGGATGTAAAATTGGCTAAATAGAAGTAGGTAAATTCTACAGATGGTTTCATTTGCAAAAGAGTTTTGGATTGGCACTATAATAATAAAGTTGGTGGCGGCATATTGGTGAATTTCTGGCCATTAAAAGCCAATACTGAACCCCGTCTCCTTCTCCTATAGCTAGTGATGGGCATGATGATCTGTCAGATTTTCTAGAAGCATTTGCTGACTACTGGTGGGGGGCGGGGGGGAATTGCATTCTTTTCACCATCTTTTCATCATTGTTCTTTGCATTTGAACAGTTCACCTCTTTGCTCTTTACCATTCAGAGACATTAGATCCTTTTCCTGACAATTGATTTCTCTCCCTATGAACGCCCACTCCTGTGTTTGCCCCCACCTCTTCTTTCCCAGCAACTGAACATTTGAACTGTTTAGCAAAGCTGTGGGCGCATCAAGATGTGAATTTTGGAGCAGGTGGGGAATGAAGAGTGACAGCAATTTCTGGGCACAGTCCCTTACCTCCAGTGGTGCTCATGAGTTTCTGACAGACAATTCTGGCTTCAGTTAGTGCTTTGTTTTACTAGGCTATAGTAAGCCACCGAGGTGCAAAGAAGGAAGTTGTTCCTGGCTCCCAAAGGTTTGTGCTTTGTCAGACTGAAAACTTTGGCATAGCCATTTCCACCACTCATCTGCTGAACTTCCAGTATCTCAGGAACCCTGAAATATTTTCCCACTAATTTTATTAACCTTTGATCTTCATCTACCTTCTTCCTTCCAGTAGTTTCATCTATCCAGCCCCAATGATCTGGCTTAACTAGTTGAAGCAGTCTGCCAAGCCCCATTCCCACTCCCCACCACCTCAATCATTCATCAGCCAGACTGAACTCACTGACAGCAAACCTCTGTTTAAAGGTTTGTGCTTTGCCTCTAAGGTCCTTCTCTCATCTCTGATATGCAATTAAAGGTTCGTGAACTGGCCTTACCATGACACAGTCAGAAGCAGTTCTCTTCAGGCATCCGGTTTAGTTTTGTTCAGAATACCAAGCAGCCACCACCTTCCTTCATGGAACTGAATAGAGGGTCCAGGTGTCATCCTTTTTTTCCATTTGTCATCCTTCCATGTTTCATCCATCTTTTTCTTACTGTCTGCTAAGGTCCAAAAGACAGAATAGCTGTGCAATGCCTTTTTCCTGGGAGCAGGAAAAGCTGCCTTTCTGGAAGGGCTCTTCCCGAGAAATTACTGCATCTTCTGAATGTAATTTTGACAGCATATTGTACTATAAAACTTATAGGAACAAAATACTGTATTATGATTTGCAATTCAGGGGATCCTGCTAGTTTATTAACTTACTAATCATTTATTTTCTGCTATGCAAACCTAGAATTTATGTGAGATTTATCTAGATAAGTAAAAACGGAAGGTGGTTCTTCCTAGACCATAAATATTTCTTCTCATTATGCAGAAATAATTGATTTTGTTTTCCTTGTTTTATAACTACCAAGGTCAGTATTCCAGATAGGACTGGTTAAAGGGAGAAGGAAAGGAAGAACTGAACTAACTGAGGACTATATAAAGCTTCTTCCAGGAAGAACAAAGTATATATACAGAACTCCAAAGCAGCTGAAAGAAAGGAGGATCCAGAAGAGGTGGGAATGGAAGAAATTCCAGTGCACTTCTCAGTGACTTCCAGTGCACTTCTCAGTTAGATCAGCCCAAAGACACAGACAAAATGCTGAGTGTATCCCATACATATGTGCATAAAGAAATATTCTTTCTGATAGGCAGCTGAAAAAATCCTTCCTAATAGTTATTTGCACAAAGAAGTAGCCATACTTTAAAAAGCTTGTCCTGGAAAATGTCCATAACAAAGAACTGTATCCCGGAATTTGTGTTTTAAGAAAAGTATATAAGGGACTGTGTACATGAAGGGAAGCTTACATACAAATGCTCTGTATGTTAGAAAAAGTTATAAATAAAAAAGGGCGGGGGGGGGGCAATTCTTCTTTAAAAATACTTTTTAAAATCCATATAAACCAGAATATGATCCCAGTTAAATACAGTGAAATGAATTGCATGTCCCTACAGATAGTTCAGAGCAAAGCCAATCTTTTCTTTTACAACACTGAAGTTCTGTAGTGCTTGTGGCCAGTTTATTTTTTCTATTACCTGGTATTCCACCTTCTAGCTTGGAACTTCAGTGTGTTGTTTGTAACGTGTCACCCTCTCTTCCACTAGTGCTCCAGCCACTGTATCAGCACCCCAATCAGGATGGGACCATGTTAGAGAGATTGGGGAAAATGCTGACATGCTGTCCTTGCACAGTTACAATATACCTTTCAAGAGGAGATCTAAGAGTAGGAAGAAAGGCAACTCTGCATTTGGAGAGCTTTTCTTCATAGCAACTGATTAAGCATTTTTGCAAAACAATCACAGAATTGTAGACAGCAATTTGGGGGGGGGGGGAGAAAGGGAGGTGGAATAATCTCTCAATGTATTTTATTTCCTTTTTTAAAAATATAATTTTATTGAGAAATTATACGGAATTAAAAACTACAGAAACATAAAGAATTAGAAAAAGAAAAAGAAATGAAAAGATAAAAGAAAAAGTGAGAAACAATAAAAGTCAAGAAAAGAGAGGAAAAATGTAAAGAAAAATAAAAATACCAAAGAAGCGACTTCTGGTCTTTGAGCAATTACAGACATGATTATTACCATTTCCGCCCTCCCAAATTACATATTGTGGTTCCCTTCCTCCCATAAACAACCCTTTTTAATCAGTAAATCCCAAAATCATCAATTCACTTTTGTTCATTTTCAGGAAGAAGTCCATAAAGGGTTTCCAGTCTTTTATAAAAGTAATTATTGTTCCTTCCATAATCAGACAAGTCAATTTTGCCATTTCAGCAACTTTATTTATTTATTTATTTATTTTATTAATCAAATGTATATATACCACCCATCTCACTGGATAAGTGACTCTAACATCACAAGTTAAAAACTATAAAATCTTAGCAAAAATATACAAGTTAAAAACTACAAAAGGTTAAAATTAAAACTAAAAAAGTTAAAACTAAAAAGGTGAAGAGAGCATCCTCAAGCTACCAACCACCCCGAGTACTGCGAACCCCCGTTAGATCCCCATGGCAGAGTCAGGTCTTGACATCCTTTCAGAAGACCAACAGAGTCTCACCTCAAGGGGCAAGATGTTCCAGAGGGTGAGAACCACAGCAGAAAAGGGTCTCTTCCTGGACCCTGCCAGTCAGAATTATTTGGGTGATGGGGTCCATAATACACCCTTCCTGCCGGACCGGGTGGGACGGGTTGATGTAATGATGTAACCAGTTCCTCAGGTAACCTGGGCCTATGCCATGAAGGGTTTTAAAGGTCATAACCAACACCTTGAATTGGACCCAGAAGGAAACTGGCACCCAATGCAGCTTGTGCAGCAGAGGTGTTACATGCGCAGTCCTAGAGGTGCCCATAACTGCCTGCACTGCAGCTCCCGAATACTTTTCAAGGGTAGCCCCATGTAGAGCAAACTTCTACCATCTTCACAGTCCACTCCTCCATTGTGGGTATTTCTGTATTTATTTTATTTCCTTTTTGTGTACATGAAGTATAAAGAGTTCTTTCTTGATCCAGGAACTACAGTAGCTCAGAGCAGGACACTGATTGGCTGACATTATTTTCACTCTCCTATTATTCAGTGGGAGATAAGCATTACGGCTCATGATATTACATGTATTTCAAAGTTGCAGAAATTAAAATAAATACAGGTCAGCTTCAGTACAGGGAAGTGGAAACACTGTTGGTGTAAAAATGCCCTAAGTAGAATCTTCTCTTCTCTTCTCTTCTCTTCTCTTCTCTTCTCTTCTCTTCTCTTCTCTTCTCTTCTCTTCTCTTCTCTTCTCTTCTCTTAGAAATGAATGACATAGAGATGGAGATTAACAATTAACTCATGGTTAAAATAAACAGTGGGCCTCATCTTGAAGGCCAGAGCTAATGGCAAGCCTCCTGAATCTGGCATGATAAAGAGCAGGGAGACTCAGTTCAAATCTTTCACTAAACCATGAAATATCCTGGGTAATCTTGGTTCAGCCATTCTCCCTCAATTTAGTATAATACATTGGACTACTGTGAGGCCAAAGTGGTGTGTAGCATGTAAAGAAAAAGCAAGAAACATGCATATCTCCTACTGATATCTCTACTTTGACCTTTAGGGAATTAAGCTATATAAACCATTGAGCAGAGTCCTTTTCTAGCATTCATAATCTATAAACATAGAGGGCCATGTGAGATACAGTTTTTGGTACTGTCCCTCCATATGCAATCTCATACCATCAATGCTATTGCCGGGAAGGTCTGCACTGGAAATGCAATAGCTTTAAAAACAAAGTGCCTTGCCAATCAGGATTCATGATCAGGTGGAGCTCTGCAACAATTTCATCTGAACGTAGTTACCTTTCAAACAAAAGACTCAGCTTTTAAATATGGACAGGATAAAATAACCCTGAGAGAAAAAAAATAACAATGAGGAGTCTGTGTTTGGGTCCAGGATACACATTTTGGCTGTGTCTTTGAGTGTTTCTTTATCAGCAGAGATTATTCTGAAAAGAGTGACCTGAGTGAATATCATAGGTACCAGAGTTCTGGGCAGGGGAACTCTAAATTCAAAGAAGAGTGTTTCCATTGGGGGCTCAGATCCCACCTAATCAGGTTCTTAGTCAAGTTACTTGACTTCAACCTCACTAGCTCTTGTGTGAAATAGGTGTTTTGTGACTGATAGTAGCCACCCCGGGCAGCCACTTTGTGGATGGGTATCTCTCATGTCAGCCATTTTGAGACTGAGTTCCAGGTGTGTCAATTGTCCCTGAAAAGCTTGAGATTCCTGGGCTAGGAAGAATCAATCATCCAATGTATGTATGTACTGATTAGCTCCCCCTTGTTTTATAGCCAGGTACCCCTTTAAATGTCATTAACCCTTTACCTTAGGCCATCTCAGCTGCAGTTTGGGGCCTATGGATGTTCCCTGGGTTTATCTCCAAATGGAGCCCAACCCTGTAGACTCATCTGAGCTGGCTACGCCTGGCGCCAGCAAGCAGGACAACTTGGGGTATGGAACTTAGCCAACCTGGCTCTTCACACATGGTAGTTAGTGCTTTGTAAAACCCAGTAGTTATTACAATTAAAAACATTACTGGGGAGCGTCTCCCTTGTTAAGCGTATTGGGATTAAAAATAAGTGAGAGCTGTATCCTTGGCAATGAAGAAGCCACTTTATGCACTGTTATTATTTTTGAGAAATGATGCGGGAATTGGGGTGTGTGGAGAAAGGATCTGGCAAATCTGACTAACTGATGTAGAAAGTTCAGGGTAAAAGGTGGGATCTGAAGCCTTCCCATTTAACTCTTTGTGGGCTGGCAAAGACTGCCAGTGACTGTTTATCCTCTCCCAGCCACGTACAAGCATCCAGCGGGTGGATCCCACTTGGCTGCTTCCCACTGAGCAACTTTAGCCCACACCCTTCCAATGAGCCTATTTCATGGTTCCAGAACCAACGTTCTCCCTAGGTCTCCCTGTTATTTTAAAATTATTCCTCATACCAGTGCACATCAACCTATTGTAGTCATTTCATTGCCAAGTCTAATATCTGCTTGGAGAGTACAATTTCAAAAATGCACAGATCATATTCCTTAATCCAGCCCTTAACATAGGACCATGGGGAAGTTCCATCTGATAAAGCTGTTGTTATGGAGGCTAAAAATGATGTTCAGATCTCGATGGAAGAGGAGATTACAAAGATAGAGTTCAAAAATCCTAATTGCATATGTGGCTCTGTGTGTGTGTGTGTGTGTTTGAAGAGGTAAAATTGCATGGCATATTAGATACATAAATGCCTGGTAATTGCTCTGCAGATAAAATAATGCAGCAAATCCACATTCACAGAGATAGGTATCTATACATGAAAGTACAAGAGCAGCGCAAAGCTAGTGTTGTGCTGATAGCAGAACAGAGCATCTGTCTCAGGAAGCCATGTGGGTAGAGATTTATTTTAATTTAGCTTTTAATTAACGTAGTGCCCTTTTAGTGCCCAGGCGCTGCTGAAAGTAGTTCCCAGCAAAGGTACAATAGAGCAGATGTATTAATGGAATGTTACCTGTGCAAAACTCAGATGGCCATGAAAAGTTTTATTTCTGTGACTATATCACCTGGGGCATGTTCATAAGGCTGTTTGATACATATTGTAAGGTGGGTTGACTGGTTTTGATTGGAACAGGATAATTTCACTGCCAGCAGATAGGGAAGGAGGAAGAGCATCAAGATTTTCCAGTGTTTACTAATAACACATTTACTTGAGGTGGGGGGCAGAGGTGGTCAGGAATGTGTGTTTATTTCATGCAGGATAAACCTGAAGGGCATTATGGTGAGAATGACTTTAAAAATAGTGAATCCTAAAAGAAGCCTAAGCAAAATTTTATTGAAATCTTCACAGTTTGGGAATTAAACTTCCATACTCTAGAGCTTTGTAACTAGATCATGAAGACACTTAATCCCATGTTGGAAAGGATTTAAAAAGGCTCAACTGTTTTCATTTCTATCAATAAAAAGAAATGGGAAAAGGTGAAATTTGGGAGAAGAAAGCACAAGTCTTACACAGACCACAGATACATGCACACACACATCACATTCTTTGTGATTGAATTAGTGTTTCCAGGTACAATTCCCTGGGAGATCCATCAACAGTAAGTTGTAGTTACAACTTACAAGGCACACTGGAAACTTAGACAGAAAAGGACTAGTGGGTGGTAGGGATTAGAAACTAAAACTAAAAAGGAGTCTGAACCCATGGAAGCAGAAAGAACTTTAATATCATGTAATTTGAATAAGTTTGCCCTACACCATTATAGCCAGAATGGGACTGTAGTTCAATGAGAGAGCATAATGTTGTACACATGAAAAATCCCCATCACTGTCATCTCCACTAGTAAAATATTTCTATTAATAAAAGATTTCTTCCTACTTTGTGAAGATCATGTTTAGCCACCTAGATAACCCAGAGCAATAGGGAATCTCAGGAACCAATGATCTGACCACATCAGGCAACTTCCCTTGTTTGTTTTACACTTGTGAAGATACAAGAATTGTGACGAAACTCTTATGCATTGCTAGAGATTGCAAGGTAACAGCTAAATAGCAAGCACGCACTTCTACATTAGGTCAATAATTGTCTTGATCTGAAGAATCAAACTGTTTGCCTATTAAAACAAATCCAAATATTCTATCCAATTTGATATCTATCACAGCTTTTCTCTATTTCTAAATATTTTTAATTGCATTTTTTGTTGAGCATACCAGTGTGATACACATAACCATGCTCAGGAATACAATATGATATATAACCATTCTATGTCACTTTTTAATATCCTTATTAATTGGCTTCTCCCTGACTAAGCAAGCAGTGGTCTGAGCTGGTCTCTTAACTAATATCAAATAATTGCTAAAAAAATTGTAAAGATGTGGAATAATTGCCATTTATGGCATACCAATCAATCATTCCATATTTATCAAGAACATTTCTACACACAGAAAGATGTTAATGTGCAGATGGCAGACCTTATTTGACCTTGGTTGATCTTGAAAAGCTAAGCAGAGTTAGGCAGGTTAGTACATGGATGGGTTAGGGAGATTTCAGTAAACTAGGCTGGGAAGTAAAAAAACTTCTCAGAAGAATGCTGCAGCAAACATTTCCATTCTGTTATCAAGAAAGCAATGTGTACATGTAGTTACAAGGGAGACTATTCAGCTGCAATTTCACAAAGTGGTTTCTAAAGGATGTTGGTTTTATTATGTATACTCTACTTACCCTGTACTACCAATGAGCTGGTACCACCAATAAACAAGAACTTTCCTCCTTCCAAGGCAGAGGTGATGATTATGGATGAGCTCATGATAGTGTGTTGTGCATTAAAAGGAGCTCCCTGTCATGTCATCATTCATGGGCTAAGTAAAAAGTAGCCGTAACTATGTTGGCAATGAAAAGAAATCCCAGTTCTATATTTGACTAATACCTTTATCATGGCCAGTGAAAAGTGCATGTAAGTTTTTAAGTTCTTCAAAACTCTTCCTCCAATAACATTTTCCTAAAACAAAGGGATGGAAAAAAAGACAGAGATCCTCCCCCCCCCCAAAAAAAAACATTAGGTTGGGGTATTTAAAACATAACATCACAGTTCATGGCCAGTCTCAAGATAGAGACTGCAGATAGACTGTATTAGTGAAAGGTGCTATGTTCACTCAGTAATGAAAGCAGTGGTAAGATTAAAAGCAACTGGACAAATATCAAGGGACTGGTGGCTAGAATATACTCTTGAACATCAATGTTTGTGTGAACCCTTGGTTCAAATCCCCAAGCTCTGGACCCAACATGATCTTGAATGGTTCACTTTCTTTCAACCTAACAAAGTTAGCATGAGGTTCATAGATAAATGTGAACATGGAAACTACTTATACAGATTGTGGGTTATGCTGTCATTGTTGCATGATTTGTCATTCTGTTGTCCCAGTGGTAACTCATTGGTGCCTTTTGCCAGCTGAATTCTGTGGTGCCTCTTATGATCAATGTCATGCTGCCTCCCATCACAACTACCATATGAAATATCTTCTCAGTGCATCTAACACAAGTCCAGCAAGTGTAGGGGAGGCTACCAGAAAGATAGCTGAGTTCTCAGCACCACACGGAATAAGAAGACAAAAGTGTACGTCTATTTTTTTTTTTTTTTTTACATCTGAAACTATGTGAGGACAGGCATACATGTATTCAGAGCTCTCAGAGTAGACCTCCACAGTAAACACTGTCAAAAATCGTGTTTGGGAAAAGATTGCTGAAGGTTTACACTAAGTGCTTCCACAAGTATTGGGAATATTGATTGTGGCTTTTTCTGTTCTTACACTCTCTTCCCTTTGAGCCTGGCAGAAGCATCTTTGTGCACACCTGCAGCTGTTGAACTGGGCATTGTTAAGCTGTCAAAACAAATAGTGTAGCAGAACATATGTTCCATTGGCATCTGCAAATCATCAGTGTCAGGGACCACACCAAAGGCTGGGAATTCCCTGGAGCTGGCCTGTAGCTCCTCCAGCAGATGGGCTTTATGAGTCCCAGAGGGGAAATAATGAGAAGAATATCTACAAGTCCCTGTAAAATATGCACCAGATGATACTGGAAGGAACAGAAAATAGCTGGAGGAAGGAAACTTCAAGGAGACACTGTTGAATAATCTGTGGAAGAAAATACACTTTGTATGAAAGAATCAACAGCCTACATTTCGGCTTCATTAAGCTGACTCTCCTTGTCCTTTTCTTATAACTTACTAAGTAGATTCCATATTATTAATTCTCAGCATTTAAAAATTGTAAGCCAGTTTTATGGTTGCAGTCTAGAGCAATATTGGGCATATGTTTGATTTAGCTATTAATGAAGTCAATCAGAAGATTGTCAGCCTTCTCAGCCACCCACCTCTTTAACTTCTCCTTGTGATAGTCCCTTAAATGCTAGAAGCATTAATAAGTAAGCCAGTTGTTTGCTTATCGTTTTCTGAGAATCAGGGTAGAAATTGCATGTCCAGCTCAATAAGGACATAATTTATCCTCACTTGCAGCTGGATACAACTTGGGTTGCACCTGCCTCCAACTCTCAGTGTGTTTAGAGTTAGGTACAAGGGAAGTGTGGATATTGACTGGGGCCAGACTGCATCAAGGGAAGAAGAAATTGGCTTGCCATGTCTCCACATTTTCAAAGTTGGCATGCAAATGCCTCTCACACATACTACAATGCCATAAGCCTATGTGAATGAGAGCCCACTTCCTCAGTTCCCACGGCGTATCATCCAGGAAAGGGAATATGTCTAACAATCCTTTATTCTGATGAAGTAGACTTGACTGTAGTCCACAAAAACATACACTATAATGAAGAGGTTAGTCTTTAAAGTTCTGCAAGACCCTTTGGTGTTTTTGAAAAGCATGTTATTCATCAACAAATCAATACAGTTCACAATCACTGTCTTTAAAATAAAAAAGGCATCAGCATTAACTATTCACTGTAGACTCTATAAGGCAGAACTAGGCACTTTTAAGGGACCAAGGCCATGCTCAAAATCTGGAGGGTTGAGGGTTGTGAGGGTGGGATCCCACCATATACAGTAGGTGGGTGGGGAATTGAGGGTGGTTTTGTAAAAAAACAATCTCTGAGCTGACTATTTTAGGGATTATATTATTGTTTCTGATCTCAAATTAACAGTAAACTGTGCCTTCCGTTTTCAGCAGTCATGGTCAGAAGGAGCTCCAAAGGCTGCAGAACAGGGTTGCAGATCAGGGGCTGAAGGTTGCACACCCTTGCTCTGAGGTTTGTCATCAGTAAATATCAGGGCCCAAGGAAGGTTCTATTTGCATCATCTGGTGAACAAAGAAGAAATAGCTATTTCCATCATGAAATACATATTTCCATTTCTTAAAAACAGGTGCCCGTGGTTGGAAGCAGAGTCACAGAGCAGACTAGATGAAAACTTAATGCTTTATGACTGGGTCAGATGTAACTTCTTAACATGCATATGTCATCTGTTGCACTGATGAATCATTTAAAATAATGGCTTGGGTATATTGATTGCCTTGTCAGTCAAGAGATCCAGTTCCTGCAATCAGGAGATTCAGATTCTCCTCCCTCCCTCCCTCCCTTCCACAGTGTGCATATGCCACCTCATCATTGATTCTAGAGGGCTCACAACAGTAAAATCTTTCCTAAACCATCAAATTATAAAAACAACATAGAAACCATAATTAAAACAGAGTCACTTGGTATAACAGATAGAAGCTATCTAGTATCAATCTATGTGCCAAAGGCTTAATGAAAGAGGAGAGTTTTCACTTCTTTGCTCAAAGCTATCAAGGAGGGAGCCATTCTGGCCTCCAAAGGGTGTGTGTGTGTGGGGGGGGGGGGGGAATTCTGCTTGCTTCCGCATAGTGGACCTTTGTTCCAACTGGGTGTGTGTGCAATCAACAGCATGCCTTCCAAAGTAGAATGCAAGAGGCAGGAAGACTCTACTCAGACAAGATAGTTCCAAAGATAAGGAGCACTCAACCCAGAAAAATCTTTGTAGGTAATGAGCAGCACTATCCATTGTACCTAGAAACCTATTAGTAACCAGCGCAGTTTCTGAACTATCAATTACATACTGCTAAACCGGCCATAGACCATCAACAATAGGCAGATGCATTTTGGTCTAGTTGTAGTTTCTGAACAGCAATGGGGCAGATTCCCTGAATAGTTAATATCTGCATGTCCCAAAAGCATAGACATAAATTATTTCCCGCACTTCCAAGCTTATTTTTTAAGAAAAAAATATTCATATATTTTTCTTCCTAGCAACACAGAGAAATAGCAATAGAGGTCCCATATCCTTGTCTTCCCCCTTCCATCCTTGACAGTGTGGTCCATTGCTTGCTTTTCACTACCACCACACCACCACAACCACCCACATGTTTCCGTAGTTGATGTGCAATGCAAAATTATCTTTCAGAAAAATCTTTAGTCACCAGCAGCATGCAAGGGCTGCCACATCCATCCGATTCTGTATGTGGAACTTGACTGTGAGCATTTGGGGAGTGGAGAGAGAGGAGAAAGTAAACTTCACAACACTGAAGGGATATTTATCAGGTTAATCTCTGTTAAGCAAGTTTCCACAGATGCAGCTTGTGAATACATGTTCATGTGCATATGTTAGTGCTGGCTCATGGCAAGGAAGGACTTTGAGAAAAGATCTAAAATCCAAAGGTTGCTGTTATGATTTATGATTTGTTGGCTCTAGGCAGAGATGTATGACATTACTAACTATAAGTGCTGCATAAAATCTCACTGGATAGTTCAAGTGGTACCTTAGTTGACAAGGAATGCAAGAGCAGGCATCATCAGCAATCCGTATGGAGGATCAAATATCCTTTAAATAATACACTTCCCAAACTTCTGATATTAACATTCTTCCGATCTCAGGAAAGTGAAACCTTTCAATGATGTCATGCTATCAAATACCTACCAGACAGGAAGACCCAGAGCAAGTTCTGCAGCACTTCATAAAAGGACAAATTCATCAATATAATGTGAAACTGGCCAAGCCAGGTAAAACTGTTATAGGTGCCAATTTTAACAGTAAATCAGAGCATACTACAAATTACAAGCTTCATCTGGTAGAACTATTACTATATTCCATTTTCTTCCACAATGGAATTCAAGGCAGCAGTCATTCAGTTCCCATTCAGGCCCTAAGTGTCTTCAAAGCCACTGCATCATGACCCTTCAGACTTAAAAAGCAGAATGATGCAAGACCCCAGAAAGGATCCTTAAAATCCTTCAAGCAAAGATACAAACAAATCTATGTATTTTCTTGGTTCTACTTCAAAAAAAAAAGCTATGAATTTTTGAACTCATACTCCATAAAAGAATGAAGTTTTCTGGAGAAATTAGTGCAAAGATTCTAGATCTAGTTCTTGGAGCTCAAGAGTGCACACCTTCCATCACTTTAAGTTATAATTGGCTTTGCATAGTAGGTTGAGGGCCACACTCCAAAAGTAGATGGGATCAGTGCCTGTTCTGTAAGATAGATTGGGGATTTTTGAGGAGAAAAAAGGGTGCTTTAAGAGACTTAAAACATCAATTTTTACTCCTTAAATTCTCCAATTCCCCATGGCAAAATAAGTCCCACATATCCTGTCAGGGCAGTGAGGGGCCATAAAAGGGATGCTGGTTGTGTGAGGCTCATCGGTGACATCTATTCTACCCCTGATTTAAACTGTCATCTAAATCTACTCCTAAACTAAAAAGTTATAGGCCTTCTTTTCTTTCTCTTTCTTTGACTTTAAGGAAAACTATCGTTACAACCTCTGCATCTCTTTCATTGATACTGAGTAAGCTCCATTATTTCAGATTATCTCTACTGCTTAAAAATGTTATCCTTGTCTTTCAAACATTTTAAAAAGTGACAGGTATTTGTAGTATTCTCATTCTAGTTAACGAAAGGCACAAAGCTCTGGTTTTTCCAAATCCTATTTTGGATTCAGAGCTCAGATCAAATTAGGCAACCTATAATTCAGTCTAACTTGAAACAGACTGTTTTCTGAACCACCAAATCAGGGCTCAGATTGAAACCTATAGTCTGTGCAATCCCTTACTTATATGCAATAACTGGAATTTGAAAACAGACATCCATTCGCTCAGAAGGCAGCAAACTACGAAACAGAAAAGCTGGGAACACAGTTGAGTTTGTTTCAATCTGGTACACTTGCTTTACACAGAAAAAGAGTGATACAGTTGATTCCTTAAAAAAAAAAAAAACGAGAGTGGTCACCTTAGTCAGCTTCAGAAAACGGATCTTTTTCCTGGGTGAAATTGTTCTATTTTGACCCATTCTGCACAGCTTTTGGCTAACTAGCCTGCACAGAATGGCACACTGGGAAATCCATACTGAGATTTCATTATAGAAGAAGAATATCACAACTGGAAAATTAATTAAATGAATGATAAACAGGAAAATTCATTTGTCTTGCCAGTTATATGTATTGAAATAGAAGCAAGTGAGTTCTACATTTAAGGAGGAGATCTGATTTGGCCAACCATTTAAGTCTTTTGCAAATAATTTAACCATAATATTCATAAAGATTGTTTGCATTTTATTTATTTTTGTCATCATGGTTCACTTAATTTCCATGGAATAAATATACTGATGAAGAACAAACCAAAATCCAAAACCAAAATTGCATCTTCTTCTTCTTCATCGAGTAAGGTAAAGACTTCCTTGAGTTAAGTTCAACTTCTGGTCACTGTTTGAATATATCCATGTAGTTTTCTTTGCACCAATACAAAAATGGTTTTGCCAATGCCTTCTTCCAAGATCTTTTTTTCCCCCAATTTCTCAGTCTAGCTATAGCACTGGGATTTTCTGATTTCCCATCCAAGTAGCAACCTGGCCCAGCCCTGTTTCATTTTTTCATCAAGGCCAGTTTGGTGCTGCCCTGCTTGGTCTCACAAAGTATTAAACATAAAATCATTTGACTACTATAGCTATTATCAAGCAGAAATTAACCAGTGCTAAGAGTAAGGCTAGTTATACCACATATCTGCAAAAACGCTGGACACACTTTTTAGATTTATGGCTTTTCAGGCTAGAGTTTAAATGTTGTGGAAAATATGCAGAATTGGTCTGATTAGAGACAATGGTTGGACCGTGAAAGGAATACACTGAAAATAAAAATACTGTCTATATAACATTAGTATCTTTTCTTTTCTTTTTGATTGATCACAGTACTGTCCTGAATAAGAAAGCAACTCAGAAGAAATTCTCAACACGTAGATTTTATGGATTGGGGGCAATAAGCAGACTGCTTCCAAACATTCTTTGAATTGGAAAATTCACCAAATAGGACATTCAGATCTGCCATTTTTACAATGAACTTTCCATTAAAAATATTCATTCAAGAAGTGGTAATGGCCAACCAATTTATATTCAAACACCCTGCCAAGGAATGCATGAAAATCATCCTTTTGTTCCCGTTATATTCCCACCGTAATTCTTGTTGCTTATTTTATTTTATTTATTCATAACTGTCCATCTCAAGTTAATGGATCTGGGCAGCTAACACGTTTTTTAACATTTGTTACGTTAACATTTGTAAAATGTTAAATTTTTATAATGTTAAAAATATATTTTAAAAAACCCAGAACGACAACAAGAACAACACACATAAAACAGCAGCCAGAGTAAAAACAGATCCATCCATAACAATTGACATAACTGATGCACAAGCTCAACCCCACCTAAATGCATCCTTAAATGAACTGCTTGAAATGCGTACTTAAGAATAACTTTATATAGAATCCTCAGCCAGCCACGACAATAGAATTCATAGTTATCCTGAAAAGCTCTCTGGTGAGGCAACTGAGAATCCCATTACAAAAGAATCTCTTCCATAAATCCAGAAGTTTCATTACCAAGAGAACCAGATCAGAAAACCTCAATAAAACCAGGAGATTACTTTTGTGTTCACACCCTTTTTTTACTTAATTACTGATTTAAATAAAATGTTGGGGCTCTTAATGAAGCTCAGAGATGTGTCAACAGTGCCACATTTTGGCACTACATTGGTTAAGTATCTGTATGTCAAGGCCAACATCATCCAGGAAACGTTTGGTCTTCAACAGTTGGTATACTGATGAAATGCAGTACATTTTATTTCATCCTTCTTTTCTACTTAAAAATGCAGTCACTGACACTTTCTATAAATTACTGCTAAGGCTACAGTATAGTGCATGCTTGATTTGGTCCCAGAAAGAGAGTGTGTGCATAGTTTGATGAGAACAATCTGAGCATTTAGGAATCTTTGGCTAAAAATTCTTGCATTTTTTTCCGCAATCCCTTTATAACTTCTCATTCCTTTTCCTGAAACTATTTGATTAAGGTGATTTTGTGATTCCAGTACGTTTATGAACTGCAGATCACATCACATCTGATGCTGCCCCCACCGGTCTAGTGTGTTTCTTCATATATGTAAGATTACATTTCATGGTGATGTTCTGCTATTGCCACTGAAGGAAATACTAGGTGCTACATAGGTCTGCAAGGAATCACAGGATTTTAGAACTGGAAACAAATTGGAAGATTGCTTAATTTTTAGTTTTTTTATTGCCTGATTGCTTAAAATTCAATTTAATGGAAAAGCAATATGGTTATCACAGAATAAAATAAAATCAGTGAAATGCTTATGGACTGAATGCAGACTCTTGCCCTTGCTTTACATATGACGTGACCAAGGATTCTGTGCAAGTGTCCTATCTTTCCTTGTATACAATCATTTTCCAACAACTTACACCTTGCTGGCCTCACACATTTCAAGTAAATCCCCAAAAACCACAGCACCAGGAGCCTTTTTTTCAGATCTAAAAACAAGGGAAGCAAAGGAGATGGAGAGATGTAACTAAAAAAAAAAAAAATCCATACTATTGATACCTTCAGCCATTTTATAGCAATAAAATAATACCAATACAGATTCAGATTGAAAGAAATTTAAGAATAGAAAACAGAAAATTCTTTCTCAAGGAAGAAACTAGGAGATTGGGGATGGTTTTCAACCTAGTGTTAGCTGCACATTACTTCCAATAAAATAGAAAAGGCACAATGACTGCACATCCCTCAATTTGTACCTATTGTAAAACTGGCCTTCAGCATAGCAGCAATCTGCAGTCCTGTAGGCTATAACAGCAGAAGTAATATTCCTTCTCCAAAATTGCCATTCAGGAAATTCTTCCAGAAATAATGCAATAATGTTTGAGACAGAGGGAAGGAATTTGTGACCCTGACTATAGTTCAGGCAGCCACACACAGCATGGCCAATGGTGAGAAATGCTGGGACTTTGAAATCAGTAACATCTGGTAGGTCACCATTTCTAAATCACTGTTGTACGACTACAGGTATTGTAGATTCAAAATGGTGTTTAGCTGTTCACCACATTTCAGCGTGTATGTGCTGGCATCTAGAGCCAAAGTATGCTTACATCAAATGCTTCCAAGAAAAAGCAGCTATGGCATTGTACTCCCCAAGTTCCTATCTACATTTGCACTCTATACTAGCTTCAAACTGAAAACAGCCAACTTAAGCATGCTTTTTAAAAAATGTGGGAAAACGTGAATTCTATTCTGTATATAGCTTGGCACTCCTTTCAAATAAATCCCCCAGAAAGGTGGCACCAGGAACCTTTTTCAAAGGTTTCAGAGGTCACCAACGTTCTTCCCTTAAACCAAAAACAGCCAACTTAAGCATGCTTTTTAAAAAGTGTGGGAAAACGTGAATTCTGTACTGTGTGTAACTTGGCACTACTTTCAAGTTCTCTAAGCACAACAGGTACTTGATAAATCAAGGATTAAAAGGAACAAATTCGGGAGATGTGTATGAAACAGTATAAAAGCTGACAAATATGACAGTATTTTACATCAGCCATGGCACAAAGAGGTTCCACCAAATGTTTCAGCACTGGTGTCCTCATGATGCAGTCTTTATCTTATTCACAGTCCAGTGCAATGGCAAGGCTTAACTCATCCATAGCTGTGTCAGTTTTAAAGTACTCTTTCCCATCTCCTCCTGACACAAATCATAGCATATGAGCAATCTACAAGATAAAGCTGGCATCCATTCCTATTGGCCAGTTGAAGCTGCTGCAGGTACGCCCTCTCCTCTTCAGTCACTGGTCACTGTCCCCTGGCAGTTTTAGCTTGGACTGCAGTATAAACCAGACATCTGGTTTCCACAGAGGCATTCCACATAATGCCTGACCTGTTCTTTGCTGTTCAGGCATTATATGGGCTGCTTATATACTGTACAATGATAAGCCAGTCCTTTGGAAGACCACTATACCTGTTATGAAATACATTTAGTGGTCTTTCAAAAGAATGGGAGACCTTATCTGTAAGAAACAAGGGCTGGCATTGGATTTAAAATGGGAAAGAGATGTATTGTTGATTCTGCCCAAAGGCATGCATTAAAGCTTTTCTGCTGCTCTTGCCAACAAGTGCAATTTTGTCTACTTTAACATCGTTTTGCACAGTTCATGAGATACTTCCGGATGCTGTCTTCTGTGTCCGTTCACTACCAGCACTGGGATTTCCTTGAAGCACTTACTGATTTTGGATATTTGGGAGCTGGGTTGAGATTGATAAGAGTTCTGTCATTTCCCCTTTTAGCCCGAGTGAAAAGAAGAACAGTTTAACTGTCTACCAGTCTTTTGAAGTCTGGTAGACTGGTAAACAGGTTTATGGTTCTTCCTGCCACTTGAGCTTCCAGAAGAACAACAGGCCAGGGCTGAAAAACAGCATGAGTTGTCACTCAGACAATCTGAAAGATGGCTAAACCCTTAACCCAAGGCACTCACCCATACTTGTCCAACCTGCCATGTCATACTTTAAGGAGAACAGTTGGTGGAAGTTCTTCCTATTAGCAGCTGACACTGGGTAGGAGGGGAAACACAGCCAGGGAAATCTACCAATCACTGCCCTTCAACTGCCCCAGAGTAAAGCTGTGTGTGACAACCAGTTTGGCACAGCGGTTAAGGCACCAGGCTAGAAACCAGGAGACTATGAATTCTAGACACGAAGCGAGCTGGGTGACCGTGGGCCAGTCACTCTCTTTCAGCCCTAAAAGGAGGCAGTGGCAAACTACTTCTGAAATCTTGCCAAGAAAACTGCAGAGACTTGTCCAGGCAGTTGCCAGGAACCAACACTGACTCGAGGGCACAATAAACAAAGAAAAAATCACAATAAATAAAGGAAAAAAGCATCACAGACAATTCTCTACTGAGGCAGATTAGCTTGGCACCATCAGAGCAACACAAATTATGCTGGCATATTTTTCTACTAATTCAAGGACTGGAAGCCATGAGGAAGAGCCCATAGTGATAAAGAAATTGCTGTTGTTACTTCCATGGTAGCATTCTGCCTTAGGCACTAAATAGCCTTTCTAAGCCTATTTCACAACCTCAGATGAACAAAAATAAACAAAAAACAAAACAAAAACAGAATAATTCATGTATTTAAGAGACTCGCTTAAAATAGCTTTATTTCATTCTTACAAATGAATTAAGTTTTTTGCTACGATGTGGTATATTTTTCTCCTAAGGGAATTCTTGCAAAAATTGTTTTCTGATTAAACTCAGCTATAAGATCCTATCGCTACAATGGGAAAGTTTGCTTCCCTGATCATACTGCTTCCAATATCCAATATTTCTAGTTACCAGACATTTTACTATGTTTAAACATCTGCTAATTCTGTATTTGCTAGAAATATTTTTATGCTAAGTTTTATTACAAGATACTGTACTGTATTTTGTTTTACCTTTTGCTCTGTAAGCCACACACAGAATATTTATGATGGTAACCAAACAAATTTATTTTTAGAAAATCCAGTGACTTTCAGATGCTCAGACTGGAAAGTCTGAATTATTGGCTTTCGTGCAGAAGCAACTGCACTTGTATTTCAATGGTGCTACATTATGAAGCTCCATAAGGAAAAGTCCAAACTACTTTCTAATGAGTAAATACATTAACAAAGATCAAATCTGGTAATGTGAGAAATGAAATTTCATGAAGATTCAGCAATGAGGTAAACTTTCAGTTTCTGTGATAGACTGTCATACATGGTATTCTATTTCACTCTTCTTCACCTGGTGTTATCAAGATGAACTGCTACACCTTCCAGAATCCCAGCCATTAGACTGAGGAAGGATACCCTTTCTATTGTCCATATTTCTGGGCCAGAAACCACCATGAGGCAGACATGCAAGTCTTTTATTTAATAAAATTTACTTTGTAATACATCTCCTTACCTGATGAACTTGCCTAAAACTAAATCCTGAGAGAGACAGACCTGTTCTTTCATTCTTACCTACTGTACAGCAATGCAAAGTTTATGTTCCCCCAAAGAAGAAAAAGACACCAGGATGGCAACAGGAATTTTAGTAATCCTCATCCCATTATTAGGTGTACCTGAAAGCTAGAAGAGAGAAAAGTTTTGCATACATGAGGAAGAGTTTAATTCCTTTAGCTTTCAGAGAAGGTACAGTTCTAATGTATCCCTATTTAAATGTATCCCAAAGCTAATTTGAGGTACCATTCACACTGATTAGTTTCCTAAAGCTTAGATTGCAACTTCTGCAGAGTTGAAGAGATATGGAGATATATTTAGATGATGAGTTTATATCTTCCTGGTTTCCATATGACTAAAGGGATAGGCTCTGATTTCTTCAGTTATAGCTTATATCTATTTTGAATCTTATACATGATGGGCTACAACTCATAAGCAAACAATTTCATAATTTATAAAAGAGTTATTTTCCATCAAGCGAAGTCCTTTTCTCCACAAACAGTTGGATCTTCTACACTTGGGCTTTCCATCAACATCTTCTGGATCCCAGTTATCACTTTCTTTCTTGCACATAATCCTACAGAGAAAAACAAAAGCAATGTATGTTATAGAAACCAGTGTGTGTATCTCTTAGAATAAAAAAATGGAACTACAAATTTGTTCTCTCATTGACAAGACACTTAATATTTGCAAGTGAAAGAAAATGTGCATGCTTCATTTGTTTTGATGCTATCTGACTGTTGCTTCTGCAGAAAAGTACTAATCTCATCAATACAGGTTTCTAACAACACAGAAAATACATTTGGCATAATTAGCTGCCATCAACCACTAACTACAAATAAACTGGAAATGAAAGTGGAGTGCTAAAAGTGGGTTGTCTGCTGCTGAATGCTTATAAAGTAAAGTAATTAATGATTAATCATCAGGAAGAGAATACCTCATCCTTTTCCTTAGCCATGGATTCCCCTTGAAACTCTTTCTCTGAAGCTCATTTTCCTCTGATTTAGTGCCAAATCTGAAAATAAGCCTTATCAGGAGGAAAACAAGAAGGCTGGGGGAAATCATTTGCAGGGAAGTGGGAATCATCTATTCTTCACATATGTTCCTTGTGCTTCTTGCTACAACATATTTGTTTTATAAACATTTAGCATTTTCTGACATCATTTCTGCCACCATAACATTTGCATATGAACCTGCAGTTTCATAAACCTCACAGAACCATGATAAATGACATTTTCCATCACATGGGGGTTTCAGAGGAAAAATTCCACTACCGCACCCATGTGGATACAGGGATTAAAAAAAAAATAATTAATTGGTATCATATGAGGAGTGTGTGTTTTAAGTCACATGCCAGAGGAAGTATTAGCCTCTCCCATACCATTTACAGTAGTTCTGATCTTGGTTAGGCCACTGTGACCTTACTCTTGAGTAAAACAATATGCAATGGTAGCTGTCTGACACACAGTTAGTTTATAATTTCAGTTTTCATGGCCATCGACTCACACATGATTCTGGACAGTTTACAAGGGTTAAGAATAAAAAATAGCATCAATTGGAACAGTGATTTTCAAAAATGGTCCTGCTAGCAGAAAAAAACTAAACAACTCAGCAGCAATTTCAGACTCTATGATGGGCTCACACAGCACCCCAGGCCATTGCAGGAAGAGCCAATCGAGTACAGTTATGACACATTATGAGAATAAACCAAATTTCATAACTCATTGGTAATAAAGATTTATAAGCAACATTAATGTGGAATCATGTATATTCTGAGGCAAAAATCTGTTTTGCCTCAGGACTCCAGGCTATATTCTGTAGTCTGATCCTTACATGTTTGCAAATAACATTTAAAATTACTGAATGGCCTCTAATCCAATGCTCACAGCATTCAGGACTCACTGTGGAGTCCTTGGTGCTCTCTGAGCTTGGTTGTTTGCTTGCAGATGTTTCATTACCCAACTAGGTGACATCACCAGTGCAAGTGAGTGGGGTTTTACAGTAGCTTGTCCTGCCAGTTTTGGTGGGGGTGTGATTTCTCCTTGGTAGTTCCTTGATTAGGGCATTGTTCTCTGCTTGATTGTTTGTCTGGTGTTAATCCCTGGGTGTCGGCTGCTGGAGATGTGTCTTTTTGTTTCCTTCTTAGCTTTTTTTAATTGTCTCTTTTGAACAGTATGTACATGTGGTTTATCTCTATGTGTTTACCGATGGCTGATTTGTCTGAATGCCAAGCTTCCAGGAATTCCCTAGCATTTTTGGATTTGGCTTGGTCTAGGATGCTTACAGTTTCCCAGGTGAAACTGGTTGAGTCTCTCCATGTGTTGTGAGATTAAGGAGTTTTCACTGTGTCTTCGGACTGCTAGTTGGTGTTCATGGATGCGCTCTGCTAATCTACATAGTGGCTGTTATAATCCTTACACTGTATGTTGTAGATGACCCCTGTTTTTCCTTCTTAGGCTACTGGGTCTTTTGATTTACTGAAGATGTTTTGGAGGGCTTTAGTTGATTTGTGTGCTACAGTGATGCCATGTGATTGTAATAGTCCATTGATTGTTTCTGAGATGTTTTTGATGTATGGCAGTGTTATCTTTTCATAACTTGTGTTGATTGTGTTGTAGTGGGGTTGAGTGGTCAGGCACTTTTTGATAAAGTTGCGTGGGTATCCATTGTGTTGGAAGATGTTGTCCTTTTTCTGGTGTTCTGGGTTGCTGCAGTGTGTTTGTGCTCGTCTGAATAATGTTCTTGCACAGCTCCTCTTGTGGGAGGTTGGGTTGTTACTTTGGTAACGGAGCACTTGGTTAGTGTGGGCTGTCTTTCGATAGACTTGCATTTCTAATTTGCTGTCATTTCCTCTGCTGATGAGGATATCCAGGAAGGGTAGCATGTTGTTGTTTTCTTCTTCCCCTGTGAATTTTATCCCTTTCAAGATGTTGTTGATTGTTTCATGTATCTTCTCTAGTTATTCCTTTTTTATTATGACAAAGGTGTTGTCTACATACTGGATTCATACTTTTGGTTGTATGTGTGGGAGTACTATAGTTTCTAGACACTGCATTACGGTCTCTGCTATGAATCCTGATATATATTTTCTTCTACTGGATTCAGGACTCAATTAAAGGGATAGGCAACTCGATGTCAGATTCTATCAATATGGAAAGTGAGTATGCCAGTCATGGAATTCTAAAAAGGGATCCAAGATCATTGCCTCCTATTTGTAAACGTTTTCTCACAGCTCCTTACCTTTTTTTAAAACTTTTTTCCTTTAGGAAAAAAATGTATCCTGAATAGATGCATACTGCTTGTTGACTGATGAGTTAAGAATGCCTCCCACCCAAATTTGGAAGCCCCAGTAATACAATTGTGTGAAAAATGCCATAAATGTCATTCTAAATTCTTGGGAGGAGGTGGGGGAATTGATTCCTTTGCTCCATTTCAAACATATTTTAGAAGCAAAAGGCTATTTGAAGCATGCTGATATGTACATAAGGCTTGATTCATATCAAGTAATATTTAAAATGTGTTCTAAAGTTTTGAAGTGACAGTAGTCATCTCTTTCATCAGTTGAAAGAAGAGAAAGTGAGGATGATGTTAATCTCAGATGAAACTGGATTAAAACAAAACAAAACCAAATTAATGCATCTTCAGCTAGAAATAAAGATGAAAACTAGGGCCGAAGAAAGTAGAAAACCAAGAGAAATGGTTGTGTCTAAACTGGCATAGCATCCAGGGCAACGCTGGCTGTGTCGTTCCCCTAGAAACATTTGATCAGAAAGAAATGAGGCTTTGGCCCAAGATGCAAACACCAAATGACTGGGCAAAACCACGTGGCTCCAGCTGGCACTTCCGTTCTGTTGCTTGGCAACCGCATGTGCATGACCAAAGATGATAAACAGAAGGCCAGAGGGAAGAGGGGCTGCTCAGCCACTGCACTCAGTCAAACAAAACCTGGGAGGGAAAGCTGCATTAGGAACGGGGGTGGTGGAAAAGGAAATTAGATTGGACAAATTACCATTGCACACACCCCTTTGCAGGCTAAACAAGTGGGCTCTGTTCCCTTTAAGTGGCTAACAAGACATACATTCTAGCATCTGGACAATGTTTGACTAGCATGAGGCCACGGTCCAAAAATTAACACTTTGCTACAGTCGTGACTGCCTGTAAATTATCGTGTGATAGGATTTAAGAATCCTAGCTGGGGGAGAAATGAATGAAGCCTCCTCTCTCTCACTCACTCTCTCTAGCTATATAGGTAGAGATTCCTTTGAGTTGAGGTCAGTTCCTAGAAACCCACATGGAGACGTCCATGTAGGTTTCTAGGTATAATTCTAAAGGGTTGGCTGTTGCCTTCTTCCAGGTGTTTCTGCAACTTCCTGCTCCAGTATTTGTCATTAGGTTGATGATATGGCTTATGACTGTCACAAATGTCAAGCTTATGACACTTGAAGCAACTGATACAACAACCTTTTTGCATATCTTTGCTCTTTATTACATTGTGTATTACTATTTGGGCTTGTGCAAAAAGAAGATGCCAACTTTTGGCTTATAATAAGATATGGGGACTGCTAGGAAGAAGAATAATTTTAAAATCCACTATTTTTATTATTGAAAAAAGCTACTTGAGAAATAGTACAACACTCAGTTGTGTGGAAAAAGTTGACATCCTTTCTACACCGTAAACAACAAGCCTTGTGATGCATTAAAGATTAGTGTACTTTATTGTATTTCCTGCCAAAAAATAACTCAGGCACCCTTCCAAAAGGATAGCACAAAGCAATATGAGAAGAGCCCACATTATGATTCCTTTATCACCAAAACTGTCCCAGGTCTTCTTCTTGCTGGGAAGGTTTAGAAATGGACACTGACTTGTGGCCCAGGATATCACATAGTAAGCCACTAATCTGGGAAGGGCTGATACTGCAATAAATGCAAGCTTAAGTCCTCGGTGACCCCAAAGATTCTGGTTGACTTTGAGCCACTCACCACCTGTCAGCCCAATTTACCTCAAAAATGTGTGGGGAGAGAAAAAGGGGGCTATAAGAGCAATAAATGAATAAATACAGCCACTGCATCTCCTCCTGATATCCTGCACTGCTTCTTCCTTGTTATACTTCATTACCCATCTCATCACCACAAGCTACAGCAGCAAAGGTCATTAGCTAAACAGTTTTAAAGAAACTCATGGAGGAGAAGCCCATAAAGAACTATTTATCATTGTGGCAATTCAGCTCAATCAAAGTCAATAAAACCAAGATATCTCAGACCATGCATGGAAAACTGTTGTTCTGTTATCTGACTACCCAAATGGGTTGCTTCTTTCTTTGCATCTGCAGAAGTGTTACCATAAAAGATCAAAGCTCTTTCTTGAAATGCCTCACCTAGATCTAATCTTGAGTGCCCAACAGACTTCCTGAGGGTAAACAGGTATGGTAATCATCTTGCCAAGAATTGGTTTTCCCCTCTGCATACCGTGCAGAGGAAAGCATATAATGTAATGAGCCAGCATCCCGAACTGGGTTTTCACTGATCAGAAGTCAGGAACTGGATAGGTGTGCTCTCAGGGTCTCCTAGAACTAAAGGGGACAAAAATATGTAATAAGATTTTATATCTGCTGCAGATATATTAATATTTAGTAATATATTGGGGGTCCTTTAACCCCAAAATTTAACTTGTGTCTCCATTCCAATATGGAGACAATATTACTGAAAGCATCAGAATTTCAAATCTCAACTTCAGATGTCAATTTTTACAAGCAAGGGTTTTCTGACTATAGCCATTGTTGTTAGATTTTATGTCACCTTTTTTATATATTTGGGTCAACTCAAAGCAGTGAACATACCTAATACTCCCGCCTCCTATTTTCCCCACAACAACCCTGTGAGGTGGGTTGGGTTGAGAGAGAGTGACTAGGCCAGCACCTTAACCATCACACCAAACTGGCTCTCATATAGCCATAATCAAATTATGAGAAGATATTAAGATCCAAAGTGGAAGTGACTATGTATCTCTATCAATGTTATAAATACAGTTACAGTTAAGATCTGCATCATATCTTCACCCTAAGATGTCCATGATTTGTAGCTGTGCACCATTTGTATACCACAATTTGTACTCCAATACCATTCCCTATAACAGTTACTTCTTCTTTTCCCTTGCCACGTGCTACTTAGGAAGGAAGGGAAATTTGCTTCTTGTCACAGCTTCTAGTTAACAGCTTGAAAGGGTCTATTCAAGAACTAAAAGGGTGCTTACAGAATATCTTGATTCTTCTTGGGGGAATAAACAGAGAGAGATAATTCCATGCATCACTGAACCAATCTGCATTCAATGGAATCTATAAGGTTTGGTAATGCTCAGCAGAGATACATGGATTTTGATTCAGTGCAGTAGAAATCTGCTATATGTATTTACAGAAGATCTAGTTTTTCCAAGAAATGAAATCAGAAATAAATGAAGGCGTGGAGATAGAATCTGGATTTTGCTAATAGTGGCAACAAGAAAAACAAACAACCTATGCATGATTCTGTACTCATATAGCACTGTGCCCCAATTCAGTTCCTTTAGGGATTCTTCCTAAGCAGATGACAGGTCTGATTGTTGTGCGTGACAGTTGTGCCTGGAATAGGCAGCAGTGATAAAAGGGCCGTTTTTGTTTGACATGTATTTCAGGAGCCACAGAGGATGAAGCATTTTGTGGCTGGCAGAAGAATACTGTAAGAAATTAAGTTCAGTTTGAGGTGAACTGCATCTAAGAGCTGATAATGACATTTTGGCAGAGTACTTTTATTTGATCTACAGATCTTTCACTACAGCAGGGGTATTTGGCCAAAATGAATTCACCAGTATCTACTATTCACCAGTATCTTAGAACTTCACTCACCTCCATTCTTTTTACCCCAGTAAGTCAGATGTTCTTGTACAAAATATAGTATCCTATCCCAGCATCAGGATCCACCAGAAATGAACATCAGGTAACATACAGTATCCTCCATCTGGAAATTTTAGACTTTCCAAAGTCACATTATAGCTTTCTTACAGGGATGAAAGCCTGGTTACCCAGCATTCTCAAACTCCCATAAACATGTAGTGGGGTTGAATGATTCAATCAATGGGCCACCCTTGGAGTAAAGCAGGAGATCTCAAGGGTCAAGAATCCTGGGCCTCCAGCCCACACTCCCTTCTGCACCAACCACACGTCGCAGAGACTCTCTGAGGCCTTCAGAGGAGGAGTTATAAACTGTTGCAGTTAGAGCTGGCCTCTATACAAGGGTACAAGCTGTAAATGAGCAAATTTCACCTCAAGCAGCAGGACAGGAAGACAACTTCATCCAGAGAAAACAATGAAAGAGGCAAGGATAAAATAATAATGTGTATCTAGATCTATCTGCTTGCCATTAACTTCTCTTGCTCCTCCACCTTCTTCTGTTCAGCAAACATATGCTTAGTAGTGCACGAGATACTCTCTTGGCTAATTCATTTGGGGTGTTTTTCTGATTCAGGAGAAAAAAGAAAAGAAAAGAACTTGTTGGGACATAGAATTTTGTTTATCTCCAAAACTGTGTGGGCTGCAAAGTAAAGCAGGAAAGGAAATTATTCTGGCAGTTTTAGCCATACAGCTTTCCCCTGGCAATTATTAAAGCTTAATCCCACCACCCCCACCACCATCCCTTAATTTTGGCCCTTCAGTTCTGAATGCAACCACTCTATTATTTTCATCCCTTTTAGTAACCCCCTACTGAAATACCCATGCAAATATGTGACATAGTGGAAAACTTCACTTTAATGCACAGATACCATCTGGTTGGCATTCTGTTTCTAAGTTTGCTTGTAGCGCATTAAATCCATTAATTATGGATATAACAAATGAACATACAGATACATCCAGGACACGTTTTTTTTCAAAGTTGTGTTCAAGCAATTTTAAAGGAAGGAAGGAAGGAAGGAAGGAAGGAAGGAAGGAAGGAAGGAAGGAAGGAAGGAAGGAAGGAAGGACGGACCCCAAGGTTATTTTCAAAAGGTATAGGAATGTGATATAATGAGAATTCCTTGATGGCTAAGATGTCTGAAAATTGGTGCTGTGTTCAAGACTTTATTTTACATTTGAAATGCCCCCAGTAAAAGACATCCTTAATCTAGAGGATTGACATTGTGGTGTTACAATAAAATCAAGTATGTAGGTGTGCAAAGTAATTCTGCACTTCCAATTTTTACCCTACTTTGATAATCCTGCTGCTTCAGGGTGGAAGAAGAACTGAGATGCACCAAAATACCCTGATATCCAACGTGAAGCTGTTGGACATTGTGCAACTTTCAGGCTACATGTAAAGGAAATCTACATCATATTCTGTTGTAGAATTAGCTGAATCAGTGTGATGGGATAAAACATTCCAACAGCACAAGAAGTTCACAAACTCTGGGAAAGTGCAGCTGCCAGTTTTGGATTTAAATTTCATATAAGCCATTATTGCAAAAATGCCTAATAGAATAGTTTCTCCAGAAGGCAGAAACTTAAAAAGCAGAAAGCCCAGGCTGAAGGAAAGGGCAGATCAATGACTGGATTCAGAGGTACTTATTTGGAAAAGTTAATGAGTCAAGGGGCTTGGTAAATCTAGATTAGCTTTCTCCAATTTCATGGCTACTGCTTTTGTTACAGTTTGTTGAGAGCTTTCTCCCCAAACCAGGTTAGAAAGGTTAGATATTTAGAGGCTTGTTCCACTTTAAGAGTTGCATAGGAAGAAGAATTCTGCCAGCTATTACTGCTGCCACCACTGCATCGTTTCCCCTGGAAACAGGACATGATTAAAAAAAAAGTCAAGATGGAGGTCACAAAATGTGATCAAAGTTCCACCTGTTTTTTTATAAGCATCACATGTGCACCACATTTAAAAATGGGGGAGCTTTGATCACACTGCCATGACTGCCATCTTGACTTTTTTCACCACACCCAAGGACATCTCTGCCTCAAATGCTTAAAAGGCTAGAAAAGTAATTCAGCAGAATACTGAAATGCATGTGTGAATTTGAAGTAGTGAGTCAATTCTTGGCTACAGGCTTCCAGAAAATTGTATTAAGTAGTAAACTGTTTCTAGGGCCTGTGTTTAGTTAGAAAACTGACCACAAGTATCCCAAGTTGCCATTGAAATAAGTTTTTGTTGATTATTTTAATACCATAGCCAGGAACCAGTAACATTTACAGTATCATGGAATACCAATACCAGTGGAGAGTGCCATGCACTCTTCTGTTTTCATCTCCAACTTGGCCAAATCTAGATGTAGCCCACACAGAAGGGTATGAACATGATGGGAGGGAGAGGGCATAAGCAGTCAGTCCCATAAAAGCAGGCAGGGCTGAAACCAGAGTAGGAAGCAAATTGAAGGTGGGAACAGTAACATGCCTCTCTAAAATACTGTCAATATGATGAATCAGTTCTAAGCCAGTCATAGTACAGCTACTATCTTCATCCTCATCCTCATCATGCCACCAGCTGCACAGGCAGTCAAAACTGTATCAGCAGAGGAAATGCTGAGGTAGGGGATTAGATTCAGGCTGATGCTGATAACCAGCATCAGATTCTTTGATCATCCAGCTTTTCAAATTGTCCCTCTGCAAAAGTTGATTTTAATATAATTCTACTGAAATAAGACATTTTTTCCATGAAGCACACCACTTGAATAAGTGATGTTGAACACTGGCTTACTGACTATATATTGACTTCGATATAATTACCACTTGCACCTTCTAGTGTTCAAGACTGATTTGAGAAGCAAGGGGAGGTTAAACTTCAGGCTAAAGGAAAATAAACAGATCCTTTATTTCTGAGATAAAGATATAATATTTCTATATTTATTACCAGTTTTTGCTCGTAACTAGTTAATATATAACCACGTTCCAGACAGGTGCTGTCAGCTAAGCTTTAGCACTTCTTGTTTAGATGAAAGTTGAGTCATTTCCTTTTATGTTGGTAAATGAAAGATGTGTCACAGAAAGAACAGATCCTTTTACAAAGAAAGGAAACAATAACTTTTTCACACATTCATCCGACATTTTCACACAGAAATTTCATATGGATTGGTTGACAGAAATGAAATTCAATGATGCTTGAGGCCATAAAATATAGGAATCATTTAAGAGAATCAAAAAAGTTGATTTGAACTTGTTTTTCCTGTTGGTGTTTATATCATATATACTGTAGATCCAAATATATGAATGTAATGATTGTGGCTGTTTTTGTGATATTTGCACAGACTTTACCCTATTGCTGTTTTATCTACTTGGACATCATAGATTTGTATAGCACTGATGTAATACTTAAAAGCTCCCTTGTAGCAGGTAGACATGGAAAATCCATTAAAGGGCTGATCTTATAGTTGACAGGAATTTAAGTCTGAAATAGGCATCCTGATTTCTTTTCTCACAAACAGCTGTAGTTCTGAATTCTTATTATAAATAAAATCTCCTCCTTACCCAGGGATGTAAAATAATTCTATCACAAGCTCCTTTGGGACTGGATTAATGCTTTACCCCTAAAGGAATTTATAGTGAAATGAATGCTAGCCACAAGTGAAGTCCATTTAGTATTAATCCTCCATGCCAAAGAAATCTGCTAAAGGGGGCGAGGGGAGGGGAGTGCTTTCTTTTTTCACAACATGCAAGGTCACTGAGCGATCTCTTTCAACTTGTTTCAACTTCTAAGAAGCTAGCATACTATCAGCAGCGCTGGCCTATTTACAAAGTTTTCTTATTTTTCCCTTGTGCTTCCTGGAATGACTTTGTAACATGCAACCTTGCAATTCCAAGAATTACCAAGGTAAAAGGAAGAATACTTTTTGCAGACAACACAGTACTGCTATTAACATGTTGGGCTTTTTTAAAAACAAACATGATAGAAGAGAGCCTCATCTGCACTTGTATTTTAAAAATGAAAGTGCAATCCCCACCTGCCCCCATCCAGCCTTGTGAACATTTGTTTGGATTTAAAAGTTCCTACTGAGAAAGTGCCATACTGAATTTCCCGGGCAAAGCAAGCATTAGAGCAAACCAAACAAACTGAATTTCTAAGGATCTGCATATCCCTTCGTCTAACCCAATAGTATGAAAGAATAAAGGCAAAAATGTTCAGTTTTGTAGTGATCTCAAGCAAAATGATGCTTGACAGCAACCAGCTGAAAATTGCACTGGAAGTTGCCACAGTCTCCAGCACTACATTCACCAGAAATGGTTCTGCCTGTACATTCAAGTCAAGACCATATCTGCATTTTTGTTGCTCCTTGGTCTGGCAAAGGTGAATGAATCAAGCACCCTCTACTTTTTGCAAACTTGTTTACTTCCCACACAAGAGGAAAATAACTCTTGACTTGCAAACTAAAGAAAAGGATCTCATTTGGCTGCAAGCCTCATGAACTGTATTTTACATTTGCTTTATTTGTTAGGAAAATCCTGCTGTGGACTGAAAAAGATAATTACCTTCAGCACAATAAATAATAGGTTAACTCAAATTAGGATTCTCTTCTCAGCTACAGCCTTGCCTATACACTGTGCTTAAGGAGGATACCATTCCTTTAAACAGCATATGTGTCATATCTGAACTGACATGCTGATGAAAGAATGAAGAAAATCCCCTTCTCCTTGGTTTCTAAAACAAGATAATAAACATCAAGGTGATGTTAACTCTGTCTAAACCACATTGGTTCAGGAGGCAGCTCATTCAGCTGGGGCTTCTTCACTGAAGCTTCTTCCCCAACTCAAGGAATGACAAGGTCTAGCTGCTAGTTTGATAGGAGTGTTAGTTTAAAATTACAATTTTTGCACCATCTGCCGTCAGTTTTTACTATTCTACAACCCTGTCTCAACACCAAGATTCTTCCTTAGCCTACAGATGATACCAAGGCAGACCCACACACGGCTCCCATTGCTTTTAAAGTACTTTAAGAGGGCTTTATTCAGTTTCAAACTGCTTCTATGCTTCATTCATATTTCCTCAGAAAGAACCCACTTACGTGGCTGCAGGACTCAAGCAACTTCATCTCCCTGATCTCAGGATGTCCCCTTTACATGTCTGTTTATTTATTTGATTTATCCTCTGCTATTCTTTTCAGATTTTCTTAGCTGGGACTCAAGCAGCTTGCCTGGAGACTTTAGCTGAAGTCAGGACCAGCCAAGTATGCACAAACTCCCACTCAGGCCAGCTGAGGTATCACAATAGAAGCCACTTAAGGTAATGCCCACTTCTATTGAGTGTGGGCATGTTGGAATCCCAGTTTGGATGGTGTGTGCCAAGTAAACCCACCCAAGGAAACAATCTTGCCATCCTATTGCTATTACAACAGTGGGGATCACACATCACACCCAGCCAAAATGAAACAAAACACATTACTGCTTGGGTTCTTGAGGTAATTAATCCTAAAGCAAGGTTAAGTGAACATAATTACTGCTCATATAACATGCTACCCTCAAACTATATTATGGCTTAAAATGATGGCCTGATTGACATCACATTTTTTTTTAGTGTAGCACATTACATGAATCCAGCCTACCACTTGATGCCAAACATGGACCCACTTCAGGATTTCTGTACTGAAATCTATCCAACAATCTTGTTTTCATTACCTCAGCTTTGATTCTGACTTATATAAATTACAAGTCTAAGCTGTGATCCTGCCAAGTCCTCAATTTCACAGGAAACCATGATATAGCTACATCTGTAGTTCATCTATTTGCCATTGTCTGGGGATATCCAGCACCAAATCAAAGGCAATGTAAGTTACCAGAGTTTTTCTCCTCCAGCAGTATCTAACTTTGTCTGTTGGAATCAGAAGCCAAAAGTAAAAGAACACTGTTAATAATAAAAGCAGACTTCAGTGCCTAATCAGAATTAACCATGAATACTATGTCATCTTGTATCTTGTCTATCAACTACCAAAGGAGCTAGCTATATTAACTATATAATATTGTTGCCAGTCTATTTGAGGTGTTCTGTGTTCTCTGTACATAGGTGTTCCTTTAAGTTCTATGAATGCAAACCTCAATCACATAGGCAAGACTTACATTGGCTAATGCCTTGGTGATGTTTTTATGGGAATGAAAGTTACTGATTACGTGCTGTTGCAAAACTAGGGAATTGAATCATAAGAAGTATAACTAATGAAGCTTCTTGATCTCTCAGACATATGGTGCTATGTCTAGAATTGTTTCTGAAGGTGCTTCATTAAGATCCATCTGCCCTCCCACTATTGGCTGGAAAATCCCCCCAAAACAATCATCATCCTGGACAGTTTCACATTATATGCCAATCTGCTTGACTCCTCATGCCTATGAGGGAGTCCTCCCTTATCCTGGGGCTGTGCAAAATGTAGGTGGTTTGTAATGTACCAACACAGCTGAGCAGCCTGTGTGACTCACCAATTCCATCCTGCCTACACATATCTGGAAGCCACCACAGTGGGGAGGCTTGACTTGAAACGGAAGCTTATGAGTTCAAATTCAGTAGCTTTAAAGCTGGGTGGAGTTTTAAATATTCTTCTCCCCTCAATCTTACCAGTGCTTTAATGCTATCAGATTAATTCTATTTTAACACAACAATTATTCCAAATCCCAAAAATGTATGTCAAAAACTGTGGTGACAGGTATAAATGACCTGCTTGGACTATAGATTCCTTAGACAATGATAGATGCTTTGCATGTGAATAATAACAAATAACTTCTATTTAATAAGTTTGTGAGTCCAGAAATATGATTACCAAAACTGCAGTGATGGCATGTCAATCAGGAAAAGAAAATATGATTGTCATATATTTGATATTGATGTATACAATATGACTGCAAAATGGGAATCCCTGGATCCCTATAGGCAAGCTTTGGCTTCCCTATATCATGCCATGTCATTCTGTGATTAAGATGGGGAGAGGAAAAGGGAGTTCATAACCAATATGAGTGATGTCTGGCACCAACTCAAAGGACTGGAGATGCAGAACATCTCACAAGTCATAATAGTGTTTGAGATAAGCTAGTTTTGCAAACAATGTGATAAAAAATAAGTCCTGAAAATAATGTGACTTAATTCATATTACTTGTAACAAAAGATACTCTGGATACTTGGTCTCACTGTCAAACTGCTCTTACTGCTAGGAAATTTCTTCTAACATTCAATTGGTATCTGCCTTCCTATACATTAAAACCTTCTAGAATGAGATAGAACAGGATTTGACCTTCTGTGTAGCATCCCTTCACGTATTTGAAGAGTGTTATCATATGTCCTGCATCAGCCTTTTCTCCTCTAGGCTAAATATATCCAACTTGGATCTTCAGAACAAAGAAAACTCACAAATACCTTAAACTGTAGCAGTGATTCTAATTTTATTTAATATTGGAATGCATTCCAGAAGCATAGAAAATGGAATTCTGCTATATTTTTGAGAAGTCACATTTTAGCACATTTATTTGCCTGGTAATATATTCAAAACTGTAATTTAAATAGCAGTGGACATACAGTATAATCCAACTGATTATGCATACAAGTAGAAGGACATGAGTGCTTAGTACTTTAGAGCTTTCAAGTGACACAGTGATATCATGGAAGAACTGTTAATTCAGACATTTCCAGCCTGGGGTATTTGATTGGTGTTTGAATAAACAACTATAATACCTAACTAGCATGGCCAATTTGACCACAAATGTTAAAACAGAATTGTAAAGTAGGAAAGGGCCATTTAGACCATTGTTTTCAACCACCTGCTCAGTGGAAGAAACCAACTTAAAGCATCCCAGTCAGATGGCTGTCTAGCCTCCATTTAAGCACACCCAACAAAAGGAAACTCACCATTCTGACTAGTCAATTCTACTTTTAAATTTTTCTTACTGTGTTTTTTTTCTAACATTCAGTCAGAATCTGTCTTCCCGTAAGCTAAATCCATTGTCCTGCACTCTGGAATGAGAGAAAACAGGTTTTAACCTTCTTCTATGGGACTTCCTTTCAGGAATTGAGGAGCACTGTCATATCCTCCCTTAACTGTCTTTTCTCAAGGCAAAACACACCCAGCTTCTTCAGTCTCTCTTCAAAGAATTGAGTTTGTCGTCATCTCTTCATCCTTGTTTTTCTTTGAACCTGTCCCAATTTCCTGAGCAAGCAAATGGGAATTTTTCAACAGAGGTCAAGGGGGGAAAGGCTTTGTTTGTTTGTTTGTTTGTTTGCCCTTTCTGTTTTTCTTTATCATCTTCTTTCAGTCCAGGCTACTCTTTACCCAGAGAAGCAGCTTCTGCAAGCCTGTAACCAGAGCAAGCAAATAGAGAAACTTTGCATCAGGGTTTGGCTAGAGGAGTTGGCAGGGAAGGCCCCAAATAACACAAAGATGAGGGAAGCATCATTGTGACCTGCAAAGTGTGCGCAGTGTTAGTCTTCTTCCCCTAAAGAGGATTCAAAATACACTAACTGCAAGGGCAATCTTGTTTTCTTACTGGAGGGAAAAGTGATGGAATTTGAGGAGAGAGTTCCTATATTAAAATGCATCAGAGAAGGCAAGAGGTTCCTTGACAGGACAGCTGAAGCTCTCCAGGAAGGACAGAGACATGAAGAGAACACTGAAGAACAGGGAAAAAAATCCCTTTGGCAGAGGCAAACACACAGAAGCATGTGATACCAAGAGGCAAAGGATCGGAGGCGTTCGGTGCCAGAATGATTGACAGCCATTTGAGCAAACCAGGTATGGAGAATTCTAGAAGACACATGGGCCCCCATACATCAAAGAAACCCAGCAGCCACCCTGAGAAAGAACAAGTATTTCATGGTAGTGGGTGATTCCTTGTTAAGGGGGACTGAAACAGCTATATGCAGAAATGATATGATGTTGCAGAAGGTACATTGTCTTCCAAGTGTCCATATACAGAATGTGACCAAGAGGTTTGCAACTATTGTTTCCTTTTAATTCATGCGGCAATATATGACATGGTCAGAAGAGATGTTGAAAATATCTCTAGAGACAAGGCCCTGAGCAGGAAGGTGAAGGCTGGGGACTCAAAGTTTCACAGGACACTAAAACATAGACACCAGTAGGTAGTACTCAGAACCTCAGATGTTTCTATGCAATGCACAGAATATGAGAAATAAACACAGAAAACTAGAGAGCCTAACTCAATAATACAAATATGATGTAATATGCATCACTGAAACTTCATAGAATGTTTGGCACATGGCACTGGAAGGTTAACATTTATTCAAAAGCCAGAAAGGGAAGTGGTGACCCAGTAATAGGTGATGGTAAAAAGACAGGACTTTTTTTAAACTCCTATTTTATACCTGTCTTTTCTCAGAAGGTGAATGGAGATGTAGCTGATCATAGTTCTGCTACTGGAGCAAGGAGGGAATTGGAGCTTAGGATAAAAAAGGAGAGGGTAAGAGAGCTAATTTGAATTAATTCAGGTGTCCTGGGCCGGATGGCTTATACCTAAGGGTACGGAAGGAACTAGCGGAGGTGATTGCAGATCCATTCTTTGAAAACTTTGAGAATTCCTGGAGGACTAGTGAGGCCCCAAAAGACTGGAGGAGAGCAAATGTCACCTCCACCTCCAAAAACGTGGAAGGAGGCTGGCCTGGGAAACTACAGACTTTTCAGTGTGACATCTATACTGGGCAAGACCTATAAATAGATTATCAAGCAGCATGTATGTGAGCACTTGGATAGGCATGTTACAATTAACAGAAGCCAGCAACAGTTTGTCACAAACCAATTGTACCAGATTAACCTTATCTCCTTCTTTGATAGAGTTATTAGCTTAAAGTTCAAGGAAATACTGAATACATAGTATATTGGTACCTCAGCAAAGGCTTCAACAAAGTCTTTCATGATATTTTCCTTACTAAAATGGTAATGTATACTTCTGCTACATGAACTCCCAATTGGTAGAATGACCACACTCAAAGAGTGCTCATTAATGGCTGCACTTCAGCTTAGAGGAAGCATTGAGTAAAATAGTTCCTGGGTCTTGCACCATTCACCATTTGTATCAATAATTTGGATAAGGAAGTTGAGGGGGCACTCATAAAGTTTTAAGAAAGGTAGCTAACATTTTAGATGAAAGAGAAAACATTCAAAAAAAGGTCCAGACAAGCCTGAGAAGTGGGCTGAAGTGAACAGAATGGAATTTAACAAGAAGAAAAGTAAAAATCTACATCTGAGTAAGAAAAATGCAATGCACAAATATAGGATGGAGGAGACCTGGCAGTAGTACATAGGAAAGGGGTCTAAACCATCCAGTTAAACTTGAGCTAGCAGTATAGGATGCAGATTATAATTTATCTATCTATCATTATATTATAATTAATTATAATTATATAATTATATTATACAATTATAATTGTAGCATGTGCTATCTTGGGCTACATTAACAGGAACATAGAGCTCAAATCATGGGAATGTTCCAATCTACTCTGCCCTGTCAGACACCATTTGGAGTACTGTGTCCAGTTCTGACCACCACAATACAAAAAGAACAGTGGCAACTTGGAACAGGTTCAGAGGAGGGCTACCAAGATGATGAAGCATTTGGAAACCAAACCCTATGAGAAAGAGCTCATTGAAAAAACTCCATAGAAAAGATGACTAAGGGGAGATAGGATAGCAGTCTTCAAATATCTGATGGAATGTCACACAGAAGGAGGATGGATTTTCTCTCTGTTGCTAGAATCAAGTGGGTTAAAACTACAAGGAAGGAGTCTGGGGCTAGACTTCAAGAGGAACTTCCTGCCTATAAGAGCTGTCCATCAGTGGAACAGGCTGCTGCATATGTGGGGTAAGTTTTCCTTTACTAGATGCTTTTAAATAGAGGCAGGATAATCATCTGTCAGAGATGTTCTAGCTGATTCTGTGATCCTTTCCAACTCTATGATTCTTAATGTGGTGCCAAGAACTGGATATAGTATTTGAGGAGAGGTCTGATCAAAGCAGAATAAAAGTGAGCAGTTGCTTGACATTCATTAGAAATTATACATTGGTTGTTGCAGCCTAAAACTGCATCAGCATTTTTGCAGTCATATTTCACTAGGGAAAACTTATAGCAGGGATATGCAACCCTCAACCCCAGTGCCCTGTGCAAAGTCCCTTGCTGTATCCTGCCCCCTGCCCCCTGCCCCCTCTCGGACTATGGTTTGGTTTACTGCTGTTTTGAAGTTATAAACACACAAACCTCTACAGAGTTTAACTAAACTCCTCTCCCCAAAACATCAGGAAAAATTGAGTCTCCCCACAGATGACATGAGTGGGGTGCCCCACCAATTTTGCCTCACTACCTGGCCCACTGCAGTCCTTGCCACTTCCAAAAACAGGTTGCCCAATCCTGGGTTAGAGGGAGTAACACCTCATTTAGATCCTCAAGCTTTACATGTGGATTCAGGTTTAATGGGTTGCAAGGAGCTAAAGTTCACACCTGAAACCACAAGTAGCAAAAACATTTTAATATATCCTGCCCTATGGTTCTTCGTATTGCTTTCTGTTAAGTGAAGAGGGTTAAATTCTGATCATGCAAAGTCAGTACATAATTAACTATACAGTATACTTATTATCACTATAATCACATGTACACACACACATTCTTTGCAAAACAGGAACATTATTTTCACATCCAGGCCATCCCTATAAACAGGTAGCAATTGCCCAATCGATGCTGTGAATTAGCACAGCAAAAGACTCTCTGATTGTCACAATGGACTCCAGGAGTGGATCTGGAAGAGAAATTAATTTGCATCCTCTATGAGACAGGCCTGCAGGTGAGGATTAAAGCCAACCATAGAGACAAGGTGGAGAAAATGTTTCAGAAAGGATCCCCACCCTGCATTTGGCCTTTCCAGAGAGGCAAACCTGAACTTTTCCATGCAATGTAAAATGTAGTAAAAGAGAATAAAGCTTTTAACTTAGAAACTATGTTTCCAAAAATATTAATAGCAATGCTTCTTTAAAAATCTCATTTTGCATACATTACCCTTTCAAAGAATAAAACAATCTATAATCACATCTCTCTGATATTTGGAAAAAATGGAAATTTTTCCATTTTTTCCTTAGAACTTCTTTATTTTCTACACAAACATACTTTTTCTCTAAAATATTTAAGATCTAATTTTTTGGAGGAAATTCAAAATTCAATCCCGTTCTCAAGTGCCATGTATAAAAATCATGGGGAAAAAATTACAGATAACAAGGTAGCAGTGCAAAAGGGGATTAAGCTTCAGAGGTATCAGGCACGTGAAAATCTGAAACAGAGAGCCCTACGGATTTGAACAGCCAGTCTCCATGGATCCAAAGAAGTGAAGGCAGCTGCAGAACTGGGACCACCAAAGCAAGCTAACCACACTTCTCCTATAGCCACCAAAGATGCAATTCCTCCCTCCCCAGCAGACACACATTTGGAATGGACAAGAAAAGTCTCTCCTACTTACTAATATGTGTGAAAATAGATCCTCCATGTAAAGGAAGTTCGCAGTGGGCCTGGGTCACTGTTTTCAAGGAAAATTTCTACATATTTCCATTATTTAGAGTGGGAATCCTTTTTTGTATGCTGAAGCCATGTGGCCATCAGGTATCAAGGCACAACAGCATTGCAATTAGCCAGGAGGTGCTATCCCTCCCATATGCATTATAGAACATCAATATTTGTATACAAATTGCTACAGCCCAGACAGTTTACACTTCCAACAACATCTACATGAAGCCACTGGGAGAGGTCATCTGTCATTTTTACATAAGGTATCAGTATGCTTATTACATTCATTTGTATCCTGAGCCAAGTTTGAGATGCTATACATGTCCTTATTTGGCATCTGGAGGCTGTGATACACTGTATGGGGCAAAACAAGCTTAAACTGAATCCCAGGAAGGTGGAGTTGCTATCTGTAGATACACAATCTGGCTCTAATCTGACTCTCATGTTAACTCTGAATTAGTTTGAAGTCCCCCTGAAGGAGCAGGTCTAGAATCTTCGTGGTTCTCCTGGTCTTGCAGGACTTCTGGATCAGCAGATGTGGGAGGTTCCAGCTGGTGTGCCATTTACAGCCTTTTCAGGACTAGGAAGCTCTTACAACAGTGACTCATGCCCTTTTCATTTTGCATTTAGAGTACTGCAAGAGGGAGGGAGGGAGGAAGGAAGGAAGGAAGGAAAGAGTACATCTGTGAAGCTAAAAGAACGGAAAAGGATCTGAGTGAAGGTTGACTGAACTCATAGAATGACATTAATGGATGTATGCAGGAAAGTGAAGACATAGGTTTAATGGTGAATGAAAGGGCTAAAAAGTATGTATTGTTGTCATTTGTCTTTTCTTTTAAAAACTATTGTATTAATTTTCTTGAAGACTACAAGTTAAAGTAAGAAAAAGATTTAAATAAAATTTACAAATATGCAAGAAAGAATAAAAAAAGATGGGGAAAAAGACAACAAATTTGTATGTTATTGAAAGAAAGAAATTATAATTTGACCTTAGTTCTCATGAGAAACTGACTCTTTGGAATAACCTGCATTTAAAAATGGTAGGAAAACTTTCTTTTGGAAAGAATGGTTGGAAAACAGAATAGTCATTTTTAATCAGTTATTAATGATACCTTTAAAACTGGTGAAAGTTTATAAAAGGAACATAATTTACTAAAACCAGCTGAATATATACAAAAAAGTATTGGAAGAGAGATTAGTCTCCCAACATAATGAATAGAAAATGGATATAATGAAAGAGTATGTGGAAACTGCTTAGAACAAAATGAAAAGAGTCATGTTACAGAGTACTACAGAAATGTTTGGAATTATGCTGATGGGAAGTTTGAAAAAAGATGCTTGATGCTTGGCAGATGATGAAATGAAAGAGGCAGTGAAGGGGGAGGAGCAGGATGGAAAAATATATGGTATAATGTGATTAGAAAGAAAAAGATAACTACAGAGAAAATAGTCAACGAGAACAAGGAACTGTTGAGATTAAAAAAGGTAGAGAAAAATGCAGAATGGTTTTGATGGAAATTAAAACACGCTTTGGAAATGGGTGCAGAAGATTAAATGAGGAGCCTCCAGTAGATTGAATGGAATTGAAAATAAAAATCATGAAATGATTTGAGTTGAAATTAAAGTGAGGGAATGCTGGAAAGGGGTATTTTGAACACTTGTACGGAAATGATAGTGGCATGCCAAGGAGTGGAAATGAAATGTGTGCTTTGTTAATATCCAAGAAAAAACTGATGATGAGGAATGCTTTGAGAATGCTGAATAATGGTAAGGCTGCAGGTGTAGACAGTATAACTGAACAATGTTAATATATGGATAATACATAGATGTGTTGACCGTGTAACTTAATTAACATATGTGAATCCTACATCTGTTCTTGACAATTGGAAGAATGCTGTTATTGTCCCCCTGTACAAAAGGAAAGATCTCAAGAATGAACATAAATACTGCAGGAAGATCTGTTGGTTTAGACTCCCTGGGAAGCTCTTTGGCAGAATTCTGATCAAAAAGGCACATAAGGTGACAGTGCACAAATTTTGGATAGTGAAGTGGGGCTTTATGCTAAGCCAGGGTTGTGCAGATTTTTGCTTTTCAGCAGATCACTGAAAAATGTATGAATGCGAGAACAAAAGTTTATTGTACATTTGTTGATCTACACATGATAAAATGAACAGGCTTGAATTATGGAAGTTTTTGACCAAGTATAGAGTTGAAGGTTGCTTGCTGTATGCAGTAAAAAGATCTGGTGTAAATAAAGTACACATGAAAATGCTTTGAACAAATGGTTAAACACTGAACAGGGAAGGGTGAGATTTCCCTTGGTCACTTAATATATTTTTGATAAATATATTAGGAATGCTTGTGGTGAGATTAGAAGTGTGAAAATATGCATACTTCAGTACACACATGAAGCTCTGTTGTTGGCTGAGAACCTGAGTGATTTGCAGTGAATGTTAGACAGTATGATATAAGAAGAAGTATGAATCAGAAAATTAATGAAGGCTATTGTTTCACAAGAAAAGTGAGTGAACCAGTGAATAAACAATTTCAAATTATACTTAAATGGCAAAAAAAAAAAATAAAAAAAAAATAGAGCAAATAGATGAATTTGTGTGGCTTGCTAGAAGGTTTATGAAACTTGTAGAAAGATTTAAAAGAATGGAAATTTTTGAAGATGCAAACGCTAGAATAAAATGGGTGGATAGTATGTGGTCCATTACATGAAATGAATGTTTGTTGAAGGAAGCAAACATGTAGAAGAATATACATCAGTGCACTCCCCATATGGAGGTGGAAAAGGAAGTAGGAGATGGGAATGTCGGGAGAAACATAAAAGTAAGTACCATGGACATGGGGTATTTCAGAAGTTTTTGTGATAAAACAAGAAGAGACAGGGTCAAGAAAGAATGGATGCTGAATGAATGTGGATTGAATATAAAACTGAGTGACCACAAGAAAGAAGTGCATCGAGGAGGTTTGGTCATACAGATAGAATGAATGGGGATCAAATCACACAACAGATACATGAAGAAATAGTGAATGGGACAAGATGAAGGGAAAGTTTGAGTGATTGAATGTACTTGTTGAGATCCTCAAAAAAAGAGATGAGAATTTTCAAGAATAGAAGGCACTGTATGAAGTAATATGTGAATGTAATGAAAGCAACAGTATTTTTGCATGGATAGAAAAGCATGGGGTGGTATGGTATAGTGAACAGTATTGGTATAAATTAGTTTTAGCTAGGTTTCCTCTTATTTTCTTACCTCATGCCCTTAATTTGTTTGGTTTACTTTTTCTTACTCCTGTGTTTTGCACAGCACTACTTACCCTGCATGCTGGGAAAGATTGAAGGCAAAAGGAGAAGAGGACAGCAGAGGATGAGATGGTTAGATAGCATCACTGAAGCAATGAGCATGAAACTGAGCAAACTCAGGGAGGCAGTGAAGGACAGGAAGGCCTGGCGCAATATGGTTCATGGGGTCACGAAGAGTCGGACACGACTTAACGACTGAACAACAACAACTTACCCTGCAAAGGGAACAGCATGATGAGTATGTACATACATATGTTAGCTTTACATTTTCTCCTTTGTTCAAGGAATTGGAATCAAGGATAAGTATTTTTTCACCTCTTAAATTCAAGCTGGGAACCACATGTGCTGTATGCTGTTTGGAAAGATGGGAGTATGACACAGTCAGAACATTCTTGTGTCAACAAGCCAAAAGCAAGAACAATTTCTTCAGAGAGTATATTGAAAGATAACAGAAGCAACAAGTTTCTGTGCTCCTCCATATAGAAACAAATAAGATTCTCAGCCTTCAAAACAAGGATACAAAGCTTGTGTGTGTGTGTGTGTGTGTTTAATACAGTAAACTTTATAATCAGAATGCCTCACTCAATAGTCTTTAAAAGTATCAGGAAACGAGGAACACGTTTGTTTGAGATCAGGTACTGTTTCTATGGTTGACTTAGTTTCCCATTGTCAGTATGAGGTCTTAATTAAAAAGAAAGTTCCTTCTCTAATCCTCTTTAAATAGGTGTGAGGAACCTGTGGTTCTGTAGATGTTGCTAAACCACAGCTCACAGCAACTTCAGCAAGATTGCCAGTAGTAAGGGATGTGGAGAGTTATACTTCAGCAGTATCTGGAATGCTACAGGTCCATCATCCCCACTATAAAGCTTTTGTTTGTTTGTTTGTTTGTTTATCATATTTATATAGCTGCCCATCTCACACAAGGTGACTTATAAGGCATCCTTCACTGAGATTATCAGCAATAAATGGGGTAATCAGGAGGTGCAACTTTAGTTTTCATCTTGCCTTTCTCTTCAAGCTTGTGTATAATGAATAATAAATAAAATAGTTTACAGTGACACTTAACTTGAGAAAAGTAAAAGATTTGCTGGAATGACACTATTTTTACTGACCTACTAAAAGCTGGCAATGATAGATGCTCGGTAACACAGGTGAACAAGGGTTAATCCTTCTGGATACCTGACATACCTCCAGTAATAGGAAGGTAGGTTCTGGGAGAAGAAAGAGACCACAAGCAGTGGGAAGCTATTCTTAAGACTGTCTGCCTGCATGCATTTAAGGCAATAAACATCAGAACCAGGTGCAATTTCCTAGCACCAAACAGAAACCTGCTAAGTGTGCTCTGCACTGATGTTTCCATACCATCTTCAGGGACAGTTCCACAGAAAATACATTATAGTTCTCCAACCCAAAAACGAAGAAATCGTAGATAACTTCCTCAGGAAGGGTCACAGTTGACACAGTTGACAAAACAGATGGGATTGGTTAAAGGAACTCCTGAGAACAGAAGTCTGAAAATGCTTATCTCATTTGAATATACAATTTATGTATTATATTAAACAGCAGCTGCCAAGCTACAATTTTATGGACATGTTGCTTTTCATATGTATCTTTATCCTGCCTGCCTCAAGGTTTCCTAGCAAGCTTAATGGCTCACTGGAGGTTTGAACTTGACCTCTCCTGTCTAAGTCCAACGCAGTATCACATCCTTATCTCAGCAAAAATGGCTGTAGGACTTTTTGTTATCTTACATTATTTGCTGCTGGCAACTGGGTTCAGAGAAAAAATGTATCTAAATTTGTTACATTTGATCAAACTGACATTCATTGGAACTAAGTTTAAGAAGTTGCCTTATGCCGGGTCATCTAGGGCACACCCACCCCACATCTTAGTATTTGCTTGCTTTGCTTGGCAACAGTGTGGCAGGGTCTTTGTCAATTATTTTGCATCTCGCTTTAAGATTAACTCTTCTGCATGCAAAGCTTGAATTCTTCTGCTAAATGGGGTGCCTTCAGGGACCAGGCAGGAAAGGTCATACAGGCTCACCATGGAAGCCTATCTTACTTTCCCCAAATTGCAGCAGGCCTCCCAAGAAATGGAGGCCAGAAGCTTTGGGAAGCAAGGTTTGCCTGGGGAGAAAGGCTTGCCCACGGGAACTAACTCTTGCTTGGGAAAGGCACATTCCACCTGTGCCCTCCAGGAGTTCCTAATGACACTGATGGGAGCAAGTAGCTTTGACACTTGCATTCAGACACATACCGAAACTATGCAGAATGCAGACTGACCTCTTAATCCCTAATGGGTTTCCTCCTCTACAAGTTTGGTGTGGTTTCAACCACAAAGCACACACTATGGGAAACAAAGCAAGCAGGACCGGCCCAACAGCCTAGTAAGCTAGGACGTACTGCAAACAGCTGCTCCCAGAGAAGCATTTCATTCCAGAGAACAGGCAAAGAATCAATCATTCACGTTCAAAACACTCCGCTCTACTTGGCCCGTATCAAATACTTGCAAGGCTATGAAGATGACCCTTGGTTAGGTAGGGCTGCACATATAAAAGGAGTGAAATCTTCACTTCCACAGAACCAAGAGGAACATCCACTGATGCTCTCCTTCTTACTTTTTAAAAAAGTTTCTGGCCCTTTATAGTGATATAAAAGAGGGAGTTTTAGTAAGTTGTACAGAGGGAATAACCAGAATCTCTTAAATTTCCCATCGCTATTAAAGTTAATAAATATGTTCCTTTTTATATATCATGCTTTAAAAAATACAAAGTGGTAGACAGTGAAAAATTAATATGGTTTATTAAGCATAAACTAAAGAAGCTACAAAAGATAAGATGAGAAAGAATAAAACCAAGCATTGTGTGAAAGAACAGAGAGCAGCCTCTCCCAATCTGGTATCTTCCAAGTGTATTTGATAAACCTTAGACAGCAGGCCCATTGGCTAAATTCAAGAACAAGTGATAGAGTTAACAAGGAAAGAAAGAAAAAGTTTAACTGATTTAATAGCATGCATTTTATAATGCCTGTCTTCACAGGGTAGCTTACAATAAGTAATGCAATTAAAATATAATTAAATTTATTCAGCTATATAAAATGTATAACAAAATAGCATCAGCAATAAAAGTACCATAAAGTGAACTTTTACACACACAAAAAAAGAATATGAAGGGAGCATTGAATCCATTTTAACCAAGGTTGGCAGATAACAGCAAGCTCTGAAGAAGAAAAGAAGCATTTGCACATAAGAATGAAAGAACACACACAATCGTTATAAATATCGCTCATACGGTCTGACTGCCCATCCTACAGAATTACATGAGATTGTACAGACGGGAGATGACCTTGTCAGAAATATGCAAGAACCATTACCTAGGCAAAGAGGGCTGAAACATTCTTTAAAACCTGGGAAGCAAGATAATATTTGGAAGTGGCTCAGGCAGATGCCTCCCTCATTCACGGGGGTATCAGAAGGAGGTAAAGTCCAATCAGACCTGCAAGTTTCTATTATTAGAGCCAATCTCAATAAAGCATAGTTCCAGTCTTCTCGTAGGATTGATTTTCCGGTCTGGTCTATCTAGTGGGCTGACAGAGACAAAAGAATTGGCACTGGTTAGGATTCTTGGCAAAGGTTTCACTGTATCCCCATATCCAAATTGCTTTTCCTGAAGACAAAGGATTCAAGCAAGATTAATACCTATGGGGATTCCCTCCTTTATTCATGATTGGATGTCAACATGCTCTGTGTCTGTCTATCCACCCCTGCCTCCCCGAATGACTAAATACACTCTGTGCCCACTAGTTTCAGTGTGTTAACACAACTTACTGGCAGAGACGATGCCTATTCACCTCCATTCAAGTTTCCCCTCTCCCATGACTTCATTACTTCCAAGTTGCCCAACACCTTCCAACCGCATTGCTGAAGATAACCAGGTATAAGATAATAACACTCACCTACCCTGAAAGAGTATTGTAGCTATAACTTGGATGGTTAAAGTGAAGCCCTTTGAACTCTATAAATTCCCCTCCAGAGGGTTTCGGAGGGTTTTCTTAGTAGTGAGCCTTACTTTATTGAGTTGACTACCTCATCCACAATTTTAGGAAGGCCTTCCTAATGCTTCAAATGGCTCCTCACTGAAGTTTAATAATTATCCTGCTATTTTATTCAGTCAGTTACAGAAATTCAGGAAATGCAAGTGTCTGTGTACATGTGTTTAATAATTACTGGCCTTGTTCAGAGAGTAGCCAACTCCGCCAGTCACTTTTGTGTCAACACAGTTGACCTGTGGCCATGTTGCTTTTGTTGTTGCTTCAGCCTGCTAGCCATCACAAAGGAGATTGAGAGGCTGTCACCAACTCCATGTGGTGGTGAACTGAGGGTTGGCATCACTGTGGCACCAACCTTCTTCTGTTTCTCCTTTTCCTCTCTTCCTCTCTTCCATGCAGCCGGGGGGGGGGGGGGGAGTTACAGACTGAAACCACTAAAGAGATAGAGAAGGGCCTCTCAATTCAGTCGCAAACATTAGAAGGGATAGTTAAATAGGTAAATAAGTTGCATGCATGGGGGAGTGAGCTAACTGAGGAAGTTACGCAAACCCCAAACCAGGTCAGATCTGTTTGGGGCTAAAATGAGTTTTGGAGTTTGCCCAATACGCTACTCATCTCTATAGCATAGCCCAATTTAATATGGCATGCAAGAGGGTCTAATGTAGGTTTGACAATTTTTTTAACTAAAAACAATAGACCATTGTATTTGTATATCTGTAATTCATTTGTTACCTGGAGTGAACTAATCCAGAATGGGTTTATGTAAATTTTTAAATAAACATATATCTAAAAGCTAAAAGTTACCATTTTTATATAGAAGGCCAGTCTCTCCAGGGACATTAACAATAACTTTTATTTACAATTTGTGGTACTAACTACCCAAAGCATAACCTTAGCATCACTTTGGGTGCTTGAGAACAAAAGCAGCATGCCAAAAAGACAATGTATCTTCATCTAGATTACAAGTGCTGAGCAGCCATAGACTGTAGTTACTCATACAACGTCATTGCTACCACCTAATGACACAAAGAACACTGTATATAAAATATATTTTCTAATTTATTTCAGTTTCACATTTGCAGTAACAGATGCATAGCATACAATGCAAGAATTAAGAGAAAAGGAATTGGAGAGAAATCAGAGATTTTTCACCTAATGTCTGTCTGTCTGTCTGTCTGTCTTTATTTACAGTATATATCAAATTTGTCACTGCCCATCTTGTTAAAAAAACTACTCTGGGCAGTTTAGAGAGAAGCTAACATCAATTAAAAATACAATATAAAATAGCCCTGAATAAATAAGAAATAAATATAGTCCAAGAATTGATGTTAATTGGCAAGTAGCTTCGGGAGCATCATCAAGGCATCAGGCATCCCCAGGATTGGATCAGATTGTTGTCACCCTACACAAGCTGGCGGAGTCAGGTCTGGAAGGCCAGGAGGGTAGGGGCCCACCACACTCTGGGAGGAGAATATTCCAAAGAGCCGGGGCAACGGCACAGAAGGCTCTCCTCCTGGGCCCCACCAGCCACCATTCTCTCGCTGACGGGACTCGCAACATGCCCTCTCTGCCTGACCAGGTGGGACAGATTGATGTGATGGGGATGAGATGGTCCCTCAGGTAACCTGGACCTGCATGCATCAATTTTATATATACATATAATATGCATAATAGTAACAGAAAGATAAAACTGACGTAAGCAAGGGGGAAAAATGCAGCCTGGAAACTAGTTTTGGAATTACTCATATGAAACTACTGAATATGAAACGACTCTTTCCTATCACTCCAAGATTGGTTTTCCAACTCTTTTGGTACAGCCTGCATCCCAAAGTCACATAGTTAATGAGTTAAAAAGAGGCCTTCAAACACACCCCTTAAACTATACTGGGCCCACCTGGATAACATTTCTAAGACAAACATACCAGAGTGCAGACTATTCCTTTTACAGTGAGGCTACAGATGCTAAAAAACGTCACTGCCTAGGGTGGAGATGGTAATTACTGTGTTTGCAACTGCTTTTTCTTTTTGTTTCTGTAGTTTTTTAAGCCTGTATAAAATCTCTTATAATAAAAATCACTTTATGGAAAAAAAAAAAAAAAAACCTTCACTGCCTAATGGGTTTGTGTTCCTGGCACCTACCTTGCTTTCAATTTTATAACCTTTTTAAAATTGCAAACATGATTTCAGCAAACTGCCATCTAAACTGCAAATAGTAATAATAATAAAGTATGACTCAACAGCAAATTGGGTATTTAAAAAAACAACAACAACAAGAGCCAGAGCTACCACAAGTTAGATTGTCCAAGAATCCAGAATAGCCCACAGGGTTGGGTGGTCCAAATGGAGAAAACCTGCACAGGTTGTCTCTTCCAACTACACTAGGCAACAATCAGAAGGCTGTAGACCATAACAGGGCACAGGATGCCTAGGCTCAGTCTTTGTCTGTCTGTCTGTCTCTATGCAAATATACAGAAAGAGAGGGAGCAAGTACAATGTATGCTGAAAAAGCACTCTCCAGAAGCCACCCACCAATGGAATGGAGCTCCTTCTGATTTAGGACATGTTCTTCTGTGTTGGATAGGGGAAAAAGAAAGTAGACATATTGGATGAATCCCTGTTAGTAAGTTCACACATGCATACACACTGAATTAATGAATACAGGTACAGGCTGTCCTCAAAGGCAGCCTCTTGCAAAGAGCACTGCAATCCTGTCTTCTTCAGCAGAGTTTCCAATGGCAAGGGAATAGTAAAGGGACCCTTTCACAGCATCACCAGTATATTGTGGATAATCTTCCCTTCCCCCCAGGCCTCCAGCAGCAAAGATTAATATGGAACAGACTGAACAGTGGCCTCATTTTGATTACAACCAGCATTTCTAGGTTGTGCACCTTCTTCAACCAAGATAGACGAGATGGCAGTGAAACTAATTTTAAAGGTGCATAGACAAGGCAACGTATCTAAAGAGATAATGATGAGTTACGCAACCTCCCCGTCACATGCATTTCTTTTTCCTAGGGGATATTTTTAACACGTTAACAGATTGAGGAATTTTATAAACACCTCATATGTTGTTCAAGTTGCCACTGAAAGTAACATGATTTTTAGTGCCAGAGAGATATTTATAGCAAAAGGTGCAGCTATATTTTTGAAACCTCAGAAGATCTTTTGGTGGCCTCTAAAATCTACCCAGCACCTTCCCCAGCAACTTAATGAGCTAATGCTTCCACAAGGCACACCACACAAATGAAGTTTTCCATCTCTGCTACCCATAACTTAGCAATGGCCACAGGCGTCAAAGAACCTTCCTTCCCACCCAGTCTCCTTTAAAAAAAAAGTTTCTCAGTATTTGCTGAGACTTTATGAGGAAAAAAAAAAAAAACCTGTGGCTGCTGGCTGATTTTCACTATACTCCAGAGTTTGCTGGTGGCCCTAGGTAATCTTCTGACAAACATCCTCACACCCTGATGGCTGGCCCCAGGGCAGACCACAGAAACCTTCAATCAACCCCTGTGAACAAGGTGTCCACAGTCCTCCTCTAACTGTGCTGAGTCCACTCAAGGGAGATATTCCACAGGGTACATTCCATGTTCTTGGCACTTACCCCAAAATATATGGTATGGTGGATGGTCAACCAAAGGAAAAAAGGAAGAATTTAAAGTCTGCTATTTAGAGAAGGTGAGGAACAAATTATTCCCTTTAAATCAAAAGGTATTTCCTTTCCCCCTCATTGCCTAACGTGAGATGCCAGCTATGGGTGGGAGTTCCACATTCGTCAAGGACCCACACAGGAATACAGAGGAGAAAGAGCACAATCTTGAAAAAGCCATATAAAATAAAATGAGGCTGCAATTAAAAATATAGGAAAATAAAGCAGCTTTGAAAGGTATTTGATTGGAGGATCTCTGCTCAATAAGATTTCCCAAAGGTCCAAACTACAGTTAATCATCTGAAGGTAGCTAATATAGGTTTTCACATGTATTTATTCCAGCTCAGACTTTGGTATGAGTTGCACCCACTCAAGTCACTGGATAAATTCCCTAGCAGAAAGCCAAACTACACAGAAGCTTTCAAAGCTTCAGATTCCAGAAGCTCATGCAAGTTCAAAATCATTTCAATCAGGCAAAACAGCCTTAATGTGATGGTATGCCAAAGTAGAATAATGAAGTCAGTATGTACTATAGCATGACACAGGGACTTTCCTCTATTGCTTCAAGAGACAAAGGTCTAAACCATTCAGGAGTTTGGAAGCTGATCAAGCTGATCTTGCTGGATCTCTTCCAAGGGTATTTCCACATGGCACCATTTTCGTTCCCCAATCCCTCCAAAGTCTTTTAAAGTCATCCCTGTCATCATTTACTCTCCTGCTGACTTTGGAAGGATGAGAACAGGCAGGGAACACTGTGAATCGGTTAGGGCTCCCTCTAGTGACCAGCAGAAAGAGTCTAAAATCCTTCAGTTGCTGCTCCATTCTCTGAGCTACAGCAGCTCCTGGAGTAACAGAAATCCCTCATCCTCTCTCCACACAAAAAGGGGAAAATGAATGAAATGGCTTCCCTCTTATTCAGTGCACACTGGGGGCATTTGTCATATGTTTGGCCTTTTTACAAAACATCTGAGCTGTTGGTATAAAGGGAAAGCTGCTACGATGTCATCAAAATACAGCAGTGGCTGTGGCCATTTATTTTATTGATTTATTTATCAAATTTGTCACCACCCTTCGCATTGAAATGACTCTGGGCAGTTTACAGCAATGCTAGATTGGCACAGAAGGTGCAATGTGGGTGGCCCCACCTTATCATTTTTTACTCTTCTTGAGAGTAGAGTTTGCAGTGCAAGTGGCTTTGGTGATGTCTTGTAAGATTTGGCTTGATAGCCAGCAACAGTTGGGTAGTGTGTTTAATGGAAGCTAAAATGGCTCAAGAAAGTGATGAGTGAGGATGATTCATCATCCCACTCCCGAATCAAGGAGGAGATTAGTAAGATCTTTTTTCTGTGTAGCAGATAGACAATATCTGCTGAAAAGATAGCATTCCCAGCAACTTCTTCTTCCTGCAGGATTCTTCTTGATATCAGCTGTGGTACAAGAAAGTATTGGAGTGTTTTGCTTCTGTCTTTTAATTATGTACCTGGAACGTCAATGAAAAATTTAAGATCAAGAAAGTATTGGAGTGTTAATGTGCTGAATCCTCTGATGCCAGGTACATGGAAATAAATATTCTATTACAGAAAGACCCTAAGTTTCCAATGTCCTTCTGAAGCAGAAGTGGAGAATTTTTAATTCTTCTGATTGGAGAGGAAATTGCTTTGTTCTGCTAGCATACTGGTCCGATCAAGATTACTCTTTTTACTGCTGTTATAAACAATAAGAAAACAGTCGTCAGGTTTCCCTTTACTCACTAATGAGTGCACAATCAATGGGCAAGAAAAGAGAGTACATATATGCTAAAACTCATTAAACTTTCCATCACTCAGAAGTAGGGTGCAAGCACCTAACTTGGGTGGGCAACATGAATACTTCCTTTCTTACCCATCAAGCCCCATATTAATTGGAGAGAGAAGAGAAAGAGAGAGAGAGAGAGAGAGAGAGAGATACAAACTTAAAATCACAAAGGCAATCCACTACACAACCCCATGGACCTTTTGCAGTCCAGGTGTGTCCCATCACTGGAGTGGATGGGGCTGAAATGTTCAGACCAGCTTTTAATTTGATGGGGTTCAGTAGTAAAATGGGTATCTTGTATTTGTATTTATGATGCCTATTTTGCCCCTTTCACCCTCATCCAAAAAGGCTGAAAATATTGGCCCTTCCTTCTTTAACTATTGGATCTACCCACTGTAGCCCTTCCTGGAAAAAAAAAAAAAGTTCAGCCCCAGACATAGAAATGGCCCATCCCTTCCCTTCCCTAGCATCAGTTTTATTTCCAAGAATGCCTCTGCAATGGCTGTAACCCAGTGAAAATCTAGACAAATACAAAGTAAACTGGAATAATATGAAGCATCTCAGGAAAGGTGCATGGGATCAAAGAGAATGACTGACTAGTTTGTTGACTGCTTTGTGACGGTTGCCACCATAGCAACCATTTTGCAAGAGTATCTAAAACATGCTCTCAAGTTTTCCAAAGTCCACCAACTGAAAAAGAGCCCATACGTCTGACATAAGAATTCACACTGGTGCTGATAGGGCATCCTTTAACCTGATTATAGCTAACAGATCTGGGCTGAAAAAATCTGGAGAAGCGATAGCAGCAAAAACACACCCACCTGTAGTGGGCCTAGTGGATGTCTGTTAGCCCTGAACATGATAATGGAAAGATTATATAAGAACCCACACCATCATCCTTGCACATACGGACCTTTCAGAAGTACTTTGTTACCAATGAGCCAACGTGCCCTTACCAGAATTACATTTATCCCCAAACCTGGTGAGGAAAGAAGATGATTATACAAACAAATGAATATAAATGTTTGCTCAGAGGACTCTTACATTTGTTATATTTAGCAAAATACCAGGCTTGCTGATCAAGTTTACCACATTGAGTAGAAGCGGACAGAATCCATTTTCAATGAGACAAATCTGTCATCTGTACTAAGAGAAATAGGAGTCACACTCTGCGAAGCACAGCAGTGCTTTCCTCCAGGGACTTCAATTCCAGCAAGTTCTACAGCAGACTAGTGGGCATTTTTGGAATTTTGAGACTGTTACACACACTTTCATGTGGCACCACATTCATATAAGATGTAGCCAGTCACAAAGCGTGCTCTTACCAGAAGGCAAAGAAAGCACTGGGCTACAGCCACCCAACATTTTATTTTCTAAGAACACCTCTGAGATCTACCTTGGGCCCAGAGGCATTATTCGAACTACAGGTTACACTGAATGCTGTTGATTTACACTAAAAAGTACAACTAGGGCAGACAGCTTGGCAATCACCAAGGAATGTGTCAGCTGACACACTGTTGCCCCCAGGCACCATGTTGGGGACTAGGATCTAGAACCAAGGGAGTTTTCCTATAGAGCCTCTACTGTCTTCTTCTTGGCCTTAAAGCCTCTTGTTTTTCCCCTCCTCCACTGAGGCTCTTTCAGCCTGCACTTTCTGTCCAACTGGTTCTACACTTATTTTTGTTTCATTGAGGATTATTTCCATGGAGATGTCCAAGTGACAGCAAGTAGCGGGGGGAGGGGATGCAGAACCCACCTGCATTCAAGCCTTAAGCCCTTACAGTGTGTCAAAAAAGGATTGCAGTTATTGTCCCAGAAATGTCTTTTTTAAAAAAAAAAAACCCTCAACTACAGTTTTTGCCAGGTGGAAAGAAACCTCTCACAACTGAAGGTCATTTTCAGCCTGAGCATCAAAGATAATGGAGCAATGTCCAAGAATGATCAGCTTCAAGAATCAGGGCCAGAGTCAATTCTTTTCCTTTATTCCCCTATCTTGCAAAGTTTTCTACCAAGGCCATGTTGCTTAAGTGTTGTATTTTGAGTAGTTCTTGTCATACTTTTGGTGACAAAAGCTCAGCAGGCTGGATACATGGGGAGTAGAGTCTTTTCACAAAATAAAATCTTTTATTGTGGTTGCTTGGTGCTTTGTAGTACTTAAAATAAGAAATTTGGAAAGGCAGTATCGTAGCTACAGAACAAATTCAGAGCTGGAAACAATGTTCCTTCACCAAGAATTTTTCAGTTCCAAGTGTAGTATTCCAAAACCATGTACAAGCATGGGGGGATATATATATATATATATATATATATATATATATATATATATATATATATATATTAATGGATGCCAAGCCATAAGGTACATAGAATATCCCACCAGAAAATGCATTGACAATGGATAATGTATGACAGTGCCAAATATAAGACTGGGAATCCCATATATCTCACTATTCTGGTGATAGCTAAGGTATGTTCCCTATCAGGTTATCATCTAAATAGGAAAGCTAGAGACTGTAAAAGTGAGATACAGATCTAGCTTTTTTCAATTCATTTTCCTTCAGGACCAAACATAAATTTCCTGCTAAGTATCAACTGTGCAGATGTTAGATTTTTGGCAAGGAACATGTGTACGGTCCCAAGGTAACAAACATCTCCTGGGTACACATTAAAGCTAAGTGCACGGGGGGAAGGGCAGTTGCATCCTGAAAGCCAAGTGGTTGTTGTATGTCTTGAGTTATGCTATGCAAGTGCAGAAGTCCTTCGCTGACTCTCAACATACATAATTTGTTGAGGAATTTCTTCTCAATACCATGAATAGGCAACACAAGCAAGACAGGTATCTTTGCACTCATGTTCAGCTGTAGGCTTCCCATGTGCTTTTGACTACTGTAATATAAAACCGTCACAGCTATCAGATATTAATGAACTTACACTCCATGCATTTGTCTGGACTTCTGTTAATGTCACTATATTCTATGATAGGTTATGTGATGTTATCATTACATCTACGTAGCTTTTTTTTTCAAAAAACTATTTTAATAGAAAGGAAATAAAACTCTCTGTGAGAAGAGAAATCTCCATACAGAAATATTCGGTATTCAAAGGACATTCTATGCACTTAACAAAATGATCAGGAGGTCTTCTAAAGAGGACAATATACTACTATCCCAGGCAAGAGAAATGATAAGACCACTGAGTCAGATTCTATCTGTATCTCTGGTTTTGGAACATATTGCTACAAAATTATATTTAATGTTTCATTTTTCTGATAACAGCAGGATACTGCAGACTTAAATGTGTGAATGTACACATGAGTTGTGTGTGTGAGGTGCAGGCTTGGAAGTTCAAGGAAGAGCTCTGGTGATAAAGGATCAACATAAAAATAAGTTTAACACTTAATGTGTTACGCTAGTATGCATAAAGAAAATGCGCACTGCCCATTTCATTCACGGCCCATACTTTAATCATTTAATTTATTAATCAGCAGCTGATGGAGCAAAGAGGGCTAAATCACTGGAAGGTGTTGTTTTAGAAACTTTCAGTTTAGCATTGGAGGCTGACCAATTCATGTCAGATTTTTTTTCCAGGGATCTGTAAGTTACAGTCAGTTAGTTTAACATCTGGTTCTGGACAAGCAGTGGAAAGCACTATTTAAAATTGGTGGGAAGCATGATCAAGTACACAGAAGAACAAATCTTACTTTTAAAAATAGCATAATTTCTGCACGTGTGAATCCTGTCTCACTAACCTTTTAGAGCATGCCAACAAGCATGGATAGGAATAAATATTCTATTTAAACAAAAGGAAAATGACAGGAAATTTATCTGGACTTTCAACAGGTTTTTGACACAAAAGATTCTTCAACAAATTGATCTCATAATTAGTAACAGAGATCCTGTAATAGACATATAACTGATTAAAAAACAGACATTTGAGAGAATATGGAAAAATGGCCAAAGAGATGTAAACCACAGAATCCCTAGCAATATATGTGTAGAATGGCATATTTCATCTGTTCATTAAATAAGCTGCAGTTGCTAACAGTGAGGTATAAATTTGGGCATTAAAGTGACAAACATGGTGCCATATAAAAAAGTGCAGTGAGGCAAGCTGGAGAAAAAAAAAATGCTAACCTCAGATAGAGTATGTACCAAAAGGTTATCATCACTGTAACTTATTTATGTTATTTAGCAAATGGATAGAGCCACCCACCTTAACAATTCTAAGTAGTTAACCAAAAATGCAGATAAAAATGTAGATTAAAAAAATGAAACCACATTTAAAAATTATTGAGGCACTTCACAACTACTGACGATGTGAAATAAGATATCGATACTGGCCTCCACTAACATCCTGGCCCCATGGCCAGAGGAAAAAGCCAGGCCTTCACGGCCTTCCAGAAACCCCATAGGGTTGTGGCCATCCAAATCTCAAGGGGGTGTTTGTTCCATAGGGCAGGTACCACAGCAGAGAAGGCAGGTCTCCTGGGTCCCATGAGATGACCTTGATTCACAGAAAGGCTCTGAAACATGGCTGGTGTGGGTCTTCCGGGCTGTGTGGCCGTGTTCTGGAATTTTTGTTTCCTAACGTTTCACCAGCATCTGTGACCGGCATCTTCAGAGGGCAGGAGCACAGTTCTCGTATTCCGGCCGTGAAAGCCTTTGGCTCTGAAATATGCTTGCCAAATCTGATGGGATGGGCACAAACCACTGGAGACAGGTGGTCCGACAAGTAACCTGACCCTGTGCATGCAGGGCTTTAAAGGTGACAACCAACACCTTAAATTCTGCCTTGAAGCCTGCTGGAAGCCAGCGCCACTCTTGAAGCAGTTGTGTTACATGGATGTACTGTGTTGCACCCCTAATTACACACTGCCACATTCTGACCAGCTGCTGCTTCCAAATGTTTTTTAAGGGCAGCCCCTGTAGAACACATTGCAATAAGCCAACCAGGAGATTGGACTAAGGCATGAGTGAACTCAAGCAGTGCTTCCCAATCCAGGAATGGGTATAACTAGGGCACAGGATGAATTTGTGCAAAGGCCCTTCTGGAGCAGGAGCTGTGCGTTCAGGGCTACCCCCTAACTGCACACAAACTTTTTTTTTTATAAGAACTTTATTAAGTTATAAAAAGCATACAGATAAAAGCAAACAAGAACTAATAATCAAAGAGAAAAGTAGAAAACAAGAAAGTTAGAGATAAAGAAGGAATACAACAGTGATAAAAATTAAAGGAAAAAGGAAAAATTACAAAAAGAATGACTTCTGACTTCTTATACAGCAGGTAATAGATAAATCATATAGTGACCTCTTACTCTTAAACTACATCTTAACATACATATTTTGTATAACTTATTATTTTAACTAATCATCAAATCCATAAATCATAGTTTCATTTTTTTTCTGTCTCCTATAAAAAGTCCAAAAGGGGCATTACACACGAACTCTGAGTATGAAGAAAAAAATGCAAGAATCATAGCAAGAAACTAAATGACAACTCAGTCCTGAGAAAGGAAAGAGGATGAGAAACAAACTCAAAATAACCCCACCTTGATTCTGTTTGGTATTACAGGGGGCAGAGGGAAACTTTGGCAGGCTTTCAAGATTCTGTTTTGTTGTTGTTGTTTTTCAGTCGTTAAGTTGTGTCCGACTCTTCGTGACCCCATGAACCATATTGCGCCAGGCCTTCCTATCTTTCACTGCCTCCCTGAGTTTGCTCAATTTCATGCTCATTGCTTCAGTGATGCTATCTAGCCATCTCATCCTCTGCCGTCCTCTTCTCCTTTTGCCTTCCATCTTTCCCAGCATCAGGGTCTTTTCCAAAGAGTCCTCTCTTCGCATTAGGTGACCAAAGTATCTGAGCTTGAGCTTCATTATCAATCCTTCCAATGAGCAATCAGAGTTGATTTCCTTTAAGATTGACTGGTTTGACCTCCTAGCAGTCCAGGGGACTCTTAAGAGTCTTCTCCAGCACCACAGTTCAAAGGCATCAATTCTTCGGCGTTCAGCCTTCTTTATGGTCCAGCTCTCACAGCCATACATTACTACTGGAAAAACCATAGCTTTGACTATGCGGATCTTTGTCGGCAAGGTGACGTCTCTGCTTTTTAATATGCTATCTAGGTTTGCCATAGCTTTCCTCCCAAGGAGCAAGCGTCTTTTAATTTCATGGCTGCAGTCTCCGTCTGCAGTGATCTTGGAGCCCAAATAAATGAAGTCTGTTACTGCTTCCATTTCTACCCCTTCTATTTGCCAGGGATTGAGGAGTCCAGATGCCATGATCTTAGTTTTTTTAATGTTGAATTTCAAGCCAGCTTTCGCACTCTCCTCTTTCACCCTCATCAAGAGGCTCTTTAGTTCTTCTTCACTTTCTGCCATTAGGGTGGTATCGTCTGCATATCTGAGGTTATTGATGTTTCTCCCTGCAATCTTAATTCCGGCTTGTGATTCTTCCAGCCTGGCATTTCTCATGATGTACTCTGCATATAGGTTAAATAAGCAGGGTGACATTATACAGCCTTGTCGTACTCCTTTCCCTATTTTGAACCAATCGGTTGTTCCATGACCGGTTCTAACTGTTGCTTCTTGGCCCGCATACAGATTTCTCAGGAGACAGGTAAGGTGGTCTGGTATCCCCGTCTCTTTAAGAATTTGCCACAGTTTGTTGTGATCCACACAATCAAAGGCTTTTGCATAGTCAATGACAAGATTCTGTTAATATACACTAAACCAATAAAGATGGAACCAGTTTTGGTGTAGTGGTGAAGGCACCAGGCTAGAAACCGGGAGACTGTGAGTTTTACTCCCGTCTTTAGGCACAAAACCAGCTGGGAGACCTTGGGCCAGTCATTCTCTCTCAGACCTACGAAGAAGGCAGTGGCTCACCATTTCTGAAAATCTTGCCAAGAAAACTGCAGGGACTTGTCCAGGCAGTGGCCAAGAGTCAACACTGACTCGAAGGCACCAGACAACACAAAAATAAAGTTCCAGTACTGTAGTCTGTTCCATGACCTGGCCTACCTTGAAGGGCTGACACTGGCAAAGTGTTACTTCATTCAGAGTTAAGCATGAAAAGTCTGCTGCTCCGGGGACCCTAAACCCATAGCTACTCAATCTTACTAGGACTAAGTTGAAGCCTGTTCTTCCCCATCCTGTCAGGTTTAGCCCAGGAAACTCCAGGAGACAATACAGATTCAATCCAGCAAGGTTTATTTGGCTTCACACTATACAAAGAATCTTCCCAGACTGAGAGTGGTTCCCAGGGTCAATCTACAAACATCACTAGCATTCCTCAGGGAGGGGCCAGTCTCATCCTCTTATCTCTCCCTCGCTCTTCGGGGGATGAGAGTACATTCTTTATACCTCTTGCCCTTACTCTCACACATCCAGACCCTCAGCTTCCAGGCAACCTGAACAGCATCACTTTGATGACCCAGGCGGAGAACTATAACTGAGTATCATCAACATACTGATGATGCTTAACCCCATGCTGACAAAAGGCCTCACCCAGCAGCTGCATGTAGGTGTTAAACAGGAGTAGGGAGAGAACGAAGCTCTGAGGCACCCTGAAAAACAAGTGCCTGAAGCTAGATCTCTCCTCCCCCCAACAGTAGAAGGAACCAGCCTTAGGGGAAGGAGGAGAACCATGATAAAACCTCGCCCCCCACTTCCACCCCGCTAAACCAGTCCAGAAGGATACCATGATCGATGAGATGAAATGCTGCCAAAAGAAGGACAGGACGGATGCATCGTTTCCATCCCAATTCCACCAGAGGTCAACTACAAGCATGGTCAATGCTCTCTGAAGAGTCTGTTTCCCCTAGAGATCTCTGGAACGACACGCCTTAAAATAATTACCTCTGAAGAAGAAGCATTGTCTTAGAGTCACAGAGAATAAAAGCAAATGCTATTTAAAGAAACACAATGGGAGAAGTCAGTTTTATCTCACTGACACCAAGGACTCTTAAAAATGTGTGTGGAATCCGTGCACTCCACACATATTATTTTAGCATCCTTAGTCTCAGTGAGGCAAAAGCCCCACTAGTTGCTTCTTAGCCTCCCTTGCCTCACCTCAGACCTTCACCCACTACACACGCTTTCTTTTCCTCCCTTACCAGTTAATTCTTCCCTTTGAATCACCTGAATCCAGAGTTATTCCCTTTTTTCTTCCTATTCCAATATAGCTACCTCTCCTCCTTCTGCTCCATGGTTTCTGCTAAGGAGAAAGAGAGGAATGTCTGTGTGTGTGTACTTTTGTGTTCGGGTACGGTTTGACTGGGTGAGAGAATGGTTTCTGAATGCAGCATATGCAGATTGAGAAATGCTCAATCTGCTTTATTTCACAGGCAATTAATTTTAATCAGTGGTTACTAATTCAATTAATAGTGTATTTTGCCTGGTCCCTATCCTTTTTAGGATAGGAATATGCCTTTTGATCAGTGTTTATATGCACGCACAGATACATCCCTCTAAGCAGAAGCATATTGATGGGGAGAAGCTCCAGGATTGGTTTCAACCGGACTTTAGGTTGACAAGGTGGAAAAGCTAGGCATTGTGCAGGATTTTTGCTTGTATTTTTTTATTTATTTCTATTATTCTTGGGGGCGGGGAGATCTTATCTTCAATTCAGTGCTGTCTTCTTCCACTCAGGTAAGTGGAAGGAAGTACCAAAAGTGAGGCCGCAGAGATGTGCATTATATAAATTACATTAAATGTTTGAATTGGTTGCCATTTTCTTCTAATCCCTTCCTTAATCATTTGATACATGACCTTTGAACATTCCTAAGTACAATATCATTTTCTCTAAACAAAAACTAATAAAACATACTGTGATTGGCCTACGGGGCCTGACTTTTGGTACACCCTGTATATTAATGGGATCTGGATAGTATACCCCAGAATACTAATAGCTGACGTCAAGTTTATACAATGAAGCCAAATAGTGAAAGATCAATAATAGAAAATACTTCATCTGCTACAACCCCCAAAATATGGAATTTGTTACAAGTATTGTGATGAACACACAAACCCATGGAGAATTAGGCCATGATCAGTAATGAGTGCTCACCAAAAAGGTTATATGGTAGCTCTAGTATTGGGGACGGGCTGTTTTTTTAGTGCCAGTTGCTGGGGAACCCAAGTAAGAAGGAATCACTTTGCTCTCCTGCCCAGCTCTAAGCTTCCTATGGCCAGCACTCCTTATGTTCATATGGCCTGGTGCGCTATCCTTGAAATTCAGATGAGAGCTTGAGCAAACCCAGCCCTTAAGTGAGAGAAGTACAACATGATCCTCTCATTATGTAAAAACTCTTGGCAACGCTCCTCCATATATATATATATCCTCTTAGCAATTTTGCATCCGGTTTGGGAATTCCAAGAACATCTGCAATTGTCTTTTGCTTAACCACACATCTGCGAGACAAGGAGCATCATGTCCCTACCTGCAGTGCCCTGTCATTAGAAACGAAGGATGCATTCCCTTCTCACCAAAGCAATGCATAAACCCTCATGCTCATCCGCACCTGGAGCACTCGTCTCTCAGCCCTAATCTCCCCCGAGACCTCTGACAAAGCAACCCATGACCTTCCTACCGTTAGCCGGGGAAATGGCAGACACAGGGAGAGCAACGAAGTATTATTGCTGACGAATAGCTCCCACCACAGTTCCCAATATAGTTTACAGCCGCATTGGGACAAGCTGCACCTGATCCATTGAGGAGAGGAGAAAAACAGCCAACAAAAGGCTTTAGAGCTCGTGCCTATGCATGTTGCTGTTATGAGAAAACATTGTTTGAGATCAGGGATGATTTCTGATCTCAGCCAAGTGACAGCTGGGGAAACACAGAGATTTTATTAATAGCTTTGTGATAACAAACCACATCACAGAGAGAGAACCACAGCTCCCTTTAGACATACCTGAACTTTCCTCTTGCTAAAGGAAACAAGTGGCAAGGGGGGGGGGGGTTACGTTTAACCTGCAATCAGCCGGAAGGCATCAGCGGAAAAGGCGGGAAAAGCAAAGAAAAGAGATAATCCTAAATAAATATCCAAGAGGAGTCTATCAATCAGATGAAGGTCCCGACACTGAGAATGAAAAGTCATGAGGCTCAAAAGGAAGTGGTACAGGGCTTCGTGTAGCAATCTTCCAGGCCTGCAGCCAAAGAGATACTTGGGCCCCTCCAGATAGTGCTGTGGAGCTTAGGCTGCCAAAAATCTGTCTTGCAACCAGCTCAAGAGGAAGAGACAGGGGACAACACTTTGGAGCCCAGATCATGTTGAGTTCCTCATTGGATGAGGGGGAGGAGAGGGAAAACCCCTCTTCATTGGAGCCCTGAGCTGCCTCAAACCCTTCTCCGGCTTATGAGGCATTGTTATTTGTGAGAAGAATCCGTCAGCCACTTTTCCCAAATACCTTTTGCAAAGACGTTGCCAAGCAGTGTTGACAATAGCATTACCATTCTGGAGTAATAAATTGCCCTGTAGGTATAGATGGTGGAGGATAATAAGCTAAACCCTTCCACAGCAATACAATGGAGCCACAAAAGAGATCAAAGGCTGGCTGATCTACCCTTCTGCTATGAGACAGGACAGTTCATCTAGGCTTCCTGCCCACCCAGTCTCTGTGCAAAGTCCAGACTGCCAGATAATGCAGTGGGAGTGATGATACAGCATATTTAAAAGAGGTTATTGCTGAGCAATAGTGATTCATATATGCAAGTCAACACTGAAGGGAAACAGTATGCATAGAGACTCTCCAGGAAGATGGGATAATTTTGAGCCTGCCAATAGCAAGAGCAGGGAAATTGTGCAAATTGTACATATAATATTGAGGTGGTTTGGTCATGCAGACAGAAAGCATGAGGACTGAATTTAGCAACCCGATTGGGACTGGCAACTTGGTCATTAATGAAGTGATGGCTAAGTGAAACCACAACTGTGCTTATGATCTTAATTCAGCTTTAGACCTGCAAAGGTCATAAATGCGAGGACTGGTCGCAAAGTTACTTTTTCATCACCATCATAACTGCAAATGGTTGCTAAATGAGTCAGTCACTAAACAAGGACTACCTGTATGTGAAGGAAGGATGAATGAACTGAATTAAGACTGAATAGTTTGAGAAGGAGAAGACTGAAAAAATTGTGATTGGATGGAATTGTTGAGGTCCTCCAAAAGAGAGAGATGAAGATTCAAGAATGGTTTGCAAGGATGGAAAGGGGTAGAAAAGTAGAGTGAATGGGTTGGTGTGAATTGAAAGGCTGTTGCATAGACTTAGTATGCATTTATTGGTTTTGCTCCAGGACCGCAACTTTTTAGGATAGTTGGTATCAGCATGTAAATCTTGGCAATCCACTTTTTGAAGATTGCTGGAAAGGTATCAATGACATTGCTTTACTGTACATTAGCTTTCCATTGTAGAGAATATAGCTGGCTTTTTATAGCATTTAGCTTTGCTTTTGTAGTATATATGTTTGCATGTCCTTTTTATAATATATTGCACAATCTTCACATAATTTAAAACAAAAGCTAATGATTGGAATATACTTCAAAGATCAGAAAGGGAATTGACTGGGATGATCAGGAAGCAGATATAGTTGACCATTACAGATAAAAATAGGAAAAGGTTGTAAAAGTAAAAGAAATTCAGTTACATTAAGTTATTATTTTCAGGCAGGAATTAAGATGGGAATATGAGATGTTAATGTACCAGGAATTCTTAGGCTATCCCATAGGGCAAGAGAATCAATGCTATGCTGTTAAGAAAGTGTGAAAAAGCTGAATAAAATGTGTGGGTTTTGCCCAGACAACTTGAGGATAGTCAGTTTATGAGAGACAGAAACTACAGAAAGGTACCTTTTCTTAATTCCTGCTCACCAGTGGCCTACAGTCCACCAGTGCTTTTCTCCCAAGGCAATGTGGCCCTTGACAGAAAAAAAATGTTGTCCATCCCTGTTGTACATTAATTCTCTGTGCCTGCCAACCAACATATTCAGCATGCAAGCTACCTAATTCTTTACTTCTATTTATCTTGATAAAAGGAAAATGGCAAAATATGGAGAGGTGTTGAAAAAAAAAAACTGTGAAATTTGTATTGCCATGCACATAGCCATTTTTGGTATTCTCTAAATATGATATTTCAAATCTCATATGTAACACAAAGAAACTGATTCAGATTCAGCTATCCTACATCTATACAATGCACACTCTTAATGGTTCTATAAAGTCTTTCTCTTATCACATGTACCTACCATGGTACCAACATGCCCTGGCAACAGCTTTTTTCACTTTCTCCTCATCATGGTTGCCTTCATCTAATAAAGAGCCCATGAGTGAGACAGCCTTATGTAGGGCTACTAAATCTGGGCTGAAAAAATGGTGACAATCACCAGATGGAGCATCCTGAATCCCTTTAATGTCATCTACTGCTTGTCTGGATTTTTGAAACGCAGATCTGGTAGCCCTGGGCTTAAGATATCCTTAGCTGTACTACTTTTAAAATAGCATTTCCCCCTTAAATAGATAGCATCTAACGACAGACAGTTTAAAGTATAAAATCAGTTATACTTTGCTACTGATTACATCACGAAGTCAGGTGGCCCCAAGGTGATGGGACCAAAGAAGTCCTTAATGGCCATTTCAAGTTGATATCCCCTTCATGGATCACTGCCTTGTCGTGGTGAAGGGGCTTGTGTAACTCAGTGAAGCCATGAGCTATACCATGCAGGGCCACCCAAGACAGACAGGTCATGACAGAGAGTTCTGACAAAATGTGGTCCACTGGAGAAGGAAATGGCAACCCACTCCAGTATCCTTGCCAAGAAAACCCCATGGACAGTGTCAAAAGGCTAAAAGATATGACACCAGAAGATGAGCCCCTCAGGTCAGAAGGTGTCCAATATGCTACTGGGGAAGAGCGGAGGGCAATTCCAAGTAGCTCCTAAGAGTGAAGCGGCTGGGCCAAAGCCGAAAGGACGTTCAGCTGTGGACGTATCTGGAAGTGAAAAGAAGGTCCGATGCTGTAAAGAACAATATTGTATAGGTACCTGGAATGTAAGATCTATGAACCAAGGCAAGCTGGATGTGGTCAGACATCGACATCTTGGGAATCAATGAATTAAAATGGACAGGAATGGGTGAATTTAATTCAGGTGACCATTATATCTACTACTGTGGGCAAGAAACCCTTAGAAGAAATGGAGTAGCACTCACAGTCAATAAGAGAGTGGGAAAGGCAGTAATGGGGTACAACCTCAAAAACGACAGAATGATCTCAGTGCGAATCCAAGGCAAACCATTCAACATCACGGTAATCCAAGTCTATGCCCCAACCACTGATGCCGAAGAAGCTGAAGTTGACCAGTTCTATGAAGACCTACAACACCTTCTAGAACTAGCACCAAAAAAAGATGTCCTTTTCATCATGGGGGATTGAAATGCTAAAGTAGGAAGTCAAGGAATAATCGGAATAACAGGCAAGTTTGGCCTTGGAGTACAAAATGAAGCAGGGCAAAGGCTAATAGAGTTCTGTCAAGAGAACAAGCTGGTCATAGCAAACACTCTTTTCCAACAACACAAGAGATGACTCTACACGTGGACATCACCAGATGGTCAATACCATCTATACAATGCAAAATTTAATTTTTTAATTAAATTATGGGATGGTTAAATAGCATCACTGAAGCAATGAGCATGAAACTGAGCAAACTCAGGGAGGCAGTGAAGGACAGGAAGGCCTGGCGCGATACGGTTCATGGGGTCACGAAGAGTCGGACACGACTTAACGACTGAACAGCAACAAGTTGATGTGGGCATCACTCCTCCTCTTTGGTCTCCAGTCAGCCTCATTCCTTTAAGAGATGAATATAGGAGCACATGAAACAAAGAAAGCTATTTGCTTAGGCTCGAAATAGCGTAACAGTGAAATGGTGTAATAGTGACATAGTATAACAGGCTGAAAGAGTGAAAGGACGGGACCAACCCCTAATCGCAGTTGCCTTCCTAACAGAACACAGAGGAACTTGGAGGTCAAGCTTTCATAGAGTAAAGAAAGGAAAGGCAGAACAATCCTAAGACTGCTGCGCTTCTGACACAGTTCCATTTGTGACTCTTACCTGTTGTTGTTCTTTTAACTTTATTCAGTCTGGGTTAAAATAGATTGTGGGCAAGGAAGAGATGCATAGGAAGAAGTCTACAGATGAGGACAGAATCCTGTGGCCAGACCTGTCCCATTCCTGTGGCAGTACCATTGCTTTATTTCTCAAGCCCTGCACAGGCATTATCAGGACAGTACCATTCACGTTGGCATCGTTTTCTGCCCGCTGAAGGAAGGGTAATGGCAGCAGGGAAAGGCTCACAATCATTAAGTATATTGGCACGGGGAGCCAAGGAGGTACAGGGAGAAAGCAGATCTGTTCCATTAAGGCAGAGGTGAACCCAGACAGACATACTGCTTAGCAAAAGTATGCAGGAATCTTCCAAGAATATTATTCTAAAGCCGATTATATATATAATATTACAAGGAAGAAAGATAATATGCAATTTATTTGCCCTTTCTTTTACAAAAAGTGGAAGTAGCAAATCCGACAATAATTACATTACAGGCCAGATGTGACAGGGAATCTGAGTCTCATTCACTAAGAAACAAATCCAACTTCCATTTCAACAAATACAACTCCAGACTTTACAGCTTGGCAAAGCACCATACATAGAAGAGCACATTAATCTGAGGCTACATGAGAGAAAAGATGATTGATGCAAGATTAGGCACTGGCTCCAAGTTTCAAGATACATTCAATCCAATCCAGCCTAAAGATGCTAAGGCCCATCTAATACATCCCCATTACAAACCATGCCTTTGCATTAAGTTGAACTTAGATATGTTTGAAAGAGATCTGGGTTATCTAATCCAAATTAAGCCTACTAGGTTTCCACACCCATGAGTGTTTCTAAACAAAGATATATAGCATGTACTACAAATGCTCTAGTAAGTTACTGTATTACACTCCATGTTTGCACTTCCTGTTTCACTATCAGTATCATCTTAAAATGAATCTGCCCCCACAACCTTAATACACAAGAAAAAAGGGGGGGGGGGGCAGATTTGCCCTAGAAGTTTATACTGTAAACTTCAACAGTGGGGAGAAAACACAATAAAACAGTAGAAAAAAAGAACGGAAAAGGTACAGGATAGGACAACATTGTTTGACCGTGTAAATTGACCATTTTATAAAATGGTCCAATTACAAACACCATAATTCCTGATCATTGGCCATGCTGGCTGGGGTTCATGAAAGTTATAGTCAAAAACCTGGAAGGCACCTCAGTTACGTACTCCTTACAAATGCTTGTTTTTAATGAAGAATTTTGGCCAAATCTTAAACACAAAACTTCACAGAAAAAAACCAGCTGTGATGGAGGGAGTCTCAATAATAGGAAAAGTTGGTAGCTACAGATGCAATCACCATGTAGATTCTACCTGTTCAGTGACATTTTTCCCAAGCAATTAAATTCTTTCTACCCTCCCTTCCTTAAATGAGTGGCAGAAGTTCATCTTGCATGTTTTAGGAGCCCTAGGTCACGAAAGAAAGTAGGAGTAGGAAGGACAAAGAAGAAGATGATGGAGCTGAACAGAAATCATTATTTTTACCGATTTCCAATATAAGTATATATTATGGACACACAAAAGCAAGAGATCCTTTTGGTTTTGCAAAAGAACAGAAAGAGACCTTTTCCTCCACAAGGGTCTCTTGTGCAGTTTTATTTCAATACGAGTTTCCTCTGTTCTCCCTCTCCAGTAATTTGAATAAATTTCACACTCTTGCTGGTTGATGATCGCAATAAAGTTTGATTTGATTTGAAATTTCACACTGGCAGACAGTTTCCTTCAGTCCAAGATATGGCCACATTTCAATGGTAGCTTCAGATGAGAGAGACAAAAAGAGCCATTCAAGAGAGAGGAACTTTATTTCTCAGTCAAAGGGGAAGAAGAGATCAAACTCTTAGCAGTTCTATTAAACACAAAGGGTTAGAAAATTGAATGCAAGATAATGCCTGTTCCATTCATTAACTGCAAAAGATTCCATAGTCATTTTTCAATTAAATTGTGGCACTCGCTGTGTCATAAAAATGTAACATAGATCAAGAACTTTGTGAGATTAGAAGCTATTGTCAGCTACATCTACCTTAGGGGAGAAAGAGATGAAGAGCAGGTACTTTTTGAATATCAGCTGTTTGTTCTGGTTTACATATCTCCCTCAGTAATATTCTTGAAGCAAACATTATTAGATCATTGTACTTAATAAAGGGGGTGGGGGGGAGGGGAGACAACTGGTGTTGTCTATATCCTCTATAGTAGGTTAAAGACAAGGGTCCAACATGAAGAAGACCTAAGGAGCAATACATCATGCTCTTCATTTCACCTCACTGATCCTGCCAATAAACATCCTGCACACTGTAGCACCCGTAGACCACATGAACATTCAAAGCAGGATGGCAGCCGCTCTCTTACAATGGGATTGGATAGCGAATCCAAATGACTGGTCTATGTTACTAGACCTCACACTACCTGACTGTACACTTCATTTCTATAAAGATATCTAAGCATTAAACTTACTAGAAACCTAGATTATATTACTCTTTTGACAGAACAAAATAAGTCCTACTGGTGCAGAAATCAGCACATGCATGTTAAGAAACATGGATTCTTATTTTTATATGAACAGAATGGAAACAGATCTTATTGATCAATTTTAATTACAGGTTGTGGTCTGTTATACATAGTTACTGTAAATTATTCTTTGATACACAAAGTTTGGACCACCTTGTTGATGTGGCAGCATCAGTTCTTCTAAACTATATTATTCATGCTGACATGGGAGTGAATTATTCTGATCCAGCTATTGAATATAAGGAACTTGTCCTTAACAGAAGCATTGCGTTAAGAGAACTCAGCTTTATATATCCACAGATCTACTCAACCATAGCAGTGGTTTCTATATTCCTACATTGCACATATAGTATTTTCAACAAGGACTACGGCTATTTCATCAGATGCCATTTCCCAGGAGAAGAGAACAAGAAATAGTTTTCAAGATGAACAGGAGGCACATCACTGAGTTCATTGGTACCACATGGATATTAACAAACTCCTGCATTTAATGGTGTGGTCTCTAGCCCACAAATGTTTGTGCTGTAATTAGAAAATAAATGTGTTAGTATTTAAAGTACTGTATGTTTTTTAAAATTTTCTTTCATTTTTATTACTGTAACAATCTAACAGGAATACTCTTTCACTATCTTAAATTAAAAAGGGTGTTTTGTTTTGTTTTGTTTTTTAAGTTGGCGGCCCTGGCTTTTGGATCTTTTTTTCTGAGGTAACAGAAACAAGTTGTCAATGGAAAATGAAATGCAAAGTTAGATGGATCTCCTTGTCTAAAAAAATGACCAAGAACCAGATTAGATACGGGAGAGGGATGATATAATTAGGTCTTCAGTGTATAGAAGAATATTATTTCCTGTGGGAACCTCTTACTCACATTCTCCCCTTTTCCCTACTTCTGGAACATCAGATCCTACAACTAATTTTCATTTCTGTCATGGTGGTGCCACAATATTCCATTTGTCAAATAGGCCGAGTAAGAGGAAGGGCAGTGCACGCAGGTGTATTTAAGGCAGCTTATTTGTGTGTGCCTCCTGAAAAATGGTCTGAAGAAATTGTGATCAAGCCCACAAGATAAAGTGAAGAAAGGTGTTGTCCCCTTCTCTGTGCAAACTTCTGCTCACTCTTCTCTGCTAAGAGTTTGACATGAGTCAGGAAGAGGCAAAATGGCAGCCTTTGGGTGTGCCAGGCTGGCCAAGTGTCCTCCGTGCACAATGTGCTAGGTCAGTGTTCTGTAAGAATACTCGCATGACAATGTCTTGGTCCTTATCAGTGTAGGAGGCCCTATAGCTCTTGCTTTGCCTTTTCCAGTGTTAAATTCAGCTACCACCATACAGGAGAATGAATTGCGGCTTTGCAACAGAAGACATTTTACACGTTTCATCCGTGCTCATGCCATACAATCTCACAGAGTCAAGTTATTCAGGTCAAGTACGTTGTTTGCAAAAATGAGTGCCTGACTCCATTTTTAAAGATACCATGGATGTCAATCTGTGATAATGTGAAACTAACTACTTTGGAACAAGCTGTTCTTTACAAGGGATTCTGCCCATTTAACAACATTGCTGTCTTGAATCAAGTGGATGAGTGATGTCACACTTCATGTAAAATGAAGGGGTTGGCTGTGTTTTTTCCCTGATGGTGAGAAAAGCAGGCCAGATGGAGAATATTTTAAGCACAAACCATTCCTTATAGCAGTCTCTGCCTGGAATTAAAAAAAAAAAATCCTTTAGGTGAGTGTTTTGAGGATCTTTATAACATGTACTGGTAAAGTACTTGCATTATAATAAGGAGAACTCTAACAAAGTCCTCTACCCTATCACTTATATCAAACTTTCCTTTTTTTCCTTCTTTTTCTTTTTTCTTTCTTTTCTTTTTTCCTTTTTTTTTTTTTTTTTTGAGGCAAATCACCATCCTCCCTGTAGCCCTGAAAATCCAGTGATTAAGGAGGCCAATTCAGAACATCAAAGGACCCACTCTGTCTTGCACAGCTCGATATACAATACTTAGATAAATCAGATATGGAACTGCTGCTTAGCACTATACTGAATTTTCAAGAGGATCTGTAAGCAGAAACCTGGTATTTGCTAGTGGCTCCCCAAAATCCCCAAGCTACCAGCAAATGCTACTGGCTTTTGCATATTTGGTTTTGATTCTGGTTACATTCAGTCCCTGCTCCATTCTCTTTTGATAGCCTGCATGCATCAAATAATCCAAACTCAAGTATACCAAGCTAGAGTCACCATTTATTTACCTGGACAGGTGTTAGTCCAAAAGTGTAGACATCAGAGAAGTTGGGAAAGTGCCAGAGACTCTGATTAAGATGCGGGTGGAAAATAAAACAAGAAGAGAGGAATTTTGATTAATCAAGAAACAAGAGGCATGCCCTGTTTGCCCAAGATTACACTGTGGAATGTGGCTCTCCTTTTTAATAAGCTCATTTGTTTGAAATGGGATGATTCATGCAACGTTTGGCAGACAAAACGGAAGGGGAAAAGGATCCATGTGACCCACTTTGTGTCTGAATAATATAGGACAGAGTTGTGAGAAAGCCATTCAGCTATTGTCACAGAATTCACCATCAGGAACAATTCACATAAAATATATCATGACACAACCCAGCACATGTGGAACCTCAACTAGAGTAGATTCTCAGCAATTATGCCAGGCCAGCCTTACCTGACAAAACAAATATTTATCTTCATCTTCAGCTCAACTGTATGCCTGTCAGTGTCAGGAAAGAGAATGGAGAAGACCTGGTTGGCCACTAAGGAAAATAAAATGCTGAACTGAATGGCCTTTGGTCTGATCCAGAAGGCTGTGTCATATGTATAAAAGTGATATGACTGCACTCTATCCTATTAATTTGCCAGTTAACCAAACCCGTCACTACAGTACATTTCTGTTCTTCCCTTGTTTGCTGAAATGGTAGAGCTATCTTTAAGGTTAGACTGGGACACTGAAATATGTGCAGAATTTAATTAGGCTTGACCAACTTGTGGTCTCGTAAGGGAAGACAATTCTCCATTATTTCATAGAATTTAAAAAATGGGTGATGATGTCATCTGCAGGTGCTCGGGTGGGGACAGTAAAATGAGTGCTGGAGGGCGTGATGCAAGGTCTAGCAGATTTTGGGAACATGGGGGAGGGAACAGGACCATTGCAAAAGAAACACCTCAACCCAAGAGAGGGGGCAAACATGAGACACCCAGATAACTCCTCCTTAATTATGCTAGGTATAAGTTGACTGGAGAATTGCTTTAGTGGGCTTTCAAGATTCTGTACTGCACCCTCCTAGCAATAACGCTCTTTCCAGAAATCCAAGTGGTTCTTTTTTCCTTAGTTTCCTGTCCTGCAGGGCTTGTCAGAGGATCACACTGACCTATGGGCTGCAGGTTGGCCATTCCAGCCTTAGACAGTCCTGGAGGCCAGCAAGTTGGGAAATGGTCTTATTGTGAGCAACTTGCATAACGAGCACAGCGTCATTCTTTCATAATGAATTGCTGTCAACTAGTCCACATGTGCGTTGATACTGCTCTGTGACACACATAACTCTGTAGCCTAGAGAAAAGTCACAGAACCAAAAAAATTATAGCAGTGCACTACGTAAAACAGCAACCCTAACTATACATTGTTTTCAAAAGCACCTGAATCAACAGTCCAGAGGCTAAGCTGTGTTTACCTAAAGCAGTTGTGGTCCTGGCAATGTGCCACATAGGAGAAACCCAGGTTCCACCTTCCTCTGGCTTGTATACTTTATGTGTCCATTGACCACACCTCCACCAGTTGTTTATAGAATCTTGCAAAGCTCTACTTGTGGTAGGCAAGCTCTCCTATTAGTTAGAATCGGATCTCCTCACCTCCTTCACTGGGTACAGGAAAGAAGACTTCCAGGAATGGCTCTTCTAAAGAAACCACAGCTTTTGTATTACAGCCCCTAGGACTGGCCTTACCATTAGACTGGGATTTAGTCACCTTTACCAGTTGTTTGGGATAGGGCAACAAATAGCTGGTAGTAGTAACAATAGTAATAGTATTAACCAAGACCATTTTCCATAGCAGGGCAGATAAGAGATATAGAATGTTCCATCTGAATAAAGAAAATGACTTAACCAACCTTAGATACTAGGTTTGTGCAAGCTAACCATCAGGGCCCTTTTCAAAGTGTCCAAAGAGCCCATTTGAAACTGCTGTTCAACTCATTGAGACACCACATCCTCTTGAAAGCTAAGCACAGCTATTTAGGGGGCCTCTCCCATCATCTGAGCACAGATGTACACACACAGACAGTATTTCTACTTCTACTTTCCTGCCAATGCAGAGTAGCCTCCAAAACATTCACACAGCCCTATCAGATACTAAGGGTGGGAAGTTGCTCCTCTGACTTACGTACCAAAATGTCTTGGCTCAGCCACATCATATGGAAGTTTTTGAAAACAGCCTGATCTAAGCCCATGAATGTGGGCATTCTGGACTTTCTGTCCTTTGGAAGAACAAGCTGGAAGTCAAAGGATTCTGTGTATGCTTTACAAGAGTGCCCATGTTTTCACTTAATCAGTTGTTGATATAGTTCATTTTACTGGAAGGGGATCTTACAACTGTACTAGATAAAATCCATCCTGATATTTTTAAATAACATCAGTACTTTGGGAATATGAGATTTTGCCAGTTCTGTCTTTTGGTTTGCAGGGATGAGGAAATAACATACTGTTAAAGCTAAGACGGATACAGATCTTTGGGAAAGTAACTTGACTTGACTATTTATCACAACAGTGCATTTGTTTGTCTTTCTTTCTGGTGCTGAAGACTATGTTCTGGGTGTTCAGTACTGCCAAATGTAATTCAAACTCACAGCACCAACAAACATAAAACAAGTTGCAAAACAAAAACAAAAGTTCCTAAAGCTTGGTTTTCCAAAGCACATCCATTATGCATGGTAACTAGGCTGCCTGTGTGTCCTAGACTCATACAAATCAAAATCTGTGTGGGCTGAAAACTTTGGTAGACATGTTAACTCCTCCCAAAGGGGCCTCCGGAGTCTCCTAGGTAAGTTTTGGTGCAGGTAGGAGCTAGCTTGATTACATCTCCGTGGGCTTTTAGACAGCATTAGTCAGAAGCACCTGCTTCCTAATCATTATCTGACTACATGAGCAGCCAATATCAGCCTGATCAGGTAGAGGAGGAAGGATAAATATTTGGTTTATTAAAATCCCACATCTTGCAACAATTTGCAGTACCCACAGGCAAGCAACCATTTCTATTTGGGGCGGGGGCTGGGTACTCTGAAAGAAACTAGTCTCTGCCAACCCACAGTAGGAATCCAGGGGGGTAATGTGTCTGTCCACAGCAACTGTTCAAAGAAAGAACAAGGGCTCAGGGTACCATCATTCTGAGAATATGGGAATCTGGGAATCATATCCCAGTACAAGACACTCCTAGAGTGACCCCCATCTCAAGATCCATAAAACAGAAATAGTTAAACATTATACTGTAATGATAGTAGCAATAGTTAGGTTTTAAACTGAATTAGAAGCTATTTCAATTAAGTAATAAGTATTGCCTACACATATGCCCACATACACACACACGCACACATGATTTCTATGGTCGCCCAACTCATCACCAGTTCTACATAAAGTCTGGGAAATATTATACCATATACCTGTATAGGTTTTGTACTGCATTGGAATCCCTCCAATTTTTTTTTTTTAAATGATGTTTGGGAAGGTTGGAGTGGGAATATATTTCCATCCTGTTTGTCAGGCTCCCTTCATCCCTTTCTAGACAAAACAGATGATTTGTTAAGTGAAATAACATGCCTTCACACATCTAGAGAAGTGTTCTGAAAGCATCACAATGAGATCTGTGACAAATCCTCCAACAGAAATCATAGCCCACCCAGTCAGGGCTTGGGTTCCAGCATCTTCACAGAGCTCACTAAGGTCTGGAGAACCATCTTGGAATTCTGATTACATATACTACCTGAGATAGCATGTCAGAATGTGGTTACTGGGATAGACTGAAAAATCTTTGTTACTTAACAAAGTCTTCATTTTTCAAAGCAGTGCTCAACTACAGGTTAGACCAGGAGCAATTTTACTGGTTTATACCCATTTACAGGAGATTGAGAATTTATGAAACTGCTAAAACTCTAGCCAGTGACAGACTATGGAGTCCATCGAAGTTGGGTGGCTAATAAATCCAAATAAATAAATAAGGACTTTAGTACAATGCAGAGGTTAATACAGTGCCGAAAATGAGAACAAATTTTGTCGAAATGACACACTCACCTCTTCTTCTAGTTCACTGGACCCTTCACCCAAGACAGTAACCTCACTTTTCAGCAGTTTATCAGACATTAAGACCTACAACTGACAGAGAATCTGTACCACATCACAGCTTCCCTCAGTAGGTGAAAGATGACTAGCAAAAGTATTAATGGAGCATAACTACCAGCTTTGAAAATCATGCAGATTATACATTCAGCCCAATGTTCAAAACCAACCCTCTGTTTTGGGGCTCAAAAGTAGGCTACCAGCCTTCTCCCCTAATAGCACAATCCCATGTTCACAGAGACAAAGTATAGCAGGGGAGTAAGACAGAAATGCAAACCTGGAGAAAGGCCCTCGTGGGATACCTCTGTAAAAATTGCAGCTGTCTCTGACCCCGTGCAGTTCAATAACTGAGCATGCTGCTAGACAAGTTCACCAGCTTCCATAGCAGTGTTTCTCAACCTTGGGGGCTTGAAGATGTATGGACTTCAACTCCCAGAATTCCCCAGCCAGCATCAAACTGAGGGCATATTTTCTCTAAAAACATACTCTTACTTCATCAGAAATTAGGCACATCAGGCACCAATGTGATTTTCTACTTTATTCACCAAAATAACTTGCCTCTCTTCAGGGTCATGCGTCTTACGTTGGGTGAAGGGAAGATGCCATTTGCTGTTCAGGTAGCAAAGTATCTAATATTCACTTAACTGGACTCAATGTAAGGCAGTTAATCTGGGTTTGGTGCTTAGCCTACATAGGAAAAAATCTGCCTAAAATAAAATAATTAAAAACTAAGGGACTAGAATTAATGTTCTACCACATCAGCAGACACTGCCCAGGCAAGTCTTCAGAGTGTTTCATCCTTTTTGCTATAAGGAAAAAGCAGAAGGGAAGGGAAGAAAGTCCATATCCATTTGGGACATTCTCATTTTTGGAATGACAGTTCTTGTACTCTTGTTCAATATGCCTTGAACCAACTTAAAACCATGGTACTCCAGTGTGCCTTGTGGTCACAGCATATTCCCTAGCAATAAATTTATAGGGCAGCAATTTACGATAGTGGCACTGTTCTTGGACAGTAACTAGTTTGAAATAGTTTTACGAGGGGAAAAATCCCAATAGCGCATCTAAAAGGCATTGATAATTACAGCAGCAGGGTAAAATGAAAACAGAAAGTATGCCCTGCTTCACCCTGTTTGCAAGAAAGAGATCATCTTTCATAACTAAGTTCAGGTACAAATGCGAATGAGGGAATTCCATGATACCTTTGGGGGTCAATTCACTGACGCATATCTATCTGGGCTAAGATAACAGAAGCTTTGCCTGTTCAATTATTTAAAGGCATCCTTCAGTATATTAATGGGCTTATATAGTATATATTTTGCATATCTCATTCATTTACATTAATATATGAAATTCCGTGCAATTTTATTGATAGAAAGGGATGCTTTGGAAATGGCTGCTGCACCATGACACCAGCAAAGAGAAGGCATCAGACCTGACGCTAAAGCTATACAAGATAGAAGCCAGGAAAATTGTCATGTTCCCATTTCAATTTTCTCATGCCAGTGGGAAATAAAAAGTCTCCATATTCCTGATTTTCACCTCCCCCTATCACTCACCATCGGCCATGCCTGCTTAGGCTGCTGGAGAGTTTTTGTTCAGCAAGCTATAAATGTTCAGCAACAATGAATTAGGAATTAGAAAAGAACAAAGGAAATGAAAATCAGGGAGTACAGGCAGTGATAAGTGCCTATTGCTAATGAGCATTTAAAAGGGGGGATTGCTCCCAGGCCTTGCACTGATGAGCTGAATGTCCTGTGTGTGTATTTAAAACCCTTTGGTTCTGTTTAATCCATGAATAGTATAACCAAATCACTTTATCAATATCCTGCTTTTCATCTATGCCATCAAGACTGCAGCTCTTGAGGAAGCACAGAAAGTCATACTTTAAGCATGACCTGTTGATCTCAACTCTTTCATTCCCAAAGCCTTCCTGGACTGGGTCCCGTGAGCTAGCTCTGAACTCCTTAGTGCCTTGGAAATTGAAAAACCAACCTTTGCAGACTTGGATTAAAAATAGATGGAATTGCAAGGAAGGCCACTGAAAATGAAGAAAATGAGAAAACAGAACTTTAAAAGACTAGCTCTGCTCAGGTTTAAACCAGAGCTTACAGAATCGACTGAGTTGGTGTAACAGGGAAGTAAGAAGCTGAACAAAGTTACACAGTACTACTGAGCTTCAAACTGCCTGTAACTTGCTCAAGGTCACACAGAGCGTCTCTGTGCTAGAGTTTAACTTGGCCAGCATACAACAGCCTTCCCGCTAGAGCAGGCTTCCTCTATCTGTGTGTCAGTATTATGTGCCAGATCTGTGCACAAGCTCCTCTCCCGCTACATGGCTGGATAATATATGCTGCTGACAACACTCACCCAAAATGCCTGGCTAGTTTTCCCCTCATTCTTTTCCTACATTGATTCAAATGACAACAGTAAGGTGTCAAACAGCGGCTTTCCTCTCCAAAAGAGGTTTTTGTCTTAAGTCTCAGAGTACTTTAACATTTGTTTCTTGTTTTTTGACTTACTTTATTACAGTGAGGTGGCAGCTGGTCTGGTGCTGTTGTCTGTCTGTCTGTCTGTCTGTCTATCATCTACCTCTGTCTGTCTGTCTGTCTGTCTATCTATATCACTTTGCAGCCCCTGGCTGCCCCTGTTCCACGAGTGAGAACAGATGCATGGGAGAACTGCATCTTCTTTTGGGATTTCCCTGATCATGGAGAAGCCATGGAGGCTGCAGATCCTTAGGGAGATGCATGTTCAAGGAAAGACAGGACCCACACCCACAGCCCACAGTACTTCACAACTAAGGTAAGTGCAAGAAGTTGAACTCATCTATGAGAATGATATTTAAATTCCTTCAACTTAAACAAAAAATGAAAAGCAATTTCCCCCTCAAACTATATTAGAACCATTGAAAAAATGCAGAAAAAATGTTCAGCAGAATATTGGCTGTGAGATTACTTTCATTTATCTCCTTATCATATTAACAAATGTATATATTGTCCTAAGACCACATGTAGTCAACAATATAAAACAATGTAAAAACTCCAAAAGGCCCGGGTAACAAAAAAAAAAGGGGGAGGAGTCCCCTTTCCAAACTGATATAAGGAAAATTCAGAGATTCCACTCCTCAACATTCATGGTAGTTTGTTCCACCAGTTCACCAACTGGTAATTTCTGCCAAAAAAAAAGAGGAAAAAGCAGAATGTATGGACTGAGGACAGACATAATATCCATGGCAAGAACTGCAAAAAGTGCAGACTCTGTTGCTTAAATACTGATTACTTTTCTCTTTCTCTGAGGAGTACAGTCAGGAGTAGTTCCTAGTGAACAGAACAGAAAAAACAGGTGGCATGAAAATTCACTGGAAATCCATCTGGAATATTTTCCATCCTAGCCTGCACTGCCAAGAGAGGCGGTCATTTTCCAAGTTCTCTCATGTACTCTTTCTAACCAGTGTGAAGAGCTATGACAGTTCCTTTGGACCATATCATTGTTGGGACCCAGTGTGGAATGTGTGGAATGTGGGGTGTTTATGCGTATGACCCCTGCTCCATTGCTCCACAAGCTTCCAGAGGTGTTCTCAGCACCATAGGGGTCTTCCATGATACAGGAAAATAGTTAGCTTTTTCTGGTGTCCTTATTCCTTGGGTAGAATGGGTTAGGAAGACTTCAAAAGATGGGCGGACGGGGGGGGGGGGTTACCTTTGAGTCAGTTTTTAACTCCTGGCAACTGCCTGAACTGGTCCCTGCAGTTTTCTTGGCAAGGTTTTTGAGGAGGGGTTTGCCGTTGCCTCCTTCCTAGGGCTGAAAGAGAGTGACTGGCCCAAGGTCACCCAGCTGGCTTCATACCTCAGGCGGGACTAGACCTCACGATCTCCCACTTTCCAGCCTGATGCCTTAACCGCTGCACCAACCTGGCTCTCCGAAAAGTTATTAGTGCCAAGTTATTTCTGCACCCAATCCATTCTATGAAACTTACCCCCTGGTTGTTATTGAACTGCCCTTGGCCACCACCAAGATTCACTCCTGAATGTGTTTTAATACTGTGTTAATAATGTGTTTTAATACTGTATAGTATTAGTGTATTAGTGTAGTGGAAGTAGCAAGCATGCCCCTGTCTAAACTTGTACTGTAGTGAGGAGAGGGGGGATCTACAGTAGATTGGCACGGATTTTGGACTCCCAAACATTTAACAATAGCAGCAATAAATCACTCACTTCCCAACTCTGAATTACATTGCTGAAATAAAGGTTTGGGGAAAGTAGCAGTAGTTTTCTGTGTGGAACTGCATTCAGTTGTGATACTCAAAACAAATACTTGGGCCCAAAATTACTTAATCTGAAATGCGCTTTGGGCTAGTTGTTGGGGGTTTGAGCTTTAGTTAGCAATGATCAAGTCCTGCAAATCTGAAGTTGGCCCACCAAAGCTATATTGTACTGCCCCAGTAAGCCTCTGAACAAGGCAATATACAGTATGACTTTTACAAATCACATTAGAAATATGCTTTGCTATTTCACCCCCCAAAGAAAACTTTTCACAACTTGACATGAAATTTGCTGCCTGTTTAAGATTTTACATTATTTTTCATGCATGTTTTGCCGTTCAGTCTAAACTGCAGATCAAACAAGGTGGCCCCATCGCACCAAGCCAAATCTGCAGCTGCATAATAAATAAATAAAGTTTGTTTTCTCACACTTTCCCCTCAAGCTACTTATTGCAACCAACTGGTGAGCGGAGAAATTTAAATAGGGAAAAAAAGACATGCTAAAATGAGACCAACCAACCACCACAACAAATCTTTTGATTATATTTGGAAAAATTAATAATTCTGAAACATACATAGACCCCAGACATGAATCTAAAAGAGAAACATTTCACACTGGGGGGAAAATAATAAAAGCTAAAATTCACATTAACTTACTATCCCCAGTCAAACAAGCTAAAAGGAAAAGGAAAACACAAAATTCTGTCAACGGGTTTTCCATTAAGAACTACTATTTAACCCCCTCTTTGTAATCCAGCCCTTTCTCTCAGCCACAAATTCCCCCTCCTTAATAAAAAATAAGAATTGTAAAACAAGTTATATGACTTTAATTAAATGCACTTATTAAAAGAGTGAAATATTTGGAGAGGCTGGCTTTTCCTTCAGTGCTAAAGGCACATTTTCCAGCATGCTGCAGAGTGTCTGCATCCGCCTCCCCCAGGCCATTTTTAATGCACAAATAAATCCCCACCTGAAGTGCTGACAGATTATTATGCAGTGTGGCAGCCAACTAAAGTAAACACCGGGATAAAAGTTTTAACCTCTTGCAGTCCCCTTCTTGCCTTCGGTTCAGATCTGACAAGTGAAACAGGCTCCTTGACGTGCCCATCTCTGGGTATTTCAAGCCTGTTGCTAATTTTGCTTTCCTCCCTCCCCAGAAAATGCCTTCAAAGCCTCCCAGGGCTGTGCATGTGTGAACACTCTGTTTTTCTACCAGTGAAAAGCACAGTTCATTCTTGTGAAGTAAATGCCATCGTTTGCTTGCCTTTACACATCATGAGACAAGCAAAACAAGCTGTCCCTGACTCGGTGCCCTCCTGATGTGTGTTGCCACAGAACTGGAAATCCTAAAAGTGGTGTCCTCATATATCTGGAGGGCACCAGCCTATAGAAATAAGCTTTATACAAGAGCGCACAAGACCGCACTTCTCGGTAGGTCTACAACTGATTTCAACAGGATACAGTTCAAGCAGACAGGATTAGCAATTGCCCTCAACCAGGGTGCTAAAAATGGGAACTTGATTCAAACCAACACATCCTTTGAGGTTACAATGTGGTTTTCCCCAGAAATATTTCAGGGATTGAATTGAAAACTGGGGAAAAAAAAAAAAAAAAAGCCTACTCTTTAATCATGTTGGCCTAGCAGGTCATGCATACTGTGTTGAAAGTGGATTTCTGATTTCTGGATGCCTGCCAGAGGCTGGGCTACTTTACTGGCCCTCTTTTCCGTGGAATTGCCAACATTTCCAATGAGTGATCAAAGGGTGTGGTCAGGTTCACGGAATACCTAGGCCATGATGTGGTTTGTCCAGTTTTCACTTAGTATATTGGGTGCAGCTAGCCAACTCTAGTTTACTAAACCATGTTTAAGCAAAGCATGACTTAACATGAGTTGTGAATCCAATCTGCATGAAAATGTCCTTCCACGTGGAGAGACTTAACTACATTCATTGTGGGAGGATTTTTGGGAAGGAGGGTTTGGCAAAATGAAGAGACACTTTAGCAGCCAATATAAAGACAAATAAAATAAAATAAAATAAGATCTTTCTAGCGTAGTCAGCAATCAGCTGATACAGAGTGGTAACTATGTTAAAATATGCGGAAAATATGTGGCATTCTCATCTAGCTCTCAGCCCAGCCACACTGCCCTACAGGGAAGCATCTATATATGATTCTTAATCATTGCACAAATGAAAGCCAGCAGTTCAGTCATGCATCCCAAGATCCAGGAATTCCAAAGACCCAGATGACTTCCTTCAGGCAGGCAATAAAAAGGAAATCATTTAGTGAGGGTAGAGTTCTGCCCTGCCCTGCTATCTTAAATGAAGAACCTCATCTACAAATGGAGAGCTTTCTCAGAATTGAGGAACCTGGAAAATCAGGATCCTGCATTGTATGTGTATCCTCAGACAGGAATTTGTCCCCTCTGGGAATTAAATATACTCTGTGTTTTTTAAAAAAGCACAGAGAGGGAAGGGGAACATGGAGAAGAACTCATCTATCCTCTGCCTTGGGTGGCATGGAAACTATGAGTGAATTCCAATTAAGAAGTGGCATTTTATCTGTCACTGATTTCCCCATTTGCTGAAATCTCTGTAGGATTGATCTGTAATCTAGTTTTAGTTGCTATTTCCATACCACAGTTAAACAGAACCTCCACATTCAGATGAAATGGTAAAGTATTACGATAAATAAAAACAAGTAGCAGTGATACCGCTTCGTGCCTTGTCAAATGCTGGGTAGTCTTACAAAAAATATGACAAGTATGCCATCCTTTCATTAAGGATGCTGTTGAAAATGGATACAACAACCAGCCTTAGAACTGACAATGAAGATATTACAGTGGTAGGTAGCTTCTGCCTTTTAGGATCAACCATGAATAGTAAATAAACAGCAATCAAGAAATACACTGCAGACTAGCACTTGGCAGAGCAGCCATGAAGGCCTTGGAAAAGATATTCAGATGCCGTGACATGTCTATAGCTACAAAGATCAGAACAGTGCAAGCCATGGCATTCCCTGTGACACTCTATGGAAGCAAAAGTTGGACTTTGAAAAGCAGGATAGAAGAAGTATTGATGCATTTGAACTTTGGTGTTGGAGAAGACTCCTGAGAATACCATGGATGGTCAAGTAACAAGCAAATGCATCATTAGAAAAGAATATGTGTAGCTCAGGGTTGAACTGTGAAGTCCCTGGAGTTCTCTGAGCTTGGCTGTTTCCTTGCAAATGTTTCATTACCCGGCTAGGTAACATCTTCAGTACACTTCAGAGAACTCCAGGGACTCCACAAATGGATCAGTGAACAAATCAATCCAGAATTCTCACTTGAGACACAAATGACCAGGCTCAAATTATCATGCTTTGAGCACTTTATGTGAAGACCTAGCCCTCTGGAGAAGGCTCTAATGCTTGGAAAAGGAGAAGGGGGAAAAAAAGAAGAAGAGGATGACTGGCAGCAAGGTGAATCGGCTCAGTTAAAGTGGCAGTGGGTGCACCACTGGAAGACCTGAAGGACCAGGTTACAGACAGATCATCGTGGAGAAAATCTATATATGTGGTTGCTAAGAGTCAACCAACCTGACAGCACATAATCAATCAATCAATCAATCAGCGTTCTATTTTGACCAATACCGGTTAGCTGACAGTGTCATGCAACTATGAAAACAGTAAATTCCATGCTCAGGATTATTAGGAAACTAAAACTCCCATTACCCTAATATTCATATACATGCAACCATAGGCAAAATATTATGTACAATTAATTTCAAAACAGCATATTGTAGTAGAAAAGTGGAAGTAAAGAGCATCTCAAATTCCTAGATAGCTACAGCAACACCCCTAAAAGAAAGACTGCAACATTTGGAACATTTTAAGAATTTGTTTTATACAATATCATGAAAAGATATTTATAAAATGTGTGTCTGTACAAAGAAAACAGATAGATAACTATGGGTTCTTTTCTTTCTTGTTGTAACTCTAGGACTTGGGTTTAACCCACTGGACTGACAGCTGGAAAATCAGGGCACACACAAGGAAGTACTTCTTCACATAATGCATATTTAATGTATTGAACCTATTGTCATGAGCTGTTCCGTTTTGTTAGTGGCCAACTACATATTCCTTTATTCTTCTCTAAATATTCAAAAGTAGGCACAGAGACCAAACCTAGACCGAAACCTCAGTGAGTAACCACTAACCACTGTTGGTGAGGATAGCATCAAGGGAAGAGAGCTGTCTGACAATTTCCCAGTGGCATCAGACTGACCACCGTGGGAAACAGGACACTGGAGTAGACAGACCCATCTAATCCAGCTGAAAGGCTAAGCAGAGGCTGTTCCAAGATCAGCACCCAGATATCCTTTGAACTGGAGCTGGTTTGGACTGAAATGAATACATGCTGTATGATCAAGAACATGTCCTGCTCTTAAGCTAGCAAATTCCCTCAATAACTAGTTTAGGTGGAACTTGGTCTGATCATACAAGGCAATTCCTACATTATTAGGTTCTCCCAGGCTACTAAGAGGATAAAAGTCAGAGGAAATTACTTGTGCCAAGTTACCTCTATAATATACAACTAGACATTTCAGCCCAACAAGTTAATATCTAATGAGAACAGCCAGCAAACAATCAGGTACTTCAAGGGCCAGATATCATGTTTCTATAGATAAACTGGGCAGTGTAACTCCAGAAGTGGAAGGCTAGAGAATCTTTTACAGGGGGGAATGGCCAGTTTAAGATCAGTGGGATTTTTTGAGCTAGTCTATGCTCAAGAATATAGCATGACAGAAACATCTCACACCTCCAAAAATTAAGGCCTAGACTGTGTTTTCACATTTTGACAAGATGCCACATGTTTCAGTAATCCTTGCAGGAGATTGTTTTTAGAGCAAGATTCCTTCCTTTTAAAAAGTGGTAATTATGAAGTTATTTTCCTCCAGCTCCTGGTTAAAAAAAAATAAATTGGCTGGAGAAGTTGAGCTGGAAGCTAGATCGTTCTTCAGGTTTCACAATACTGGAAAGCTACTTTCTGTCGCCTTAAGAAGCCCAGTTTTCCAACCAGGTGACATCTCACCTGACAGGCAAAGCAAAACTGTTTAATCTTATATAGGCAGTGTGGGGCTGTTGAAGCAAAACAAAAAAGTGACCACTGAAATATAAACCTTGAATTTGCTTCATTTTAAGACTCAAATCAGGCTTAACCATGCAAACACCCCATTCCAAAGTTCAAGATGTTTTATTAGTCAGAAGTAAATTTGATCATAAATTTGGAAGAAAGAAAATCTAAGGTAGCCATCCAGCTCAGAATTGGATCAATATATTCATCCGTTATGGAAAAGCATGCCTCTGCAGAACTGGTCAAGACATGATTCATAGACATTATTTCTAACTGGGAAAGTTGTCCCCACGGTTATTTCTAGCTATAGATTCAAGAACTGTCTTTAAAAACTGTTAATATATATCTACAGCTAAAACAGCAGATTGCTCTGAAAAACCCTGATGCCCCTCTCTCTTTCACTCAAACAAAACAGTTGACAGGTCAGTTGTCACACAACAATTAGAGAAAGACACGTTGAGCAAGAGCTGGTGGCATGCCACAAGTCTCCATATAAAGCCTTCTTATAAAGCAGGGTTTCTCAACCGGGGTTCTGCAGAACCCTAGGGTTGTGCAAGAGGTCACTAGGGGTACTCTGGGAGCTCATGATTTATTTAAAAAAAGCAGAGACCAAAGAAACACTCTCCAACCTCCAACACTGGGTTGGCCCACCGGAGCCCACGTGAACCCTGGGGTGGGGGGCAGGAATTGTGCACGCATGTGCAAGCAGGGAGGTGAGGAGTGAGCTGGGCACACTTTCTGCAGGTGCACTTTCTGCCTTTCTGCAGGCACAGAGGCCCCAGGGGGCGGGGGGCTCTCTCTCAGGGCAGGTGCAGGAGATCTGGGGCTGGGCTGGCCCAGGTACCAGTGGCAGCAGAAGCCACCCAAAGGTGCAGGGGGGAGGAGGTGGGGGAACGGAAAAAGTGATGGTGGAGGTGAAGGCTTTGGCATCAGGGTGCCAGGATATCAGGAGAGGTTGAGGAGTCCAAATATTAAGGGGAGGGGTATTGGAAGTTGCAAGGTGTCAGCTGCCCTCTAGTTTTACAATGGGGTCCTTGGGACAGGAGGTGGAAAAGCGGGGGGCGAGAAAGGACAAGCTAGATTTGGGGAATGAGGTGCTGGTGGTACAGGGAGAGGGGAGGAGGCCATCTGAACCTGAGTCAGCATGCCGGCGTCATCTGCATCCTTGAGATGCATTTTGCAGTTTGACAGTGATATATTGCCATTTGACAGTTTGATACAGGTGTATATTGCTCAAAAACTGTTCATGCCCTTAAAAGTAACCCAAAATAGCCCCAAAAATGCATCTGACAAAGGTCAAAAGTTTCCCAGAACTGATCTCTACAACTCAAGTTCGGCCCAGAATGGAGTATTTGTGCAGCAAAAAACAAGCACAGGTTTCACATTAAAGAGGTAAGTTTCATTCTTTATTTTTAGTTTAAGAACACTGTTAATGCATATAAACAGGCCTACACATGAAATGAATATAATAGTTTTGTAACTTCTGGCCTATATATGAGCTTGAATGTGCAGGGGTGCCCCAAGGCCTTAAAAATATTTCAAGGGTTCCTCCAGGATCAAAATGTTGAGAAAGGCTGTTATAAACTATCAGTCAAGATCCTAAACGTCTTAGGAGATTTGCATGTATCAAAAGCAAATTTGTGCTCTCCTTCCCCAACAATATACTCCTCCTGTTACTCAACAGAAGCCATAGGTAATACAAATTACCTGGCTGCTCTAATGACACACTATTTTATTCACGTATCATATACCTTATGAAATTTGAGTGGGGCTCTCTAAAATGTTTTTAAACACTTGGCCATCTTTTCATTCAAAAGAGGTCTTGCATCAGCTCACCCAAGACAAATAAAACTATAAGACAGGTCATAAAAGGAAAAACAAAGAGCAGGGAGGGAGAAAATACAAGCCACCAAGACATGCACCTGTCCATAATGTTACAAATTTCTTGCAATGTCCAGGTGGAACGGGGGAAAAGGATCAGGAAGAAGAGGAGCCAAATGAAGCTGGTTTTTCAACAAAGTCAGCAGGATGAATCTTGTGTTCCCATCTCTCCCACTGCAGCTGCCAAATAGAAGGGTTGCCACCAAATTACAGTTGAGGACAAGCTAAATCTAATTTATTTGTCTGTCTGTCTGTCTGTCTGTCTGTCTGTCTTGATTGCATTAGCACTGAGGCATGAAAGAATCACACTGACTGAAACTTCTTATCCACCTAGTTCTTCTTGCCATGACTATCTGATCACAATCTTAATTTCCAGCCTGGATTCATTACTGAAATGTTAGGTGAATAATTAAGTCCAGTGTACTTATCCCAGGGGTGCGCTCTCACACGATCACTTGAATCCTGTGAATGCCAAACTTTCATCCAAACCCAGCTTCAGATATAGTACAATCAGGAGACATTTTATTTGTTCCATTTAACAGTTTTTACACCGTGGCCAAATCAAAAGACTCTAGGTGGGTTACAACACATTAATTTTTTAAAAAACAACAATAAAAAATCAGTTGCCCCCCCCCCCCCCCCAAGATGGATACTAATAACATTTAACAAAGGTTAGAGGCTTGGTTAAATAAAACTTTATTCAATGCCATGAGGGAGGGAGTTTTACAAAGCTCTGGAGGTAGAAAATTCCAAAATATGAAGGTGGTTACAAAGAAATTCTGCCATCTTGTCCATGTCTGCTTAACTTCAAATAGAGATAGAAAGGGGACCCCTTTTTTAAAATACAATTTTATTAGAAGTTTTAATAGCAAGAGTAAAAATTAATACAAACTAGAATAAAGAAAGAAAAAAGGAAAAGGAAGAAATAAAAGAAAGGTAAAGTGCAAATAAAAAAAGGAAAAAAGGTAGAAGAAAAATAGAAAAGAAAAAAAGATATAAAGAAGTGGCTTCTGATCTTTACAGCAGTTATAAGTACAATTGTAGATTTACCTCTTTCTCTAAAGTTACATTGTGACTCTCTTTTTTCTGTAAACTATCCTACCTAATCGTCAAAATCATAGATCATAAGTTCATTTTTTTCTGTTTTATGCAAAAATCCCACAAGGGGTTTCCAGTCATCAATAAGTGTAGATATTGTCTTTTCTCTAATTAAACAGGACAATTTGGCCATCTCAGCAAGTTCTATCATCTTCACCTACCATTCATCCATTGTAGGTATTGCCGAATCTTTCCATCTTTGTGCGTACAACAATCTCATTGTAGTGATCATATATAAAAACAAAGTTCCATGACTTTTGGGGGGGGGGGAGGGAACTCCTAACAACCTCCACCTACTGTTTAAATTGTTGTGCAGAGCGCAGCAAAGCTCTCAAAAACTCTGCTCTCAGGAAAACCACACATCAGCATGAGAACTTGCAAAATGCAATGTCCATATTTTGCTCTCCAAAGAAATTCCAGTCAGAAAATATATACTAACTGGTTTTTATTGATAAAAATGCAAAACTCCATAAAACACAAGTTGCATACAAAATATAGGAAATAACAAAGACTTCTTCTCATCTTAGCATCCAAGACTTATCCACAACAAAGTCTCTAGCTAAAAACTCTCAGAGAAGAGGTACACTACTTGGTTATTAGTTACAACTACATAACCTATAAAACTACATGATGGATAAAACTATACACGACTGACAGGCTAGGCATCTAGCCCTCCCATTATATTGCCAGCATGTACCCCCCACTGAATAACTAGCATACACATGCCAATAGGTGGCAGTAAATAGCACAACACAGTCACAAGATGCTTTGTTTACATTAACTCATACAGTAGACGTAACAATTTTGTTGTACAGATAACAGGATGAAATTTCTTCCCATGAGAAAATCCTGACATAAATAGGATCTGTGAGTCCAGGAGAATCCCAACTCCTTTGGGGAGAGCATGATCCTATCTAGAGTAACTACAGAGACCCATGTTCCTGGATGTTTACTGTCAAACAGCAACTTAAACTTGGTGGGGTTTTATCCGAACTAATTCTGCCCCTTCCAGACATCTGTGGAATATTCCATACATATCTTTCTGAATGTGCTATGGGTGTCACACAAGGTGTGACAGATGCTTAAATTGGCTTTTGAGCAAATGAAATGAATTTGTTAATTTGCAAGTTTAGGTTCCTTATTATTAAAGTGGAAATTACAGAGCATTACTTCTCTCTCTCTCTCTCTCTCTCTCTCTCTCTCTCTCTCTCTCTCTCTCTCTTCTCAGAAAAAAGCTTACTGCTGCTTCAATCAAAGGAAAAACTTCAGTGAAATACCCCAGTGGCATTCTCATTTTTCTCAGAATAACTTCCATGCAAGAAAATCCTTGATCCTAGCCAGAAAGAATGCCCAGGGACCAACTTTCAGGAAAGAAGAAGCAAGGATGCTAGAACAGATACCTCCAAATATAAGAAAAACCTGATCTGGGACATTGGGAGGAAGTGTTTCTGCTTTCTCCTTTCTTCCCTTTCTGGAGAATACTGCACCTTTGACTGGCATGGATCTGTCCCATTTGAAGCCTCTTTTCTGCTTCTCAGCCTTCAACTGCTCCCCAGTTCATCTCTTCCATTCACGTACAAAGTTGTTACCCAGGCATTCTTTTTGCTCTCCCTCCTCAACGAAATCCTCCTCTTCTAATTCAACAAAAGCCATAGGCACCAAAACTTTGGCACCCTGAAGATTTATTCCAAATAATACACCACTATGGAACAGCCAACCATGATTGCACCTCTACAGCTCTAACATTACTAGCGCTCGTATGCATGCCTTTTACGCATTAACAACAACAATTTATTAAATGTATATGCTGCCTGATTCCCAGCGACTCTGGGAGGTTTAAAAATTGTTTAAAACATTAAAAACAACAAAAGACAGAAATGAAGAGTAAAGATGGCAAGAATGACAAAACCAGACAGGAAGAAAGAAAAACAACCCACACAATCTAAACCGGGCTTCAGTAACCCACGCTTAACGCCTGGGCAAAGAGCCAGGTCTTCAAGGCCCTTTGAAACACCAGTAGGGTGGGGGCCTTTCAAATCTGAGGGGGGGCTCATTGCAGAGGACAGGCACTGCTGAATGGAAGGCACACTTCTAGGGTCCCAATAGATGGCTTTGTTAAATCGAAGGACCCCAGATGTAACAAGATTGGATCAGCTGGATTGATGCAAGGGGAGACAGGTGGTCCCTCAAGTAACCAGACCCTATGCCACGTAAGGCTTTATAGGTAACAACTAGCACCTTGAATCACACCCAGAAGCAAACTGGCCACCAGTGCAGAGCAAAGACGCAGAACACATTGCAGTAGTCAAGCTGTTAGGTGATGAGGGCATGAGTGACTGTCTGAAAGGCCCCCAATTTATGGATAGTGCCTGTGTTCATAAAGCCTTGGTTCATGTGCCTAGAGAACTTGTTAAAGGAACTCTTAGACATTGCTGGCAGGGAAGAATTAAAAATAAGATTTTCTATCTCAGTCTACATCAAGTCCAGATGTTCAGGACATTTTGATCATTCTTTCAGGTTTTAAACTAGGAGGTGCTGCCTCAATTCTGTCTAGCTATAAATAGGCAATTGATCTCCTGTGGGGTACGGGCAATGTGAGATGCTCCAATTCCCCTCGTCCCTAGTCAATATGGTAAACGGTGCAGGCTAGAATTGGCTGTCTAACAATATCAATCATTCCTGATTCAGCAGGAGGAGGAAATACAAAGATGATCAAACCATAATAAAGTCAATTGCCTCACTCTGAAATGAAGTCCAAACCTCAAAAATGGATATGTTTTGAATTCACTTAGAGAAGTGGCTCAGCATCAACTTTCTATTTCTCTCCTCATAATGAAGAAAGGGAGGACTGCTTTACATTCCAAGTCCTACAACCAACTTGCTTCATCCTCTACAATCCCAAGGGAAGTGAGGGTTTGAAAACACCCTGCCCTTTGGCCCAAAGCAAATCCAAGAACAGGGATGCCTGACAGCTCTCAAAAGACAGAGCCTTAGTGCCTGATACGCTGAAGAATGATTGCTGGCATTTAGTCAATACCAGCATTCAGCTATATTGCTGATATTAAATAGGAAAATCCGTGTCCAGATTAATAAGCCACAGAGGCATCCTAACATACAACAGTCTGGAACAGGCTGCCAAACACGGACAACTTCTTGAGAGTGAGACCTGAGGCAGCTGTTTCCACTCAACAAAGACAAAAGAGGGAGCGCGTGTAACTCCAGCAGTGCTAGATGAGTTTATATGAAACATGAGGACAGATGCCCTGAAATATTGCGGGATATTAAAACAAAGGAAAGGGTACCAACTGCCAATAACTGTCAGAAGGCATTTCTGCTGTTGCAGCTTTGGCAAGACAGACACAACTAATTTCACCCTGACTGACTGAGGTATATTAAGCTGTCAGTCTGGATGATAGGAGTTTAATCACCCACAGTAGATCAAAGCCCTGCTCATCCACTTGCTGGTGGCCTAGGCCCCCACACAATAACCAAGGGAGAGATCCTTCTTGTGGAGAACATGGGGATGAAACAGAGTCATGTTCAAATGCTGCCTTCCTTTTCGTGGGTGTTATAGTGCAAGGTTCTCCAGACATGAGAAATTGTAGCTCTTATTTTTATGTACTACCTTCACAAAGATGATACCTGTTCATGCAGGAGAAAGCCTTAGCAGATAACATGTATGTAGCACGTTTCTCCTGATGAGAGAGATATTTCACTGCACTCCATTGGCTCTGGCTCATGAGCTCATATCAACCTCTCATCTGAAATGACAACTTCACATCATAGATAAATGACAACTCATCTACTCTGGATTAATGCAACACTAGAATCGACTCAGGATAGTTGCAGATGCTATAAAGTAGCTGTTCCCAACCTGATACCTTTTAGTTCATTTGGACTTCAGCTCCCATAATGCTCTGCCACCATACATTACACTTCATTCATTAGTAAGGAGGATCTTAGGCCAAGGTTCCAAACCTGAGATAGACCATAGATTGGATTGAGAAGCAATCTGTGTGAGGCACAATATAAGCCATTGAAGTGTTACTTCAGATCTGACAGAGTAGGCATACTCCAGATCCCATCCATAAAACAATGTCATCAGATGGGTCCTAAGCAGCGAGCCATCTCTGTGTCACCTGCCCTCTGGAATAATATCCCCCCTGAAGGTTTGAATTGCCCTGATTTGGCCATCTTTCAAGCAAGGCTTAAAGACTGGGCTCTTTCCTCAGTCACTGGATTAGGAATATGTATCTTTTGAGTATTTTTACTCCAGTGTTGGTTAAATTAGTTGTCAGTTATTGCCCCTTTGTTCTTATTTTGATTAGATATGTTTTTAATTGTACACCATCCACAGTTGTCCTGAGTTGGACAATTTATAAATGGGATTTATAAGTAAGTAAATCAATAAATACATCTTTTAACTGAATGGTTATAAACACAGAAAGGTTCTTCTTGGGGGGAAAAAGGGTGCTGTTGGTTCCTGTCATGGTGGAAACCAAGTTCCCCAATAAAGTGGTTAGTGGAAGATTAGGTAGAAAAGGAAGCCGGCAATGCTTTACAGGAAACGGCACCATCCCACAGGCACAGTTGGGAGGACTTTCTATCAGAGAAACATCATCGTTAGCATTTGTGCACCTCTTTTTCTCTGAAATTTAGAGGGTTAAGACAATTTAGGGGGTTGGTCTCCCTCACTGGCTCTTCACAACAAACCTGTGAGATAGGATGGGCTGAAAAAGAACGATTGGTCCAAACTCTACCAGTGAGGACCTACCTGGGTCTCTCTTATCCAAGTCCTGCCCCTTCACCCCTATAGCACTTTGGCTCAAGATGGCAGCTCAGCCATTTTGTCTCTCGCCTCTTCTCCTACTCCTACAGCAGAGCACTGTCACAAGAGGCTGTGGCCTCAAAGGCCCAGTGAATGGAGGGAGGCAAGAATGGCAACAATCTCAGGTCACAAGCCACATTCCATAGGAACTCTGTAAACTTTGAAAACTGGGTACCTTCCTTGATATTCTCGTTTGAAGGTATCAAGAGGCAGCCAGTTCAGCACAATAGTTCTGCCCAGTAGTCAGCCTCTCCCCCTCTCTGTCTCCCTCTCTCTCTCTCTCTCACACACACACACACACACGGCTCTCTCACTGATAAGGAAAGGAACACAAAGCCTATGGCAATCCTCCTACTTTCCTCAGGAGATACAGGAAAGCCTTGGAAAAGACTTCTGTTCTTGGCTGCGTATAGATGATGACAAGGAAACTGTGAGTTTACATTCTCTCCCACTACACACATTTATACACGTTTGCGTATCCTACCTCCCACTGACATGCCAGTGAGATAGCTCATACTGAAAGGCAGTGCTCTGAAAAGCTGTATGCATGATAAATACCAACAGAGGTTTATAGGCAGCAGACCAAGGTTAGTACATGGAAAGGAGTAAAAAGCACCTGCAGAAGCAAAGGAAGATCATTCACCTCCTCCCAAATGTCTACCATTTAAGCATTCAGAGAAGATAGCAGAGAGCTAAGTCAAGGAAGCAGGATCAAAAGGTGACTACAAAGCCCAACCCAAGAGTTTATGATCACAAGCAGCTGAAAAACTTGGCTGCACTGCAGGCTGACCAGCCAATAGGACCATCCCACAATACACCTCCAGCCAGATTTCTTCACCCTTATTTACACAGTCTTTGCACAGTTCCTGTTCTCAAACATGTTAGAGAACAAGACAATCTCCCTCAGGACTGCCACCCTACTGGCTTTCTGCTGCTGCTGCTTCCCACCTCTGAGCGCAAGGCCTCACCATCAAGCACCACTACGCAGCCAAGACACTCATTCCAGGCTGACGCTAACCTGTCCCAAATCGTCTTCCCATCAGCTAGAGCTGCACAAAACTGAGTTGGGGAGGCCAGAGGGAACCAGTGGTTTTGTACAAATATCTCTTTATACATTCTGCAGAAAAGGTCCATGGAACCCAGCTCTGAAACTTACAAGGCAAGGTTTCCAAATCTTGGAAGGCACATGGGAAGTCTCCACTCTAGCATTTCTGCTCCGTCAAGGTAGTAGCTTAATCTACATTAACTTGGAATGCCCCCCCCCTCCAAAAAAAGCAATTAAAAATTGAATCCTTATCGACGTCAAGGGCATTTTTTGTTTAATGGCTCAGGTGCCCAGTTCTTACTGCGTGGCTTCACAGTCTCCATCGGTGTCCTGAAATGTTTTTGTGTCAGACACTCTGAGTCCTAGATATATGGTTGCAAGCTCGTCCCCTTCCAGGGCACTAGGTCCCATGGTGCTTGTTTGGATACCTAACTCCTCCCTGTTCTACTCATACCTGCTCTTTGCTATATGCATAAAATTCGTATATGCACAGACTGGCTGTGCACTGGATTTCTTTCTGAAAAAATGTAACCCAACAAGGTACAGTGAAACTTTGATTCACTGAAAGTGATTCATTTATCAGACTTTCAGTGTAACAAACCAGTTCTGTCCTGGACATCCCCCAGAAATAACAGACAGGTCTGTTGCCTGCAAAGTACTCCAGACAAGGCAGCTAAATCTATGTTAGCGTGATATCTTTCATGGCAATGTACTGCAATTGTATAACGGCATTATTGTGCAGATCATCAAATTACATAATTCATAGCCACTTGCAGCATCGGTACACTGGTGTCATTATGCAAATGACATAATTCATGATGTAATTTGCCACTTAGTAGTCTGTTAAATCAAAGTTTTGCCATAATAATAGAACTTACAGATTAATCTAATTAATCCAAACAGCCAACCAGCCCATCCAAAAAATGATAGCTGTTATTTCAAACACATATATATTTGAGATATATATCTCTCTCAAAATGATTTGCCAAGTTATAAAAATTAAAATGTGTTGCCTACTACAAACGCTCACAGTGCCTGGTTTGTGCATACATTTTCCTGGTTTGTACACACATTCTTCCATCTCCTGAACACAATTTGCAGATACATAACAGAGCTAGAAATTTCATTTCCAAAATACAAAACACAGTGCTAATTCTGGTCTCATAAAACCTGATATGATCAAGTCTAGCATCAATGAAGGAAACAGAATGTTGCAAAAGACACTTTGTAGTGCTGTGACTAATAGCAAGTGGACATTTAATCTGAAGGTGCTTAATTGATTTCTAGTTAGTTTCAAGAATGCTCTGAAATTGTAAGGTGGGCAAACTGGAACTGAAATATACAATTACTGATATAAAAAAATAGATGGTCTTGCATAAAGTGTATGTACAATTCTGCATAACCTGGGTCATAAATGTATATTGCAAACCTGGAAGTTGTACCAAAGAAAGTAATTTTAAAAGTTCAAGGAGCTGGAACATCTTCCTTTCTGAGAAAGGCAGCCCAGGATATTTATGTTTCTCGTAATTTGCATTACATCACTTGTGATTAGATCATACGATAAGAGAAGCATGGTACAGTATACAAGCCAACAAATCATCTCTGTATTTGGAAGTCACCAGATACAAGGTAAGAAATCCTATGACTCAGGACAAATCAAAGCTAGATTTCCAGAATTGTTCCAAACAGTAAAGTTTTCTTTCCTCATTCTTATTGCATTGTTGCAACTCAATCCAATGCCTAAATTTCCACTGTGCAAATATTTAAATATTACTAAGAGTTCTTGGATTTTTAGCTATTTCATCCTTGAGCTACCCACTCTTCTTGGATCCTCCTCACAATGTTTGGAGAAACTGTTTTAAGAATCAGACCTACCTGCCCATTTCTCCAGATGTTTATTTCTTTATTTAGAGAGCAGGCATATTTGGAATTAAGGTAAGCATTTGGTCTTATAAGAAATAATAATAATAATAATAATAATAATAATAATAATAATACCACCATTCTTAATTCTTCTCAACATGACAAGTCTCCAGACCAGTATTTTCAAGGACGCAAAGCCTAACCCCACTCATTTCCTCTTCTCTCATCTCTGCACTGTTGATGGAGACTTCTGGAAAAGCATCTCTTCGACAGGCTCAGTGGGTAATATGAGTAAGTGGGAGGCGAGTCAAAAGGGATCCAAAGTTTAGCAGCCCACTCCCTAAATGCCTAGGACGAATTGTATTATGGTGCCAGGAGTGGAAGGTAAGCGGGTTGGTGCCCCACCTACCCCAAAAGAAGGTAACCAAGATATTTCCAGTGATAACATCACTTCCACTAGAAGCTAGAAGCCACTGAAAACATAGCTCTAAGGACCAAGAAGGCAGAAATGAATGTACTGAACAGTACACTATTTTCAATGCACCGTTTCATCCTCTCCTAGCTTTTTGAAGCCTGTCACTCTCATTTACTAGAAACCTCTATTTTGCCAGCAATACAGATGTATGAACGAAGCACCCTTCCCTTGCAGTGCATCAAATCACAGAACTGTTATCTCTGGAAGCAGGAAAAAAAGCATTTAAAGTGAAGGAAGATTTCCATCTTTCAGATTCTTTATCGAAACAGCCCCAGTTTTCAACAGCATCTTTTTTTAGAAGCTTGTTTCATGCCATGGGAGCAGAGCAGGGAAAGGGAAGAGAGCCTGCTCAAACACGCACTTGCCCACAAGACCAAACACATCAAGATATTCAGCACTGAGAGTCAGTTTGATGTGCTCAGAGCTAGAGGGGAGATCTGCAGGGATTCTGCTTCAGTGGTATCCTGGGACAGAGCAGTGCATGGAACAGGGCTTGATCGTTATGCCTTGTACTTCATTTACAAATCCCATTTATGTTCTTGTAAAGCAGAACAAATCCTCGGGACTCCTGCACAAAACTACTCTTAACCCAGACGATGACACTCATAAAAAGAACACTGTGATTACAACAGGTTTTTTCCAACAACAACAGGATCTCAGCTGCTACTCTGCCTTCTGAGCCTTTTCTGTCAGCACATTCTTCTCCATTTCACAGAAGATACACTTTCTAGATCAAGTAGCAAGCTTACCCCACACCTCCTGCATTGGCTTCTGCTTCCACTTCTGTCCTTTTCCAATTAGTTTGCCTCATTCCAGATTTGGAACAGCTTCCCAATGCCCCATGAAGCTCTCCTTCCAGTGTGTGGCACCCAGTCCCAATGATTCCAGCATGCTCCCAAAATCTGGGATGCAACATTGTTGGCTAGAACCTGCAGGGCATTACCAAGTCCCAAGAAAGCACAAAGAAAGAGACTCCTGCTCACAGTGGCACAGCCAAAAAATCTGAAATTGTTTCTCAGACAGTGAACTTCTAAGAGAAAACATGAGCAGTGTCATGTTAAAAGTGTCCCTACTAACTTCAGTAAATGTAGAAGAGTGAACTTATCATGTAAGAACACTTGCCCTGAACCACTGTTTCTTGATTTCATATAACATGGAAAAATGTTGCTTGAGGTCCCCTCAGATTGACTGGGAAATGTGACAAATTGTGACAAGGCACAAGGAGTTCCCTGCCAGCGAGAAACTTCCCTCCTGTAGCTCAGCAGCAATTCAGCAACTCAGATTGCCAAGGCCTCCATGAACCCTAGACACTATTGGAACACAGATGTGTAGCACAAACTTAGATTGATGCAACCCTTGGGGGCAGAAGGGGACTCATTTTCTAGAGATACCTCTAAAACCTATGCATTTCTGTGGCTCAATAGGCAGCTATTTCAATATGTCCCAGGAAATTAGGGATATACTAGAACTTGCTCAAGAATATGGAGACACGGGTCAGTGTTACCTTTATTTCATCATTCTGTACCTTCCCTCAAGGGACACGGATCAATCTGGCCCAGAAAAGTTACTCTCTACCTCCACATTCCAAAGGGTATAGAATTTGGTTGATATCTTCCAAATTTTGCACCAGAGCTTTAAAAAAGGAAGAGGGAAAAGAAGCCAGACTGTGTGGGTGGCAGACTCCCTACCAATGGAATTTTGGGTTGGGGGAGATGATTGCCAGCAAAGATTGAGGATAGTGTTTTTGGCATCAGTTAATCCATTGTTGAATAAATACAGTGTTTGCTTAAAATTGATTCAATAGCAGTTGTAACAGTAGATGGTCAGCTACAAAGAAAAAAAAATCAAATTAAGGAAATATAAACTGTCATAAATTACAACAATGAAATGCCTTGTTTCCAGCATTCTCACTGCCACTTTGCTCAGCTCTTAAGCCCAGGACAGCTCAAAAGGGTTATGAAAACATTTCAGGTGGGTGCCATTGCCTCCCCGCTCCATTCGCTGCATTCTGGAAAGATAAAGGAATCCAAAGAATTGAAGTTTTGACTACTGCAGTTCAAATGCAAGAGTGAGAAGTCATCAGCCTTTTGAATGCAGAGGATTTCTCATTGTCCAAGAAGCTACCAGTCAAGGCAGAGTTCCATAGCCATCGGTTTTGCTTAGGCTCTGAAATCCATCTTCTAGAATCAAGGACAGGAGTTTCCTCAGTATAAGGAGGGAAGGAAGTTAGGAACTTTACATACAACTCCTAGAGCAAGGAAAGGACACAGAACTGCAATATGTGGCTAATCTCAGATTTGCTACATACTGAATTCTCTTTGGGGAGAAATTTGGTGACAATTTGTCTAAAGTTAAAGGGTTTTCAGCATTCTGCTCTAGTGTGTTTCAATCACGCAAAACCAACTCTGCCCTCAGAACAATAGAAACTAACCCACTTTATACATAAAAGCCAAGGATGTTGAGTAATTTAGCAACTTTCATTTCTACTCATGGCCCTCTCTTATACACAAATATTTTTCTTTCTGCAAACCAACTTAAAAGTTGGTGCTTTTAAAAGCTAGTATGCAGGTGCAATTAACCCCTGCCAAAGAGATCTTCCTTGCTATGAAAAAAATAATAATTTCTTATCAACAATTTCTCTTTGATCACTTTCAGATGATCAAAATTCTCTTCCCTCCTGGCCAAATTCTCAGGAGATCATCCCACACATATGTAGCACCATGTGGTCATGTTGTGGCTGAAGTTGTGAGGAACTATAAGAAATATCAAATATGACATCAGTTCAAGGTCCATATTTTCTGAGATCTGTTGTACTTGTTGGCATAAAGTTCTTACTTGAGGACACTTAAATAAAATCTACTGAAAATTCATATTTTCATCAAAACTTGGGGAATGGGAGAAGGACTCTTCTTGATCTCACACTGAGCCTTAGGGAGGCTTGAAAGCAGCAAGCTGTATCAGGGGAGAGAGGTTGATTATGAAATTCTGACTGAAACATATTCTGCTATAGTTAAGGTTGGGGCCCTGGACCCAGGGCCAGAGAACTTAGAGGTGTCTCAGATTTAGTTACACATATCTTTTTCTTAAAAAGAATCAGCAGAGTTCCTGTCCTACCTCTAGCTCTTTCCTTCCCAAGATGAGCCTTGGAAAAATGAAGAAAACAGAGAAAGAGAAGACGTCTCTTAGTGTGTGCGTGTGAGACTAAGTGTGTCTGTGCAAGGGGGAGGGAAGAGCATCAGAATGAGGAACCAAGCTGGGAGAGAAACTGAGATGGAGAGTGAGGGCAACACCACCAGCAGTGCTGTGTGTCACTTGACCCAAATTCTTTCTTCATGCTTGTCCTCTTAGTAAGGTTGTGGTACAATCTGTAGTTTGGGGATTTTGAATATCTCATTTTGATCACTTCCAGAAACAAAGGGGTGGTTTCTCAAATCATACAATTTTATGTGGATGCTTAAGTATATTTGTGACTGAAGTGTCTTTGCCTTCTGTAACATCTTATTGCAGTTCTCGGCCTTATCCAGTTTATCATCAGAACATATCATTACTTCATCATCCATTTTTATAGATTAGGAAACTTTATCAAGACTAAAGAAAACAACTGTCAGCACCTGCAATATCTGCAATGCAAACAGAGTATGTAGAGAAAGTGTCTCTATTACTATCTGTAACTGTAAGCAAAAGCCCTTTTGAGGCTTTCACAATCCAAACAGTAAACGGAAGCTGAGAACTCTGGCCCACCCCCACTCCCTGCCTTGATTTCCCCATGTTGATGGGAAAGATTTAAGTAGAAGCTTCAACCAGGCTTGGCTGAATGCAGTTACAATCCTCTGTGCAATAGGAAGTAATGTGTGCTGCAGCAGACAAGAAAGTTAGCTCACTGGGCGTAAATAATAGAAAAACAAAATGTATCTCCTCAGGATGTAATTAAGGATTCCTCTTAAGGGTGTGGCTATGGAGACTGTCATGATGAACTCCCATTTCCAGATTTACCACTGCAACCTTGCACTTTCCACATGAAAAATGCATCTTCAGAAAGATGCTCTCGTCCTCCTTTCTGCTGCTGCCAGATCCATAAGGAAGGAAAGCTGGAGGAAAATAGGGGGAAGACCCTTCAGGGCCATAATGCTGCTTTAATCATTATTTATAGAGCACTGACAACATGTATTTCAATGCGAATATGAGTAATGTCAGTAAATTTGATTGCAGCCTCTCTTCAAAGCAACGTGTTCTGACCTCCAGCAGGTGGGAATGACTAGGAAACCATCATGCAAATGTACCACTGAGCGGGGGAGGAAAGTGCCCTTCAAGTAACACATCCCCACTTCTCACAGGCCCTGCCTCTTGCCCAACTTGCCTCTCAGGCTTCATAAGTTCTGCACAGCTGAGTTTGGAAAGACATGTTTTACTGGCCAGCAGAGGTGGAAAGGAGCCTTGCTTTTTAACTTTGCAATAAATTCACCTCAAACTTTGTTTTCTAGCATTTGTTGGGTTTTATTTTCCTCCTTCCTCTAACTACTCAGCTGAAGTCAGGATTTATAGCTTGTCAGATTTAATCATTTTGAAGCAGGAAAAGAATCTTTTTTAAACCACTTGGGATCAGACAGGCTTGTCAGGAAACCATCTACAAGAAAAGTAACTAGCTGTCTGTATAAAAGACTGTGAGGAAGCTACAGCCTGGACGCCCAGGAACCTGCAGAGGGGAGGCGCACCTAACAAGGAAGGCCAGGAGAGTAATTTTTAAGTATGAACTCAGTACACATAGATTGTTTGTCCTTTGCTAGTCAGGCTCATCACCCTACATAAAGCAAGAGGGTGTCTTAGAGGACACAAAACACTTTGCTGCTGCTTCACCTGGAAGGGGAAGGGCAGCTGAGATGGGCGTGTTACTCATCCAATCAGATGCAGTTTACATAGTTAGAAGTACAATATCAATCATTTGATTCAGACTCAGCAATAGTGTTAGAATCACTGAGTTGGAAGGGAGGCCACTGAGTCTAGCCCAGTTCAGGACAAGAATCCTGATGAAAGCATCTCAGAGAGATAGCTGTCCAGCCCCTGACTGAACACATTCAGGATTGTTGATGATGCCTCCTATTTATTTAATTAATTAATTAATTAATTTCTCACCTGCCCATCTCCCCCCAATGGGGGAACTCTGGGCGACTTTAACCGTTGTTTCCATTTTTTTAAAATTTATTTTACTCCATCTCATTTCTATACCACTCATTCTCCCAGAGGTGCTCTAGGTGGTTTACAGAAGAACAATGTTTTAGCATCTTAAAAGAATCTTCACCGTGAAGGCAAACAATGCTTAGAAACCATACATACAAAAATTATTTTTGTTGTTTAGTCGTTAAGTCGTGTCCGACTCTTCGTGACCCCATGAACCATATTGCGCCAGGCCTTCCTATCTTTCACTGCCTCCCTGAGTTTGCTCAATTTCATGCTCATTGCTTCAGTGATGCTATCTAGCCATCTCATCCTCTGCCGTCCTCTTCTCCTTTTGCCTTCCATCTTTCCCAGCATCAGGGTCTTTTCCAAAGAGTCCTCTCTTCGCATTAGGTGACCAAAGTATCTGAGCTTGAGCTTCATTATCAATCCTTCCAATGAGCAATCAGAGTTGATTTCCTTTAAGATTGACTGGTTTGACCTCCTAGCAGTCCAGGGGACTCTTAAGAGTCTTCTCCAGCACCACAGTTCAAAGGCATCAATTCTTCGGCGTTCAGCCTTCTTTATGGTCCAGCTCTCACAGCCATACATTACTACTGGAAAAACCATAGCTTTGACTATGCGGATCTTTGTCGGCAAGGTGACGTCTCTGCTTTTTAATATGCTATCTAGGTTTGCCATAGCTTTCCTCCCAAGGAGCAAGCGTCTTTTAATTTCATGGCTGCAGTCTCCGTCTGCGGTGATCTTGGAGCCCAAATAAATGAAGTCTGTTACTGCTTCCATTTCTACCCCTTCTATTTGCCAGGAATTGATGGGTCCAGATGCCATGATCTTAGTTTTTTTAATGTTGAGCTTCAAGCCAGCTTTCGCACTCTCCTCTTTCACCCTCATCAAGAGGCTCTTTAGTTCTTCTTCACTTTCTGCCATTAGGGTGGTATCGTCTGCATATCTGAGGTTATTGATGTTTCTCCCTGCAATCTTAATTCCGGCTTGTGATTCTTCCAGCCTGGCATTTCTCATGATGTACTCTGCATATAGGTTAAATAAGCAGGGTGACAGTATACAGCCTTGTCGTACTCCTTTCCCTATTTTGAACCAATCGGTTGTTCCATGACCGGTTCTAACTGTTGCTTCTTGGCCCGCATACAGATTTCTCAGGAGACAGGTAAGGTGGTCTGGTATCCCCATCTCTTTAAGAATTTGCCACAGTTTGTTGTGATCCACACAATCAAAGGCTTTTGCATAGTCAATGAAGCAGAAGTAGATGCTTTTCTGGAACTCTCGTGCTTTCTCCATGATCCAGCGAATGTTGGCAATTTGATCTCTAGTTCCTCTGCCTCTTCGAAACCCAGCTTGTACATCCGGTAGTTCTCGGTTCACGTACTGCTGAAGCCTAGCTTGTAGGATTTTGAGCATAACCTTGCTAGCATGTGAAATGAGTGCAATTGTGCGATAGTTTGAGCATTCTTTGGCATTGCCCTTCTTTGGAATTGGAACGTAAACTGACCTTTTCCAATCCCGTGGCCACTGTTGCGTTTTCCAAACTTGCTGGCATATTGAGTGCAGCACTTTAACAGCATCGTCTTTTAGTATTTTAAATAACTCAGCTGGAATACTGTCATCTCCACTAGCTTTGTTGTTAGCAATGCTTCCTAAGGCCCACTTGACTTCACTCTCTAGGATGTCTGGCTCAGGGTCAGTGACCACACCAGCATGGACATCAGGGACATTAAGATCTTTCTTGTATAGTTCTTCTGTGTATTCTTGCCACCTCTTCTTAATCTCTTCTGCTTCTGTTAGGTCCCTGCCTTTTTTGTCCTTTATCATGCCCATCTTTGCACTAAACGTTCCTTTGATATCTCCAATTTTCTTGAAGAGATCTCTAGTCTTCCCCATTCTATTGTTTTCTTCAATTTCTTTGCATTGTTCATTTAAGAAGGCCTTCTTATCTCTCCTTGCTATTCTCTGGAAATCTGCATTCAGTTGCTTATATCTTTCCCTTTCACCCTTGCTTTTCGCATTCCTTCTTTCCACAGCTATTTGTAAAGCCTCATCAGACAGCCATTTTGCTTTCTTGCATTTCTTTTTCTTTGGGATGGTTTTAGTTGCTGCCTCTTGTACAATGTTACAGACCTCCGTCCATAGTTCTTCAGGCACTCTGTCTACCAAATCTAATCCTCTAAATCTATTCATCACCTTCACTGTGTACTCACATGGAATATGATCTAAGTCATACCTGAGTGGTCTAGTGGTTTTCCCTACATTCTTCAATTTAAGCCTAAATTTTGCAGTAAGAAGCTCATGATCTGAGCCACAGTCAGCTCCTGGTCTTGTTTTTGCCGTCTGTATAGAGCTTCTCCATCTTTGGCTGCAAAGTATGTAATCAATCTGGTTTCGGTATTGACCATCTGGTGATGTCCATGTGTAGAGTCGTCTCTTGTGTTGTTGGAAAAGGGTGTTTGCTATGACTAGCTTGTTCTCTTGACAGAACTCTATTAGCCTTTGCCCTGCTTCATTTTGTAGTCCAAGGCCAAACTTGCCTGTTATTCCGATTACTCCTTGACTTCCTACTTTAGCATTCCAATCCCCTATGATGAAAAGGACATCTTTTTTTGGTGCTAGTTCTAGAAGGTCTTGTAGGTCTTCATAGAACTGGTCAACTTCAGCTTCTTCGGCATCAGTGGTTGGGGCATAGACTTGGATTACCGTGATGTTGAATGGTTTTCCTTGGATACGCACTGAGATCATTCTGTCGTTTTTGAGGTTGTACCCCATTACTGCCTTTCCCACTCTCTTATTGACTATGAGTGCAACTCCATTTCTTCTAAGGGTTTCTTGCCCACAGTAGTAGATATAGTGGTCACCTGAATTAAATTCACCCATTCCCGTCCATTTCAATTCGCTGATTCCCAAGATGTCGACGTTCAATCTTGTCATCTCATGTTTGACCACATCCAGCTTGCCTTGGTTCATGGATCTTACATTCCACGTACCTATACAATATTGTTCTTTACAGCATCGGACCTTCTTTTCGCTTCCAGATACATCCACAGCTGAACGTCCTTTCGGCTTTGGCCCAGCCGCTTCACTCTTTCTGGAGCTACTTGGAATTGCCCTCCGCTCTTCCCCAGTAGCATATTGGACACCTTCCGACCTGAGGGGCTCATCTTCCGGCGTCATATCTTTTAGCCTTTTAACATTGTCCATGGGGTTTTCTTGGCAAGGATACTGGAGTGGGTTGCCATTTCCTTCTCCAGTGGACCACATTTTGTCAGAACTCTCTGTCATGACCTGTCCGTCTTGGGTGGCCCTGCACGGTATAGCTCATGGCTTCACTGAGTTACACAAGCCCCTTCGCCACGACAAGGCATTATAATTATATTATATATAATTATAATTATAATTATAAAAATTATAACAAAGCTTATTTTTAAAAAAACAGAAAAGTAAAACAATAAGCAATCTGCTTTTGAAATAATAGACAGTCTGCTCCTGAAATAAGGCTGCCCAGAAGAAGGAGCACATCTTCAGTTTGTTTTCTGAAAAATGACCAGCTGAACATCTCTGGGGAGAGAGTGCCATAAGTGGGGCACTGCACCATGAACTGAAGCCACCAGTTGAATCACAAACAAGATTTCCACTAATGTTCTTAGTGCACAGGTTAGATAGTGTTGGGGAAAATAATTTTTTCAGTGCCTACGTCCTATGCATTTAGGACTTTCTTGATTAATATCAGCATCTTAAATTGGGTCCAGTAGCTCAAAGGTGCTAAGACCAGCTGTCAACAATATTTCTGTCTTGTTTCAGTTTCTTGGCCTTCATCCAGTCCAGCATATCTTCCAACCAACTCTGAAGCACTTGCATAGCTCTTATGATTCAGAGATGAAGGAGAGATAGGTCTAAGAGTTATCCGCAGACTCATGATAACAAAGTCCATACCTTTGTAAGACCATCTCCCATGGCTTCTTGTGGATAATGAATAACAGAAGGAAAGGACAGAACCCTATTAGACCCCACATCTCAAGTGCCAAAGAACCAAACAGAAATGTCCCAGTGCCACTCTCTGGTGATGGTCAATGCAGATAGGAAGACAACTGTTGTTAACATTCGATCTTCAATTCCCAATCCACAGAGCCACTCCAGCAGCATCCCATCATTTATTATCACACAGAGATTCAGGAGAATGAACATGGTAGTGCCCTCTAGATCTCTCCTTGTAGAAGTTGTCAATTAGGGCAACTAGGGCTATTGCTATGCGATATCCAGATTTGAAGTTGAACTGAAATGGATTTAGATTAGAGCTTCATCCATAGATAACCAGTACCCTCTCCAGCAATTTAGCCAATAAACATGGGTAATAGTTTTCTAAAATGTCAGGATCTTCAACAGAGGCCATACCACCACTCCTTCAAGACAATGGGTGTAATTTTTTCCTGGGAAGAGGTGCTGACTACTTTCTGAACCTAGAACCCTGTGCTGGATCTTGACCCAGGCTGGCCAAGGATCTAGAGCATGAATAGTTGGCCTAATCTTTTCAAGTGTCTTGACTGCTTCCTTAGACTATGATGAAACAGAACTAATAAACAATGCCATTTGCAAGAATTGTGATGTCTAATTTGGGGGATATAACTTGATCCTCAGAATAAGGACGAGGAGTAGACTACAACTCAGATTAAGGACTTGAACTGTCAAACCACCTCCTAAAAAAGTCCTTATGGGCAGTTAATCAAGGATACAGTGATAGTGGAAAGATAAGTCCAATTCTGCTTCCTTTCTCTCCTGCTGGGACCACACAGTATCCATCTGCCTGCATTCAGGATGCAAGAAGCCCAGATACTTGCTAGCTCATTAGCTACTATGGTTTCACACAGCATGCTAAACCATAAGGTGGTTTGATTGTTGAGTTAGCATATGGCATGAACCCAACCACTGTGGTCTGTGAATTATGGTTGGTGCCTTAATATGCTGTGTAAATTCAACCAATTCTTTTTTATTAAACCATGGTTAAAACATGCCATGCTTTAGTATAATATGTGAACTCAATCACATTGTTGTTTAAGGGAAGTATGGCAAAACACAGTAGGTTAACCTAGCAAAAAATCTGACTTTCAGAGGCTGTAGACTGCCTTCCTGCAGGCAGAGGCTTAGGCAAGGTACTGCCTATGAACAACTTTGATGGAATGCAGAAGACAGGAGCAGCCATATACATGAGTTGCAAATATGCCTTAGATCTGTGACTTGCCACAGTCTTCATGATAGTTACCTAATCCCACAACCTGATCTTCACCCCAGGCAGAGAGAAAGAGAGAGGATTGCTGGCTAACTGAAATACAAACAATCAAGATGGATATTGTATTAGACAAGGCACCATGCTAGGGTTAGTGAGAACAATTAAGCTCAACAGTGAATTTTTGCACTGAGAGACCAGTTAAGTAGACAGCAGGCAGAAGAGATATTAGAAGTAAATTGCATTACCTGCATGTTGTGTAAACCCATCCTGTGTAGTTTATAAGTCATGATTTATAGCATAGAATGTCATGCAATCTCAGTCAATAAACTATTGAATAGTCTATTCAATAAACCATAATTAAATGGTCAATACATGGCTTAGTGCAGTTGTAAACCCAGTCCTAGAAACAAGATATCCTTTCCTGTCTCTTCCAGGAAAAGCTACTACTGCTGCCAAAGGTTCCATTGGAGAACCAACCTTCCTTCCTTCCTTCCTTCCTTCCTTCCTTCCTTCCTTCCTTCCTTCCTTCCTTCCTTCCTTCCTTCCTTTATATTATATATTTATATTATGTGCCATCAAGTCATTGCTGACTTTTAGGGACCACACAGATAGATTTCCTCCATGATAATATGTCCCTAATCTGGTCCTTCAGCTCTTCCAGTAGTGCACCCATTGCCACTGTAATTGAGCCCATCCACCCTTGCTGCTGGTCGTCCTCTTCCTCTCTTTTCTTCCACCTTTCCAGAGCCTTAGAGCCTTTTCCAGAGAGCTGGGTCTTCGCATAATGTTCCCAAACCCTTCCTTTAAGGACTGTCTATTTTTATTTGTAGGGAGACAATGCTATTGGGCAGTGACCACATTAAGTGCCTTTCCTCCTGGGGTCAACATTGCATTATCATTCCCATAAAGCATTTTTTCTTCTGATATATGCCAGTGAGATTGCCAGAGTTAAGAATAAGAGACTAGATCATTCCCAGTAGTGTGTGCATGTGTGCATAATATAAAAATATAAAAATCACACAGACACAGACAGACATAAAGGCTGTAAAACTACACAGAATACAATAAGACAGAACAGAGAAGCCTATAATTATAATAATAAATTTCTACTGACACACTAATAGGACTGGAGAACAAGGACAAAACTTGATTCAAAATAAAATCTAGCATAATAACTGGGGCCAAAATAGAAGGGAAGAGGGAACAGGAAGTGTTATAGCAAGACAGAAGACAGGCTAGCAAACTAGAGTACCAGCAAATGAAACCCAGTTCCTAAAGAGGGATTCTTATACTCTGTGATGCCAGGAGCTCCTAAATCAAGACATGACTTTGCATGACCCCCTCCCATGAATAAAACTACCAGCCCATGTTCTCACTCTGCCTGGACAAGCCACTGTTAGCTTGTTGGGACAGAGCAGACAACCATGATGGCAGAAAGCCAGCTCTATGTGAGCAAGCCAGACTCACACACCTAACATTGAATGACTGTCAGGACTCACTCGCAGTGCCTCATGATGGGAAACCTGGAACCTCAAGCTACTAGTCTCAGCAAGACACCCACCCATCCCAGAAGAAGCCCAGAAAGAGCCACCATTAGAAGAGGAGAAAGATGAGAGGTGTTGAACAGCCTTCAGGGACAATTGGAGCTGGTGCAAAACCCACTTTTTTGACTGCAAGGCTTTCAGAAGAGAGCCCCAGAGCCTGGGTCCTGCACACAGCCTGATCCAGTGCCAGAAGCTCAGGGAGAATCACCCGTATCTAAACAACACTCCAGGGTTTCCTGATCCATAGTTTGCCAACATCTGTCCTAAAGGAAGGGACAAGATGCGAAGGAAGGGACTGGAAAGGGAAAAGGATATTAAGATAAGGTCTTGGAAGTTAGCATAAAGATTGGCTGGAAGGACTAGAAAACAGGAAGATGTGTTTCATGCCTCATAGAGGCTTGGTTCACATTTTGAATATAACCCATGGCTTTAACCATGGGTCCTCCAAATCTCATTAGGCCAAAGGTAGGCAACAGACAGGCAACTATTTTTCTTCAGGGCTGCTTTTTAAATTTTATCTCTTCTTTTTCACTTTTTTGGGCCTTGAGATGCTACAGAGGGTAATGACACCCATAGTGAATAGGTCCAAATGTCCTCCCCCCCCCTTTTTTTTGGGAGACATTAGGTTAAAAAAAATAAAGGTGTTAACATATCTTAACTGCTTTTAAAAGACAAGAAATTGCAGTGCCAAAAATCTCAAATATGGCCCTGTTCTCCTGAGGTGTTCTTGGGGATACAGAAATAAGATCTGGAGGCGGGAGAGGCAGAAGCTCGCCGCAGTTTGCCCATCTTTGTTCAACTGTCAATCACTCATCTCCTCTCTCTTTCTCTCCCCCCCCCCCCCCCCCCAGTCTCGGCGCTTTCTCAATAAGGGAAAACGAACTCCTTTCAGAGACACTGCCTGCTTTTCCACAGCCCCTTTTCCCCAATCCACAAATCACTCACCCCTCTATGGGAAGGCCCAGGTTTAGTTCTGCTCACTATGGGGAAAAGCTGCTTCTGTAGTGACCCACTTGAACTGGGCTTACAGTAACACAATGCAGCCCCAAACTGGTTTTAGCAGCCCTCCCTTTAGCCCAGTTAAATTGCTACACTTTAAAGGGGGTACCTTTCTTGGAAATCATGCCAAGTGCCTTCCAGACATCACAAGTTTCTTTTGCTTTCCCTCCTGCCTGCCGACACCTACTCACCATGACGCTTTATCACTGGGTGATTTCATAGGGCAATCTCCAGCACATAATGTAAGAACAGAAACAGCAATGTTGATACACACACACACACACACACAATCCAAGTCTCAGAAGTGTTGGGTGAACCCACTGCTCAAAATAATTTTTTAACAATATATGTGTGGGATGGGGACTGTTCTTCTCCTTCCATAAACATCTCTTAAGCTAAAGATGAATTACAAACATGAGGTACAATGAGCTTGCAAAATGAATTTGACATTTATTAAAATCTATATTTACAAAAAACACTTTCTTCCCCACAAAACACATTACAGTTCTTCTGTTCTGAGTCTTTAGAGTCCACTGCAAAAATAAAAAAGCATTAAGAAGTGTTGATTTTTGCCTGTTCCATGGTTTGATGGCCCAACTGGCAATTGCAGGAGAAGTGAAACTTTGCAAATTGGTTGGAAGCTGGTGACTGGAAATGGCTTGGATGAGGCCAAAATACCCCAGATAAACCTAAGACATCAGTTGGTAACAGCTGATATCAGTAGGTAGATCTGTAGTCTTGGTGTAGTAAATGTAAATGCTATCAGGAAGTAGGAAGTTTATATATATATATATATATATATATATATATATATATATACACATACATACATACATACATACATATACACACACACACACACACACACATACATACATATACATACATACATACATACACACACATACACTTTTAGAGTCAACCAAAACAATCAGTGGTTTATACTACAGCACCCACATGGGACTTGTATTGCCCCAAATATAGAATTTCCTGGTTGCATCTCTCATGTGTTAAATTCTTCCTGCACAAGGAAAGTTAGAGTATCAGGAAAAAGAATGTGCAAGGTGCTGATTCCCTGAAAATCTAGTTTTGAATATGTTGTAATACTAATGTGGAAAAACATACGAAGATACATATATCCCCACACACATGCACAAGAATATAGGAAGTTGTCTTATACTAAGATATTTGGTTCATTTAGCCTACTACTGTTGATATTGACTAGCAGCAGCTGTCAGGTCTCATGAAAGGTTCCTTTCCCCACCACCACCACCGGCCGTCCTCTATGAAAATGCCTGGAATTGAAACTGAGACCTTCTGGTTGTAATTTTTGTTGCTACTTAACCTAAAAAGTAGGACTGACTTTGACCTATCAGTCCATCTACCCTGAGAAGTGAGCGGAGGTCCAAGCTTTTTCAACTACCATCTGCACCAAAGATTATGCAAGGGTATGCTTGATCCAGTAAGCAAGCTGGGTATAGCTGATAATGCCCTATCCAGTAACACGCCTTACATTACTGGCACATATATCCAGGCCTGAAGTGTAACAAGCATTATTATCTTCTAATGGGCTACAGAGAGCCATCTCCTGAACCACTCAAGATAATGTGCCCACCAGCCCATTTGGAACATGGATCCCAAAGTTTGTTAGAGTGTTTGTAAATTGAAACTTAGAGGGTAGAAAGGCTTTGTGTGTTTCGTGCTGTCAGTTTGGGACTGAACCACACTGAGAGATCAGCTGCAAAAAAGGAGAACACAGGACAACATCTCCAGACTCACTATTCTTCCATATAAAAATTCATTCCTTGTTTTCTCTCCCAAACAATTCTCCATCTAAAGCTTATCTCCTTCCATCCCATACCCAAGACCATCTTAAGAAATACTCAAGCTCATGAGGCCATTTTGGGACCACCATGTTCACTACATGATAAAGAAAGCAGACTACAGAATATTTGCATTCCCCAACCTGGCATTTCCCAAATGTCCTGGGATTGCAGCCCCCAGAATTTCCAGCCAACGTAGCCTTGTTAGCTGAGGATCTAGGAGTTGCAATCCCAACATCCTGGAACATGCTTAGCTAAGAAAAACTGATATTAAGAAGGAAAACAGCCTAGTTCCTTCTTGGCGAAAACAGTGACTTTCAGGGGAAAAAAACCAGCACATTTTCTGGGTATCAAGCCAAGCTTCTGAATATTAGAGCTGAATTTTAGAGCTGATGGGTTTGAAAATCAAGAAATGAAAAGAATGCAAAATTAACCCAATTTTGCTCCTGAAAAGTCATTACATTCCTACAGTTATACCTATCTGCCAAATAGGTTCAACACCCTGATTATCTTATGTCTGCCCCTCTGTGAATCTTTCTTCTACAAATAACCTTTAGCCTGAAGAGGGAAACATGTCAGAATAAGGAAAATTTAGCTCTCCAGAGATTAGTTCCCACCATCTCTGAGACTGAAAGGAACTGGAGTTCAGGAAATTCTGAACAGTAACAGGTTCCCCTAAATCTCCAATTTAGGCTTTTATGAAAGAAAAACCAGCAGACACCTCAGAACTGGTGGCAGTATGCCTTGGCGTGTCCTAAACAGTTCAAGGAAGACAAAGGTCTATGATCAGGATTTTGGGTGATAAACTACAGTTTCTGTGAACCTAGGCCACAAGAGCCACCTGCACAAAGAGTTAAGATTCAAGTTTAATGGCAAGCAAGCGGAGATAAAGAGGTAGGCTGGAGGAGAGCCTCCGCACGGGCTGGAGAATTACAGCTTGTTCCTGAGACCGGGCCGTCCCAGTCTCTGCGGCTTGCAAAATTCCAATCGGAGCCCAAAGCTCAAACAATCGGAAGGGAAAGCCTCTTGGCGAAGGGTTCTCCTGCAGAAGCAGGGCTGGTTTTGTTTACGACTTGAGAGGAAGTGGTAACTGCTCCTGTTTGTTCTTCTGGCAAAAGTTGTTGGGGGCGGGGACAGAAAGAAGCAGGAGCTTTTAGGAAGAAAAGGAGAGGGGGAGAGAGAGAGAGATCTTTTTATTAGAGATTTTGCTGCCTTGGAATATGCCAGATTTTGCTTTGCTTTTGTTGGCAGACTCTTTGGCTGAGGGTGGGTGGGGAGAAAGAGAGCAGGTTGGGTTGCTCTCCCCCCCCCACTTATGGTTGAAAAGAAATAATAGGGACCGTGCTCGTTCTACTGTCTCTCCTACCCTAGACTGATGCTCTACATAAGTAGGTCAGAAGAATAAAAACTGGGAACCATTCTAAGGCAGCTCAGGGATGAATAATATGCTCCTTTTGACTCTCCATTAGAAAGTGGAAGTTCCAAACGGAGGGCAAACCATTTGCTAGCCAGTTGGGAACACTGAATACATTGAAAGGCTTTCTCTGGCCTATGTTTGAAAAGTCAGTTCTCCCCCTTCCACCCCTCACTTTTTAACCAGGCCCCTTTCTTTTCTTTTTTCTTTTCTCTTTCTTCTTTTTTCTTCTTCTCTCCCCTTTTCTCTTTTCTTTTCTTTTCTTTTGTTGCCCTGTCCTTTCTATCATGCGTTCAACAATTGCAATCCTCAATCCCCAAGCAAGGAGATTGGGAGGCAGACTAAGATGGTCACCAAAACCTATTGTGGATGGACTCTCCTTCTTCCCATCCTGAGAAAAATGGGCAGGTTCCTATTATTGGGGCGAGGAGGGTTTCTTTTTTTGTACATAGTTGTTGCAATTTCATTAGCAATTTATTTATATTGCTTGAGAGGCTGATTGCTGAGGATGCTTACCATAAAAAGCTGGATATAAATAATTGCAAACATTATGTTTTCATCTTCCAGAGAGAGAAAAAGTGGTAGAGATAGAAGTAGAGATGGAGGTACATCTGTATTTAAGTTTCACTTCCTTATACATAGGATTCTTGTTTTATGTTTCGATCTAGTATGTATTGTTTTAACTGTACAGGAAGCCACCCTTGTAGGCAACATATAAACCTAATAAATAATTCCTCACCTCTTTTTTTCTCCCCAAAATGAAGGCATGCAACTTTTTGGTGTAGTGGTTAAGGCATCAGGCTAGAAACCACAAAAGTGGGATTTCCAGTCCCACCTTAGGCACAAAGCCAACTGGGCAGCCTTGGGCCGGTCACTCTTTCTCAGCCCTAGGAAGGAAGCAATGGCAAACCACTTCCAAAAACCTTGCCAAGAAAACTGCAGGGATTTCTCCAGGCAGTCACCAGGAGCCAACAGTGACTCAGAGGCACACACACACACACAAAGTGGGGGGGGGGGGCATTTTCTTTGTGCAGAGAGTGCAACCTAGGACCACCTGAAACCCTTGACACTTTTGGGTGCCTTCCAGAAGCTGCAACCAAATTACCATTGTTCATCTCTTGAATGGAGAAAACAATTAAGTACAAGGAGAGTCACCATTTTCACTATATTTAATTTAATGTAATTAAAATGCATATACCACATTTCATTAATGCAATTTAATATTTGTCCTGGTCTGGCATACGACCCCAACCCCCCCCACCTGCCACTCACAAACCAAGTGCAGCCCTTAGCCTGAAAAATAGTTGTGTGCTCCTGCCCTATGGCACAGCAGTGGGGCTGGCTGACGTCGATCATTTTTCATTTTTCGCATTTTCCCCCAAAGTAGCCATCTAGTGCAATTGTGAGAAAGAAGGGGATAAACCCTACCTGATAAAGCAAGGGTCCCCAAACTCTTCAGTTCATCAGCCCCTTCATGAAGTTTTATTATTATAAAATAAATTATATGAAAATAATTATTATATGAAAATAATTTAACAAATACTACTTTAACTAATAGTACTATGAACAATATTAGTAGCAACAACAACATCAACCCCTTGGATAGTCCCATTGACCCTTGGGGGTCCATACTGACCACCTTGGAGAACCCTGTCCAGCTAAAGGAATGCTGATGTCCACAAAATGCTAGTTCAGTCCAGTTTGTGTGAACTTCTTGTTAAATGTTTTCAGCTCTTCCTGGGCTTCTTACTTAGGGGTGTCCCACAGAGTCCTGGCACTGAGTCTCAGCATCCTTTCCAAGCATTCCAAGCCCTGTGCCTCTTGTGCTTCATTTACTTCTTGCAGCCATGCCACAGAACAGGAGGCCAGCCTGCTATGCAGCTTGAAGGAAACACACTTTTCGTTTCCAAAATACTTTTTCATTCCCTTATAGTCGAGTGCGTGTGTGAAGGAAGGAATCAACATCTTGGCCAGCTTTCTATGCTTGGGGGGGAAAGCAAGAATGGATTATGAACTACTGTGATATTTCCCACTTCGAAGGGCTAACATGACCAACTATTGTCAGAAGCAGTAGTTGCCTAATTTAGATAACACCCCTGCAGATCATCCTCTCAAATTTCCATTTATTTCCTGTAAACAAGGCTCAACCCTAGAGAATAGGCATCTGTACTCTTTGCACAGATGCACTGTTGCCTCCACATAGAAGATCACTTTTGGCGCAACAGCAGTTGCCTGATAATTTCTAACAATCCACCCACTAAAGAAAAAAGGTCTTGCATTCAAGAAAGAAAAGAATGGCAAACATCCATACATACTTTTCCCCTGCAAAGATAGGTTATTTCTATAATTCTGTATTTGTGGATGTCCAGTTCTGCTCCAGTTCTGGTGGTAAGGTATAGCAGGTCACTGGGAATTCTACGTACGACTCTCTTGAGTTTCATGATGGGAAAAAGAGTGGGATACGAGCAACAAAAAAAGCTAGCCCCAGGAAATTAATTAAATGAGCCATTTAAAAAAAAAAAGTGTTCTGCCATTCAAAACTAAGTTTCTCCATTTCCCTCTACATTTTAATTTATGTCAGCCCAATCTTAGACCAGAAGCTGGAATGTTGCGATTTTTAAAAGCCATGTCCTAAAGACCTCCACGTTCGTCTCCCACATTGTCCAGGAAAGCAGGATGTTTGCAAATGGCCCAAACAGGAAACTTCTCTATATAAATTAATCTATTCAGCCAAGCCTCCTTCTCTAACAGTCCTCAAGAAAAAGGGAAGAACGACTTTTGCATGATCACACAACAAAGCTGAGCTTTCTGGCCATCAGCCAGAACAGACAGGGGTGGTCACTCCAGCAAGATTTGAGCAATGGCCAAATGCAAATGGGCAGAGGATGTTGCACAGGATTGTCATGGGGTTAGAAAGCTGGAACTTCATATTGCAACTTAAAAAGAAAAAAACTGTCATGCTGGGAGAGATTACATGAAGCCTGCAAAGGGGAGTTTGATTACTTTTTATGCCATAGTGTTCTCCAACTTTTAGAACTGCAGTTCGTTATTTTTAAAAAGCTAGATTCAAATGAGTGTTCTAGCTTCCATGCCTTTATACAGTGTAATCTATTCCAAAGAGTTCTGCCAGTTTCTGCTGCTGGTAACAAGGGCAAATGTCTCTGTTTGGATTCAGGAACAGGTTATTTCCAGACTTGATTCAATAACAGGTTTCTTAACTTCAAAAAAAGGCATATAGCGAGACTGTGATTGAATTACTCTGAGCACCAATTATTGGGAAGAGGCACGGATAGAGAAGAGTGGATATGATATAGGGAGTAATATGGTCATTTTTAGTCCAAAATGGGAGTGCAAGAATGGATAAAGGAGATACCTTTCTTGGAAGAAAAAGAATCCAGGAAAGGTAAAAGAAGGAAATTTCCCTTTAGTATGTCCTCAGCCAGACCCAGGATTAAAACAAGTGCCTAGCCCTAAATGACTCATAATCTCTTTTTCACAATGCACTTAATCTGTTTGGAATCCTGGGAATAGGCCAGGCTACATAAAGTAGTATTAAGTTCCCAGCTGAATAGTCATAGAAAGAAAGGGGGATTGGGGGGAGGGGGGGAGAGAGAAGCTGCAGAAATGTTACCAATAACAAGACTGTTATAAAGTGTGCTTATTTCGATCCAGGAATGTTCTGCCAATTGTGCACCAAGAACAATGAATGAGTGCCCCAGATACCAGGGCGCTAAAGAAGTGAATGCCCAAGCAACAGTGTGCCCAAACTCTCCATTCCACCCATGGAGCAATGCTGCCATCTAGTGGCATGAAATGGTTTCCATTTAAATAATATTTCCAAAACAAGTTTCCAGAGAATGGTTAGAAAAACAGAATTGCAGCAAAGCTGCAGCAAATACAATGAGATTAAGATTAATGTATTTATTATAGTATACACATTTGTGGAGAAAAGTCCACTCCATCAGATGTGTGAAGTATGGTCTGATTTGTAAGGGTATTTACATATACAGAGAATATATATGTACACAAACACACAGAGGTATTAACAAAATAAAAATAATTAGTATTTTTCCAAATCAGACATGAACACGTTGGGCTATTGTGGGGCACTGGAAGTTCTGTATTACACAGTTCTGTATTTTTATTTTATGACAAAATACAATACATGGATATAAATCCAGCTTCAAAACTAGTTATTGACTTTAAGTTTATTGTATCTGTATTATTATTACAGCTGTTAGCCATCTAGGCTGCTATATGCAGAAAGACAGGATATAAACTGAACAAATGTATATACATATAAGAACCAGCAGGATAATTTTTCAGGCTCCAAGGACGCTCCGTTGCTGAACTGAAAGTCGACATTCTTACAGAAAGAATTTTAAATGAGCACTCCAACAGGAAATTGATGAGTTAGAAATTCTTAAGCTCAACTATGGAAAATTATTTTGAGTCATGCTGGAGTGGTTAACATAGCAAATCTATTACCAATTACTGCTGTTATGATCAGGTCGCTCTACTGTTATTTATATTATATTGCTTTGGGGGGGGGGGGGCGTACCTTAAAGTCAGTCTTGACTCCTGGGGACTGCCTGGACTAGTCCCTGCCATTTTCTTGGCAACCTAGGGCCAAGAGATTGCCTGGCCCAAGGTCATTCAGCTGGCTTTGTGCCTAAGGCAGGACTAGCACTCGCAGTTTCACAGATTCTAGCCCGTCACCTTTAACCACAACACCAGACTGGCTCTCTACTTTGCATTGCATTGCATTGCATTGCCTTATATTCAGTATGTTCAGCGTTTAGCTGAAATAAAAGTCCAGTCACTGGATGAAATTTTAGATCCCATGATGGTTTGTATTAGCTCTATGTTTTTTTCATCTATGAATAACTACACACGGATACAGTACACGCTACACCAACCTTGTGCCCTCCAGATAGGTATGTTGGACTAAACCTCTCCAGATTGTCTAGAAGCTTTCGTTAGCTCTCAAATTCCACACATAGGTTCTACCAAATGCCATCCACAACTGTGACTGAAGCTTGAGTATCATGTTTGTTTCTTTGTTCCATCTGATATATACAAGCATTCTGCTTTTGGCAGCAAATGTATCAACCCAGCCCTAACATAATTCCCAGTCTGAGGACACCAGCTTAATTCTGAGGCCATTTTATACACCAGCCCAAAGGACCTTGATATGATTTGAACAGTGATGTACACAACTGCTTCTTCTGAAATCCAATGAAGTGACCAAGAACAGGAAGCTGAGACAATGGGAACTGTAAAACTATTAAGCTTTAACCTGGTGGATACAGCAGGCTCCTAGACTTGCTAACTTCCTTTTTTTAGTAATGTAGAGACGATGAATTGAATAAAATTGAATTCGTAACTACCATTGCATTTTTCAGTCACATTTGAAAAGCTGACTTTTCCAAAAACACCTTTTGTTCCAAAATGGTAAATCCTATGTACCTAGGTAGATTGGGCTACGTAGAAAGGTGGTGCGAGGGAAAATATCCATAGGCATATATACTGTTTAGAAAGCAACAGCTTTCTTAAATAGCTGAAGCACAACTGCTAAATAGCTTCTAACTACAGACTCTGCTAGACAACCCGTGACCCGATGGGTCATCATTTCAGAGATATTTCCTTACTTAAACAGAGAAACAAGGGCAAAAAAGCAGTCGGAGTGGGAGTGACTTACAACTTGCTGCCAGCTTCCCCATTGATTTTGCTTGTGGGAAGCTGGCAGGGAATGTCAGAAATTTTCCTTTCCTTTCCTTTCCTTTCCTTTCCTTTCCTTTCCTTTCCTTTCCTTTCCTTTCCTTTCCTTTCCTTTCCTTTCCTGTCCTGTCCTGTCCTGTCCTGTCCTGTCCTGTCCTGTCCTGTCCTGTCCTGCCCTGCCCTGTCCTTTCCCTCCCTCCCTCCCTCCCTCCCTCCCTTCCTTCCTTCCTTCCTTCCTTCCTTCCTTTCCACATATAATATAGACTTGCACTGTTTGCCCTCCCTCACGACCCTCAGGAGGGCCTGGTGAAGTTGCCTCCTCCTCCTCTTCCTCCTCCTCTTCCTCCTCCTTCTTGGCTAACCCACAGAACTGCCTGCCACTTTGCTGGGGGGAGGTGGAACAAAGGGGACCACAGACAGTGAGGAAAACCGCATCCCTGTTCCGCATTCTGGCATGTCCCCAAGCACCCCCTCCCTCAAGGGAGGAAGAAGACTCACCTGTCAACCACTGGTGCCCCCCAGCCAGCCCTACCATGCCAGCAGGCATCCAAGTCTCTCCCTCATCCTTCCTTCAACACCCACAGCCATTAAGAGGTTTCAAATTTCTGCCTCATTTCCAAAGCAGCCAATTGCTGCTTACCCATTGGGTCTTACCACCAGCTGATTGGGCACAGGGGACAAAGGGACACAGGAAAGAGGTTGGGGATATGTGCATGATGATCACATGACCTGGGCTGACCGCAGCAGCATGGCAGCACAGCAGTGCTGAAGCAGCCACAAATTTCCCAAATTTCAATCCCACGGGAGTAATGGGTCCTGGATTTTGGACACATTCTGTAAGTTAGCTCATTTGAGGTATCTTGATTCAAAAATTGTTGCCCTATAATGCACTGTTTTGCCCAGCTGAAAGTTACAGACACAAGAGTTTTAGTAGTATATAAATGTTCCACTACATCCTAACCCACCCTTTTCAGAAAGACCCAAAGGAAGCTGAAGCAACTAACGTTGTGGAGATTGTCCAGTATCCTTCAGGAGGTCATGTTCTGGATTTTTCCATCGAAACCTATTTCATATCTGATCTTCAGTTTTGGGGGACAAAGGAAATGAAAAAGGGGTACAGAGTTGATGTGTGTAAACCCACTAAAAACAAGGGCCTAGCTATTTATTAATTACTGTTGCTGTAAATCAGTTTCCCTCAACTAATACCCAACAGCTGGGCCACAATGGCCAGGCCTTCCCATAACATGCTTAACCCAGTCAGATCTCCTTACTGGGGATTCTGACAGGAAAGCATCAAACTAACTGGCTCAAAGTCACCATCTGGGGAAGAGTCCCTACCCCCTATTTCCAGGAAATATCTGTTATTCCATGAGACTTACACCAAAAGGGTACTGGCAATCTTAATGACCCCACCATTCCCTTCCCCCTTGGCTACAAGGTAGTAGTACGGGGTGGCTTGGCCACTGCTATCAGGTTGAGAGAAGTGTGCTCTGGATGGCCAGGCTTTGGCAATGTGATCTGTAATGGAAAGACTTCTTTTTATAGCTCTTTTTTCTCTCCAATTTTTGGAGGGCCAAGGAGGCAAAGCAGGGCCATTGAAGAGATGTTGATGTTCTCACAAAAGGGCTGATTGGATGGAGTTTAGCCCTATGCAACATTTAGTCTGATCTAGGCTAAGCCCTAGCAGGTGGTTAGGTGGTCTCTAGCTAAAGGCTCAAGGTCTTGTGGTCTCAAGGTCTTCTGTAAGATCCTGAGCTAATCATGAATAAAACTAGGAGGTGCTATGTTGGAGGATGAGGCAAATTGCAGCCATACTCAATTGGCTGATCACTGTCTGCATGTGGTGGCTGGCCAGCAAAGACCTCCAGCTTATTTCTTTGTTCTTAGTGAAACTAGCAAAACACCGGCCCTCCCCTCCATGTCTCTATTTCTTTCCATGCATGTCTGTAGAAGGAGAAAAGGAGCTAGAAGGAGCAGACAAATTCTAACACGAGCAGCCCCATATCCCATCTTTCTGTCCAGAGGCTAGAAGGGGAAGTTAACTTTCTTGACCAAGTCAATAAATAAGAAGGGGATCATAAATAGTTCTTGAAACTAAGTCTAAATATTGCTGAATATCGTTTGTCTACAGTACCCACTACTATGGACAGCAAGTGAAAGATACTGGGAAATATAGTTCCACATTTCTCCTATAAGCCTCCACTCTTGCCTGCAGTCAGACAAATCCCAGGACAGTCAAGGTCTTCTATCAGTCTTTCTCCAGCCATCCTAGTTCTCTTCCAGGTGGTCAGCATAGCAAAATCAAACCTGTTCCTCTTAATGTACCAAACAACCTATATAATATTAAACAGGCAGCCAGAAGCCAATCTGTCTGTTGGGGAAGCTCAGGTGGTTAGTCATCATCTGGATGGGGTGGAAAGTATCTCTATACTAGGAATGCTGTGATTTATTTTCCTCTTCACACCCTCCTGGTCCCCATCAACCCATCCGTAGTTTCCCTGCGCTCATGATCTTGAGTAGGACTGTCCATATCCTCTGCACTCCTTAGAATCAGCCCAAAAGTTGATTGAAAGGGCATGAAGAACATGATAGTGAAGAACAAAAGCCTATGTCTGCATATATGCCTATTTGCAGCTCTCCATCCACCAACTGGTAGTGTACTCAACCCTCAGGACTGGAAAGGATGTGGCTCTTGTTTCAGACAGCTTCCAATCTTGGAATAGAAAGGAGTTTAGCTCATACATTTCAGAAAGGCATAAAAAGTAGGGATAACATGTAATTCAGACAATATCATGCCAATTTGTGTAGTAAAAGCCATTCAGAATAAGCTGGACCACTGGCAAGACCATATTAGGTAGCTTCTGTGCACTCACTCAGTCCCACAACTAATTTGAAGTCCTCAAACTAACACAACCTTATAAACAAACTCCTGTTACCTACTACCAGTAGTAACTTTTGCTGTACCAACTCAAGGCCAATGTCTACAGAGGAAAAAAAAGTATACTTGTGTGAAAGAGTTCCCTCTCTTCGGGATTTTTTGAATTTTTGCATATCTTTGACACTGAATATTATTAGAACTCCCTTGGTGCCTACTTCATGTGGAGTTTAAATGAACTGGTTGCATCATCTTTAGCTGCAATATCTGCAATCAAATAGATATTTGATTATATTAAATCAATATAATTGATTATCAGGTTCTTATATTATTGTTTGGGAATTTTGGTCTATTCCTTCATGGTAAATTACTTCAAGTCAGTAATATGTAAGGGTTTTCTAGAAGAAACTACTCACTTCAGGTCCTGTCTCAACATTTCTGTGATGCAGATCTTGACTTTGATTTGGCTGCTCCTAAAAACTTAATCTATTCTTCACCCATTCTCTTGTAGACCTGCTTTGAAACTGTTAACTTACTGTATGACCCGCTTGTGCTTCAGCTTTAATTGATGGATGGATGACCTGATAATATCCTGTAGAAGTCTCTCATACAAAGCAGAAAGCTCAGTTTTTCTATTCATCTGCCCACAGAATATTCTTCCAGAAGTCTGGGTGGTTGTCCAAATACTTTTTGGAAAAATTGGTACCAGCATTAATGTTCTTCTTAGCGAGCAGTGACTTGGCTTCTGCTTTGCAACTGTCCCATTAATTCCATTTTTACCTACTGTTTTTCTGATGATGGAGTTTTCTGTGTGGTGAAAACTTCACTGTGATGAGGGAGCCAAAGTTTGTGAGATTTATACAGGGCAAGGCTGGCCCAAATCAGCCCTGATTATTTAATGAAGTACAGGTACAACTGGTCCTAATTATCAGACTATAATATAATGAACTAGACAAGTATTCAGAAAATCCAAAAGGGAGCAAATACTTTTTCAAATATCTGTATATCTACCTACATACTGGAAAATTGCTCCCCTCTTCCACTTTTCCTTTTAGCTATTTGAACATTTTTGTAGGATGGAGACATCCCCAAGATAATTAGGGACAACATTTATATATACTGGTGTGTGCTGTTTTATCCATCTGGGTTTGCAGTTTACACTGTAGAAATGAAATTTGGGGGGAAAGTCATAAAGAGGGGGATCACATATTTCTAAGACCCAAAACCTTCCATAAAAGAGAAATCGAAAGACAATCTGAACACTCAGGCTATATCGGTGAACACCTGCTGGATCTTCAGGCCCCTCTCCTTGTCATACCAGCTCCATGGCTGATGAGTTGTTTTTCCTTTATGACAGACTACATATGACCCATTAAATCATCCACCCTTCTCCAGCACAGTTCTCAGCTGAGTTCCTGCATGCACACAATTCAGAATGTAAGCATGTAATATTGGCACTTTTATGCCACTTATTTGCAAATAATAAAGCGTATCACAAAAAATAGCAATGCAACCTTTATTTTAAAAAGTAACGTTTACAGCATTTTAATTAAGCACATAGTAAGTAATAGCTCTATACAACTTATAGATGTCTAATTCACATGTCCCTAATTCCCAAATACCAGCTTAAATAATCAAGGTTTTAGCCTCTTTCCCCATGTTGATAAGGAGGGTGCAGCTCTTATATCTAAGGGTACCTAGTTCAGCAATCTTGGGAAGATTTTTATTCTAGCCCACAGAAGTATGTTTTCCAAGCGTACTAGTTCACTAAACTGCCTGCATTCCTGTGATTTTCAGACAAGGACTAGATCTGTTCCTCATAGCATTCTGCTTATAAACTCCTGCCTCCAACATATCACAGGCTTTGAAGTAGCTGTCTGAGGAAGGGCGCTGGAGTGCAGCCGGACATCAGACTGGGAAAGGCTGAGGTCATCCCATTTGATCTCCTTTCACAGATCAAACTCTTTTGCATAGCATTATCTTGTTTGCTTCCCACTTGCCCCCTCCCAAAGGAGGGAGGGGAAAAAATATCTGATTGGCAAGATATTTCAGCTAGCATTTTGTTTTTTATTACACTCTTAAACAGAAGAATCTGTCAAGATGCTATCCCACCTCGGTCGTAAACAGGAGCTAACGTTCCAGTGTAGTATCAGGGACCGGTAGGTGGCAGCAGACTATCTCCTGCAAGAAGGACCCTGGTCGGTGGCCCAGATGTAAAGGGCTCAATCCTGATGCTATCCTGGCTCTCCAAGTTCACCCAATCGTATAGGATGGAGGGCAGGAATCAAGACACGAAAGGAGGCACTATAACATTAGCTCCCTTGCCTAAGCGATTCCTAACTCTGGGGAAAACAAAGAAGAAAAAAGAGAAATTTAAATTAAAAAAAAAGAAAAGAAAATAACTATCCCCTGCTCTGGCACAACGAGTAAAAACTCATACCAAATCTAAGATGAGGAGAGTATTTTATCTGAAGAGGAGAGAACTTAAAGAACCCCATACTGTATGTACAGAACTCACACACATTCATGCCACTTCCACAAAGTAGAAATTGCCTTCTATACCTTTGCCTCTCAGAGGATGTTTCCAGAATTTATTTTTCTCCTTCCTCACTGGAAGCTTGAGGGATTCACAAAATACATTCCTGTTCCTCTCCACTCTTCATTTCCACCACACAAGCCATCACTCCAGAGCAGTGTTTCTCAACCTTGGCAACTTGAAGATGTGCGAACTTCATCTCCTAGAATTCTGGGAGATGAAGTCCACACATCTTAAGTTGCCAAGGTTGAGAAACACTGCTCTGGAGAAATCACATCAGGAAGACCTTTAGGCAGCGTCACCAGGACTAAAAGGGGACTTTCCTAGCTTATTTTTCCTGGAAGCACGTGCCATGTTCAAGAGGGACGGGGCAGGGAACAATGGTCCCACTATGATTTAAAATGAGGTGTGAACCAGGTCATGGCAAAGGAAGCTTCAGCTCAGCCATGAAACTACAAAACAGCAATTGTTCTGTGAGTGTAGCTCCCATCCCATAATAATGCCAGCTGATGTGGCTTATGCATCAGAGAGGTGGAGAAAGCAAATTTCAACTCAAAGCAAATATCCATGAATAAAAACAAGAGAAGGCTTGTTTCACAAGCTCTTAGAAACCAAAATCACTCCTGACAAGAACAGAATTCTAGGGAGAAATACAGTTTCAAATACCCAAAGGAAGAAATTACTGGGAAGCAAAAGCTTCACGATAAGAGACCACAACAGAGACTTCAAAAAGCACATTGCTTCTCATAGCTTATACCATCATCCTCCGCATACTGAACTCTTTCTCAAAGTCTAGCTAGAATCATCATAAATATCACTGCCTTCTATGAATGCAACATTGATCAGTGAAGGCATTCTGGTGGCCTGGCCTATAATTTTTAGCCCTTCCTCCAGTCCATTCGACCAGCAAAATTGCCAGCTGGTTCATTTCCCATGAAGTTAGACTCAAGACCTTAGCTGGATTAGAGCACATTTGTAGGCTGGACATTGCAGACCAGTAGAGACTGCAATCACAAGCAGACTTTCCAGGGAAGAATCAGCCAGTGAAACACGATGGAGCCTATCAGTTGTTTGTCATCAGTTCTTCCTCACCTTCTCCAGCTTCAGCGTTTCAACATAGGACAAAGGCATTGACAGGTATTGCCCAGTAGAGGACTCCCTAGGACCTCAGATGCAGGCAAAATTCACCTGCTTGGCTTCACTTGTCCCCAGAATCCAATTCCCTTTTACTGCTGTTATTATATGGGATCCTCCACCCAATTGGTGCACACCCAATCAGAGGTCCCAAACTACCATCATCCCCAGCAAGCATGATGGGAACTGTAGTTGTGTTAATTGTCCTTTTTTTTACGGCAACACTATTGGGATCCCTTTGTATAAAGGACTCTATAGGTATGTCTGTGTGTGTGTAAGCACACCCTGCCTATACATCCATACCACATATAGCCAATCTTGCCTTTGGCTATTCTGAGCCCCCACTGCTAGAATAATTTCAGTTTTGCTTCAAACCAGATGAGGTCTTCTTGAATGGCTCTGTCACCGGCTGCAGAATAAGAAGAAAAGATTGGAGAGATTGTAAACGTTTCTCTCGGGTTTTTTCCTCTCCAGGTGAGGGCAGTAGCATTGACAAGAACATCTTTAGTACTGTTTTAGATTTGGTATAATTTATTTATTGACAACTTATTCTTCAAAAAGGCCTCCCTCTAATCAAAACAGAGGATGTACAGACTGCAAATCCCCAAATGTGTCTCTGTGGAAATTAACCCCAATGTGTTGTGCATGCGTGTGATTGTGTGAAATGCCGATCTTGTTAAGGGATGGGATCTGGTTCTCTTAGCTCCTCCACACTCATTGTTCAAAGCCCCTTTGAAGTAGTTCTGCATGCCTTGGAAGATGTTCTTCTGATCTGCAATACTATGGATCTCTCGGGTATCATTTTCCATTCAGGTCTTTCTGGGACAGGATGCTGTGAGCATGAGTGAGATTTCAGATCTATTCATGTGCTATGTTCCATTTGAGGGAGAGATGGTGGCACAACGGCTTAATGACGCTGAAAGTTGCCGGCCAGAAATGGTCGACACTTCAGCAATTTGAGCCCAGCTCCGCGCAGCAGAGCGAGCTCCTGCTTCCTCCCCGGCTCCTGCCAACCCAGCAGCTCGAAAACTTATGTGAGTAGATAAATGGGTACTCTCACCCCGGTGGGAGGAAAAATGCTGGCGGCACCTTGCAAAGGAGACGGGAGCAGTTGCCGGTAACATGGAAGCCGCGCACGCCCAAAAAAGGCGGGAAGCAACGGAAACCCCACCTCCTGCGCTCACCAGCTGGGCTCTGCTCTAGGAAGGAGGCACTGGCAAACCGCTTCCGAAACACTTTGCCTTGAAAACTGCAGGGACTCGTCCAGGCAGTCGCCACAGAATCAGTCACGATTGAGTGCGGATTAAAAAAAAAATGTTCCATTTGCTTCCTTTGTTGAAAGGAAACAGAGTTTTGGGTGCAGTAGAAGGATAGAAGTATTAACCAACAGAGGAGAGCCTTGAGAATAATACCTGTATCCTGGCCTCCTTTCCCTCCTTGCTGATGGAACCTTTCTTGGTCTAAGTAGAAGATTGGAAAGTTCACATCTTCAGAGTCAGAGAGTGAGGGGAAAAAGGAGATGTCAAAGGGAATTACAAGTATATACAAGCCACCACACCCCTTACCTTTTTCCAGCTTGAAAAGGGAGGATGCCTTTCCACAAGAAACCTGGGAGCTGAAATTAGAGAGGTGACTATTCAGGTAGTGCTGCAAATCCTAACACTGCCAAGCAAGCACGGGCCATCAAGCAGGAAAGGAGAAGAGAGGTAGACAGAGCAGGATCTTTCCATTTCCTGCATTCCGTTTTCCCTTTTGCCTAGAATTCTCCACAACCATCTCTGTATATGCGTGTGTTCATCTAAGTCTCTCTCCTTCCCTCATATCAGAAATAGTCAAAGTAGGCAGTAAAATAAGGTACTTAGGAGAAATTGGAAATTCCATCCTAAGCTTTGAGACATTCCAAATCATTTGTGCTTGACTTGAATCATATCCACCCTCAAATCTCTGGGTACAGGATACTGTAACGGGTACATTCCCATGCCAGTAATAGTCCAAGTACATAGACAAGAGAAGGAATTCACTCTACATGCCTTATTGTGGAAAGCCCATTGCCAGTGCCTTATTCCTTTCTACATAATGTAGCTGAACATCCACTTGACAGTCTTATGGCCTGAGAGATGCATCGGACCATTTTGGGGTGGACATTCCCCTAAAGAGCTGGGGATTTTTTTTTTAATCCACACTCAATCGTGACCGATTCTGTGGCGACTGCCTGGACGAGTCCCTGCAGTTTTCAAGGCAAAGTGTTTCGGAAGCGGTTTGCCAGTGCCTCCTTCCTAGAGCAGAGCCCAGCTGGTGAGCGCAGGAGGCGGGGTTTCCATTGCTTCACGCCTTTTTCGGGCGAGCACGGCTTCCGCACTACTGGCAACTACTCCCGACTCCTTTTGCAAGGCGCCGCCAGCATTTTTCCTCCCACCGGGGTGAGAGTCCCCGTTTATCTACTCACGTAAGTTTTCAAGCTGCTGGGCTGGCAGGAGCTGGGGAGGAAGCAGGAGCTCACTCTGCTGTGCGGAGCTGGGCTTGAACCACTGAAGTGTCGACCATTTCTGGCCGGCAACTTCCAGCATCATTAAGCCGCTGCACCACCGCGTCCCTAAAGAGGTGGGGATACCCAATCCAGATTCATGTTAGTAACCAGCTAGTAATAAATTGTTCCATTCCATCAGGGTTTTCACTTCCATCTTTTTCCTAAAGCTTAATGTGAGCTTTAGCCGCAATTCCTTATTTCTGAGTGTCATTTGGGATCTTCACGTATTGCTGAATATTTTACTAAAAAATACTGTTTACATTAGCAAAAGCAGTTTCCCAATCATGGACATTTATGATACTGAGTACCCTAAAATTAATGTTGGGATCAGGGATATACAGTTGAAACTCGAAAAATTAGAATATCGTGCAAATGTTCATTTATGTCAGTATGGCAACTCAAAAGGTGAAACCAATATACGAGATAGACGCATTACATGCAAAGCGAGATATGTCAAGCCTTACTTTGGTATAATTGGGATGATTATGGCGTACAGCTTATGAAAACCCCAAATTCACAATCTCAGAAAATTAGAATAGTGTGAAAAGGTTCAATATTCTAGGCTCAAAGTGTCCCACTCTAAGCAGCTAATGAATCCATAACACCTGCAAAGGGTTCCTGAGCCTTTCAATGGTCTCTCAGGCTGGTTCAGTAGGAATCACAAGCATGGGAAAGACTGCTGACCTGACAGTTGTGCAGAAAACCATCATTGACACCCTCCATAAGGAGGGAAAGCCCCAAAAGGTAATTGCAAAAGAAGTTGGATGTTCCCAAAGTGCTGTATCAAAGCACATCAATAGAAGGTTATGTGGAAGGGAAAAGTGTGGTAGAAAAAGGTGCAAAAGCAGCAGGGATGACCGCAGCCTGGAGAGGATTGTCAGGAAAAGGCCATTCAAAAGTGTTGGGGACTTTCACAAGGAGTGGACTGAGGCTGGAGTTAGTGCATCAAGAGCCACCACACACAGACGGATCCCGGACATGGGCTTCAAATGTCGTATTCCTCTTGTCAAGCCACTCCTGAACAACAAACAACGTCAGAAGCGTCTTACCAGGGCTACAGAAAAAAAGAACTGGTCTGTTGCCCAGTGGTCCAAAGTCCTCTTTTCTGATGAGAGCAACTTTTGCATCTCATTTGGGAACCAAGGACCCAGAGTCTGGAGGAAGAATGGAGAGGCACACAATGCATGATGCTTGAAGTCCAGTGTGAAGTTTCCAGAGTCTGTATTGATTTGGGGAGCCATGTCATCTGCTGGTGTTGGTCCACTGTGCTTCATTAAGTCCAGGGTCAACACAGCCGTCTACCAGGAGATTTTGGAGCACTTCATGCTTCCTTCCGCAGACGAGCTTTATGGGGATGCTGACTTCATTTTCCAGCAGGACTTGGCACCTGCCCACACTGCCAAAAGTACCAAAACCTGGTTCAATGACCATGGGATTACTGTGCTTGATTGGCCAGCAAACTCGCCTGACCTGAACCCCATAGAGAATCTATGGGGCATTGCCAAGAGAAAGATGAGGGACATGAGACCGAACAATGCAGCGGAGCTGAAGGCCGCTATTGAAGCATACTGGTCGTCCATAACACCTCAGCAGTGCCACAGGCTGATAGCATCCATGCCATGCCGCATTGCAGCAGTCATTGCTGCAAAAGGGGCCCAAACCAAGTACTGAGTACATATGTATGCTTATACTTTGCAGAGGTCCGATATTGTTCTATTTCCAATCCTTGTGTTATTGATGTCATGTAATATTCTAATTTTCTGAGATTGTGAATTTGGGGTTTTCATAAGCTGTACGCCATAATCATCACAATTATACCAAAGTAAGGCTTGACATACCTCGCTTTGCATGTAATGCGTCTATCTCATATATTGGTTTCACCTTTTGAGTTGCCATACTGACATAAATGAACATTTGCACGATATTCTAATTTTTCGAGTTTCACCTATATATAACATCTAGGGAACTGGGAATTAGTAACTGATTGGAATCAGTTACCAAAATTAATTTTAGGGTAGCAATGAGATATTCTCCATGTTGGAAAGAATGATGAGGAAGTTCAGTGAAGTACTGTATTTACTGTATTTAAATCAACATAAGCAAGACAGTGTAAAAAGATAGAAAGCATATTTAGAACATCAACAAATGTATTCACAAATAAGGGGGAAGTTTCATTTAGCTCATATTAAGATCTGAATGCAAATTTATTTGTGAACTGCAATTAAGTTATAATTCAAAATCTGTACTTTTCTGAATTTTACAATGCAATTCACCATTTTCAAAAAACGTTATAGTAAGGGAAAGTTTATACAAATATGTGCTAAATGAAGGAAACATTGTACAAGGCAAAATTGCAAAAAAAATAAAATAAAATCATATGTTTGGAGAAACCTACCACAAAATGCATATATGTGCTAGTGTAAACTTTTGAAAAAGTCTTTCATTCAAATAAGCACAAAAATTAAAAACTTGGTCAATTTACAGAAGTGAGAAATGTCAAGATGGATAGATTTACTCATCCCTACACAGGACTTCTGTTGGGTTGCCCCCTCTGCAAAAAGCTAGACTAAAGCCACAATAGGTCAGCTTTGCATTCCTTCTCTGCCAAATGAAATAGATAACCCACATCTCTGCCCAGAGCCACTGGGGGGGGGGGGGGGGGGACAGTCTTTGCTCCATCCCCCTCCTGCCACTGCTTCACAAAGAAAGAAGCTTTGATTTATAGCTTGTCTGACAAATTTATCCAGTGTTATCGTACAGAGGAGCGTAACCAACTATTTTATTATGGAGATATTAGTACACATACTGTTCTGTTTTCTTTAACATTGCTACTCTCCAGCACAAAGCATGTTTGTTTCCCTGCAGGGGTGAAAATAAAGGGGGGGTTGTACTTTTTTCTCCCTCTCCTCCCCCCCCCCCTTTTAGGAGTCTGAAGGAGTTTATTTGACACTCCAGGGAGTATTGTGAGCAAAGTGCCCGAGGATAAAATGCTACCCAAAGAGTTACTTGGCATTAGACAGAGGGAGCCTCTTCAGAAGAGAATGGGGGGCTTGTTGAAATGAAGTGGGAGGGGACATCCCGTGAAGAGATCTCGAGCAGCCCTCACAGAAGGGTCTCTGTCCAGGACTTACAATAGAGCAAAGGCCTTAAAAACACCAAGTGCTGAACAAGAGAGGCAGGCGGGGAGGGACATTTCCCTCCTTTCAGAGAGATTTCGTCCTTGCTTTTGCCTTTTTTAAGGGGACAATTAAGAACGCTATAAAGGAAGGCTTTTTTCCCATACATTTTTAGGAAGCCCGGAGGGGTGGGGAGAGAAGAAAGAGTTTCATTCATGTTTCGAAGCAAGGAGATTTCTACCATTTCACCCCTGCTGGTCAGGCGTTCGGAAGGAATCGCCCTTTTTAAAGCCTAGACAGCAAGGAATAAGTAAGAAGTGGGATGAGAGGCACTGGAAGAAGTTAATGGAGAAAGAAGCCCACTTCCAGCTGGAACCAAATCAAATATTGCTCTCAGATTGAAAACATACAGGTGGTGTCTTTTGTTGGAGAAGGTGCAAAGCTTCCTATTACCTTAAAGTACTGATACAAGGAAGAGATGAACCCCTAACTAAGAACACTTAAAAGGCCATCTTGAAGTTCAAGGCACGAAACACATTGCTTGGGCTGGTACATACACTGACAGTCTATTATTCCATAAAAAGTGGCCAATTCTCAAAGATGCATTTTGGCAAAGAAAAAATGAACATGTGGATTTGGCCCCTTCTTAGTCCTCCACAGACATGTTTATTCCCTTTCTTGCAAATGTAAGAGGCCACAGCTTCTCCAAGGCACAAGTTATAGGAGTTTGCCCGACTGCATGCTTGAGGATCAGTGGAGGTTGCTTAAAACATTTGAACCAATGATTTGAAGTACCAAGTGGTTTATACTAAGATTGCCTCTTTAGTAAGGAGCTTTTCATTTGAAGTTGAACTTGCATTATTGTGTTCAATAAATGACAGCCTTGGACATTTTCACATCTACTCAGTATAATTTGTTTTGAACCATGAAGATGAACATAGAACTTCTTTTGGATCCTCCAGGAAGGAGCCCCCTCATTATAAAGTTGGCCCTGACAATTGTACGTATTTACTCAGTATTAGGAAGTCTCACATATGACATACAGATCCCATAGTCATCTATATTTGTTGCAATCAAAACAGAGTCACCTTAAAGATCCACAAATTTATGGTGTAGATTATTTTCTTTCTGGAAGAAATCTGTTAATATTATCAGTTTGGGCTCATGATCATGGTCCTCAAGGGCAGCATATTTATTGGCAAAGGTCACCTTTGAACAAAAAAGGTCCAGGCAAAAGTTGGAGGATGCTGATTAGTCCTTTACCCCATTTCTCAAGGTCCTCAAGGAGCATTTAGTCTCCATTTCAGGCAGATCAAATTCTGTTCCAGTATTGTTTCCAAGTCAGTAGTCAGTAACTGAATACATTCTGGTCCAATGATTTGAGCTACCAAAACCAGAAGAAACTGATCAGACCAGGTTGAATCTACCTGGACTCCTTTGAACCATTAAATAGTGTTCATCCCACGAGCGTAAAGTAGAATTGGAATAAGAGAGTAAGTGTCTCAGTCCAGTCCCAGACTGGAGACACAGAATAACACAGTGCTGGAGTGGGATAGGGAAGACTTATTATTATGGATAAGCAGCCTAGAGAAACAACCTGTTTGTCACAATAAAGCTAGAGCTCAGATGTGCTCTACCTGGAAAGGCCAAGTACATCACCCAGAAATTCCTTACTCCCAAGAATATTGATGGAGAGATGGCAAGAAGACACAATTGATCACATGCACTGATGTTATACAGAAAGAATTATATTTCTGTTTGTCACCAGGAATGAAATTACATCACTGAGGATCCCTTTCTGTACTGGGACATCACTGGTCTTTCTACAATCAAGTCTACATGGATTCCCCCTCCTCATGTAGCAGTCAGAAGTTATTTAGAATATATATATGCATATTTGCTGGAATGTTTCTGTATATGTACCTGGTTGTACATGTGTGATTTGGTTGCTCTTGTTCCTGCTGCTGATTATTCTGTTTCCAGAATTAATTATTTGTGCTCGAGGCATCACGAGAAAGTATTGGCTGAGAAGAAATAAATGACAAAGAGCTATTTCAACACAGGGCCCATAAAAGGGCTAGAAATGCTGGCAACATTAGCTGGACTTATTAGTGTTGACCAGCGGGACCCAGGAGGAGAGCCTTCTCTACCATTGCCCCCACCCAGAGGTGGAGTGGGACCCCACTCTCCGGGCCTTCTGGAAAGGGGCGAAGACCTGGCTCTGCCAACTCGCGTGGGGCGAGAAGGGATATAACCAACCCTGGGGGTGGCTGGTGCCTTGAAGATACTCCCCGAATCTGAAAACTCCTAGTTAACATCAGTTTCTTGGAAGGTATTTATTGTTTATATAGGAAGTCTTGTTGTGATGTATTTTAATTAATATTTATTCTATTTTAATTAATATTTATTCTTTTTACTGTAAATCGCCCAGAGTCGCTCTGCAGTGAGATGGGTGGTGACAAATTTGAAAAATGAATAAATAAATAAATGTATGTTGACAGGCTTAGGGAACAAACTCTGCATTCAGATGGCAGAACTGCCCACAGCCTGTCACTGCTGCCCCTGCTGAGCATCCCACAATGCAACATGTCTGTTCTGACACAGCAAACTTTAAAAAAAGAGATACACCCAAGATGTTAAAGAGGGGAGGTAGTGAGGATGTTCATGTACATACAATGGATCAAGGTCCTTCTTTAGACTTCAGAAGCCTTAGAGAAGAGAAAGAGAGAGAGAAGTGAAACTGAAGTAGGAGACCTCATGGAAGGAAGCTCCATTTGGGACCAATATTACCAGCACATCAATCTGACTCTAATGCTGAGTTTCCAGACACTTTGGTGCTCTGCTATTTCAAAGTGTCCTGACAAGCAACAGAAGTCCTGAAGGACAGAAGCAGTGTTTTCTACTCTTTATTTTTTTGTATGAAAAAAGAAAAAGAAAACTTTTTCCAGTGCCTTCCATCCAGCCCCCTGCCACACCCTCTTTTAGGTCTTCCTAACCTCAGTATCACAAGTTTCAAAGGCCAGGAGGAGGAATCCCACATGGATCATCGTGGCCCTGCTGTAAGTCTTTCCTACTTCAGAGATTGGAAACACTGAAACATGCCATAAACCTACTAAACAAATCAGTACATTGAGTTGATATGCTGAGGAAATGAACAATATACCTTGTATTTGCCTAGAAAGTGGAGTACATATTCATTAGAGGCAGGCTAATCTCAGTATCTCATTTTCACCATCTTAAATTTGTACCAGTATGCAACTTTCTGTAAAGCTGGCGTGCGCGCGCGCGCACACACACACACACACAAAGAAATCACTTGCATTTTCCTCAGGAGTTCTACATTTACGTTTCCTAATCAATTCCTTTTTGGAATCCATTCTCCTTAACATACTGCATTTTCATCCACACTTTTCTTTAGAATATGCCCATTTTTGAGTCACCAGCTACATTACAGAATTCAGAGAAGGAATGGTTCTCCAACCAACATATAGATATGGAGAGGAACTTGAAGAGGTCAGCACTAAAATGAAAGTCAAAACTACCTTCCCATTCCTCAAAGATCAGCAACTGTTTCACCTCCTGTATAACACAGGTTATTTCAACAGACAGAAAAGGCTTTATCATTAATGGCTACAGCATTAGAAAAGGGCCTGAGGCATATGGAAGATTGGGCACCAAAGCATATGCTAGCTTTAAACCATGTCAGCAATAGAAAATAAAAAAATAATATGGATAATTAAGGATATGTCTTTACAGTAGAAATGCTTTCCGCTGCCAAAAATAAATCAATAAGAAAAGGAAGGTGGAAAGAAGTTATAGTTGGCATAAATTTGACAAATAAACCAAAGAAGACAGTTCAACTATCCTCAGTGCTGAATTAGAAATGTAGGATGCTATAACCTGCTGGTGGAATAACTAATTGCTGCATGAAGCAGAATTCAGGCCCACAAGAGACTGACAAAGCAAAGTGTTAATTCTCTAAAGCTGCTTGTGTGGATACAAAATACATCGACTACCACAGTTCAGATTTTAGCCAATGGGTAGAAAACCCACATTTTTTAATTCCAACAATTTCTGCGTTTTGTGAAAATGAATTCAGGGCTGGAGCACTCACTGTGAACAAGCTGTGCACAGCCTGGGAATCCTCAGATGTGAATAAATCCATGCATTTGAAATCCTGTTGAATAAAATCGGAGTGCTATGATTTTCTGTTGCTTGCTACAGTTGCTTATTCTTTAATGAGTGTTGCACAATTGGGTTTGCTCACCTTGTTCAGTATGGTTTTATTATTAGCTGATGGCTCAACTAAAATCCTGGTCTGAATCATGAAAATTAACGCTCTGCAGTGCTTTGGGCTGCACAATAGTTTAAAAATATTGTGCCATATAGATATTAGCTAATATCTGTAGAGAGATCTCCATAAACCACATATTTCTTTAGGGAAACTTGCAGCCAGTATTCATTTTTCCATATAAATCATTGCTTTGCTCAACACAATATAGGATTAAACCTGAGCGTGGTAGCCCCGATCTCTTTGTAGCTATGTGCACCAACCAACAATTAAAAACAGAGCTGAAGATGATTCCATACATGGAACTTTTGCAGAATTGTTGTGCTAGTTTTGTTTTAAATGTTTAAATCGTTGCATCCAAAAACTCAGAATGGGTGGGGCGGTTTGTTGTTTTTTAAAGACAACCTTGCATTTAAAACATTGTATAAGCAAGCCCAAGGAATCTACTTTCTTTTACCCTACAGTCAGTAGAACAAAACAGAAAGAAATTAAAAAATTATACAAGAACTCAATCTGCAACTATCTGTTATTGCTTGTGCTTTTTTCTTCCTAGATGCACATCCATTTGGGATCACCACCTGAGTACAGTATTACAGCCAAAACATGGGATGAAAGTCACAATCCACAGGCGGGTAGAAGAGAGGTACATTGGGAGGAGATTTACCAGTTGTGTGAGCAGATAAACAGCTGATTTAGGAGGAAAAACCCAAGTAACTCTCTATTTGTTATCTATTCTAAACAATACTGTTTGTTAACTGATCAAGAATACTAATAAGATAGATGCACAGATGGACAAGGAAACAACAAGAGCTACCTCCTAACTGGACAGTATGCCTAAAGCTGCAAATATATTCATTTGAATTATCATCACTTTAACTCCTCAAATAAGCCTAGGAATTCCAGTCTGCTAGAAAGCTAGACTGGGAGCTCTCTTCTCCTAAAAAAAAAAAAAAAAGACAGAGTGAGGGAGAGGGAAAGAGAGAGACAGAGACAGAGAAGTCCTCTAGTTTCCAGAATTCCTCAGAACTTCAGTCAAGGAAGTTTCATATCCACATGACCATACAATCCTTTGCCAGCCAGATCTGTAAATTCCACCAAGAATCTTGTGTTCTCAGTAAGAAAGATAGTTTATTATGATCCATAACCAGAAGATAAAGTAGGCTTAAAATACATAATCCAATTCACCATCAGTCTGTAACAGGCAGTTAAACTAAACCATTGTACAAGACTGAATCATTTGTTCCCACAAATAGTGATGTTTTTTCCACAAGTGGGGTTAACATTCAGCTGCCAGTTAATGGCTCATTCAGATATGTAAGTTCTCACATAGTGCCACAGTCAGCATCTGATGGATACACATGAATGAACAGCATGCATCAGAGAGTGAAACATCAAAAGATGGAATTAATAAGATACAGAACAGGCAGAGTTTTAGGACCCTAAAGAATTTCATTAGTAGTGGGGGGGAAGAAGAAGACAAAAATGTAACATGATATGGCCCAGCACAGAAAATAGGACATTCCCACCACTCATGAGGCAACAGTGAGAATCATACAGCTATGATTGGGGGGGGGGGGGGAGAGGGAGGGAGGGGGAGAGAGAGAGGACTCACAGATGACAACACTTCGTGTCCAATACTCTACCCAGGAGAGAACTCCAGATTAAAGCATTCCAGAAGTTGGCTCTCCAGCCTCGGCTTAAACAAGACCAACATCTCCCGGGTGTCACACTAATCTTACCACTAAGATGTTTTTGGCAAATTTTCAGCCACAATTGCTGTTTCTGTGCCTATTTATTTATATGATTTAAGGACCAACTTTCTGCCTAGTCCTTTACTCTGTGACCTGCACAACCGGTTCTCTTTCTATGGAACCACCCTTTAAGTACTTGCAGAGGGTTACCATATCTCTCCTCAGTCTTCTCAAAGTTAAACATCCAGTTCCTTCACACATAAGGCTGAGCTTCCAGCTACATGACTGCTGGTGCTGCCTCTTCCAATGTAAGGGATGGCAGAACTGAATATAATGCAGAAGGTAAGGTAAGGGGTGGCCCGCACAGAGCAGAGCAGCACTGTTATTCCAGACAGCATCCGGCATCAGCCCCCAAATGCCCTCTGGAACAGCTCTGTTCTGAGAAACTTTGGAAGGCAACTCAAGTTAGGGCCAACACACTTCTTGTGGAAGTCCATTCGAGAAGGTCAGCCAAATAATGCCTCTGGGCCTCAGCCCTCCTGAATTCCTGAAAACGGGGAGCAACCAGCTGCTTCTCCCACCATGACTGAAATGGTCAGGCCGATTCCAGTGGGGGATGCAGTCCTAAAGGCAACCCAGTTAAAACCAAAACTCAGAAGTTCATAAGAAGCCAATGCAGGGCCTGCAAAACAGCTGTAACTCGTGCCCACTGGCCACTGTATTTTGCACCAATTGAAGCTTCCAAGGCAACCCCATGTACAGCACATTGTGATAGTCTATGCACATGAGGATGAAGGTGAGAGCCACTGCAGTCAGGTCTTCCTGCCCCAAGTAAGACCACAACTGGCACACCAGCCACAGCTGGGCAAAGCCCATATAACACACACACACACACACACATCTGCTGATTCAGAAGGAGCCATGAATCTAGGAGGACACCCAACTTACAAAATTGCATCTGCCTTCTGGCAGTCATAATCGTCCACTGACATATATCCAATTTATGACCCAGCTCCCTTTCCAAGATCTTTTTTTGAACATACTATCACCATACAAGTACCTTTCATCTTATTCCTGTGTATAACATGTAGAATCAAAGGGGGGATTTGAGGTAGGATCTGTTCCTCTAAACCAGGGATTCCTAAGCTTTTTGACATCATGCCTTCCTTCAGAGTAATCTTAATGTACATACCACCCCAAAAAATCCAGGCACCAAAATGAACACAAATTAGCAATGAAAACAATACAATGAAATACAAAGGTATATTTTTATTGTAACAATGTAACTAAAAGTTTCTTCACATCTCTCCTGGACTCTGTCTGCACCTCCCAAGGGAGGTTCACCTCACAGTTTGGGGAACCCTGCTCTAAACCTATCCATCCATGGTGGCCTTGATCCAATGTACCCTATGGTCTCTGAGACAGTTTTAAGGGACCATAGGATCACCACTATTTGGGGTGTTTTGTCATTTCTTCCACTGTCCATTCCTTCACACAGAGCTGCTTCAGGAGCATATATTTGAAAAAGCTCTCAGTCCACATCAGAGAACATCTTTCCTTTAGATTAGCATTAACAAGGACTTAAAAAATAAAGAACAATAATAACAATAACAATTAAAATATAAAAATCAACAAACCCATATTCCAGGTGGCACCTGGCACCAGCCCCCAAATGCCCTCCGGAATAGCAGAACATCTTTCCTTTAGATTAGCGTTAACAAGGTCTTAATTCCTCACCTAGAGAACATGCAGTGCCATTCATTCTGGCGAATGACATGTCTGTTTTGTGTTCCTGCAGCAATCAGAACAAGGGCTTTCTTTTTGGAGTTTGGGGATTGAAATGGTTGCAAAGGCCCAAAGCTTTTCACACACCAAGTCAGGGGGCATCTGAGAGCTTGCTCTTGGCTACCGTTGCATTATCTAGACCAGTAGTTCTCAAAATGGGCCGTATGTGCACCCCCCCCCGAGGGTCATGCCACCAAACCTAACTGCCAGGCATATGATTGATTTGTCATCAACCTCATATTTCATCCTCTGTGCTCATTTCAGCAGCACAAATACTTCGTCTGTATATGATACAGTGCAGATAGTAAAGTATATTTTTCTATCTAGCAATGACTATGAGGAGGCTCACAAAGGTAAATGAGGCTCAGAAAGGGGTCATGAGCAAAGGAAGGTTGAGAACCCCTGCTCTAGAGACAAGCTGCTTTATTAACAAGGCCACCGCATCAGTTCAGCTAGGCACGGCATCTAGCCAGTCTTATTTAATCTCAAAAGGCTACAAAGGATCAACCTTGGTTAATAATTGGATGGGAGACCATCCGGAAGTATTAGGGCTGCAGGCCAGACTGAAAAGGAAAAAGAAGGCCACAATGGCAAGTCACTTCCACACGGCTGTCAAACACTGCCCCCTCCACCATGAGTTGGTCAATGAAGTCCTTAAGAGTTGAGCTCAGCTCAAATACTTTATCTTCTTAGAGCAGCTTTCCCCAAATTGAGAAGTCAAAAAAACAAAAACAAAAAAACCCCCACACACGTCCCAAAAGGACACAACAAAACCAACCATTTTTATACTTGGAGGAAGCTTAACTCTTTACCTCCCACTGCATCAAACCTGAAGTCCCAGGATTTTACTAAGTTACAATGCTCTGCCTAAAAAGTAGCTAAAGAAAACACTTAAAAGCTGATTGGATGAATAGTTTTGTATAATCCAGAGTTTTTTTATACTCTTTGTTTAAAAAATATATCCAAGAGTCATTTAGTACACTCAACTTCTAAGCCTGCATCACACATTACATTTTCCTAATTAGAGAGTTTAAAAATTGTACAACTTTTACATAAGAGTATACATATCTGTTTAAGTTTAGTTAGGTCTATTTCAAATTTTACAATCCCAATGAAAATTAAATCTAGTTCTAGTTTTTAAAACTATAAGCCATCATATGTAATAGAACCTAGCACTCCTCTATCTCCTTTGTGGAAGATTATCCCAGAAGAAATAGGTTACTGGTCACCAGTATAGTAAGATTTTTGACCCAGGCTCTGAATAACTATTTCTGCTTCTAAGAGAATCCAGACTTGTTGAAACTTCTGCTCTGCCATGAAATAGGTTCCTGTCATTATAGCTTATAGCCAGGCATGAAAAGCAATTAAAGAACTAACTTACACTTTCCCAACATAGTCCCTCCAGATGTGGTGGAATGAGAACTTTCACAATTCCCTCCCAACATCAGGTGAGGGAAGGCTGGATTAGACAAACTATTTCTAAACAACAGCAAAACCTAAGACTATATCTGTCAGTGTACCAAAGTGGAGTGGAGCTATGGAGAAATAAGTATGAGTAGAACAAAGTGTATTTGGTGTGAGAAGAGAAAAGGTAGGTGGAATATGAAAATGTGAATGATCAGACAACTATTTTTACTTGCAGTTCTTTGTTTCCTCTGAATACTGAATCTTTTCCATCTCCAAAATACTTACAGAGTTAAGCCTTCCTGAACTCACAGGATATAAATAATAAAACAGTGTTACTAGCCAGGCACCTTGCTGAAACTCGCCTGCCAATTCCATTGCTAAATATTTCAACCCCCACGCATTGTGCTCTCACTTTGGAAAGAAGACTTTTTTTTTAAAAAAAAAAAAAGGTAGTTCAGCTGTTTCAGAGCTGAAGATTGTGACTTATTACTACTAGTTTCATGTTTTATCATCCTTTGGTAGAAACATTTTGATGAAAATGAATTTGCCTACGTTTGTGGTCAGTATCATACAAACAGAAGGGTTTTGTTTTTATGAGAGAAGGAAGGAAGGAGGGAGGGAGGGCGGGAGGGAGGGGATCTATCTTAGGAGAGTTATTTTCATTAGGAGTTAACAGAAGGGTGTGCAAGAAAAGGGCGATTCTTTTCTTCATAATACATGAAAGTTACACAATGATGGGAAGAAACATTCTCCCACAAAAGATATGAACAGATAGACACTTATGATATCTGACTTTATTACTACAAGAGGTCTTACAAAGATATCTTTATCTTATAAGTAACCTTCCCCAGATCCCTTGACTTCAGTTCCCAGAATCCCCCAACCATCTTGGCTTAAACCCCCACATGCTTCCAGTGTCAAACATGGTCTTTGTACTGACAATAGTATCTTCTCATTCAAGCAGAGGACTTTATTGTGATTGAGCAGGTGACTTTGATTAAACATCTTATGCCATGAAAGTTCCACAATCATTAAATTTGGAATAAATCACGCTACACAGCTCTTTAATATGAATTTACCAAGTCCTGAGCACCCTAGAATTGTGCCTGAGCCCAGAATTGCGCCTGTTTTATGTGAAAAACTATTTTACTGTACAGCTTCCTCAACGGTAACCGCCAGTGCTTATGTACTCATACCTGGACGTGACTTTTGCCTCCTTTCAGTCTGGTGACAACTGAATGTCAGAAAGAGATTTCTTCAGAAACATACAGGAAAGCCCAATATATCACCATATTGTGCTGTCAATGAGATTGTACTAATAGTGCAAAGTCCTGTGATTTGCTCAGATGCTCCAACCAGAGAAGATTATTGAAGTACAGTTTGAATTTTCAGCACAATGTGACGTGGGAAGCTTGGGTGAAAAACAGCCCACCCAAAGAAAACCTTGCTGGTGTGCCTGCAAGGGCTCAGATGGTCTGATCTGAATCTAATCCCAAACACCTACCTAATATTACACAAAGTGACTTCTCCACTGCCAAATACAACTGCTGTTTTCAGAGGCAGCAATGGAAATATTTGGAAGAGAACAAAAAGGACACAGCAGGAGACTAAAGCAAGCTTTTAGTCACTTTTTAAATTCTTCTGATGTGTATTCTGTTTTCAGTACTCAAACACGGCATGCTGCCGAGAGTCCAGCTGATTTCAGATGGTCAGATCAATTGCATGAACAAATAAGCAAGCTCTGCACGTATCTAATAGACACGTTGTTTCTGGGGAACAAAAAGCTGCATTTGCTTCTTATAAAATTCTACTGGAAGAAAAAACGCCCAACAACTGGGGCCAGCAGCAACATGGGGGTGTCTGAGAGCTGGGGACCAGCCACACCTCCCACACGGAAGCACTGGAGGGCCTCTGAGCACCAGAATGTGTTTTCTGTACCAGAACGGAGCTCAGGGCTGTCAAACAAAATTTGCTTCGGCTTTTTACCACCCTCACACTTCCTTCTACCTTAGCAAGCCTCCTTTGAAAGGAAGAGTGGGAAGAGCTGTTCTTTGGCTGGCACTTGGAACTGAGTGTGCTGATTTACTGCAAATCTTCCAGTAAACTATAAGGAGATCCAGATCTACATTCTGCCCCCCCCCCCACCTTAAGTAGATACAGATCATGTTTTGCTCATTCTTCCACAGGACAGAAATCAATCGCCAATAATGCTGCATTTCACCACAAGCCCCCCACCACCTTCACACTCCTTTTTGAAGGAAGGGGGGAGTGAATGAACCCCCTCTCACCATAAAGCCAAGCATAGCCCTGAATGGAACGCATTCAAAGAGACCCTTAGGTGCTGGCCGTCCAGTAGTTCCCACCAGTGCAATAAATCTAGGTTGCCCGGGGCCTCCTGCCCAAAGATGAGCATCTTATCCCAAACAGAGGAGCAAGGAAATCAGATCGGTGGCCTCTGCCTCTCTTGGACAGGTAAGTCACAAACTGCAGAGGTAGGCTGAGGAAGAGAAGCCCAGCCTCGGACAACCACTCGGTCCAGCAGAAGGGGCAGGTTGCACACCCCACCAGTCAGGGAATTTCGATTGGTGGGGTCGAGGCAGAGAGCCTTTTCTGCTGTAGCGCCCGCCCTATGGAACATCCTGCCTCCTGAGGTCCGGTGTGCCCCCTCCCTCATGGCCTTCAGGAAAGGTATTAAATCCTGGCTCTGCCAGAAGGCCTGGGGGCCAGAGGGGGGCCCGCACCTGTGGAGATGGCTGGTGGGATGATGGGTTGTCTCCCCCCCCCAGCATCTTACAGGTTTTTTAGGGCCATAAACCAGAGGTTTTTTAGGGTTTTTTAATATGTTTTTAATTTTTTATAGTTTTTAGCCATCTCGGTGAGAGCTGTGTTTTTATTGTGAGCCGCCCAGAGTCACCCGTTGGGGGAGATGGGCAGCATACAAGTTGAATAAATAAATAAATAAATAAATAAACCTCGCTGGAGGGGGCAGGAACATACATCCAAGTGGAAAGAGATGGTGGAGTCAAGAGAGAGACCAAAGAGGAAAATGGGGGGGGGGGGGGAGGCGCTGGCCACGCAATGAAAACAAAGGCCGATTATACGGAAAAGAGAGCAACCCAGAGGAGCCCTGGGAGCCATTTATACAGAGGAAGGACACGGGATTAAGTTACAAAGCAGGGTTAACAACACCTGTGCCCCCAAGGACATAAAACAGAAGGCATCAGAAGAGAAAGGACAATGACGTCCTCTGTTGGGAAAGGGAGACCCAAGAGGACAAAACGGCGCACGAGCTTCTGCAGCACGTGCATGCACCCAAGGAGTGCTCAGACTGAGCACCGATCCTAGAACCCATCCATTTACACAGAAGATAGGGCAAGCTTGGAGATCCTGATCCGTAAAAAAAGCTCCGTTAAGTCGCTTGAACAAAACGTCCCTCCCCTCCCACCCCCACCTAAAACGCTTTAATCTTGGACTGAACTCAGCCCTTTGTTGCGCGAGGTGATAAGCGCCACGCAAACCGCGAAGGTGGGTTTTGTTCTCCCAGAAGCAGGCGATTATTCTCATCTCCCTCAACCCGCCCGCCTGCTTCAGTTGTAGGCGTCCGTGATCGCAAACTTAGTTCTGCGTCGACCCCTCTTTCATCCTCTCTGTCTCCAGAGCAGCGCGCTCAGTCCGCCGCGCAGTCTCGTCGGCTGCATCCCGCAGGGCGGGCTCCCCCAGACCGGACTGCGGCGCGTAGGCGCTGTTTCCTCACCCACAGAGGCGTTCGAGTAACGGATCCCGAAGGCAGAGAAGCTGAGCGCGCAAACAGCGCGGGGATGCCGGCGCTGTTTACGCCCTTGCCTCGGCGGTGTCTCCGGATGACAAGCAAGCATGTCGTGGAGCGGGAAAGAAATCGCTGAAAGGTTTGAAGAAGGCCCACGATCGCCCCCTTCCTTGTTTCGCGAGATCAATACACGACACGCATCCCTCCCATTCTTGTTCCTCAAGCTACAGCTTCCGAAAGCGGCCTGCCCTGACCCGGCGCCTACTACAAAGCTTGTCATCCCCAGCCAACAGCCTCCTAGAAAGTCCAAAGCCCCTGAGCCTCCATCCAAGTTACTCACCTTCCGCGCCGCCTTCCACGGAGACCAAAGTGACAGGGGTCAGCAATCCATTATATTCCACACACACAGGATGCCAAAGGCGCCTCGAAGGTTATTTATGTATGGCAAAACGCCCCAACTCAGGGAAAGCGGGGAGAGGGTGAAAGAAGGAACGCATCGCTGCGAAGCGCCATATCAGGCATCAACCAGTGTCTTTCCCTGGTCCGTCCGGTAAGAAATAGAGACGTCTTCCCCCGTAGACGCCGCTGCTGGAACATCCAAGAGGCATATCTATATATATAAAATATCCAAGGCGGTATCATTTCTATGCGGAAAGAGCTCTCAAGTGGCAGATACATTTGACCGAGAGGAAGAAAAGAAGACGGTGGGAAGGGCTAAACTAAGCATGTCCCTTCCAGTCCAAACTTTCCGGTCCTCAGGGACTCGGCACAGCAGATAAAGATTCACAGGGACAAAGGTAATTTCATCTGAACTCCCACGATTTTTTCCAGCACAGACTCGCTGCCAGCCGTGAAGAAAGCGTGAAGAAAGCTTCATCGATCCATCCGGAAGGTAAAACTGCTGCTGCTCGCTTAATCCAAGACAATCCCTCGCTCGCTCGCTCGCTCGCTCGTGGCAGCGCATAGGCAACGCATCCACCGATCCCGCGCAGATCCCAGGACAGCCCTTCCAAAACACGCTCGGTTTTGCTGCAGCGCCCGACTCCACGACGGGGAAATTGTTCAAGGGCTGCCGCTCTCCAAGCAGGTACATCCCTCACCCGCCAACTTACCTCCGATTGCCTTGGCTCGAGCCATTCCTGCCTTTATATATCCCTGCAGCCTCAGGCTCCTTCGACTGCGGCAAGACACGCCAGAGAGCATCACGGGAATCGTAGTTTGCGGAGCCTCCTGCGAACCGGCCAATCGGCGCTCCGTCAATTACCTAGGTAATTAATGATGCCCGCTTGACAGGACGTCGCGGGGTGCCCGATTATCCCAGTCGCTGTTCCTCTCGGAGTCGGATCTTGCTGCGAGCCTTTAACAACCCTGGCGGAGAAAATCTGTGTGTGGCTCAAAATGTCGATTTAATCGTGACCTGTATTTCTTTTCTGGCGGCACCGAAACAATACTATTAGATTTTAGGCGAATAAACGCAAATGCAATGGAACCACTTTCCCAAACGAGTGGGGGGTGGAGGCCCGAACCCCATATCCCTGGGATGCTTAAATTGGGTTTCTGCCCTGAGGAGGAGGTTGAACCCTTTGGTGCAGAACCTCTGGCTGGGGCTGCACAATGCACAAGGTAATGTGGTAGGCTAGCTTGTGGCTCAGGATTGTTGTGCACACCCAAGCAGTTCATTTGGTAAACCATGGTTTGCTTAAATAAGTGAGTTGTGCTAAACAAGCAGTGAGATTTGCCTTACTTTGTATGAGCCATTCAGGCCTTGGAACTTGGTTCTATCAGCAGTAGCCGTTTTCAGTCTGTTCAAATCCAAGATAAATTTTTGCTGGAATATGCATTTAGGGAGCCACTAGAGATTCCATATATTTATAGAGAGATATATTCATACATACATATCCTATCATAAGCCTCAGCTTTCAGACTGAAGACCAGTTTTTTGCAAACTCAGAGTCAGCTCCAAATATTTTGACACTGTAGATGAAGGTCATAATGCAGCTGAGTAGATTCCCATTTGAATTTTCATCCATAATGATTCTGTGCCATCATGTCCGTGTTGACTCCTAGCAACCACGTAGGTAGATTTTCTCCATGACAATCTGTCCCTAATCGGGTCTTCCAACCATATGCCCGTCACCACTGTAACTAAATCCATCCTCTTTATTGTTGTAACCCTCTTCTATTCTTTCCTTCTACCCTTCCCAGCACTGGAGCCTTCTCCAGAGAGCTGGGTCTTTGCTTAATGTGTCCAAAGTAGGATAATTTGAGCCTGGTCATTTGGGCCTCAGGTGAGAACTCTGGGTTGATTAGTTCAATAATCTATTTGTTTGTTTTCTTGGCTGTCCATGGCATTCTCAGAAGTCTTCTCCAATCCCAAAGTTCAAAAGCATCAATGCTCTTCCTATTTTGCTTCTTCGAAGTCCACCTTTCACTTCCACAGAGTGTCACAGGGAATACCGTGGCCTGCACTGTTCTGATCATTGTAGTTATAAACACATCACGGTATTTGAATATCTTTTTCAAGTCCTTCATGGCCGTTCCAATGAATGCTAGTCTGCGGCATATTTCTTGACTGCTTGTTCCTTTAGTGTTGATGGTTGATCCTAAAAGGCAGAAGCTATCCACTACTTCAATATCTTCATTGACAATTCTAAGGCTGGCTGTTCTACCTGTTGTTATGTGTTTGGTCTTCTTTATATTTAATTTTAGTCCCATTTTTTTCCTTGACTTTTATTACTAGAACTTGTAGACCCTTTGCACTTTTGGCTATGAAAGTAGTGTCAACAGCATAGTGCAGGTTATTGATTTTTAAAACCATGCTCATTTTCTTTCAGCCTGGCTTCCCTTAATATATATTCAGTATATAGGTTTAATAAATAAGAAGAGAGTATACAACCTTATCTCACTCCTTTACCAGCCTGCTGATAACATGTTTCACCATGTTCTGTCTGTACTGTGACTTCCTGACCTGTATACAGGCTTCACGTGAGGATAATGAGATGTTCTGGGATTCCCATTTTTTCTAAGCACATTCCACAGCTTAACATGATCAAAACAACATCAAAGGCCTTTCTATACATGCTGATGTCTTTCTGGTATTCTTTGGCTTTCTCAATTATCCAGTGTGCATCAGCAATAATAACACATATAGTAATGGGTTAGTATTGTCCATTTTGTCTGAGGCCAGCAGGTCAGTTTGGGGGTGCAGGTTATGCCATGTAGGTCTCATAGTTCTGTGGTGCATCAAAGGGGAATAGCAAGGAGGAGAAGAAACAGCAGAAGGATTGACACAGCTTCTCTCTCTCTCTCTCTCTCTCTCTCTCTCTGTTCTCCCCCTCTCTCCCTCTCTCCCCCCCCTCTCTCTCTTTCACACACACACACAACTTCCATACCTGTTCCCTAAGGTGTCATCTGATTCTGCCTTGCGGTGGGGATGGTCTTGCATTGCCTGGCAATTGTTCTCCGGTTTTCTATCTGGAAGTCTCCCCAGCCCTATCTGAAAACCCTTATGACTGAATCTGGGGTTTTCTGCAGTCGCTTACTGGTTGTTAATAAAGCGCACATTACAGGACGATGCGGTTTTTGCTATTCAAAGCCCTCCAAATGGCAAATCCGCTAGCATCTGCTTGTATGTCTAACCACATGTTCATATTAACATATAACCCAGATTGAGATGTGACTATAATTAACAGTTGCACCTGCTGGAGTTTCATAACATGAAAATTCATGTACAATTAGAGGCAAACCTAGGGTCAGAATCCCCAACCTTGTAAAGTCTTCCACCCTGCCCCCAAATGCTAAATCAACAGGAGGGATCCATTTTCTCTCCCCCCCCCCCCACAAAAAAACCAGTCAGACAAACAATAAAGGGCTCAAAAAATCCTGCTGCTTTGTACACCTGCCCTGCTAGTCAAACACTGTGTTTTTGGATGCTGTCCTTTCAAAATATTGTTACATCAGTGGCTCCCAAAGCCTAAGGGAGCCAGGCTTCTCTTGGTCTGGGAGACAGCCTTGCTGTTAAAGCCCTCCCTTTACCCCAATTAAGTCCAAATCATTTGAGTGGCATGTCCTCACAAGTAAAATACTGAGGAGGGCAGGCTTAATGAATTCACTGATAAATTTGTCTCTGTCCCTAATAGTGCAAATTAATAGATTTAACAACTTTGGAACTCAACCCAAATTATACATATGTATAAAATCATACAGTTCAAAGTTTCAGAAGCTATCTAGTCCAATCCCCTGCTGAATGCAGGTTCCTCCACAGCATTTCTGGCAAATGACTATCTGCTACTTATTTTACAACAAGCCTCACTGAACATGGCATTTTCTGTTTCATTCTTCCTGTCTAATTTTCAAGTATATATACAGTATATATATGCTATTTAGCTTTTTTTTAAAATTGTGGTTGGTGTGTTCTGTTTTAGGTTTTTGCTGCAGGCTGCCCTGGAGATTTGATGAAAGGGCAAGATATACATATTATAAAAAATAATAAAAATCAAGTGCTGGATTGCTCAAGCTAATTTCGGTACCAGCATTAAACGCCCTGAATCCATACTACTTCCCACGGTATAGGCAAATATCACTGTAGTAACGCCATGTTCTATGACCCAACAGTATAGTTGTACCCTACTAAATTGTGGGTATACAAAAACATAAATGGAACTGCTAGATCTGTACTTCAGGCTAACACCTATCCTTGAATTTACTTCTGAACATAGGATTTCATACTTTGAGGGACCAAAAATTAGGCATGATCTAAATCATAGGAAGTAACTGACTAGTGAAGTACAGCCAGGAGTTGTGCACAAATTACATTATTTAAACACTTTGTTAGCGTCAAAATAAATGATATTATGTTCAAATGTTATGTCAACTTTGCATTTTGTGTCGTTTCCTTTTAGGGATCGTTTTATACCTAAAGGAGTTCAGCTGTGCAAATGTGGCATGTGGCAGATAGGAACAACAATTAAAAACCTACACACAAGCAAGAAGCCGCAGGTGAGACTAGTTAACAGGAGAGAAACAGTGGCATCAGTCCTCAGTGTGCCAAATAGTTTGATATTTATAAGACTCTTGCAACGTGTTCGTTAATACTTACGTGCAAATCCCTCTCATTCACCTGCTAAATATTCCAATAACCTTACGAACTTCTGGAAGCAGAAGATGGAAACTGAACCAGATGCTGACACGCTGCTGTAAATTACTAGTGTATATCAAATTCACCTTGGGAAGTTTGTACATTTAGTATCACAGTCATGAAAAAAGTTTGTACCTCTACCTTATACCAATAAATTCTCAAATGGTTGAATGTTCATTGAATACTGAAGCTGGGAAAAATGTAGCTGCAGCCAGAATTTTTGATCTCCCAAGGCCATAGTTTTTTGTTGAGAACGGATAAATGAAAAATGTGCAGGCTCCTTTCTGTGATCTCAGCTTTCCACTCTCACTTCAAGGTTCAAGGCAAAGCCAATTTTTGAAGCACAAACTGCCCGTGCCCACAGGAATCTGAAGAAGCTCCATTTCATTTTCATCTGTTAAACTTATATCCTGTTTTTTTCCATCAAATGTTACCCAGAAAACCTCAAACAGTAATACATATACTTAAACTATAACAAAAAAAAAAGTGCAATGCCAATTGAACGCAAAGGCGAAACATCAGAACAATACAGGTGAAGCATCTATCCAAAAATGCAATGAAAATGAAGTATATTTTGTTTACAAGCAGATGGAATTCAGAATCCAAACTCCACATTTTAAATGTGGGCGTGTCTGGCACATTTCAAGTCATTGACAGGGTAAAAGATAAAAAACCTGAACCTGCAGAAAAGAGACATCCATCCTTGCTCCTATGAATTCTCCCATATTACTTGTCCACCATTTCACCTCCACTTTAGCAGACTTTTGTATGCTTGGTATTAAAGAGCTCAAGTGAACACATGCCTAAATATGCCCCTCTGGGCACAAGAGATGAGGCAGAAGGTCACGTTTCAGGACACCAGTTAAAATTGGGAAGCGATCAATATACTTGGGCCCTGAGTTCCTTGGCACCTGCCAGATTCTGTATTCCTCCTATTTTCAAATTTTATTATTTAAACCAAATTAACTTGGCAGGCTGGCATACTGTCAAGCAAAGTCTTGGCCTCGAATTGCCATTATTTTTTTCAGAATGGCTCTGAGACCCACACAGAGGCCCCAGATGGACGTCCAAATGGCAGGTGAATGTAGCTCAATGTTTCTTTTGAAATAGGCTCAACTACTCAGAAAAAAAAAGAGAAGTTAGTTCTGAAAGTTCCATGGTGTCTGCTGGGGGTACAAGAGAGCACAGTGGGGAGGGAAGAGGGGTTTTACTGGTGCAATATGCATTTCCCCTATTTGTTTTCTTTAGCTATGTGTGTGAGAGAGGGACAGAGTTGTTTGTTTTGGTGTGCTGTGTGTTTTGTGGTCAGACTCCACCTTGGTCTTGTGCTGGTTTCTTGGCCAAGTTACCTGTCTCCTTCATTTGTCTTCTGGGAAGTGGTGCCCCTGGCCAAAGAAGGTGACGGTCACAAGAGGAGAGAGGACCCCCAGTGTCCAAACCATTCGGAAGTAATTTTAATTGAAAGCAAGGAGACTTCCAGGTAAATACATTATACTACTGCAAGACTGGCAAACTTTCAGGCTCTGGCACTGTCATATTTTGGGGTCTAGGTCCTTCACTATTTTTTGAGCTGTAGTTTTGACACTTCAGTTCCTGCTTAATAACCGTACTTTCAGACTGGATTCATACATCATGCTAAGTGAATATCTGGTTAATTGTTTTGTTAGTTCATTGTGCAGTGGGATCCCATCCTTTATTCTTTCTGGTTTATAGCCAAGCATAACATATGAATCCATCCTAGGTTATTCAACAAATGGTAATTAAAGCAAACCATGGCCAAGTATGCTGTGTGAACCTAGCCTTTGATATTTCCTACAATGGTAAGAGGGTAAAAGTGCAATGGTAGCAAATTATAGATACAGTCTTCTTCCAGTTGGACTCAGTTCCTGATTACTTCATGTAGCTGTATTGGCAACAGTACTGAAGTGGCTTCCCGTTGCCACCTTCTTCATCTCCCCAGTTAACTCCTTCTTTTAATTTGCTAAAAGGAACAGACAACTTTTTAATAGTCAGGATTTGAGAACTACTGTATGGTGGATATAGTGATTTTGCAATGACAGTACGGAAAAGTACACGGGGGGAACGGGTTTGGGGGGCTGTGAGAATTTCTTGTAAATAGTGTTAAGCTTACTTCTGGATCCACGGTACAATTTGTATGTAATTTCTGCCTCCAACAGCAGGAGATTGAATGACTGATTTTTGGCACTTTTGCTGCCAAAATGTTCAAAGAAATTTCTAGACAGCACCAGAAAAAATATTCAGCTGTAATTAATTACAACTTCCATCAATCTGAACTAGCCTATCAATGAGATTTAGCTAGGGATTACAGGAACTGTATAGCATTCCAATATATCTAAAGAACCTGGAGTTGGGGGTACAGTTGGGGTACAGCTGAGCTGGATTCCCCAGCTATCTCTTGATTTAACCCTCATTCAGGGATCCAGAAATATTTCTGGTTCCTACAGAAATGGCCACAAGGTCTAAACTCCATCACTCTCATTTCTATCACAAAGATTCCCAGGTTAAGAGAATAAAGGGTGCTTTGAATTGCTCATATGGGCCTATGGGGGAAACCACCACTAACTCTTTGTATCTTAGAAACATCTGGTTGACATATACTTGAGCCTGCAGGCAGGGTTTAGGGAGGGGGAATAATCATCCTTAATTTACCTGCTTCGTACATATTTTAGCTTGCTTTGTTGACGGTTCTGTTCGCTTCCTCCCAGCCCTGCCCTCCAAACTTAAGACACGTTTTAATAATTAAAACATGGGCTTGCTTCAGCCCTGGCTCTCTCCCCACCTCAGCAGTGGTGAAGGAATGCAAAGGAGGAATGCTGTCTTCACACAAGGAAGCTGGGAAGGGGAGGAGCCTCTCACTTTAAAACAATGACTTTATGTTTCCAGCCAAAGCTGTAGTCACGCACGTCTGTCCCCCTCTGTGTTATATATAAACATACTTGGGAAAGCTTTTCAACCCTCTGGATGCATGACTCTCTGGAACGGGCAAGACAGACACAACATTTAGAGCAGAGTTCGAATTCCAGTACACACAGCTTGTCCTTTCACAATATTATACATTCCAACTCCACCTCTCAGATTTCTGGTCCCTGATTTGGCCGGTCCCTGCCCTTGATTATTGCAGTTCACTTTCTGATAGTCTTCACCTGTATCTTATCTTATATCTTATCTTATCTTATCTTTCCCCTCCCTCCCTTCTTTCTCTCTCTCTGTTCTGCAGAGTTATTGGGTGTATAGGGTTGGATGCAATTTGGATCATTCAACAAGGTCTCATGTTCACTTGGTGGAATACTTCTGTTTAAATGAAGCAACCAGACTAGTGTCTTACCTTGCCACACTTCAGCAGTGTAATTGCCTTGCATTCAGTGCTTACTTGCATGCATTCACTCTAGAACTATGTCACTGTGTGCACTGAGCCCGTACCACTGCAGCCTTACACTTCTAGTTAGGTATTCAGATCCAGTTTGCAAAAATCCACCCAACCACTTGATGGAAGCAAACAGAGTTGTCCTTCAGACAGAGGAGGCCCTTTAGACAGTCACTCATGCTCTGTCACCTCACACTTGGATTATTACAATACATGGGGCTGCCCTTGAAGACCACTCAGAAGCTACAGCTGGTTCATAATGCAGCAGCATGAGCAGTAACAGGTGCCTTTCGGTGTGCCCATGTGTTACCACTGCTACACAAGCTGCATTGGCTGCCAGGTGGCTTCCGAGTGCAATTCAAGATCCCTATAAAGCTCTGTATGGCAGAGGGCCTGGATTCCTGAGAGACCGCTTATTTCCAACTGTTTCTGCCCACCCAGTACGTGCCGGCAGAGTGGGTGCACTCCAGGTCTCCTCCATTAGACACGGCCATCTTGAGGGACCTAGGAAGCGTGCCTTCTCTGTTGCGGCTCCCACCCTCTGGAGCAGCATCGCCCCCCCCCCCCCGAGATAAAGTTGGCTCCCTCTTTCCTGTGGTTCTGGAAAGCCTTGGAAACCTTTCAGGTGCCAGGGCTGGGGTTGATGTTTATTATTTGTTCAACGGTCCCTGTTTTGTTTTGTTGTTTTTGCTATCCATTAGATTATTTTAGTCTGGGCTGTCTGTGTGATTCAACGTTTTTAGTTGTTTTTGTTTTCCCTAGTCTTGTACACTGCTCAGAGTCCACTGGAGTTGGGCAGCCAATAAATTTAAAGAAATAAATACAATAATAATCTAATAGTCTGTATTTTTGCAGCCCAGATCTGGGAACCCTATTCTGTAGGTTAGTTTCAAAAATCATGATGAATATGGAAAGCTACCTTACTTACGTAGGTAGGCAAATATACTTAGTTAATTACTGTACAGTAACTGGCAATGGCTGTCCACGGTTTCAGGCTTGAATCTTCACCAGCCATATGTAGAGATGCCAGGGACTGGACCTGGGGCATTATGTTTGCAAAGTGTATGTTCTGTGTCTGAACTGAACTACAGTCCTTTCCTTCTGAGTAGAGTCAATTTCCTTAGGTGCAGGATATGAAAAGGCTTCATTCTATTCTATAAGACTGTGCTGCTGATAGCAAAGATCACATAGGCAGTGAGTCATAGTTCTTCCTATATTGCATCTCCTTTGGCACAACTTACCCTGGATTTACAGATGCAGACTTTGACCATCTTGGTAATACCCCTTCCCCCCAGTGTTCATTTCCTTTTTGAGTGCAAGCATAATTTACCAATTTTGGCTGAGTTCAGTCTTCCCCAACATGGCATTCTTCAGGTGTGTTAGGACTGCAAGTTTCAGAATTCCTAGACAGGTTGGCAAATTCTTGGAGCTGCAAACCCACCACACCTAGAATATGCTAAGTTAGGAAAAATTGCTATGCAACTAAGATGAAATTATTCCGTGTGATGGCTTTGATCTCTTTGCTATCATTTTGGATGTAAGTGATATGAATGAATCACAAAACATTGTATGGAAAAGTGTGTGTGTGTGTGTGAGAGAGAGAGAGAGAGAGAGACAGAGTGCAACAGCGTGGTGTAGTAGTAAATGTGCTGGACTAGGAGTGGGGAGACTAGTTCTAGTCCTCCCTTAAGCATGGAAGCCAGCTGAATGACTTTAGGCTAGTTGCTATCTCTCAATCCTAGACAGGGAATCCAAAAACCATCTATCTACCAACCCATGCTGAATCAGTGTGATTGATTATGGTCCATAACCTTCAATGAAAACCTAATACTTCAGCCCCATATATCCAAGAAAACTGATGTACTCATTAATTCTGTAGGGGGCCTTTTCCAAGGAAGACATTTATTGCATAATTGCCCTGCCTTGTTCACAAAATGTTTTGTCCCCAATTTTAGCACCTCCTCACTTCTTTCATCACTTCCTTTCCAAAGAAAAGGCAGAACTATTGCAGAATATCTTTTGTTCAGGACTGTTAGGAACTCTCCATAGAAATGCCTATTAAACAATCTATTCCAAGGATGCAAAAATCTGTGGCCCATAGGACACATCCAACTCATCAAATCCTTTTGGCAGCTTCCAGAACTCCCAAGGATCCCCCAGAGCAAGCACAGACAAATCTGTACCTTTCCTTTCAATACAGTCTTTTGGAAGCTTTTCAACACACCTCCCAAGAATCAGAACTAGAGAACCCAGCTTATGTATGTAATGTCCATCTCATCATCTCTCTGCTGCAGGTTGTCTAACAACTCACTTGCCATATCTCCACACTGAGCTTATTTCTTTCATTCCATTAGTTATTTATTCATATATTTTTGCAGCCCAGATCTGGGCACCCTATTTTGTAGGCTACCCTCAAAAATCATAAAGGCGAACATGGAAAGCTACCTTACTCAAGTGGGTAGCCAAATATACTTAGTTAAGTTACTGTACAGTAACTGACAATGGCTGTCCTGGGTTTCAATGACTTGGCAACCCCTGTCATCATGATTCTGGCCTTGTCTCATCTCCAGGCCAGGATTTACATTGCCTTGTCTTTCGACAGCACAGAGCAGCAGCCAGTAGCAAAAGCCAAGGGACAGTTAGGGCATCATCATGATGTCAGCTCTTTCTGTCAGCCCCAGCAAGACCTGAGTTCCACCTAGGACTGCTAATGAAGAAAGGTGATTGCAAAATCATGAAAGTTCATTTGCATGTCCTCCTAGATTTACAATGAATAAGCAACCTGCAATAATACTTCCTTTTCTCCAAAACTCATGATATTGTCTTTAAAGCTTAAGATACGCGAGGGTTCAAACAACCTCATCCCCTCAGGTATAAAAGCATGTCCAGGGGGCCACCATCCCTCAGAGGCACCACAGCACTAGATGCAGTGGCTACACCTTGTGCTCACCACACTTTCCTCAGCTGGCAGGAGGATCAAATGCATCTACTGACAAATGCATAGAAAAAGGCTTGGGGCCATTTAGATGGTCTCCCTTTGAAAAGACTAGTTCTATTTTTATATAAGGGTAGAAGTGTTAAGCTCCTTCTTATAGTCACTACATTTTCTTGCCTGCACAACACAATTAATTGGGTTTTGGGGTGCTGGTGCTGGTGGTAAAAATATGTTATGAACTCCAGATGAATCCTGTGAACCTGGGGTGGGTGAGTAGTCTTAGCCCCAAGTTCTGGTCAAGCTTTGTGTTAACCTAACTCCATCTAGTCCATTAATGGCTCCATGTCATGCAAACTATTTGTCTGACAGTTATCTGCCCCTTCTGACACCCATGGTTGAGATGAAGTCCTAGGAGGCACTTTGTCTTTTGGGCCATTTTGGTGTTCTTCCCTTCTGTAGCCATAAGAGAATGGATGGAAAAGGGCCAGAAAGGGAGGGAGGGAGGGATAGCACGCGCACACACATACCCTGCAACCTGCCTGTGGTAGTACTAAATCTGGTTGTTTATGTTTTGCTTCTGTGAAGGGTTAACAAAATGTAAAGGCAGGAAGGAGGTGAACATTCTTCCCAGACTCCTTTGCAGGAGTTGAGAGGACTAAAACTAGACTCCCGTCAGCCAGCCCAGGCATTCCAGATTGCACACTGCCAAGACACAAAGCTAAATGAATTAACCAGGGAAGAGAATTACTGAATTAGCTGTCTTGTGCAAACAAGGCCAGAATGTCATTAATAAAGGCAGGAGGTAGGACAAGTCAGAGTGAACCTGCGATCATAGTCTTTCCCTCTGTTGGGGGTGGGACAAATAGCCATCCTGACCAAGTCCAATGCTCTTTCGCTGTTCATGCCGCACCAGACGAAATGTTCGCCCTTCATCCTGCCTCCCAGCCAAATTGGAGGCCGCTGGGAAGCTCATAAAAAAGGCATGAAGATTGTCACTCCCCATGTTCTATCTGAAGCAGAGTTTTTCTTTAATCTGCAATACTGAACTATGGACTCATCTCTACGACTGTGCCCTTTCAAAATTGCCCAAAGTATATTATCCATCACCACATCTTGTGGCAGAGAATTGTATAAGGATCTGCAAGATGCAAAAAGCTGGCAGGGGCGTGATACAAAGCCCGTGGGCAGAGTTGTGAAATGGGAATAATTAAGTCTGATACAGAACTTTTCATTTTCTGTTTCTAAGATGGATAAACAAAAGGTACTGTTGTCATGCATTATCAAGTGTCTCAAAGTTCACTGGCGGAAGCGTATATTCATAGACATTCTTCCCCAATGTGCTGCCATCCAGCTGTCGAATACCATGTTGGTTGTGGATGATGGAGAGTTGTACATTTTTTATATTGCATGCTTCTGCAGACTAGCCTGCAGAAGCCTGACAGTAATATATTTGATAGTTTTTTTGGTGCCACCAGGTTTCCCTATATGGTGCGATAAGGAAGAGGTAGATATCCCATCTCATGTACATACTGTGCCTACCAGCTCCATCTGTGATTCAAAACTTTCTTAGAAGTTGAGATTGGTGTTTAAAGAAGTCTACCTAAGACTAAATGAGGAGCTAAGACTGGAAAGGCTGGTGCTATTATAAAAAGGATATATGTATATATCAGTAAAATTCCAGGAGTTAGGGTGATTTAGTGTCTCTTCCTTCGCCTCCCTCCTCTCTTTTGCCTCCTGTACAAGGATCTATTGAGAAACCACAGAACAAATGCTCCCTTATGTAGCTCCAAAAAAAGGAAAACAAAAAAACCTTCTCTTTGGTTTGTCTGAAACAGCTGCCTCCAAGCACGCTATAGTTACTCATTAACTGTGTCCTAAGGGGGAGAGGGTAGGAAGAGAAGGAGAATGAATATGAACACAGAGGGAAAGAGAGAGAGAGAGAGAGAGAGAGAGAGAGAATATATATATATATATATATATATATATATATATATATATATATATATATATAAATATCCCTAAATAAGCTGGCCCTGAGCTCCTTGAAATAAACATTTCAGGAGTTCTGAGAAATCAAAGTGAAGGGAGCAGGTGGCCTCTTCGCTACATTTAAATAATGTTCAGGAAGGGGTGTCCTCATCTTGCTGGCAGCTTGAGAAAGAGAAAGGGGTTGAACTGTGAGAAGAGACACAAAGGAATCAAATCATTGAAGGCAAGGAGGACAGAGACCTACTTGTGTTGTCCGGCTTGATGAGGTGGGCTGGTTCACCCTCCTCTTACTAAGTTGTCCCTCCATCATGGCCAGAATTTGGCGTTTGCTGCTTTTGGAATAGAAAATCTCAAACATTAGCTGAATGAGACAAAAAGGGGGGAGGGGGGTGTTTTGCTTAAATAAGTGACTCAGTTATACCAACTGGGTTCAGATTTTAAAAATGGAGTAATACTAGGTTTCAGCACTGTTGGGGGCTGTGGCAACATCTCCAGGGATTTCCAAGGCCCTGGAATGAATGCTGATATTCATGCTTCATTTGCTTACTTCACATTCTTATAGTTCTCTCATTGCTATCATTTACAGAGCTTAACAAGTTTATTATTCTCCTCCTCTATTTTTTTTTTTTAATAACAATCCTGGAGATTTAAGAGAGCATGTCTGGTCCAAGAGAGTTTTAGAACCGAATAGAGATTTGAACCTGGGTTTCCTCGGTCCTCTGCAGACATGCAATTCCTTTTTTTGTTTTAATCAAGAACAAATCTCCCATCTGTTTTACTAGTAGAAAACATAAGCATTGTTCAGTAAAAAGTAAGACCGCAGCTCCTCACTCTCACTGTTCTGCCCAAAAGGTATAAAAGCACTGAGATGATTCATAAAAGCTTTGCATTATCATGTTTCTCTTTTTATGAACCTCTTTCATTTTAAAATCACCAGGCTGTTTGCGTTGCCTTTCTTTCTGGGTTGGTCGTGAGTTTCATTGCTCCCTTAACAATGCAGTCCCTCCACAATCCGTGTTGAGTCAGAGGTAATGGGTTTTTTTGCTCAGTGGAACATATTCCAAGAGTAAGATGCTCAGGACCACAGCATGCTGGCAAGGGGGAAGGGTCCCACCCCTTGAGCAAATGACTCACTCGTGCCTGCTGAAGATGACCTGAATTCACTCAGGTGTACTGATACCTGAACTAAATCACCTCTTGTACTGTGTTTTCTAACACAGAGACATGGCTGGAGGAAACCACTGTTTCATTTATATGAATGCTGATCCGTATATTAGTTCTTTGTGGAAAGGTTTGGTGGAGGGGTCACTTTCCTGAAGTAATGGTTCATAGCAGCGATAAGGTGTAGGATAATAGGATGCTTTTCATGAGATGATGTCTCACACCTGCTTGACCGGAAAACGTTGAGATGTAGATTCAGCCACCTATTATCTTCCTAGGAAGTTACTGATGAGTTGTCTACCATTCGGTCTTTTCCATTCTAGTGACAGAATGGAATTGACCAAGAGAATTGCAATTCTCTTAATTGCAAGGCAATATGGTGCTTGGGAATTGTGGCAGGTGAAATCAAGCACATCTGGAGTTACTTGGCTGAGGGAGGTGGCTGTAGCAGAACCAGATAGTGCTGATAGAAAGTCATGGGAATTGAAGAGTTAATGATGTTGGGAGGCTGAAGATCTTTTTGGAGCTGTTTTTCAATGGCATTAAGGTCTGATTTATTATTGCTGTTATGAACTACATTCTGTGCATTATTTGGAGCAATAATTACAGCTCACAGCATCTGTCTAACATCACATGCCAGGCTCATCTGGCAATGATAGTATCCTTAAACACTCCCCTTTTGATCCATGATAAATGAGTACATCTAAAATGTTTGCACATACCTCTAGAAAACCAAAGTAGCAAGTGGCTTTTCTCACATTATTTCAGCACCGGTTGCATCTTTTCAGTCAGGGCTGTATTACTGGATTCTCTTTTTTGCTTTTCATTTTTTTTGTTTCCCTCTGTGACTTTCTCAAACTGTGTAGAAAGGAAAACAATGCATTGCCTGTGCAAAATCCAGTATTTTTTTTCCTTAAGTTTTCTTTCTCAGGGTTGTTCCTAATCCTTGTGAATGTGAAATTGTGCAGGACAAGATCTAGTCCTTCAGAAAAATTCAGTGCTCACACATCTTTTTACCACCACTTGACTAGACAACTGCTAAAAGTCTAATCAAACCTGTGAAACACATCTAACTGGAAAGTTTTTGTGTGGCCTGTTTCACACATTGTGCAAAACCATAGTTGGGTTTGGCCTTGCAAGTTGGGTGAAAACAATCATTGTGGCTTATTGTGGTTAAACAAACAACTATTTTTGAGTTGGGTCATTGTCTCTGTTTACTCTGAGCTTGTGTCTCAGATCTTCCAAAAAAGATAATGAAGCACTGCATATTCATGATAGATGTGCTTTATATACCCTGCTAAAATGTTAAGAACCAGATGTTCTTAAATGTTAAGAGGCCAGCTAGAATGTTTTTCTCATTATTGTGCAAATTCTTATTTCTCTTATGCATCTAACCACCTCAAGAAAGTTCTCCACCTGGAAAATCAGTAAATAAGGACTTCACACATACTTTTCTTTAATTATTTAATACATTATGCCATTAGAAGCCTGGAGATGACTGAATAACACTGCTAGCACACTAAATTTGTCTCATCCATGAGCTCACCTGTATGGAATCTGTATATGTTTAGTTAAGACTGCTGGCTGACTCTCCTTTTCCTACATGTTACTGAAAACTCTCATGTGCACAGACTTACGTGGTGGCACTGTTGTAACTTAGGAAGAAAGTGCCCATCAGCATGTCCTGCCCAACAAGAAAGTGGAGGTACTTTTTTCTTCATCCCATTTATTCTGCTGTGTGGATTATTTATCTGATCTAGAGAGCAGATGAGGTTCCCCAGAAGTGGTATCACCCTGATGGATGAGCAGATGAATTCATGCTGTGGGTAAAATATTATTAGATTTAGGTGCAGTCAATGTATTGGTGAAGTATATCTGGGACAGTCTCCCGATGATATTGCTGGGAGTGCGATGTGGCCCAAATATTGAAATGTATTTTAGCAGAAATATTGTCTAATTGATTTGAAAAAGAAATAATTTTATCTGAATCTACTTCAAACTGGGACATTTGTCAATCATAAGTTCATGATTATATCCAATACCATATATTGCATATAACATCATGGCATTTTCAGGTTCAGCCATACAATTATGCAGAGTGGCAACTTTAGGAAGTGGCTGCTGGAGCTTGTGGAGAGGGATGACAATGTGCGGGAGGACAGAGGTGTGCATGTGTATGGATGCAGGCACCCACCCATTCTATACAATCAATCCTAGAATCAGAGAGATGGAAGGAACCATCTAGGCATTAAGTTCAATCCTCTGTTCTGTGCAGGAATCCACATTACTGCATCCCCCTGAATTGGCTAACCTCTGCTTGAACATACTCACAGCATACCACCTCTCTGAGTAATTAGTTCCACCACTGAACTGTTTTTACTAACTTTCAGTCAGAGTCTGTCTTCCTGTAACTTCAATCCATTATTCCATGCCATGTGTTCTGTAATGCTAGAAAACAGGTCTTAATTTTCTTCCATGTGACGTCCTTTCAGGTAAGAACTGAGGAAAGTTCTTGCATTTAACTCAGACTTTTTTTTCCTGTTATTCTAAGCCCATTTTGCTAACATATCAAGATTGTTCTGAGTTGTATTTCTGTCTTCTGGGATATTAACTGTATCACCCAATTTTGTGTTACCTTCATAAACATTGCCTCCACTTCCTCATTTACTTTTTTATGAAAGTGTCGAAGAACAGAGAGCCCATGAGTGAACTTTGGGGCATTATTTCACTCCAGTTGGAGGAAGAACCCTGATGAGCATGATTTTCAAGACAATTATCTTTTCATTTAATTGTCATGTATCCCACTCTTAGCCCAGAATCCAAATGTCATGGACTATTTTGTCAAATGCTTTGTTGAAATCAGGACCATAAGAATCTTCTTTTACTTGCTGAGGACAGCCCAGGCTAACATAGCAATTATTGCTTTCACTGGTATTCATTGCCACCACCATTTTTTTCTCCCTTCAACCAGGGATATAGGAGCAAGACAAAAGGAAGGAAAATGTCTTTCCTTTTGTGATTAATTGAAAAACACAAGGACAGTTTAAATCCAATATCTTGGTCATCAGCTTGAAGAGTTCCAAGTCTTCTGAGTCATGTTCCCAGAATACAATCTTCCCAAGGCACAAACCAGCACTAAAAATGTCTGTTTAAAATGGTACAGGTAGTCCTTGTTGAACATCCACTCGTTCAGCAACCATTCCAAGTTACAATGGAGCTGAATGAGGGGGATCTACGACGGGTCCTCATAGTTGTGACCATTGCAGCATCCTTGCAGTCCTGTGATTGCGATTCAGGAGCTTGCAAAACAAGGGAGCATAGCTTGGTGCAAGTTTTCACAGTGCCCCCACTTTCTGTATGTGAGCATGCCAAGCCAAAGCCCTGTCAAAACGTATTCCAGCTTTGTGTGGGCAAGTCCATGGCAGGCTTATCCAAGCAAAGCCAGCAGCAAAATCCCAGCTAATTTTGAGGGGTGGCTAAATCCATATCTCGAAACTATTGGCCAACCAAAAGCACCAAGATGTAATATCTCAATTAGCTTGCTGAGGTGTTAAAATCCCCTATCAGAGCATCTGAAATAAAGTGTTAACAGGGCCATTTCGAGTGGTATCTTGAATAGTTTTTGATTTCTGAAATATGGGAAAACTGCTTTATATCAAGTTCATTAATCCTTGCAGCCCAATTTAATCTACTCAGGTTGGCAATGATATTGACTCTGGCAGAGATTATTTCACATCACCTTCTGTTAACTCTTTTAACTGACAGGCCAAATCTAGATTTTTCTACCTACAAAACAAGCATTCTGCTATTGAGCTACAGTCCCTGGTGAGGGCTTATTTATGTTTCCAAAACTGCAGTTGTGGTCATTGTAAATCTGGTTATTTAATGCCAGAATCTAATGTGCTTTTATGTACCACAAAACTTTTAAAAAGGTGCATGTATGTGCTGTTTAGAGAGTTTTTATGCTGAGGATCCACAAATGAACTCCCTGAATCAAAGGCTTTTTAACATTTTAAACTATGTATTTTCAACTGGGGATATCCTTAGTTCAACTCAATAAGCTTTGTTCTACACAGATTGGTATAATTTTTTGGCCAGGATTCCTAAATCATTACAATGTTTGCATTGGGAACATTGTCTCTTAAGATCACTTATAACACAAGAAGAAAGCAAAGAACTGAGGTGTATTCTGACTAGCAACTTGAGGTCTGCAAAGTCCCAGATTTTTATCATCTTAGGCTGGCCTCCATCATCCACTTCCTTTTACCACTTTGTCATGCGTTATTCCACGAGGTTAGCCACAGTGTGCAATTGCCACCAGACCCAACCATTGCCACCAGACTCAACCACCAGGCACTTGCTTCTTCTCTTTCACTTTTGGTCTTTAACTTTAAAAATCCATGATTTCCCTCCCTGTCCAGCTGGTGTTTTAGTGAGGCAGGTTCTTTATGATTAGATTAGCCTGAAAATGCTAAACATCTGGAGTCCAGCATTACAAAGCCGCCTTTATGCTGCTGGTAAGTGATCTGCAATAAACCAGCACTTGTTGCTGAGAGCTTCAAGCGTTTTTTTTTAAAATAGAAATAAAGAAAAGAGAGCAAAAAGGAATGGGAGGAGAAACACAACACCCTCACCATAGCAAATTTCAAACCTCTGAGAACTTTCATAAATATTTTCCATAGTTCAGTGGAGGATTTTAGGAAGCCATGTAAAAATATGCTGTCAAGGCTGGCTCCCTCCCCCCCGTCCCCCCTTTCCCAAATAGCAGAAAGCCAAAGAAAAGAGCTGAACTCAAAAGCAGGTGCAGGGAGGGCCTTGCTAAACAATGGGGGGAAAATAAATCCTTTGTTGCAATAAGGGATAGTTTTATTTAAATATGTATTTACATATTTATAAGTTACCTTTCTGGACCATGTCTGCCCAAGGTGGCAAGCAAAAAACAAGGGCAGACTTCCCAAAGCACAGTAACTGTGTTTTACAATAAAAGGTCCCTTTAAAAGGCAAGAGGACTAATAAAACATGCTAGTTCAATGCTATTTTCAGCTGGAGATGTTCAGGGATTTTTTAATAGCAAGTGAAGGTATGAGCTTTGGAAAGGAGTATTGTGAGAGAGCAGCCACTGCTGAGAAGGCCTAGTGCCTTCTTTGGAGGAAGACTGCCCCATTGGGGTTTCTCTCTTGTTCCCCAAAGTGGGCTAGAACAGGATTTCCTTTTCTCGTTGCAATCCTTCTCTTCGGTCAGTTCCATCCTACGTTAAACATGAGCTGGAATCAAAGTAGCAAGATTTAAAATAAACTTACTGGAGAGTGGCTGTTGCTCAGCTGAAACGCAAGTGGCTTGCACATAGAAAGTGCTGAGCATCTTGGAAAAGGGGATGACAGAGAACGCAGAATTGGGCCATGAGTCTAATGAGCTCAATATTTTCTACAATGAATGCAGGATCTGTCCAGGATCCCAAAGAGGAATCTTTCCTCCCCATCCCATCCATTGATGCCCAAGGTTGCACCTGGAAGCTTTGGGCTCTGCCACTCCCTATGGCCCATTCCTGCCTGGATCCTTAGTATGAGTTAATCAGCCCTCAGATTCACCCCTGCTCAGTCGCATATTAGAGTGTCCCTTTCCTCAATCTGGCATCCAGGACCATCTGGGTGGGGGTGGGGGGTGTCAAAAAAGTCAAGATGGGAGTTGTGGTTGTATATTCAAAGCCCTGTTTCTTTTTCTTTCCTTTTGTACATGGTGGCACCCTCTAGGTGTGATGGATTTTTTTGTTTTTTTATTTTGGTGCCTTCAAGTCAGTGTTGACTCCTGGCGACTGCCTGGACTAGTTCCTGCAGTTTTCTTGGCGAGATTTCTGAAGTGGTTTGCCATTGCCTCCTTCCTAGGGCTGAGAGAGAATGACTGGCTTAAGGTCCCCCAGCTGGCTTTGTGCCTCAGGAGGGACTAGAACACATGGTCTCCTGGTTTCTAGCCTGGTGTCTTAACCACTACATCAAACTGCTCCCATAATACCATTTAGCAAAGTTGGCTGAGAGTCATGGGGACAATAATCAAAAATATCCAGAGGTCACTTGGTTAGAGAAAGCTTTCAAAGCAGCAGATTTTTTTTAAAAAAAGGATCTTCTTCTCCCCATTTATGCAATTTTAAGCAGAGATATGAGACTTAGAGCTGAACTCGATGGTGCTTTAAATGCAAAGTTAAGTATGTCTTCCACACTGAAAGCATTGGTTGTCTTTAGCAGGCAAACTATCACAGTGTCTTGCAGCCCCTTAAAGATGAGCAAATCTATATCATACATGCTTTCATGTATACCGTAAGTCTTTCTGAATCTGATTCCAGAGAGCAGTGCTCCCTGGAAACATGGGTGAAAATTCATTTATTGGTCTTTAAGATGCTGCAAGACACAATTCTTTAAAAAAATAGTAATGGGGTGGGGAGAGAGAGAGAGAGAAATGAAGGCAGAACCCTGCCAAAGATCACCTCTCCCATCCTGGTTCTCTTTGTTCTAGGAGAGAAGTTAACATTGGCTGTAATAGCACCTCTAGAGTCTGATTTGCATTAGGACCATATAGTATAAAGCAGCATGCTGGCTGGGGAATTCTGGGAGTTGACGTCTGCACATTTAGAGTTGCTAAGGTTGAGAAACACTGGTATGAAGTATGGCATTATCCTCCCTAAAACTGCCATTCACCTTTGAACAGAACTGCCCACTACTGGAATTAACTTAACAACATACAGGTCTGAAGCATGGAAGAAATACTACAAACCATGGCTCAATTCCCACTTTTTGAGATTGAGAAGACAACTCTGCCTCTCAAGGGATTTGTAATAAACATATAAGTAATGTGTGTGTTTTGCAAGAAAGTTCCCTGCAGGTTTGATTATTTGCTTTCATTGTCAGGTTCCACACTAAAAAGTGCCCTTTGCAGATGCGGTCCATGTTTCATGTCAACGCTGAGCTGTAAGTCCCTGAAACAGACTGTTGGAGGGGATCCTGGTGCTGAGGGAGTAGAGCAAGATGACGCTTGTCATTCAGTATCAGATCAAATTACAATCAGCTTTGCTTAAGAACGATAAAAGAAAGAGACAGAAGCAGGTGAGGTGAAGTCTTGGCGGCGGCCCTCCTCCGTAGCATGACCATACCATGATACACCTGTCGCAGTCTTTTAGGAAACAGGCAGAGACTTGCCCTGACAAACAATGGCTCCCATTGTACATTCACAGTTGGTTCTATTGACTGGGACGCCTGATCCATCAGCATTTGTCAGACCCCATAATATACCCAGCCCCAGTTAATTCACACAGACATCATGTGAACCATGGGACCTTAAGGCCTTTCTGATCGGCGCTCTTTGACACGCCGAGTTGTCTATCAGAGCAGCAAGAAATGACAGGGAGAGCTTACTGGCAAGCGTAACGTTCAATCAAGGGAAAGGGGGAATATTTAGAAAGGCTTTTAGAAGTCATGTTTTAAGAGAGTGCTTAAGCATTCTCTTTCTAAAACAAAAAGCGAAAAGCATAATTGCATGTTTCTTGACAGCGCTGACCTCAGATCAAGGCAAGGAACTTTAAAAGGACACACAAATCATAAGACTGCCCGTAAAGGCAAAGAGCTGGGCAACCTTCATGTAGTTCTTGTTCCATTTGCCCAGAAGAAGATGGACCCCAATTAGGTTTCTTTTTCTTTTTTTACACCTCTCTCTCTTTCTGTGTGTGCGTCTGTCTCTCACACAGTGTCACTGAATATTAACCATAATCTGCTTAGATTATTAGATTAGATTAGATTATTAGAGAATATTAACCATAATCTGCTTAGGGCCACCCTCTGTTGCTTGCTTTAGACCAGAAGGACTTACTACTGGGCAGAGTAAGGCAGCCATATCAATGGCTGAATTTGTGTATCCTGAAAGTACCGCCCCGTCTTTGTAATGCCAGGAGAGTGAAGCACTTGGGAAGGTTTTTTTGGTTAAACCTCTACGTCTTGATAGGACCTGGGAGAGAAGGAAGAGGGTGATGATGTGTCTTGGCAGCAAAATGTCTTGGGCCAGCTAGAGTGTAATGAAGACATTAGAAATGTCTTGGGCATTGGCTTGATATTGTGACTTATGCTCGCCAGTATAATGGTAAATGATGAGAGGGGCCTGGGCCTCTTAGGGAGTGCGTCTTTGTCTTGTAGTGGCTAGATGGCCCAGTGTCAGGAGGATGGCAACTTAATGCCACGGAGTCTATAAATGCAGCAGTTTCTTTCTCTCCATTCAAAGGAGGGACCACCATTCCATCCAGTAGGCATAAGCCCAACAGTCTTACTGATTGCAGCCCATCCAGGGGCTTGCCAGTTCCCCTGCTATACCTAATGTTATGCAAAGTTGGCATGCTGAGAGACGAACTGTCAGCCGCCAATCATCTTTATTTCCAAGAATAACTGTGGCCCCCACAGACTCGCTTTGAAAATAAAAACAGTGGGTGGCTGTAGCTCAATGCTGTGTCTGGAAATGAGCAGAGCTTTTGTTCTCACCTGCCCAGGGAAAAAAGCAAAAGTAGGTTGGGAGGGGTAGACAGCATGGGGAGGGGGAGGAAGAGAAGAAACCAATTCCTGGGAGCTCATGGCAGTGTTCCCACCTCACATGGACAGGGAGACTGCAATGGATTATCCTCAAGGAAACCCAGCTCTTGGCAGAAGAAAATAGTTCCTTACTCTTGCCATAGAACATAAAGATCAGATCTCATAGAATACAAAGTTGTAATATGATTTCTTTACTTTTGGCACAGTGATACATGTGAACTAGGCCATTATGGCTTGTTCAATAAACCATGGTTTAAGATCCCAGCTTAGTAATATGTATGAAAGTCAGCCAATGAAACAAGCCTTCTGCTTCATATCGAGTGTCATCTCTGGACTCAAGTCAGCCTGCATTTCAGAAGCACTAACATGTGACAAAGAACTGAGAGGTATGTCACACCTTTGGTGTTAATTCCATATACAGGGAGAAAAAAAAAAGTCTTTGAAAATGTAGGTGATAAAAGGTAAAAGACTTAAGAGGTAGATCAACTTGAAAGAATCCTCTGTTAATTTTCCCTTCAATTACATAATATATGGAATGTGAAAAAGTTACACTATTTGGGATAGCATCTAGTATTCAGAATGATTTCTGAAAACCTTTCACTTATCCTGCTAAGTAACTTTGAGGATACTCAGAGATACCTCCTGGCCCACAAGTCAAAATAACTCTTAATTCTTGATGGCAACAAAGCTATCCTTTCTGGTCAATGGCATTTTAAAGAATTTCCAGCAGAATATCAGTTGTGACTGAAGATGTCAGGGCTTTTTTTTTAAATAGAGATGTTGACTCATGAACCATTGGCAGTTCTGGTACAACAGAGGCCAAACATTTTCATGGTGGTCTGGATTATATTTATAAAGTATTTGGATAGGGAAAATTCTAAAATTGTAAACCACATAAGTTTCTCTCCACTTGTTTATATTAACCAGATCATAATGCAGTTATTTTAATTTTGCAGATTTGTTCCCCCCTCCCCTGCTTCCAAAATAGGAATCTGTCAGCGTACTCTCCTTAGTAATTTTTGTTAAGTCAGTAGATTGCTTGGGCCAATCTATACAAGTCCTTTTCCTTGGCCCTGGGACTTCTGGCTCATTCATTAAGCACATGATTCACTCCCTAATCTGTCCTTCTGGTGTTGTTTTTTTCCCCATCATAATCTGTTCTCTGCGCCTGCCTCAATAGCTATGATGATGATTCCTTGAGTATTCAGCTTCCGTGTGATTGAGATAAAAGGTTTTATTTTTCTCGTGGTGATACATTTCAGTCCCTGGAATGGGGCTTGGGGCAGTTGTAATTCTTTGAGTGCCTGGAGGAGCAGGACAGTGCTGAGAATCAGGGCCAGCGAAAGGATAATTTCTAAGCGATGCTGCTAAGAAGTTAAGCATAATGCTTCTAGCCAGGGGAGGGGCGCACACATTGGCAAGAAATATATGATTTTTTTAAAGACTAGTTCCAATATATAGCGTGAAAATGAACATTCACAGTATTATTTTTAAAATACATTTCAGTGCAGATTTGCAGGTTAGCAGACAAAAGCAATGTTATGATTGAAGCCAACAATCGGAATGCCGTAGATGGTAAACTCCATCTAATGTTTCCAACACATCCAACACAACACTTCTATGCTTACAGCTGGAAAGTTATGGTTCACACTAATGTTTCAAATACAATGGATACCATACCGTAATCATCATCAGGTAGCCACTGAGCAACAATAACTCTGGAACAAATACTGTGTTAAAACATTTGATAGGTTATATAATTGGTTACGCCTCATATATTCACCAACTAGTGGTACTGATGAGTATAGACAGAAGAAATTGGATACAGGACCTGCTTTGTATGGGGGAAATGAAGTCAGGTAAGACATAAGATTGTGACATTCCGGTAAGCATCCACTTTAGATTGTATCTGCACACCAACTCTTTCTCCATTTATGGGCAAAATCTACAGAAATCAACAAGCCTCAAGAGACAATGGTGTTCTTGCATGAATGTTTGACATCAACAGGCGCTATCATGTAAAATCTTAGTGGGAAAACATCAAGATTTGGGTTTACTGTATATGACAGAAATCCACCAATGCATTAATTTTGATAATGGATTTGTAAGGATGAGCATTTGCAAAATGCAATGGCAAACCACTTCGGAAATCTTGCCAAGAAAACTGCAGGGACTTGTCCAGGCAGTTGCCAGGAGTCAAGACTGACTCAAAGGCATCAAAAAAAAAAAAAAAAAAAGTTGAGCATAGTGAAATGGGAGATGGTAAAATGTGGTTTGGACACTGCTGTTGATTCTGGTACTGAACAGGTTGAACTCAAAGGCCAAAATGGCCACTTCCAGCACTCTGATTCCATTCTAATCTGTGAGGTATTAGAAATTTCTCTAAGGGTGCTATTGGGGAAGCCTGCTGCTTGTCACAGAATACAGGCTTTGATTATAATATTAGTGTAGCCTATCCTCCACTGCAAGTGGCCACAAAAAACAAGGAAGTACAATGTGCCAGTGCCGACATGCATTCCAGTTGCACGTGAATCCTCCACCCGGTCCTCCCTTCCCCTCCTGAAAGATCCAAGTTTCCTAGCTATAGTGACCATATATGGCCCATATGTTAGGATGGACATGCTCTGAGTCCCTTCGATTAAACAGTGCCATCCGGTGGAAACCTGGGGATGCACTTTCTCTGTCGCCAGTCCTGCCCCTGGAATACCCCCAGATCTGTTTGGCTCCAACTCTGCCTCTGCTTTAGAAAAGCTTTAAAAAATTGGCTTTTTAAAATAGGCAGGGGCCAGGGTGATTTGTGATCCTGCTTGACTGAGGATGGGGTGTTGGAGCTTCTTCATTCGTATATTTCTCCATTGTGTGGTATTTCTGTATTTGACTGAGTATTCATTGCCTTGGTGTTCTTGATTTGGCGGTTTTATAAAGCTTTTAGTGTAGTAGTGGTAGTAGTAGTAGTAGTTCAGCTGTTTCTCTCATATCCATTATCTTAGCAGAGCTCAGAACTATCCTTTAAGATAGGCTTAGAGGAAACAGCTGCCTGAAATCACTCCATCTTCATAAATGAGCCAAGATATTTTCCAATGTGGAGCTCCTCCTTGCATCCAAACTGAACAGAACTAAATGGGCAAACATTTTTTAATACAGACATCAATGGAAAATTACTAGAAAGCATGACAGGGAAGCATGGATAAGCATCTAACTGAGCTGCTTCAATGCTTGCTATCATATGGTAACTGCTGATCTTTGCAGCTTCTCTGATCCAAGGAGTTTTCAGAGAGTGAAATTGTACCACTACATCTGAAGAAAGAAGACTGGCAAATTTAATTTATTGAATAAGCAGTAGAGAACAAATTGGGTGAGAAGTCAAGAGGACAGGTTAGAGTCATCCTTCTTGGCAAACCTAAGCTTTGGTGGAACAGAGTGAAGAAATGAATGGCAGGATGGGCAGGGAGGTGGAAGGGATATGGCTGTCTCTCCACTCACAAGTGTTTTTCTTCTTCTTACAGCTATAGATCTCCCTGCCTGTTTTCATGCCCAATCACAAGGTATCCCCCATATTTCCTAACAGTTTAATTTGCTTAATAATTCAGGAGGATGGGGGTTCCCTATTGCTTGAATAGATGTGTTCTGCAGAATTGCAACAACCACGTGCAAAGCCATTGATCAGTATGACAAGGCACAACAAAGGGATTGGGAAGGTATAAAAGTAAATTAATATACAGCCCCAAGTTTTCCATGTACAATTCATGTACCATGTATTTTATTTGCACAAAATAGCTGCTGATGCTTTTTGAGTGAGTACATCAGCATAAAATGGAAGCTAATTTAAGGAATGTTAAGGTGCTCTGCTTCAAGAATAAAGAAACCAGGTAACATAAGAAGGCTTAAAGCCAATGTTCTTCTATGCACTGAAGAGGTTGGTTCAGCTGAAATGAAGGTGGGGAGGCTAATTAGATGTTTTCACAAAACGAGTGGGCTTTAAAGAGGGAGGTGGAAGGAAGAAAAGAGGATTATACTAGAAACCATTACTAATTAACATTAAAATTAAAATTTTATTTGGACCAATGAATGGTTTAAAAAATGTATGGCCGCTCATCTTAGACACAGCTCTGGGTGGCTCATAGCAATAATAAAACTACAAACCATAAAAACCAAAACTAAAGCCGAAAACGTAAAAAAAAAATCCATCTGCATTTCGGATGCCTATTCTGGAACAGGAAAGCAGTGTGCTGGATGGCCCTTTATTTGAACTTTGCAATGCAGTTTGCTCCTCCCAAAATTTACATAGAAACTTACCTTTCTTAGGGAAACTGAGTGACCATAAAAATGCAGGTGTGCCTTTGGAGGAATGGTACATACACGTGTAACATCTAATGCAGAAATGGGACATTTCTATTGTATTTCTATTGTATAGTTGTGGTTCTTTCTATCAGAGAAGGGAGAGTTACAGATCAGATCACATACTGGCACTTAGCCAGTGCCAATCTCCAACATAATTGAAGCAATTTTGATCCCAGATTATTTCTGCAGACCAGAGACAGGTAAGACATGATAGCCACATTTGGGGGCATCTCTAAATCAGGGGGATCCAAAGAATGGGGGCAAAAAAGGTCAATATGGCAGCCACAACTATACAATAGAAATACGACCTCCTGCCTTCGTTGTGCAGTTGCAGGCACCATCTTTAATTTTTATGCCCCCCCCTCCCCGCAGAGGCCCCTTGCCTAACTGATGCAATCAGTGGGGGCAAAAATGTTGTGATATCACTGAAAAGGGTGGGGATAGGATTTTGGGGATTCTTGTCTTCCTTTATTTTGCAAGAATTGGGGTTTGTTAGCTTGCCTGGTATGATAAACAAAAGCTTATGCATCTTTCAGAGGTATTTTTATTCCAAACAGGTGTACAATTGGGTTTGCTGCTGAAATTTAGGGGTGCAATTCCTGGCAATAAGGGGACTGTAAAATAAAGTGGGGGGACTGGGATCTCTGTGCCTACCCTTTGAAAACAAACCACATATTGGGCCTTTCTGAAAGTATATACAAGTTGTAAAATCCTTCATTCATTTACAGGGGTGATTAGCTTGTGGCTCCAGGGCTGAATGCAACCCCAAATTTCTTTTGTAGCATTCAAAGTTTCTTCTAATCATGGTTACTAAAAGTTCACAGTGCAGTTTCTCAGCATTTCAAGGACAAGTCCTAAAACTGGCAGACTGATTCAAAAGCAAAGAAAACCCTCAATACTTTTCCCCCACTTGCCTTACTTAGTGGCACTGAGGGGCCCCCTCCCATGTCAAGCACTGGCCACCAAGGGTTTGCACCTCTCCTCTAAATAAACATCTGTCCTTTTCCTGTTGCTTGACGCCACTTTTAGTTTGCATTGGATAAACTTCAATATTGCCTGGGCAGAATCAGCTACTATTATTTATAAACATGTAAAGGAGACAGTCCTAAGAATGCTGCAATCAAGAGAACCTTTGCCCCTGACTTGGGAGACAGACGCCTATGTGTGTCTCACTTTTAATTGCTACTGTGCTGCCAAGCACCTAACAAAGAACATCTTAAAACCCCCAACAACTATGAACAGAAAGCATTTTGTCTTTGAGTTCCACCCCCACGAACAGATTGGGTTAGCAGGTGAAATCAGCCTCCCTTTATGAGCAGTGACTCAGGTACAACCACCTATTTCCAGCTTCAGCATGAAGAGTGCCCTTGTCAGTTTTGTGCTGTGCTTTATGGCATCAGTTATAATAATAAGATTATTGTTTAGTTGCGTGCAAAGCTCTCCTTGGCTATTCTTGTTCCTGCCTCCTCCCTAAAAACCACAACCACACTGCGCTGCACCTTTCCTCCACCCCCCTGCCTTACGAGTAAACACCGAGTAGCCGCATGAGATCCCTTCAGGAAGAAGCTCCACCTCAGCCCAGGGAGAGCCATGCAGGCAGAAGCAGACAGAGTCTGCTGGCCCTGACAGGCTTCCTCACTGACTCAGCAGCAAGACGAGAGAAAAGAGGCAGGAAATAATGTGGAAGGCAGTTCAACAGGCTGGCTGCGACCCTCTTCTTTGCTCCTTTCTGGCCACGTTTGCTTAACTGAGAAGCAGGATAGAATGTTGGCCTATAGATGCAGGCCATTCCCTATGTTGCTTCTACAGTAAATCTCATCCTTCTCATCGCTGCGAGGTGATTGAAGTTGTGGCTGGTTCCTCAGGCACATCCAGACATTCTGGTAGTAAAGCACAAGGTAGCAAGCAAGAAACCTCAGGGATTTCTCATGATTTTATCTCTAGTTTCAAGGGTTGGGGTTCAGAGAACATGTCACTCATTCAAACATACTATTAACTGAGATCAGCTGAAGGACTGTGATGAAGATTTTATTAAGAACTATTACTCTGTATCATGAATGGGCAATTTGTATCCCCAGCACTCTAAGAGCATGCCATCAAAATGCCACAGCAAAATGGTCAGATTTTGGTGTTGCGAATAGAAGTAATGTGGTTCCCCAAAATTTCTTCTCTCATTCCCATCTTTCACTCCACCAAAATCCCAAAAACAAACTTGAAAAAAAAAAATCAGCCAGAGCACTTCCAGTGATATCACCGCATCACTGGATGGCCCACAGCCCTCCAGAAGTTGCTTTATTTAGAAGCCCCTAAGCATTTCGCTATAACTTGTGAAATCAGAACATACAGTCCTGCAAAGCCTTCTGCATTAGTGAAGTTCTCCAAAGCAACAAAGACAGGATAAATAGCCCAAATCATTTCAAGATCCCTAGAACCTTAACCTTTCCTCAAACTAGAACTCCTTATAGTAAATTGCTTTTAACTTATTAGGGAGGAACAAATCAAGAATACCAGATGTCACAGACATGATAGACATTTCAATGGGTGCAACTGGTAGAAAATTCTTTTCATTAGCTTTTCAGTCTGCAGCTCAAGGTACAGCAAGGAATATAGGTAACATCTGTCATGGCTCTATAATGGAAGGAAGGGCCAGATGTTTTCTGGTGCCAGGAATGCAGGCTTTCTAATAAGAATGGTTCATTCTTCAATGTACCCTTTATAGATTGGAAGGTAGACTGGGTGATATTTCAAGCAGTTATGTTACAAATGCCACTAAAAATATGAATCAACTTGGCTACATTGATTAAATGGACACTGGCTTATTATTTTTATAATAAAGCATCAAGTGTCAACTACCAAATGCAGCATGGAGAGACTTCAAAGGTCTGATAAACTCAAATTCATTTTAGTCTGAATAGCAGTACCTACCAACAGGATGTTCAAGAGTCAGGTAAATCAGAAAAAAAGTAAGTGGGATGGAAATAGAAGAATAAAGAATTGGTCCATCATACCCACACACATTTTTGATCCCCCTTTTTATTCAGCATTTTAAAAAATCACTTCAATTACAAACAACTTTTTGTACTGGCCTTTGTGCACAGTAACAAACCCCTTCTTCAAACTGAAGAAACAATTCCATATAATTTATTTACTCTTGTTCATGAATACCTATTATTTAATGGAAGTTGCATGGTTCTTAGAAATCTTTAAAGTATTCACTTAGGCCCACATACAACCATCTTATATTCCGTCTCTCCTAGAATACTACGAATTGTGAGAAAAGCCCACCTAATTACTGTTATAGTAGAAACTTGGTAGGCAAAAAATGGGGCCACTATTGGCACTATTTATCCATTTGCATCTTCTAAAGAACCCAGTGTTAACCCCTGGGAAGAGAAATTTCAAGCACAATTCTTAAGGTTTCATTTGGAAACATAGATACTGGAGATGTAAAGCAAACAGCCCTGAGTCAGAAGTATATCACATACACATACTAAGTTCTCTTGCTGGATCTGTCAAATTGTACTTCAGGTATATTCTGACTGCCTCATGCATATATTTTCTTACACAAGGGCCTTGGCACACACTTATGGTAGATTTGCCAGACTGTTAGAAAATTTATTTTTTTATATTAACATTTCCTGAGTCATCCTATCCTTACATCCATCAGAAGGACAGAGCAATTCCTCAATAATTTTTTTTTTTAATATAAGACCACTTACCTTTTAGGCCCCAAAGGTAGAAAAGTGGTTGGAACAGATACATTATTGCTGGTTTAAACAATGAAACAAAATTCTACTGCCTTTTGCTACTTGTGATGACACTACAGAATAAACTATACATCATCAAAAGACTGATCTACCTTCAATGACTTATTGATGAGAACTGTTTAGTATGGGATGTGTAAAGAACATATTAGCAGCTCAGCCTTGCTCTCCAAGTAAACCTAAGATCTTATTTATGCTCCTGATTATTTTAAAAAAATACTATTTATTTCAGCAACTTATAAAGCTAAATATTTCCAAATCCCTGAAGAAAAGATTCACCACACCCGTTTGTTGGTCATTGTGTGTCAGTAGAAGCCTACAAGCCTTGAAGGCCTTGGAGACTGTCCCACTCTGTTGTTCCATACAACATAATACATACAGCAAAGACCATCAATCACAGGCCACACTGGACAGTTACACATATGGAAACCTGCCTCAGCAATGAGAAGAATAAAAAAAAATCTTGAAAACTCATGATTATGCTTCCTACCAACAGCCTTGATGAAGCAGAACTAATTGGGAGCAAAAGGACAAATGCAGAAAGAACCTTCCTGTGTTACCCAACACCATCCACATATATATTATGACGAGTTTTAAAAATCAGTATAATTAAATCAATGCCAGATCAGTTCCGTACAGTAATGTAAAATACAATGGTCCAGCTGCAACTTCTGCTGTGCCATATCTCCTATTTTGATTTATTTTGAAGGTCAATTTGAGAAAAGGTATTATTTCTTGTTATCCAAGTCCTACATCCAGGGACATCATAACCACAAATCCTAAGATGGCGGTCCAGGAAGCCAGCTTCCCATTGCCACTGAAAAGAAAAAGAAAAGGCAATAAAGTTTTCTGTTTGCTAAGCGTTAAGTTTTTAGAATGATTATTTATAGGACTTTTAAAAAATCTCCCTTTTGAAACAAAAATATTTCTAAAACATATCCAGTGCTCAGCTTTCTTCTAAAAGCTTCTCTACTTTTCCTTCCAGTAAAAGAAAGAAAAGAATCATGTAAGCAGTCCATATTGCAAGGAGTAAATTAATTCTTAAATATTTAGCTCCCAAAGTTTTCAAGCCACCTGTGTTTCTCATATGTTTCACAGTAGTATATCTACCATACTGCTTGCTTGCTTGCTTGCTTGATTAGATTTATCTCCGCCCATCTCCCCCTAATGGGGGACTCTGGGCGGCTCATGTAATACATTAAAACAATAAATATATATAAAATTACAAAAAAACATATTAACTTTGGGGCTTGGCTAGAGTAACAAATTAGTATTTCCTGCTTGGATACTTGATTCTGTCTTGATTCAAGCACACACGCATTTTCCCTGCTTCCATGAATTAATTCTGGAATATTATATTTGTTGATACTGGAGTACTGACACCATGATACCCAGAATCAAGTTGTGTTATTATTAAGCCATTATAGCTAAGTATACTAGGAAGAGATACAAAACTGAACATTCACATTTGCTAACTGGAATCCTTCAAACAGTCATCTGTGAAGTTAAATTCATGGGTTCTGCACTTGTACAGTCAACTATTCATACAGTATGTTCCAAAGCCTAAGATTTTCTAACAGGAGCTTTACCTGACATGCAGTACTCATGTCTAAACCCTTAGTTCAGAAAATTATCAGAAGACATAATATCCTCAGATTTCAATGAGGAGGATAGGTAGATTCTATGAAGTCAGGATGACCACTCAGAGAGCTGCAGTTATAACTAAGCAACCAGTTTCCTTCACTGTGGTCTCTGTGATTCACACTTGTGGGTAACAATTACTCAAGTGGGTAAGATCAAGTAAGAACTGAAGACAGAACAGTCCTTTCAAATGTGGCATCCTTCCAATCTACAGTGTTGGAGAGATGTGGAAGGTTTCAGCACTATAGATGTTAGATAAAGGTCCTGCTTTCAGAGATACAGCTGTTAACTGAGACTGTTCCTGTGAGTGGTCTGTGCTGAGTGAGGATGCTTAGACAAATCATAAGAAAGCCATTTGGCCCATTTGTGACCCATTTGACTGTGATACACTGGCTCTGGTTTCCCTTAACCACTACAGAAAACAAACAACTGAGGATCCTTCCAAAATAAAGCAGTCTACTGAAGGTGGAATATAATTTCTGATTCTTTAGTTGAGTCTGGTCAAGTGCTGATGAAGTTGGATCCTCAGACTAGGTGACAGATGTGATTTTTCAGAGTTAACTGCTGATCCTAGCTGCTCCAATAATGTATTCTGGATATGAGTGTCACCAATGCAGAGGCAACAAAGAGGTAATAATCTAAGTAGGGATCTGTAGTTGTGGCTGGGGTAAGTAGAGAGGATGAGATAATGAGTTGTTCCTAGGATGAAGGAGTGCCCTCAGACATGAATGAGGATGAAGGTGGGGGCCATGAAGCTGGAGATTAGCATAGAATCATGTTCACAATATGTGATAGGTGAAAGTGGACACAAATCAAGGCTGCATCTACAACTGTGGCTGAACAGGAAGACTTAAAGGCAAGGACCAAATGGTTTGGGAAAGCCTGATATCGGTGGAATCAGATGGGAATCAAGGAAGACCAAGGCTATGTGTAGATGCTGCTGATGTCACAAACTTCAAGAATCTTCCTCTGAAGAATATAAAACTGGGATCAGACTTGGGCCTGTCAAGAAGTCTTCATCTCATCTGTATCACAAGTATTGATCAGCCATTAGCTGCTTAGCCCACTCTTTGCTGGTCCTTCATACACCATCACTGTTTGTCAAGGCTGCATATCCATTCTGGACTAGGGTTTTGCTTACTTAATTTTCAAATATCCATGTTCTGAGTTCCGAAGAGTGATTTTGATGAGCCTGTTTAGTAAAGATCTGACACCGTGAGTGTTACATGCTCCTTACTCAAGCAAATGAGGCATTATGAGCTGCTTACTGCCATACTTCTAGAACTTTCTAAATGGCACGCAAAGGGCCATAGAGTTTGGGGGCAAGCCAAGACTATAGTGGGAATGAGAAATGAGGAACTATCATTGCAACAGTCAAAAGAGAACTGAGGGTTTGAATAGGAGTCCTACAGAAATATATAGTGAATAGTACATGTTGTCTGGATCTATGTTGATACCTGCATTTTGTTGTTGTTGCTTGTTTCTTGATTATTTAGGATGATTACAGCTTTATGATATTGGTTATTTTTAGTTGGATTTTAATTGATCATTGCTTTTGTAAACGATCGTGAACTGGTTTTGCAAGGTGCATACGATATAAAAATCTGGCAGGAAAATGAAATAACATGAAATAAAAAAGGAAAGTCAAGGAGAGCTCCCATCAAAATCTTAACTTTTTCAAAAGCTATGGCACAGATACAGAACCCATGAATAAGATCATGATGAGATTATTAGATTTTGCCATCTAACCCAACTTGACATTCAAGGGCAAAGCATGGCTTTAAAAACAAAAAGGGTACACAGGTGTACAGAGCTAAACTCTCATCTTCCAGCCATGGATTTACTTCCTGTACTCTTGTCTCCTAAAGAAAATTGGTCCTCTTTGCTGGACTAGTTCTATTGCTTAAGTTGTATTTTTATTCCTCACCTCTTTTAACATGCTCAGAAGGATCTACATCTATTTGGGTCCTCTCATTGTATCATCACATGCCTAAGATCAACCATGAAACATCATGGCTGAGTGTTGAATTTGGGATCTTAGTTACAATCCTGCATTCTGATCTTTACAACACATTGGCTTGCAGAGAAGTGAATCCACTGAAGAGGAGGGGAAAACTGTCAAGAGTAAGTATGAAGGAAAACTTAAAACCTAAAACAAACAAACAAAATTGAAAACCTGGCTTTGGTTCCAGGCCTGGGGTTGATGTTTATTATTTGCCTAAGGCCCCTGTTTTGTTTTGTTGATTTTGTTGTTTATTAGATCATTTTAGTCTGGGCTGTCTGTCTGATTTAATGTTTTTAGCTGTTTTTAAGTTTTTTCTAGTTTTGTATGCTGCCCAGAATCCATTGGAGTTGGGTGGCCAATAAATTTAAATAAATAAATCTGTGAATAGAGTATAGGAGGTTTAACAATTACACTCACATGGACAATTTCCTTTTAAAAACCAGTCTCCCAAGGCCTCTATTTTAAAGGAAACTAGTGCCCCTAAGAATTTTTTTTTTAAAAAAACCCTCAACAATTTTTCTGCGAAAGTTGATAGAAGAAAATTCTTCCGATTTCATTAAATTAGATTTAACTTTACCTCAAGGATTTTGAAGTTAAAGTTGATCAGATGCAAATAAATCGGGTGCTCACCTGATCTGTGCTTCCGGGATGATGTCATCCATCACCACATACACCATTGCCCCAGCAGCAAAAGCCAATGCATACGGGAGGAGAGGCTCTGCTAGCACTATGGCAAAAGCACCGAAGATGCCAGCTAGGGGCTCCACCATGCCACTTAACTGCCCATACCTGTAAAGCAAGCAGAGAAAAATCTCACTCAAGAACCTTTAGGCAGAGACACAGGATTCCTTTCCTTCCACATGCAATGGTTTATTTTCCCCCTCAACTCTCACCCATTGGAGAGCTCAGAGTCAACACAAAATCAGCTCTTCCCCTTCTCCCTGCCAGGTTCTTCTCTGGGGTCAGGACAAGAGGCATGTTTATCAGCTCTTGAAAAACAGGCAGAAGTGCCTCCAAGTCATTCTTCAGAAAACCCAGTAGAAAGTTATCCCCCTCCTTTAGACTGAGAGGTGACCAAAGACTATGGACGAAAGATGAGAACATCAGGCAGCTCACTGCCTTTTCTTCTCTCTCTCCTGCCTCAGCATGTAATATTCCTTGTTTATTTGGTCCACTTTGTTTCTATACAAAACTTTCAGGAGGTCAAAGACTCCATGTCACTTTGGAGATCCAAGAATTCCAGTGAGGAGAAGCCTCACCAATTATTTTTTTTCTGAAAAAGATTGGGTAAGGTATGTTTGCATGCACACACCCACATTCACACAATAAAAATATGCCATGATTGGAGTCAATCATCAGCACAGACATCAGTTTGTTTTGCTTTTTTATTGCCCTGTTGCTTTCTGAGAACAAGACATGTGAAAGAGATTTGTTCTTTAGAACTACATTTTCCTGATAACAATTTGCAAGCTTCCATGCTACAAAGAGATCTTTACACAGACTAGAGATTGTAAAAATGGCTTTGCTTAGAAATAATAAATGTATGCAGTCTTATAAACTTAAATACTTGGCTGGCTTTGTGTCCTATGGTCACCTTGGGAACTTTGTGAATGGCACAACCATAGAATGCAAACACTTCGTATGTAATATATACAGGGGAAGAAATCTAGGGATATTCATTTGTTTATTTAATTTTGATGCCACTCAGCTCTAACTGACAATAGACAGACAAATAAACATACATCCCCCCCCCCATCTCTTTAGATACTGGGTATTTGATCTTTAAATACACTTTATCCCAAGTACAAATAACACCAGATAAAACAAAAAGGAGAATAACCTATGATGGTAATTCAAAAAGCCATCAAGAGCTTTCATCACGGTACTGGATTCTAAAAACAACCTATTTCTCATTTGTGTGTGAGAATGTGTAGTGCATCCAGACACACATCCACACAGGGTTGGGAAAAGCTTGTTTGCCTATGAACTTTTCTTCGTGACCTGGCCCGAGATGTTTTGCTGTTTGAAGCCAACTCCATCCGAGATGACACTCTATGAAGTCATGATGATGCCTGAAAAAGCAAGGTGTCCTTTTTCATGGTCTCATGTAAATACTGAACAGCTTCCACAGAGTAAGCCAGGGAACAGGCTCACTAGGTGTCCAAGATAAGGGCTGGAGTTTAAAAGTAAGTTTGCTGAATGTGGCATGGGCAAACTTTGTTCTCCAAATCTAAAGTCTCCTGTCAAAATAACTCAAAAGAAAACATTTTTCAAATACCCTCAAAAACATTTGAATCAGAAATGATAACATGAAAAAAGGATGTATGCACACTGTGGAAAGTGTGATGTTTCTCCTAGAGCATTTGCTTTAAAAAGAGACTATAGCCAAGCCACCTCTCTTCCACAGATGTCTGAGAGTATGCAGTGTGCTGAATGCTTGTCAAGAACAACCCGTGGTATTCTCATAATGACAGCTGCCAGATCACATAGACTTTCAGGATCAGTAGAAGGGGTACAGAAAAATTGGCATGTAAACCAGCAATACTTCTACTTAGTAAACCTTTTGTATATTACCTGCATGCTATGTACAGTCTTTGCTTAGTTATATTAGGTTGATTCACATGACCCTCCCTGCTTCTATCAGATGTATGTTACATAGGTCAGTCCTGCTCCCAATCATACAACATAACCCCAAAATGGGTCTTTGAGTGAACCAGTGAACCTTTGAGTAAAACTTTGAGTGCGCAACATTCCCTATGAATCTGATGCTATCTAAATGTGTTGAACTCCATACTCAACAAACCAGAGTAGTGACTGCCCATGCTGGCTAGTGAATCAACAGCAACCAAAATTATTGGGTTGATGAAGCAATGCTCTTAAAGGAAAGTCTACAACAATTAGCTTGGAACAAAGGACCATCACGACAGAGCATCACGACAGAGATATGTAAAATTAGGCGCAGCATAGGTAAGCTGGATAGAGACTTTTTCTTCTTCACAGTGTTCAAATTTGAAATCATCCTCTGAAACTAAATTCAGGGAGATTCAAGACTAGGAAAAGAAATGCATTATTAAATTGTGGGATTCACTGCCAAAACCTGTGGTAATGGTAGCTACTTTGGATGGTTTAAACATGAGTATGGATAGGTTTATGGATGATCAGGTTATCAGTGGCTACCACCATTCATGTCTGCTTACTACTGCCTGAATCATAAGCAACATGCATTCATTACTGGTTGCTTGGAAGTGCCAGTGGAAGGGGGCTATCACCTTCCACTCCAGGCCCCCAAGCTTCCCAAATCCATCCAGTCAACCACAGTATGACACAGAATGTTGAATTATGTGGACCTATGGCCAAATCCCACTGGGTTTTTCTACAAATTCTTATGTAATTGGTCTAACTCATCTAGAGGGCATTAAATTGGCAAAAGGTGATATTGAGCCCCTTCTCTTCACCAGAAGGTTTCTGATTAGTATAGCATGCAGATACATTAGGAGGTGTATGAGAGAGCAGCTTGGGGCTTTGGAGAATGTGTGGTTGTTGCAGTTATTATAATTCAAGTTTATTTATAGATGAAAATCAGATTTTCAAATGCAATGCTGTTGGATAAAATTGAGGAGGGGGGCAGAGATTAGGAAATTAGTAGGATTACAGACCAACCAGAGAGAAATAAAGCAGCATTACAAGATGTGTGTAAAATGTAGGGGGCACCAAGGGATTTTGGAGGAAGCCCCTCACACAAGCCCTCGGAGGTAGTTTCACCAGAGACTTATTGAAGCATTAGAATTTGGGATTTATGATCAGTAACCAAAGACTAGCAACTGAGTGTTTTTCAAGTATTTTGAACTATAACTCCCACTATTCATTGGCACTGACCATGCTGATTGGAGCTAATAGAAGCTGAAGTCCAAAACATTTGGAGATTGCCCAATTGTCTAACTTTATCAAAAGTATTTCCTGAGTTGACCAGGTCTGGATCAGTTGAGAGTCAAAATGAAGCCCAAGATTGATGGCAATAGTAAATCTAAAAAAAAAAAAAGTTCTCATATTGCTCATGTTCTTATCCATGAAGACATGCCAAAACATGCTCTCATCTAGGAAGACAGCAAGAAATGCACTAATAAACAAGGTGAGCCCACTCTTCTTCAACAGAAGCTTCTGTAAATAAAAAGCAGAGGAGTTCAGTATGACCCAGCAGTTTATTTCATTCCTGGGCAGCAAATGCTATGGAAAAAATTGGCAAATTCTCCCTCATTTGTACTGTTCACCCACTGCAGGTAGTGGAGAGATGAACTAAGCATTCTGGAAAAAATACTCCTTTTGCATGGAGCATCTCAGAAAAGAGGAGATTGTACTGCTGTTGCTTTTTTTGAACTTCAGATCACCAATTGCAGCTGCCCTTTATCCTTCAGTTTGTTAAAAGGCTAGGATCGGTGCCTTCAATCAAATTGTAAACTACCTGGCAGAGGCTCTTCAGAGACCACAGAACTGTCCCATGTAATAAAAAATTGAGAACTACCAACAGAAATAGCAGCATTTTCCTTGCATTAGGGACATAGTATGACTCAAAGCCATTTTCATGCATTTTTAGTTCTATTATTAAATCAGAAAACAGCAAAGAAAGCTCAAAGAAAAACCTGAGTAACAATTTGACTTACTTACCAGAATGCTCTCCATGTTGAAAATCCAGCCCCATGCAAGGGAAGGCTGACAGCCAGCCCTTCTGGAAAATTCTGAATTCCAATTCCAATTGCTAAATTCCTGTATGAATAAAATGAAACAGATTTATACAACATTGATGCTTGTGTTAAGTACGGGGAAAAGATACTGGGATAGTCCTCTACTGGAAAAGAAATCCTTATGATTAAACACATCTCTTTAATGTCAATGTTTTAGCCCTTGAGGCCTAATGTAATCACTAATGCTTGGCATCCAGCTCATGATTTTCATCTTCAAAGTGTTCCTCAACCTAACAATGCCTCTGGGAGGCAAAGAGACATAGAGGTGGGTGGAGAGAAGACTTGTCAAAAAGAAGCAAGTTTAAAATAGCTAACTCTGTGGAATTCCAAAGAGCTGAAGTGGTGTTTTGTAAAATCTTGGTAAGTCCTGAAAATCTTAAGTTAAAGGAGGGAAGTTACAGCCATAGGAGATGTAAATAAAAGAATACATTGATTTCAAACAGGATTGAGCATTAGGAATGCCAACGGAATGTCTGAATGAGCTGATTCAATCTCTTTTTGCATGGAAAGCTGAAGTAGTAGGAAAAATGCTAAGCCTAATGTTGCCTAATATATTTTTTTTTCACATGGCAAAGGATACTGAGATGTTGAGGCTTTAACCAACCTTGCCTTCTTTCCCAAATGTATATTCCAAGCTAACTCATAAACAAAGAGAACAACATGTCCCATTCTGAGCTCTTCAAGAGACCACTCATAAGACTTACTCGGAGGTGGAGAAATACAAATTTATGCAGACTGGGCTTGAAGGAAACAGTAGGAATCTGAGCTCCTTTTTTAAAAAGAGCTTGAACATCATATGTCACTCATGTTTGTCCATATATTAATTATAAACTCTCTCCAAATGCCACCAAAGCAGAGAAGGATTTTCTGTGATCAAGCAAGCCACAGAACTCATTCCTAAAGCTACAACAGTTCCAGATATCAAATGTCTGCCTGCCTTGAGGTAGCTCAACTATGCTTTGGCTGCAGTGGTCTTATTTCTTCCAAGAGGAAAGGGCAGATGAACCTCAAGTAGAGTTTGACTGGCTACTTGTGATCAAAAGGAAGGGGGACTTTGATAGGAGGGAAAGAAAAGAAAAGCTGTTTTGACCACAACTGCCCCTTCCACATGCTTTTCTGTATGCCACCTTCTATGATATACTTTTTGGTATGCATTTCCTCCAGATAACTGCTGTTTTGTGAGGGTTTTTTTGTTTTGGTTTTGGTTAAGAAAGAATTGAGTGGACCATGTGAATTACTGTCAGTCTGCAATTTCTAAAATCTGAGGACATCCCTAGGCTGAACATCCCTTCTTTTCATTCAATATTTGCATTTGCATTCTTGTACTGTAGGAAAGTATGCACAACTTCCATCATTGTAGCATATCTGTATTCCTGAAAGGTGGGAGTTAATATGGGTACAATCAGTTGGGTACAATCAGTTGGAAAAGTATTGGTGATACTGGCTAATAGAGGAAAAGGCTAGGATATCTACAAACAGAATGTATTTATATGCCTTGTCAAAGGGAAATAAAGCATCCCCTTATTTTATGGTAGAATTTGGAGGTTTAAGGCTGTTGAATACACAGACATAATAAAATAAGAGTAAATTTATTGTCTGGCTTTGAAGCCTTCTAATATGTAAACAAACCTAATGGCTGCAACAGACAATAATCTGCTTTGAGTTGTTAATATATTGTTAAACACTGAGCAACTGATCACCACCACTGATAATGATTTTTAAAAAGACAGTTGACCAATGTTAACAATGTAAGTATCTAACAGTTCATCTATTCAGTGCTTAACTGTGGATGAACAGAAACATAATTTTTCTAGGAGTGTCAAACCACCAAGGTTTAATTGTCCTTCAAACAGACATGCAGCTTTGAATTTTAGCAAATTTCATCTGCAGAGGCAAGAAGAGAGCAATGTGGTTATGTAGACAGATTATTGAGTTTTAAATGTGAGAAATCCAGATTGTAATCTCTGTTCAACCACAAAGCTCGCTGGGTGGGCTTGGGCAAGTCACAATCTCTGCAGAATCTACGTTACCGGCTTATTGGAAGGATGAATGAACAAAGAATTGTGAAGTGCTTTATGCATTGTAAAATGTACCTGCCCTTTCCTCTCCATCATCAGTAGTGTCTAGTACCCTTTTCACTGCTTCTGTTCTTCAGGGGAGCTCAGTCTTGGCAGCCATGTTTCCGTTACAGGACACTGCATGTGTCTGAACGTGCTGTATTCAAGAAAGATGGAAGCCAGGAATGGGCCAATGAGCAGTAGGAGTAGCAGGTGAACAGATGGATCACTTAGGTAGAGAGGGCAGAAGAGGGAAAGTGAAAGTAGATTTCTAAGTAATACCTCTACAAAGGTGAATATGCAGTCTGGAGACGAATGTTTTCTTACAACACAGCAGTGCTGCAAAATAATACTATCATGCTACTTATGATTTAACTGTGAAATAGATTAAGTACCCCTGCTCCTCACAAACAATCCTTAAACATTTTTATCACATTTTTTGTCTCTACAACTGTAACAAGATATATTTTAAAAACCAACTCCTGGAAAGAGAATGATTGTACTTGGAATAATAAAATGTTCCTTCCCTATAGGTACTTTCCAAGAAATGGTCAGGGGATTAAAAGTAACTAAATTCTAAAAGGTTACAGACAAAATGCTTGAGTGAATCAGCCTGATTGTTCTCATGGAACAGAAGGGTGTATTGATAAGAAGTGAGCTACAGCTTTACCAGCAAACGTTTGAGTTTCATTCCATTTCAGCATACATGGCATAGGAGCAAAAGAGTGCATGTTAACATTACATTCTTGGCATGGATGCTGCTGAACTATTGCTTATGAAACTGGGTCCACTTGCTGTATGTTGGAATGCCTGCCTTCAATTTTCCTAAAATGGAATTTTAAAGGAAACTTAAGCTCCTCTTCTTGGATTTCCCTGATTGATGATGGAATTTGCTGCTCCCAAAGATGAAGGATTAACAATGCCAGAGGGCAGACTCTGGATGAAAGTGCTGCAAACCTTTCTGTTATCTCCAAGGTTCTCCCTATAAGGCTCAGTCATGCCCTATAGTAACCCCTTTATGCCACACATACTTACAGTATAATTCCAGTCCAAATAACCTAAGCCAAGCAACTGCGACATTCAAAACCCAACAAGGATTGAAAGGTTGAAAGGTTAGCAGAGTCACCTTTTCTAAAGATAGGGCATCTTGTGTGCAGTATACATATACAACTTCTGCCTATATGGTCTTTCCTCATTCTCCTGACTGGATGGCCAGTTGTGTACAGTACGTATATTATTTGGGATATGCAAATCTATTCTTGAATTAAAGGAACTGATAAGTAAGTATTACAATATCACTGTGCAGCATCTACAGCACAGAAAAGAAACAGCAGATTTTACTGAGTTCATGTGTGCAGACAACTATTTTATATAATGGACATGGTTTTCCCTGTTCTTTCAGGGCACTGTGAATGGGAAAACTGATGAACACTTGAGCTCTGGAGGATTCTCTGATACATCAACCAAGCTCAGCAGTAGACAAAAGGATAGTACCTTGTGTGGTGTGTCAACTGAAAAGAAGTGCCACCTATATTCTATATATAGAGTTCAGGATAGATGCATTTATATATTTTTGGGGTTATGCAGTAGCTTGCTTCAGCAGTATGCAGCCTCCAGCAAGTATAAGGAGCAATTATCCCCATCTTTGGTGGCTTTAGAGATCTCCCCACATGGGGGAGATTCCCCCCCCCCCCAAATGGAGCTGAAAAACAGCAGGGCTTCCTCCTGTGCCCTCTGTTCTTTTCCTTGCTGAGAACCTCCCAACTCTTCACAAAGACGAGCTTCTTTCTTCCGTAGAGAAAGTTCAACAGCTGCAAGAGAGATCCTTTTCTGACAGATTAAACTCTCGCTTCCTCTTAGTAAAACAAGACTTGGGCTGGAAAGGAAAAATTGCTCCGTGTTGCTTAACTTTTTAACAGCTGGCAGAAAGGAGGAGGCCAGGACAAACTGATGAGAATCAAGGGAAGACGGGAGATGAGGGAAAATCATCTCTTCAAGAAAACAGGGGAACTGCTGTCTTCAAGCTCCCCTACCCCCTCCTTTGCCTCTCCTTAGTACAAAGCAGCTATTACCAGCTCCAACCACAACAAACTAATGAGTGGGAGAGAGAAGTGTGAATGAAAGAGGCTGTACTATAAGAAACCACAGATTGCTACTTTCCCCTACCAGAAGGCAAAGCCTGTTTTGACCTTGCTCTAGTTATTGCCTTAAAAAAAGAAAGAAAGAGCAATTAGGTGAATTTTTGTTTTGCTTTGTTCTATAGAGAAAGGATGGGTTAGTCAGGTGATGATGACTGAATGGGAAATGGAAAGGAATTAGGGAAAATATAAGCTAATTATATGCATTAAACATCTTGATGCATGTTTTGAAACAGGGAGGCCAACAATGTCTATCCTTCTTGGTCTTACTTTTGAATGGAAAATAAATTTGTGCAGGATGCTATTCCCTTTCTTGACCTTTGGGGAGTGTCTGATATTCTATGCATGTCTGTTCAGATGGAACAGCCTTCAGAACTTACAACCACCCTATAAATACAGTACATGGTTTGTACTTGCCAACATTTAAAATCCCACTTATAGCCAGTATTCTGGAAACAATTTCTCTGCAGCTGTTAGTCCAAAATACTATCAGATGCCATCTCTCCTTTCCATGCCAGCTAACCACACCCAAATTATGCAAAATGCCAATGTGCCAAATCTGTTTTAAAAACAGAATATACTTAATAGTAAAAACAATAGAGACAGATGCTGAAGCTAGATGAAGGACTCCTTTAGCCTTTGTTAAGTTCAACAGCATAAGATTAAGCAGAACTGATGAAAATATGGAGGATGAAGGATATGGCTTAGCTTGGGAGTGGCAACAGCAGGTCTCTGGACTGGCTCTGTAGTGATTCAGGACCCTATGAAGGGCCTGACAGAGCATCTGAGGAAGGTGAGACATTCCTTGGCAAAGGTAAAGAAGGCCATAGAGCTGTTTCAATGACCTCCTTGGAAGCTTCCCTTCCTCATGACTACTCAGATCACAACAGGAGCTAGGATCCTCAGCCTGTGCTTTAAGATGTCTCCTGGGAATTCATAATTGGAACAAAGTTCTTAGAAATGAATGGCATCAAGGAGTCCATCTTTTGGAGCCCATTGGTTTTTGGTGCAGAGTCAAGAAAGAAGGTTCTAGCAAATGCAGACATTAGTACTACAACTAATACTTCAAATCTTCTAGTAAAGTAGCCTCATCCTTTCCATGTAGCTCTTTACGGCTTGACTCTCTGAGCAGCAGCATCTGGGGAAGTGAGATCTAAAACAGTCAAGATGGGGGTCACGGCAGTAACCAAAGCCCCATACAAAGGGGGAGCCATCATGCTGCTAGTGACTGCTATCCTTTTGACAGCTCCCTTCCCCATGCATGCAATGCCCGAGAGTTCCTTTTTGGGGCAACAATCACTATCACTGGAATTTCAAGTAGCTCTTGAACTTTAATTAGGATTGAATAAAACCTATTTAAAGATTCGGAAGGTAGGTTTGTGCAATTAGTATTCATGCATTTTTAAACCACACTGAAAAGGGCAAAGGTAAGTTTCCTCAGAGGATGGGTGGCTGGAAAATGAAATCTTGTTTTCCTTGTTCTATAATGACAGTAGGGGGGAAAAAAACCTGCCTTGCTAAAAAGATATCTCTATCTTTCTCAGAAGGTTCTTCTCTATTGCTTGACTCGAAGGGCCACAGTGCCTTCTACCAAAGGGAAAATATTCATGATTTCCTTAAGCCTGGGAGCCAACACCCTAGTACCAAAGTATTTGGTATCCAAGATTATTTTGTTTTTTGTAGGCTTGTTCCCTGATGTATGTCTTATGTAAATACTTTGAACCTGTCTTGCATCATAGATTTCAGGCTGGAAATACCATTAAAAAACCCCAATTCACTACATTAAAAAAAAAAAGGCTAAGATAATTGAAACAACACTACCTTGAGCTTTATCCAGACTCAGCAAAATTTACTAGGAATTAATCTCAGGATGAAAGTTTCATATTGTTGCCAACTGCATGGCTTTTCATAACTGGGATTCTAATGCTAGAAGGTGTTCCCCTGGTTCTTCGCATAATGTACAGCTTCCAGTGATGGGACAGAGAAAGGAGTCCTATTTGCAGTTGTGTACAGAAACATGTGTTAATCTTGGGAAAGTATCTCTTGTGATGAGTACATAATGCAGTGAAGAAGGTTTCTCTCTAAAATGACTGAACAAGAAAGTTTTTATGACTGGTACTCTGTAAGTATCATCTGTTCATTTTATGATTGCTTCCTATCTCTTCACAAAGGAAGATCACAACTCCAGCAAAGTTTCATGGAAAACAAAAGATCCATTATGAAGGACTAGGAAGAAACTCTTTGATGGCTCCCTCATATGGCATAGGATGGAAATGGACATTATAAAGAAATACCTCCCCTCCCCCCCTCCTCACACACACATACCAAAAGGCCAGTGTCATAATATAAACAGCATTACAATAGACCTGAAGAGCATCAACACTTAATAGAATTGGACAAAGTGATGTTCACACTTCCAGGACAGTAAACAACACCTTGAAAAGAACAGCTGCCAACTAAATTCATGAATTTGTTAACACTGGGGAGACAGGAAACAGAACCAAACTCTGAATAAGAACAAAATAGGAAAATAAAAATGGCATCTAAATTAATAACATATAGTTAGATAGAACAACTTTATAAAATTATTTCAAAGATATAAAAATATTTCTTTGTCACTATCATTAGGACAACTCAAAAGGAATTAAGACAATTTTGTCTCCATACCTCCCTCAATTCTTTCCTTTGCAGATTTATCTCGGTTTAATCTCTGAATACTCCCATTTCCTCTTACTCAACACCCAACTATACATGATAATCTGAAAACTGAGATTTCACAGTACTTGACACCTGACCTGCTATAGTTTTTATTAATTGATTATGACTGCCATTTTCAAATTTTGCACATGCCAGGTAAACTGCATTCAACATTGCAGTTTGCTCAGGAAACTTTTGATTCATAAACATTCCCAACATTTCCTTATGACTCTCTATAGCAGAGGAAGATGAGTAGCAAGCAATAAGCAAGTGGTCTTTCAACAATTCTGCTACTGAGGCACTCAGGTGAACTTTCAAAGAATTGAACATTTTCAACAAAACTGCTTGAAAATCTCTGGCATAACATATTTGACTATATTTGGTGGCTGGCATGCAAGAGTGAAGAAGCAGGTGGAACTTCATGTCCACTGCTGCTTCTGTTACCAGCTGGATTGTGAACTCAGAGTCCCAGGGCTAATTGCCCTGTAAGTTAAAGGAGGAGAAACAGTCAGGCAGCTTCTGTTACCAGTTGCCCCCCCACCTCCTAAGAAGCCAGTAGGGTCAGCTGTCTTCTGAGGAAGAGCAATAGGATCATCACAGCTCAATTTTTTAAGAACCATAAGACATTAAAAACTGAAGCCCCAGTTATTCTGAAAGAAAACCTGACCTGTCAATCTAGGTGAATGGGCAGGGAATCTGAAGCCTGTGAAAATCAAACTCTGGGAAACAAATCAAGAATCTCCTTTCAGATGATTTTTAAAAAGAAGAGGGGCCCAGCTCCATTTTGCTTTTCGTTTTCATTGGAGCTGTTCTTTAAGGTGGGCTGAAAACCAGGTAAGAAGAAGCAGCAGCAGCTTCAACCCATGAAGTCTGAGTTGGAGGTCAGGGAATGGTACAGCAAGCTAGGGACCAGTGGAACTAGATATAATATTGATTCAATTTATTTTACAGATTATTTACTTATTATTTTATTCAATTTGCATACTGCCCAACTCCCAACAACTCTGGGCAGTTCACAAAAAAACATAAAATAGAAACAATACAATAATAAAAGTAGAAGCAAAGATGGCACAACCATCTCAAAAAAACAGGTAACACCACTCTTTGAAAGGGTCTACACCCCTCCAAGCCAAAGCCAGGTCTTCACGGCCCTCTGAAACTTCAGTAGGATGGAAACTCCCCCAATCTTGGGGGAAACCCCATTTTAGTAGAGGGCTGAGAAGGATTTCTCTGGAGTAAAGAGGCTGGTGGCAACACTACTGAACAGGCTTTTGTCAAGAGTTGGAGGGGGATGCTGTAGGGTTTTAGATGGAAGGTTTAGATTCCAGAGGGCCCAATCTATACATCCCACACATTGATATGCAGCTCCCATTAAGTTTTAGTTTGTCAGCACAAAGTCAGGGATTATTATTCTGCAAAGAGTTACCTCTAAATAGTAACAAATTTTAATATTTGATCACAGTTAATAACTGGCAAGTAATTTTAAAAATGCTTAAAATATGTAATACTAGATAGGCTAAGCTATTTTAAATCTGAAATCTGCCAAAATCAAAACTATCAATGGCATTCAAGTTTTCTGCTTTTAAAATTTTCCAGTTAAATAAGCGATTTCAATGCAAATATGAACTCACATTTTAAGTTATAGTCACTTACACCCTATTCAGCTCATGAATGGACTACTGCAAAATGCTGTACATGGGGCTGCCCTTGAACACCACTCAGAAGCTGCAGCTGATCCAGAATGTGGTCACATGGACAGTGATGGGCATGCTGTGCTATGCCCATGTGATGCCACTGCTCCATGGGCTGCAATAGCTACCAGTTGCATTCCAGGTGCAATTCAAGGTGTTAGTTATCACCTATGGGCAATAGACCCTGGCTATTTGATGGACCCACCCTCTGGAATAACATCCTCCTGCAGATCTGTATGGCTCCCACCCAGATGACATTCAGAAAGTCATTGAAATTTTGGCAGTTCTCCCAGGCCTTGGAGTGGGATGGTGGTTGAGCCCTTGTAGGATGTTTTTGTTGCTATAGAGATTTTGTCTCCTAGATGCTATGCTCCATTTCCTTTTTAAAACCATTCTTACTTTTTTTTTTTTGACATAAACTGCCCAGAGTAATTTGGATTCGGGCAGCCTCTAAATTGTAACAAATAAACAAAGTAAGTTTGGTTCTGAAATTCTCATGGAAGAATCTGAATGTCAGCCTCAGAAATTAATTATAGAGGTTACCTATGCTGCAGCAATGGGATATCCCTGAATGATTTAAAATAAATTCTCAATCTCAACCACTTCAACTAAAGTAGGAGAGTGGTAACAATCCCATTTAGTGGGTTATTGTGAGCAGATGGGTAGAATGTTAATTGTTTTGCCACTTTCATAAAAATGTAACAGTGTTTCTTCAGACCACAATTCATTTAGAACTTTTATCACCAACAGTCATGATTTCGTGATTGCAGCCTGAAAGGGTAATAGCTACAAAAAGGTTTTTTTTTTTTTTTTTAAAGAAATAGCATAGTAATAAAGTCTTCTTCAAGGCAAGCTTGACTCCTGGTGACTTCAAGATCACCTCCATGAGGGGCTTTTTGTTTGTTGTTGGGTGCAGTGTAGAAATGGTTTGTCCTTGCCTTGGTCCAAGGAGTGTTTTCAACTGCCCACACTCCCCCACAGTTCTGGGTACCAACCAGGCCCAATTCTGCGTAGATCTAGAGCCTAGACAAGGCCAAGCAGGAAACCTAAAGCTTTGTTCTAAAGGGCTTACCTTTTTCAGACCAAGGATAAAAGTACCCTACATATTCTTAATCCAAAATATACCGGCACTATAATAGTATTATCTCATCAGTGCTAAAAACCAGCATTTGCCTTAGAAAAAAGCAGGTAACACAGCTACTGCTCAGAATCTTCAGTGCATATGCAAAAGAGGAAAAAGAGGATGCTAATCTCTCTATATTCCTTTATCTTTTGATTAGCCAGCTCCTGGGGAAAAAAAAGTAGAATTGGCCTGTAAATATTGAACTGTTTCATATTTTATAAGCATTAGTCTATCCTAAATGGGGACCTTTTCTGCTGGTTTCTCTAACCTTACACTGCTTCTTTGCCAGCTGGCATGGCATCACCTTGAAGATCTCTACTGATGCTCTTATAAAAAGTGGCAAAGAAAAGAATTTGGCATCCCTACATATTTGAAAGGTCAAGGCACAGAAAGCCTTCTATAAGCCTAAACCCTTGTTTTGAAAGGCCTATTCTTTGGTAGGCTGATTATGAAAGTAGGCTACATATTCTTAACAAGCCCATTTTCACTCTGGCTTCAATTTTCTACATGCATGTGTATTCTTGCATGGCTGGGACCTTAACATACTGTTTTGATTGTTATCATATTGCCATGAAAGGGCCGATTGTTTTGGGTTTCTACAATTACGTCATGGCTTCCCACTCTGGTTACCTGTCAAGGTGTTTGATCGGGGTTGCAGGTGGGAAGGACTCCTGTGGTAAGCCTTGAGCACTTCCCCATACCTGCCTTACCTGTTAAACCCTGCTGCCTTAACATGCAAAGTTTCCCTCTCCCCCTCCCTTTTTAAAAACTTCTGCTCTCTTGCATCAGGCAGGCATAGAAAAAGAACTTGGGAGAAACAATATAGAAGCTTTCCAATCATTTCCAAGAGTCTGGGGGCTTCTTTCTGGATTTCTACACAGAATTAAATCCATATTAAAGAAAACATTTTTCGTCAGGAAGTAATAAAAAAGATGTTGATTTTTCACAATAAAGACGTTGATTTTTCATAATAAAATTATGAATTATAATATTATATATTTTGCAATAAAATCTTAATGTGATTGATAAATACCCCCCTACCAATAGTTACTGGAACCAACTGTGGAGGAAGGAGAACCACTGCAGAACAGTGGCCCCCACTCCCACCTCCTGGAGACAATCCAGAAGGATATGATGGTCAACAGTATCAAAAGCTGCTGAGAGATCCAGGAGGTCCAGGAAGGATCCACCAACCCCATCCCGAGCCCTCCATAAGCCATCCACAAGTGTGACTAAACCCTTCTCAATACTATGACCCAGCCTGAACCTGACTGAAAAGGGTTTAGATAATCTGCTTCATCCAGGATCCTCTGCAGCTGGGCACCTACCACTCCCTCAACCACCTTTCCTAAGTTGTTCTGAAAGTTGTCCAATACCATCAGGTCCAAGGATGGCCTCTTGAGAAAGAAGCACACCAGCACCTCCTTCAAGAACCACCCCCTAACACAAGGAGGCATTAACCACCATTGCTAGGTGCTACTTCCTGGGAGGCCTTAACTAACCAGGAGGGACATGGGTCCAGAATGCAGGTGGCAGAACAAACAGCAATAAGGACTCTGTCTATTGACTCAAGATCGACTGGCTGAAACTGATAACTGAGCTAAGATATGCCTTGGTCACCTCCATATGACCAGCCCAGCCAGAGTCCAAGTCAAGGGTTTTTGTCCAACAATTGCCTGGAATAGTCCTCACAGTGGCACTGCAATAAGAGCAGAAAAGTAAACATGTTTCTCCACTCTTATTGCCACAAGGTAAGTCCTAATAAAGGTTTTTACCTGTGCCTGGTTGGCTTCATTCTTTCTCTTTCTCCAGTGGTGCTCCAGATACCTCTTGTTTCACTTCATCTTCCAGGGGGCTGTACAGGAACCATGATCACAAAGAGTCTACACAGCTACAGTCTGATCCAAGGCTCCAGTCACACACTCATTCCAAGCTGTGACTAAGGCCATGGCCTAGCCATGCACCAGAGTCTTGGAAATAACTGCAAACTTCCTCTGAAACCTTACAGCAGGGGTTCTCAAAGTACGGCCTGCGGGCTGAATATGGCCCACCAAGGTCATTTATCCAGCCTGCCCGCCTGATTGGCCGCCACTGCTGTCTGTCAGAAGCAGAAGTGTCGGGGCTGTGTTGGGAGCTGCAAGCGATGCACAAGGAGGAAGATCGTAGAGCCGGACTATTCTACATGACAGGTATGCCGGGTCCAGTGGCTCTCCTCCTCTCCTGTTTTTTTCAAACTATAGTCCGGCCGCCCAACATTCTGAGGGACTGTGAACTGGCCCCCCGTTTAAAAAGTTTGAGGACCCCTGCCTTACAGGGGCCATCAGTTACCTTGGGTGGACCAACTGAAAAGGCCCTACTTCCCTGCAGTCCATTGTCATGGACAGATCACACACCCCAACCACAGAGACAAAAAAATAGACCTAGTATGTAACTCCACTGTGAGCTGAGCCCCTAATAATTTGGATCAGATCCATGGTTGCCATGGTGACTATAGACTCCTGAACCACCTCTGACTCCAGGCTTAAATAAGGCATGTTGAAGTCCCCCCCAGAACCATCAGCACTGCCAAAACCACAGGGACAGAGAAGGAGATCATAATGGTAAAGTGAAAGGTGAGAGATTGCAAACCTCCTCTCCCAAAAGCAGTCTCGGTACATACTTCCTGGTCTGTTGTCTTCCCTTGGTATAACTCCTTGGTAGTTGCTGCTGCCAACATCTATCTGCTGCCAACATCTATCTTCCACAGACGCCTTTACCTAGCATCCTATTTGTGCCGTGGCTCTCTCTTCCAATCACTCTAAAAAATTATTCTTATCTTACTTAATGGCGTAGGCTTTTGTCTTTGTTGCCCTGAAATGTAGTGGGGGGCAAAGGACAAACTGAGTTTCTTGGAACCACATTCTGTTTCCTGGGACTCCCTAATTCCTACTGCAGCTCCTGTTCCAAAGTGTTTGAACCAAGAGCTCGCTCAACTATATAGGCAACCCAAGTGATTCACCTGGAGAGGATTTCTTGGCTGGCAATCATTTTTAGGCACCACAGCAAAGCCATTCCAAATCCTTGTTTGGAGTAATACCTATATTAGGTCAAGGTAAGGTCGCAGAATCAGTGTGCAGGCTTTCAAATTCAGAGCTGTATAAAGCGAGATGTATAAAATAAGAGCCGCCCAGTACACATGAAATGATGCAAAGGAATGACAGCTACACCATAACACCTTCTGAACATGTGAGATGCTCGTTGCTCCATTTTAACTTCTAATAACAAAGGATGTAATAGGCTTGCTTGTTTGTTTTGATAATATTTAGAAATAATAATGTAAACAATTAGGCCAGCAAAAATAAGGCACCCAGGTAGTCCTCACTTTCTGGATGCAATTGGGATTGACAACTCCATCGCTAAGCAATGCAGTTGTAAAGTGAAACATCACATGACTGCAATTGACAACCTCATTTCTGCTGTGGTCATTAAGCAGGTCATTCACTGCAGGTCGTTAAGTGCAGTGTCACATGACCATGACTTGCGACTTCCTGCCGGCTTCCCCATTGACTTTACTTGTTGGAACCTGGCTGTGAAGGTCGCAAATGGCAATCATGTGACTGAAGGATGCTGCAACCATCGTAAACGTACACCAGTTGCCAAGCACCCAAATCGTGATCACGTGACTGCAGGGATGCTGCAATGGCCACAACTTTGAGGACCAGTCGTACATCTCATTATTTGGTGCGATCATAATTTCAAATGGTTCCTGGACAAGTGGTTGGTAAATGAGGAGTATCTGTACATAATTGCTAATTAATTATAAAATAGATGCAATACTTAATATCACTAGATGTGGAATCTAAGCTCCAAAATCCTTCCTAGGTCAATGCAGGTGATTTTATTCTAATATATTAAACACCCACACATATGTCACTAAAGTGGTTGAGGCATGTTTTGAGAAAAAAGTAATTGGGAGGAGGGGAGAAGAGCAGCACATGTGTCAAGCTAATTTAGGTGCATGTCTTGCCTTGGGGATAGAACAGTTCCAAAAATAGAACACTGACAACAAAGCAATCGCACAAGAGTTTTGGGGAAAATCACAGCCACTGGCAAACCTATAAGCTTTAAAGGCCAAGTTCAAACTTATATGAAATAGTCATTAACAAATACAAGATAATATCTCATATGAATCCTACAAAAATCAGGAACATTGCATGACATTCAAAGTGTCATCCAAGGTTTTTTTTTTTTTACCAAGAACAATTCATTTCATTTTTATTTAATAAATTATTATTATTTCAGTGTACATAATTATAGGCTGTTTTCAGACTGCCCAAATGCACAACAAGAATGAATACAAAGTGGTGACTCTTTTTAGCTTCAGCAAATGTCTCTTTATTTCAGCAAACTTCCAATGTGCTCTAGAGCATATTGACTCAGTGACTTCATTATCTCCAAGAGATAGATAGATAGAAAGATAGATAGATAAAGATCCCATCCTTAGCATTTCTCTCTCTCTGCTTTTAAACATGCTGTAGCTTGCTCTTATTAAATAAGGCTGGATATAACGATGTTGGATTGTTTTGTTGTATTTAATCATTTTGCAACTGTTTTTAATTTATTGAAAGAGAAAGCTGTATGAAACCCAAAGAACTCAGGAGGTTTTGGAGATGAATATTTCATAAAAGAACGTATGTGTCCCTTTTTCCTGTATTTCCCTGTGAGCAACAACTTTGGGATCCTACTCCTATCCATGTACGGAGTGCTTAGAAGGGAACAGCAAGGATATTGAGTTGCCATGGCAGCAGCTACTTCCTGGGGCAGCTACTCTCTTTGCCTAATGGTAGGGCAGGCCCTTATTCAACACGAAGGCTTTTTGAAAGGAAGAGGAAACCATCTGTGAAAAAAATTAAGGGCCAGGGGTCGGTAACTGTGATGGAATGGAATTATGGAGGCCAGACTCAGGGAGGAAAACATGTTCTTTCATCTCCTGAGGAGCGGGGGAGAGATAAGAGGATGAGGCTGGCACCTTCCTGAGGAATTCACTATGTTGTGACTGGCGTTACTTGGGAGCTGGGTTTCAGTCTGGGAAGATTCTTGCTGGAGGTTGTAGCTAATAAACATTGCTGGACTGAATTTACATGGTCTCCTGGAGTTCCTTGGGCTAGGCCTGACATCAACCTTCCCAGACTCATACTACCTTCCAGACGAAGGAGTTTACATCATGGCAACAGATCCCCAGGGAGCTAATTTGACACCACGGTTATTGGCAGCAGCCCTACTACAGCATCAGCAGCAAGTGGATGCACAGATTAATAACTTGCAAGCAGCTATGGGACAACTAATACAGCAACTCAGACCAGTAGCCCAGCCACCACCTCCCCCGCCACCAGTGTTACTACGTTCGCCTGGTAGCATGCCGGAGAAGTACGGAGGTGAGGTGGAACAGATGAAAGAACATGTTTTCCTCCCTGAGTCTGTCCTCCATAATTCCATTCCATCACATCAACTTAGTAGCCACCAGATGCTTACACCTACACCTTCCATAAGCTAATTATGAGGGGATAGAGAGGTTGTAGTCCAAAGCATCTGGAAGATACCACTTTGGCCATGCCGCTTCAATGAGTTTTTCTTCAGGTCTGCTGGGTTCGCTAGTCAAGGATGGCCATTCTAGACATTCTACTACCCAGGCAAAACATTGTTGCCTACTGTAACCGTATGTGGAAATGACCTTGGGGGACAGGAAGGAGAGCCACAGACTGGACAACTGGCATGTAAAAGATGTCTCAGCCCACAGAAGGACTGAGATTGATGTTAGCCCTTCAAGATAGTCCAGACAAGAAGCACAACAAGGAATACTCACTCTATTTTTATTTTAAGTTTATATTAACCAAATCTTGCAAGTCTGAAAGTATTTCTCCTTTCCTCCCCTTTTACTCTCCGGAAAACTAGGAAGGATCCCTTCTGAAATGTTTCCCACACCACCCCTCCTGATGTGGACTGAGACATCTTTTACATGCTGGTTGTCTAGTCTGCAGCTCTCCCTTCTGTTTCCCAAGGTCATTCCCACAGCCCATTTACACCTACTGACTAGTCCTCCATTGCAGTCAAGCTGAAAAGACTAGCTAAGGAGTACAGAGTAGACCTCCAACACAAATGGCCAGGTATTCCAACTTCTCCACACCACTCCTGCCCCAACAGTTGCCATCTGAAGCCGTCTCCTCCTGTCTAATCGGATGCCAATCCCAATTCAGCAATACCTTGTTTTTCTAGCTCTGCCTCTTCAAGCCTCCATATGTTTCTATCATAATGCTTTCCATGAAAAGCTATTTCAGAGGCAAATGGCTACTTTAAAAAACTTGGATTAATGTAAAAGCAAAGTACATGAAGCCACAATCAGGAAAAGGCCCATCCACTGCTTCCATGTCTTTTATTGGGAAAAATGGGAACATAAAATAGCATTGGTGCCATTTGCAATTAGATGCATTTATTTTGTACTTGTGACTCTAGACCAGTAGTAAGCAAACGCTGGCAAGGATGCTTCAACCACAGATGATGCTGCCATTCTAGTAATGACACGCACAGGATGCTTCTTTGCATTAATCAAACCATTAGTCTACTGAGTTGAAAACTTTTCCACATTGACTGATAGTATTTATTCAGAAATTCAGATGAGATTCTTTTCTACTCATCCACAGAGATGTCAAGGATTGAACTGGGGATCTCCTGTCTGCAAATCTACCAGCAAGCTGCAGTGAGTAGACCCTACAATACATACATAACTCTGGTGTCTAGGTTTCTTGTCTTTCAAACCAAGGGATGGGCAACAGTGTATAAACCTTCCATTAGTAGATTTACAGAGTCACTTGTACTTCATAATGCCCCATTTACCCAGGATCAAATCACATGTGACACTCAAGCCACACATTGGCCACCCATGCATTGGATTTGAGTCCAAAAAGTAACGTAGCAACAGCCATCAAAATATTCCTGATTGATTGAGAACTGGAAAACACATAATTCGAGCTATTCCTCTGCTGGTCCAAATACACATTATCTGGCTTTTGATTATTAGTTTTTCTACTCTTTGTGGTATTGTTTTAAAAAAGAAATCTTTACTATAGCCAGGCCAGGCAGGCAAACTGGAGGTCAAATATTAAGCTTGTACTATTTTTGGAACTGCTTTAAAAAGAACCTTCCTCTGAAAACCCGCTACCTTTAGTCTCCTTAGAAATGTCGTTCTTCCCCCAAAGTATAAATTGCATGTTAGCATTGGCAAGGCCACACACAAAGTACAATTTAATGATGCAGCAGGATTGATCCCAAGAAGGTCTAGAGTTGGATAGAGTTTTAAAGCCCTGTAAAGGTTATTAAAATATTTTATTTCAATAGAAAAAAAAGCACATCTGTGAATTAAAACTGGGTGGTCTGAAGGCAGAATTCAATCTCTGGTCTATCTAAAATGTTTTCTATAGTACTTGTGAATTTATGTTTTGTCCTCTGTTATCTGTATCCTGATCACAAACACATTCCTTAAACACATTTTCAATACAATCTCTCCTCTGTCGGAATATCTATATCATGTAGCCTAGATTTCATTCTCTGGGTGGGGATGGGCCAGCCTTTCAAAGAGTTATATGGTGAATGTGGAATTGAGAAGCATTTCTGAGTCAGAACACAGCAGCTTTCCTCAACAGCCAGTGAACGCTCTACTGAGGGATTTGCTTTGTTAGACCAACCTTTAACAAACTGAAAAAATTATGCTTAGATTTAAAAAAAATAAAGGCTATTCCTCTTTTTTAAAACCTCTGTAGGCAGGTAGGGAACAGGTTATGAAGAGCAGGTGGTTGACAAAGAAGGTCTGAGTCTTCCCATATGGCCAGGTGTCTTGTAAAAGATCAAGATCAGGCTTCAATGCAATTAAACAATTTTTATACATTTAAACCAGTAACAAACAAAAAGAATTCAAGTAGAAAGGCAGCGACATATTACTCATGGGCATCCAAAGGAGGACAAGTGATGTCACACATGCTGCGACATCATTGTGGATTCTACCAGATGCCTACGACACTACAGAGTAACATACTAACCACACAGAATGCTAAGGCATGGATTGCTCGACCGCGATTTGCTGAATAAATTACAATGGCTAGGTTCTCAAAAAAAAACAACCCAAAACTTTAAAAAGCAAACCCGTTATGGCTTAGTGATATGTGAATTCACTCAAAGTATACCTTAGCCCTCCTCAGACTCCCATGCTAGAACTGAGACAACCACACAGTTTACACCCTGTAGCCCTGAATCTGGATTCGAGTTGCAGCTTAATAATGCAGCTGTACAGAGAGCCAGAGGAGCTGTAGGATAGGCGAGAGTCAGATTCAAGTGCAGCCTCAGTCATGGATACTCCTTTGTGGTGTGGCAGTTGCCTTAAACTTTAATGGTAGATTCTTTAAAGCAGAGGCATTTTTTTTCAGCCTTATGCAGAAAGGTGCTGTGATCTGATGAGGTCTGAAGTACTTCTTTGGAATCATTTTCAAAGCATCCACAGCCCTCTTCTTCCTAGCTACATATACACACAAGATACAGTGGGACTAAGATCCAAGGGAATATGTTAAGGCTATTCTAGATTTTAAATTATGAACCATTTAATTTAATTTGCACTGTACTGATTTGCTTTTTCCTTCTCTTGATTAAAAACTTGGAGGTATAGGCATAGAAAATGTCACCGTACCGTGCTCATGAAAGCCACAATGATCAGAGACAACTTATAATGAAAATAAGCCTGTCTCAAATGAATAAAAGCAAGCATGCTGCAAAACAAAGCATCAGCCTCACGCAAACACAGGGCTCTTCTTTGCCGACATGTTAATGGGCGTGCCCCAGTCCCTGAGTCGTCAGAAAAGGATGCTGGCATAATTTGTCCCACCCCTATGGCTCAACAATAATCTGCCTCAATGGTCTGAGAGTGGTCCTGTCCTTATAGCTTTACTATACGTCAACATATGGGCAGTGCTTGGTGGATTCACCTAACTTCATTTCTCTTCCCACCCATTATCACTATCTGAATGAAAACAACAACATTGTTCACACTCTTTAAGGTATGGTGATGGGGTCTGGGGTGAGTAGGGGGGATGTAGGCTTCTACCTTTCAAGTTGCCTGACTGACCAATTGCTGGTACAGAGTTGCTCTACGGCTGTAACCTGCCATTCAAACTATTTATCAGCACAGATCTACTGATCTTTTAGAAGATCGATAAACCTACGTCCAAAAACAGCCCAGCTGGGTGTTTTCTAGAGCAAAAGAAGGGTTAAGCAGGTAGATGCACTTAGTTTGAGAAAACAGTCTTCTGCTTCATCCTATGCCTATCTTTCCTGCTACCAACCTGTCAGCCAGGCTATTTTTGGACCCAACCAAAGCTAATTAACTGCATTCTTCCTACCAATTGGAAGAATCAGAGGAGCCTTGCCTCCTAAGAGAGGCAAAAGACAAAATGGGTAACTTTGCTGGATTCTGCTTGAAGCAGATGGCTACCCACTTAGATCTGAGCATCCTTAATGGTGTCTTGAATGATGCAGAGTATACCTTCTGGGGAGCAGACAGGAAGTCCATGGGGAACCTATGGTTAGTATCTTGCAATGTAATCTCTCAGTTGATTAGCCTGCATGTGGAACCATGGATGAAGAATTACCATCACCGTGTCATGTTGAAACTACAATTTGAGTGTAAGTTCAGAAGACTGAGGGGAAGATTCTTTCTGCCCCTGGAGAATACAAATGACACTATCAGAGTCAGATGAAATAAAAAATATGTGAGTATGGTAGCTGAATGGCTTCACTCAACACCCACCTCAGAAAAGTGCTACTCTGTGAGGGAGGCCATCAGCACCTGCTTAGTATTGTACAAAGTACAAATCTACAGTCATTTAATGCATGGGCTTAAAGCAAACCTTACACTGCTACAACGTCAACAGCAACAATCAATCATGGTTTGATTAGGAATGTAAACAACTCAAAAGGGACTTCAGAGAGGCCTATACAGGTGAAACTCGAAAAATTAGAATATCGTGCAAATGTTCATTTATGTCAGTATGGCAACTCAAAAGGTGAAACCAATATATGAGATACACGCATTACATGCAAAGCAAGGTATGTCAAGCCTTACTTTGGTATAATTGTGATGATTATGGCGTACAGCTTATGAAAACCCCAAATTCACAATCTCAGAAAATTAGAATATTACATGACATCAATAACACAAGGATTGGAAATAGAACAATATTGGACCTCTGCAAAGTAGAAGCATGCATATGTACTCAGTACTTGGTTTGGGCCCCTTTTGCAGCAATGACTGCCACAATGTGGCATTGCATGGATGCTATCAGCCTGTGGCACTGCTGAGGTGTTATGGAAGACCAGGATGCTTCAATAGCGGCCTTCAGCTCCGCTGCATTGTTCGGTCTCATGTCCCTCATCTTTCTCTTGGCAATGCCCCATAGATTCTCTATGGGGTTCAGGTCAGGCGAGTTTGCTGGCCAATCAAGCACAGTAATCCCATGGTCATTGAACCAGGTTTTGGTACTTTTGGCAGTGTGGGCAGGTGCCAAGTCCTGCTGGAAAATGAAGTCAGCATCCCCATAAAGCTCATCTGCGGAAGGAAGCATGAAGTGCTCCAAAATCTCCTGGTAGACGGCTGCATTGACCCTGGACTTAATGAAGCACAGTGGACCAACATCAGCAGATGACATGGCTCCCCAAATCAACACAGACTGTGGAAACTTCACACTGGACTTCAAGCATCGTGCATTGTGTGCCTCTCCATTCTTCCTCCAGACTCTGGGTCCTTGGTTCCCAAATGAGATGCAAAAGTTGCTCTCATCAGAAAAGAGGACTTTGGACCACTGGGCAACAGACCAGTTCTTTTTTTCTGTAGCCCAGGTAAGACGCTTCTGACGTTGTTTGTTGTTCAGGAGCGGCTTGACAAGAGGAATACGACATTTGAAGCCCATGTCCAGGATCCGTCTGTGTGTGGTGGCTCTTGATGCACTAACTCCAGCCTCAGTCCACTCCTTGTGAAAGTCCCTAACACTTTTGAATGGCCTTTTCCTGACAATCCTCTCCAGGCTGCGGTCATCCCTGCTGCTTGTGCACCTTTTTCTACCACACTTTTCCCTTCCACATAACCTTCTATTGATGTGCTTTGATACAGCACTTTGGGAACATCCAACTTCTTTTGCAATTACCTTTTGGGGCTTTCCCTCCTTATGGAGGGTGTCAATGATGGTTTTCTGCACAACTGTCAGGTCAGCAGTCTTTCCCATGCTTGTGATTCCTACTGAACCAGCCTGAGAGACCACTGAAAGGCTCAGGAACCCTTTGCAGGTGGTTATGGATTCATTAGCTGATTCGAGTGGGACACTTTGAGCCTAGAATATTGAACCTTTTCACACTATTCTAATTTTCTGAGATTGTGAATTTGGGGTTTTCATAAGCTGTACGCCATAATCATCACAATTATACCAAAGTAAGGCTTGACATATCTCGCTTTGCATGTAATGCGTCTATCTCATATATTGGTTTCACCTTTTGAGTTGCCATACTGACATAAATGAACATTTGCATGATATTCTAATTTTTCGAGTTTTACCTGTATATTGTATAGACAATCCCCTGAGCCAGAACAGACTCAGTCTTCAGGTGATTTAAAAAATGACACAAGGCCTTCCTGAAAAGTAAAGAGGATAGACACCAGAGATAGTTGGCAGATTTTAACCCGGTTAAAGAAAAGAATCTTTCATTCTTCTGGTAGCATATAGATGAAGGCCTTGGGGAAACTATTAAGAACCCTGCTAACCAACCCTGCTCTCTGTACAAATATGTGAGAGGCATTTAGAGCTTTATATTCAGAGTTCAGCCAAGCAAATACCATTGAGACCCTACTAAATGCCTGGCCTCCAGTTTCTCTCTCAGAAGCCCTCAAACTAATCAAATCCTTAGAGCAGGAAAAGCCCTGGGAGTGAATGCATCCTTCCTGAACTGCTTACATTGAACTGTGAATGGTGGGCACCTCTTCTTGCCTCTCTGTTTCTGCATATTGGGTGCACAGCACACACATCCAAAGACTGGGGACTGGGGATAATAGTTCCAATTCTCAAGAAAGGCAATAAAGGGGACCTATTATAGGCCTATTAGCCTTTTCAGTGTGGTAAGTAAATTATATGAAAAACACCAAAATCAAAAACTATCTGACTGAATCAAATCTGAAGACTTGATCAGGGATGAACAGACAGAATCCGAACCAGATGCTCAGCAGTGGACCATGTTTTTGTATGCTATTACTTGACTGAGAAATACACTCTGAAACTGAAGGCTTCCTTTATGTGGCCTTTCTTGACTTTAAAGCAGCATTCAGTTCCATCTATTGGACACTGTCATGGGAAGAGTTTCTACATACCAACACTTTTTAATCCAAGAGCTAAATTCAAACACATATCTCAAAGTGAGTGTAACACTCGAACGTTTTCCAATATCATGCACATTTGAGATCCCACTTTATTTAACTTCTATGTAAACTCTACAGCTGAACTGGATACCCCAGATTGTGGGTTGCTGTGTCTCCATATTACTTTATGCAGACAACACTGCAGCTGTCTCTAGTACACCCAATGGGCTTAAATGTACTTGAGATCCATTGTTCATTACTGCAACCAAAATATAAACATAAATGATTAGAAATCTAGAATCATGATTTTTGCCAAGAAACCAAAACACCAAACCAGAGCAGGATTGAACAGGCACACACCTTTAAATATCTTGGCGTAGTCTTCCATGACAGGGGATCCTGGAAAGTCCCTCGTGAATATATTAAGCAAATGGTGTCAAAATCTACACAGGTTATCGAAAGTTTTTTTTTTTTTAAACTCCAGAGGAGATAAACTGATAACTCCTGTACTAAGCTTTTGGAAGTCAAAACACTAGCCCAAACCACTACCTGGTTAAGGCACCAGGCTAGAAAGCAGGAGACTGTGACTTTTAGTCCCACCTTAGGCATGAAAGCTGGCTGGGTGACTTTGGGTCAGTCACTCTCACCCCAACTCACCTCACAGGGTGGTTGTTGTGGGGAAAATAGGAGGAAGGAGTATTGGGTATGTTCACTGCCTTGAGTTATTTATAAAAATAATAAAGGCAGGATAAAAAAAAATCTAAATACCCTATGCAGCTCAGACTGGCCTATATATGCAGAAAAACACCCTAGAGACGAGTTTTTATTTGCTGCAACCTGAGGTACCCTCAGTGCAGTACTCAATAAATTTTGGAATGCCCAAAATTTAACACAGGGCATTGAGACTCTCAGTGGCATAATGGTTAGACATCAGATTTTTTTCTCCTACAGGGTTGCTATTGCTAATCTTAGCTGATGATTACCTTTTGCTATGGACAAAGGTGGTGGAGCGGAAATTAAGAACATCTGGGACATCTGTAGATTCCTTATTAACCTCAGATGATGCTCAGGCCAAAATAACTAGTGCTACAAAGATTGAACAACATTGAATATCAGTCCAAAGTCAGTTTAGTTCACTCTCTCAGAGCTCTGGAAATATCCTAGACATAGGTACTGGAAACCCGCAAGGTATCTGTATACCCTTACTTCCTCTAGGTTGAGGAAAGGATCTTTCAGGGCCAGGCACAACATCGTCCCATCCACATTATTATTTGGCAGGTATGCCAACATTCCTCTATCTCAGGCTATTTGCCCTTGTGATTCTGGGGAAATCAATCCAATCCAACATGTCCTTTTCTACTGCAACTTTAATAATGATCTGCAAAAGGATACCATAACCTTTTATTTAGTGCACCTGGGAGAATGGATGATTTGTATACCCACTTTTTAATGTCTTGGTTCTCCAATGATTACAAGTTTGTCTCTCTTTTCTCCCAGTTACATCTAAAATACTCTTGCTCTGTTCTAAATTTAGCTACCTATGGATTCTTCTGACTAGAACAGCAATCTAAAACAGGACTAAAATTATCTTTTGCTAAATCCCTTGCAACAGGTTAAGATAAATTCTTAGAACAGCCAAAGTTAAGTAACCTCTTAAACGCTGGACCTAGACAATTTACTAACATGTGTAACTATAAAGAGTCATATTACAGCATCTAGTATGGTGACTATATGCTCATTCAAATTCCCTCATCTCTGAAGGTTTATTTTTAAAACCTCCCTGCTAAGAAAGGAAGAGGGGAGGGAACAGGCCATACTGGCTGCAAAAAACTAAATCTCTTATTCAAAGCAAACCTTGCTCAGCATTATCCTAATGAGATAAATATAAATAATGGCCTGTTACATTTTCGGTTTGTTTAAGAAACAGAGCAGAACACGGAACATAAACCAAAAGAAAGGATGGTATTCTTGAACTAAGTTGTAACCCAAACAGGGAAGCTCCATGAAAGAAAGTCAGGATATAAATGAATGACTGAAACAAACTAATAGAATTGTGCAAGTGGCAGAAATGTACAAAAGGAGCTACTTTAGCACTCTACTGTACTGAATGGGAAAGATACATACTGGAATGCAATATGTACAACTACAGTCCCAGCATTTCTTTTCTCCCCCTTTTTATTATATTGTAAATCTTAATACATAATTTCGATACAATGATATTTGTACAGTATTAAAATTATTGACATTCTATTGTTTAGATAACTTAGAATATATCTTTCTTTTATTTCCAATATTCTATCAGTATCAGTTACAATTTAGGATATCAATATTACAAGAATACATGTGTGTGTATATAGTATATATTGTATGTTAATAAAAGGGGAAAAATATAAGATAAGCAAAACCAGTTTAACAAGAATTAAAATGCCAAAAAGCAATAAAAAAAAAAAAAGAAAACTATTAGGTTTCTAACTTCTCCCTTTTTGTACACCTGCTAATTTACCAAATAGTGAACATTTAAGCCCCCTTAGACGCCAGACTGTAAATGCTTATATTTGCCATGCTGTGTGATATATTGTATGTTTGAGAACCATTCTTGCTTAAATTTGATTAAACTCCTATTATGTATATGTACTATTAGTTTTGCCATAAGCAGTTCTTCTCAGGATAGATAATATCAGAACTATGAAACACCTTTGAAATGAACTGAATCAATGAGGAATGATTCAAGTTAGATTATGTAATCTAGCGAACTGCTGATTTCTAAAGTGGAACCCTTAGCCATCTTTGAATGACCCTGATGCATTCTTATAAATAATTCTTTTTTTTCTCGACAATATTCAGTAAGCATATCTTTCCAGGAATAAGCTGACTTGCCTCGTAGCTCTATGAGGTAGCTGAAAGATTTAAAATTAATGTCTGTATTCACATGTTTTACAAAGCCATAACATGGGTTCATGTGGTTCTGGCTTAGCACAGTCAGTTCAGCCAATGCACTCTGTAAATCATGTTTGATGACTTATTTTGTCTGCAAAACCAATCATGGTTTATTCAATAAACCATGGATAATCAAAATATGGATTAGTATGATGTTCAAATCAGGTTAAGGAGTTATGTGCAGGGAAGTACGTATTCTATGAAATATGCACTTTGAGGTGGAAATATGTGCAAGACAGCCAGACGCGGCTTCCAAAGCAGCCACGTGAGATGGAGAAAATTGTGGCCACTTTAGATTTAGAGCTTTAGATTCTCTAAAATTTAAAGAGGTGTTTCATTCACACTTCAGCGCATTGTGAAGCACCTCTTTCAAAGGATGTCCAGTGCTCTGGTTACATAGTTGAGGGACAGATGTGAGCCACATTCTTCTACCACTGCTGTCAATATTTCACCTGCTGATCATGCTGCCATCAGTTTTTATTCATCCTGCCAAGAGAATCTTGAATCATAATTTCTAAAGTGTTCACATTAGTGCTTTCTTGAAAGGTGTTGAACTGTTCTGTGCAGAACTGTGTACCACCCAACTTATAGCTGTTATCAACTATCCTTCTAAGGATACCACTGGCTTTTGCAAACCAAGAATTTTATCAGGGGCCTGGTCAAACTAAGTTTTATAGAAATCAGAAAAATATTTTATCGACATTTCACAGCTCTACCAAACCAGTAATGCTAAATAGAATAAAAGAAATTTTATTCTATGACTTCTTACTGTGAAACCTATGCTGATCACAGCATTTTTCCAAATTAATTATCAGTACAGGATGAGTCACTGAGCCCAAGAAGAAAAGACAAGTCAGTGGTTAAACATCTATGAACAGATTTTCTTTAGTTAATGGATGGGACTGAGATTTGTGGAGATTCCTATTGATGGAAAACAGTTTAATCTATTTTCTCTTTCCCCTGCAGCTAACCCCATTATTCTGAAACATCTCCTCTTGCTGCGGGCAGACAAGTGAAATCATACGTATCATGTCATTGCAAAATGATGCAAACCATATCCTACACAGCATTTGTTCAATTATGTTATGATGAGCATGATATCATTATGGCTTCTACCAGCTGCTGTATCTATGGGACACCTTGGGTAGAGACACATAAAGGGAAAATTGGTGAGAACTGCCACTCCCTACTGTTAAGGCCACTGTAGAAGTGGAATTTCACTCCATGGACTTTTTGCCAGTAGGAATAAACTGGGAATAGACTACAAGCACTGTGTGAAAATAAGCTACAATGAATGGAGACCATTCTTGTATGATATATAATTGTTAAAATTAATCCTATGTTTCTCCAAGTTTGGTTATGGTAGTTACTGGCCAACTATCAAAGTTGTCAGATTCTTTATGTTCTGAATAAGTAAAATAACATACCAATTTTACAGGTAGTCCTTGAGTTATGACCTTTCGTTCAGCAACTGTTCAAAATTATGACGGTGCTGAAAAAATGGACTTACAACTGGTCCCTGAAGTTACAGCCGTTACAGTGCCTCTGTGGTCACAATCTGGGCACTTGGCAACCTGTTTGCACTTACGACTGGTTGCCAAGCACCCCGTGATCATGTTCACCATTTGCAACCTTCCCTGCTAGCTTCCCACAAGCAAAGTCAATGGGGAAGCTGGCAGGGGAGGTCACAAGTCGCTCAGGTAAGTCTCCCCCACCCACCCTGGCCTTTCTTCACTCACTCACACATACCACACCCTCTTTCCCCTCCTCACTTGCTCGCACCAGCGCCGTCTTTCCCCTTTGCTTACTCACATGCACACACTGTACCCTCCTTTCCCCTTCACTCACTTGCATCAGCGCCCTCCTTCCCCCTTCACTCGCTCACACACACACCCTGCATCCTCCTTCCCTCGCTTGCACACACCACACCCTCCTTCCCTCCTTTGCACGCACCAATGCCCTCCTTTCCCCTTTGCTTGCTGGCACACACACTGCGCCCCCTTCCCCCTTCGCTCACTCACACACACTGCACCCTCCTTCCCTCCTTCACATGCACCAGCACCCTCCTTCCCCCTTTCCTTGCTCACATGCACTACGCCCTCTTCGCACTGTGCTGCATCTCTGGGGCTTTGCAGGAGGAAGTCTCATGAATGGCCAGCAGCTTCCAACATGAGGCTTTCTCCTTTCTTCTGCAAAGCCCAAGAGCTTTGCAGGATATGCAGCATGTGTTTTTTTCTTTGGGGCACAAAGCGTCACTTGTGACTGGACTTGATTGTGCTATGATAAAAAGTTCTTTCTTCACAGAATTTAATGGTCACAACGGCCTTGGAGGGGAGTTGAGTGAGGAATGGACTCACCTGGCATTTTTTTTTTGTCAGATCCTTTGAAAGGACCCAGCTAAATTAAGATAAACACTTCATTTTGTTGTGTTAAAATTAAACTTTTAAAATGGTTATTTATTATTAATAATATCATCATAATCATCATCACATAAAAGTAGGGGGAAAATGTTACAGATGCAACTTATAAACCCTAAAACAGAAGAAACAGTAATTATAATGAAGACTTTGACAAGGTTTATATTAAATATATTGCAATTATCTTCCAACAGATATGTAGAATCTGTCTATTTCTGATTGCAGAAATCAGCATCATTATGTTTGCAATGAATGATGAAATGCACAATCCTGACTGCTGTAACATAGTCCAATCTTAAGAAATAGTGGCTTGCAAGTTATTATTTACCTTCCAAACTGTCAGCATCTGACATCCTTCCAGCTCCCTTTATCACTTTTGGGGCCAGTGCCTAACATGACTTTTTTCTGTATCAAAAATATGGCAAAAAACTGCATGCCATAAGAAATGTAACTGTAGATATACTGTATATAGGTATATAAAGCAGCCTGAATAACCCATTGTCTGAATGCTAAATGTCGCTGAATGCCACCTCCTTTGGTATCAAAAGAAAATTCGAATCATCAGCCTTCTCTAACAAGTCATCTTGTTCTAAGTCAGCATTGTTACAAATAAACTTTTACCACACAGAGTTCACAGTGTTATATATAACTGGTCCCAATGTTCACCATTAACACTTGCTCACTGAACTAGCAGTCTGCTAAATACAGTTTTGGATAGTATGGTTGGAAATAGCACCAGCACCCCAACATTTGGCACCTGCTATCTGGCCATCCTAGATGTGTTAAAACTAAGGGACCTGATCTTTAACTTACTTCCACTGCAGTTCCTTTTAATGATTTACAAGTTCTAATTAACCTTGTTTTGTCAACTGGTTGACAGAAAGCTAATCCTTACTAGTACATGACTCCCTAAACTTATCAAGCCAACCACAGCAGAAAGGGGAGTCTATCCCAGTGACCATCTGTGGGCCCCATATCTATGCAAATTCATCCCATGTTTTGAGAGAGAGGAAAACCAAAACAGGAATGGCAGAAGGCTTGAAATAGAACCCTACTTTGTAAGCAGTGGGAAGTAATGCAAAATGCAGCACAAGTAGCCCAAAGCAAAGAAACAACTTGTCTGATCTCACAAGAAAGGACAAATGGAAGCCTCCTCAAAGTCAGGAAAATACTTGCTCAAGGAGGCTCCACACCTCAGAAGTTATGCTGGTATTTCTTAGGTGAAACAAGCCTGGGGAAATAGTTAATATAATTGTGCCTTGTATTTCCATTTTTCCATCAGCCCCCCCCCCCTTTTTTTTAAATCTCTCTGTAGACTCAACCACAAAGCTAGCTTCTTCTGCACCTGTGTTTTATAACTCTGAGTTATACAACTCTGTTGCTCAATATATGCTCATAGTACTCAGATTTTTACTGCCAATCTGCCAATATATATTCATGTTTGCTTTATGTATGGGGCTTCCTACCAAAACAGTCACTCCACTTCCTCAGTGTGGTCTGCTGCAGAACTCAGAAATTCACGGTGAGGTTGATGTAAAAGTTCCACCATCATATGGTTCCTTTTAATCAGTCCCATGAGGCAGAGGCATTTTGAGAGGGGTAAATCAGCTCATTTACACACATGGGTTTGCCCTTCTCTTGACCTTCCTTTTTGGAAAGCTGCCAGAGACCGACTCATACCTCTACTCACATCTGGAGAGAGCTTTGCCTGCATTCCACAGGTTGTTATGCTCAACAGGAACATTTGGGGCACCCACTTTGTGAGTGCACTTTAATTTCTTCACTTCTGATTGCACACACCAGCTTTGCACAACGGTAATACTTTGGTAACAACTGAGCGAGCAAGAAGGGCTAGGTATTTGGATTAATTAATGACTACACAAGGCTCAGAGAGAACACTTGGGAACAAAGCAGACTGGCGCAACTGCTTATCTGCCATAGAAGGACCAGGCAGAAGCTAATTTGCCCTGCTCTGGTTCCCAATGGCTTTGTTCTATTTGTTCCATTCTTAATGGATGAAGGCTTACCATTGGCAGAGCTAATTGAATACAGAGCATTTTTGCTTGCCAATTGATGATTCAGATCAACAGAGGTTGGAGAGAGGAGATAAAATTGGCCAAGCTGAAAGAAAGAAACAGACCAGGTATCAATTACATTTGGTCCATTAGGCTGAGATGAGTGGTGATGAATGTTGGAGGATGGTGGTAGTTGGGAGAGGAAACATGGTGGCTCTGGATAGCTGCAAAACAGCAGGTAGGGTATTCTCCAGGGGTGTTGTTTAAATTAAACAACAACCAGTTCCAGCAAAAATTAGTCATGCCAGCCTTTCAAAATGAGAAATATCAAAGTAGTGAATAATCAGGATATCCCAATACATCTTTGAAAAGGTAGATTATTTCAACAAAGACACAAATAAAGAGAACCCCAGTGAGTCACAACAACATAAGACATTTTTTTTTTACACTTTGTGATGACATGAACCACTAACATTTCAAATAGGACAGACCTTTCTCTTCACCTTAATATAAATTCAGGAATCTGCTCTCAATAGTCAATTTAACTAAACTGAATCCCAGGAAATGCAATAGTTTAGAAATGTCAGACTGAGAGAAACAATCTTGCTTATTAAAAAAAAATCCCTTTGATTGCATGACATTTCTTGATAATGATAATATCATTAATAAAAGGTTAGAAAATTCAGTCCTAACTTGTCCCATCCTCTTTTTAATATTGCTGATAGGGTACACAATTAGATAATTCAAAGGCTTGGCTAGTTAAGAGATGTCAGTTGCAATCCCAAACTCACTGGCCACACTTCAATTTAGAACTGAGCTGATATCCTACAGTTTTGTGCCTAGAGTCCTACTGAACTAAATAAGAGCATGCACATATAAACATTTGGGAGGAATTTTAATCCATAAAGCACAACTAGGCACATCAAGTTTTATTAAAAAGGAACCAATAAGTTCATTTTGGTGCTTAAGTCTCAATATTTTCAATAGAACTAAGACAGAGGCTCGCATGTTTCCTTGCACTGCCTAGACAAGCTGGCTGCCCAGAAAGCCCAGAGGACAATTCTGCCAGGTTTGAGGATTTGCCTGTGGGGGCAAGCCTGATGCCCTGGCAGATGCACTCTGGGTTTTTCTGCCTAGATAAGGCGGAAAAATGTGAGATGTTACTTTAGCTGTCGTATGGGTGACAATTGAACAAGTGGTTCTCATGAACCAGACTGAGCCAGCTAGATAATATGCTGGTAATGTCATCTCGGTGATGGCTGTCAAGTGTAAAACTGGGAAGGAAGAATTAGAAATGATAAAGCTCTATACAGATGAGAGAAAGGTTAAAGTTCACACAGGCTTCTCATCACTTTTCACTGCAAGTTTCTAATATTAGTTGAACTCATCAAGTGCTTTTTGTAAAACACTGAGAGGAAGATCCAGAAGTCAATTGGGAGCAAACAGTTGTACATTTATCTTCAAACAAATAAGTTCCTCTGATACGATCTAAAGTGATTCCTTTGATATCTTTACATATTCTTCCATATAGACTAACTCTTGACTGGCACAAATAATATTTATCCTAGGAACAATTTATTGAAAGAATAATAGTCTAACAATTATTCCAGTAGGATGTATTCAACCTATTGCAGCTTTCCCAAACCTGTGATTTCAGTGCTTTTTGGAATCCCCACCATGAGCCCAAATATCTCATATAATTGCAAACACTGCACACATTTCTTGGTCCATCAGAGTACAGCTGAAACTCAAAAAATTAGAATATCGTGCAAATGTTCATTTATGTCAGTATGGCAACTCAAAAGGTGAAACCAATATATGAGATAGACGCATTACATGCAAAGCGAGATATGTCAAGCCTTACTTTGGTATAATTGTGATGATTATGGCGTACAGCTTATGAAAACCCCAAATTCACAATCTCAGAAAATTAGAATAGTGTGAAAAGGTTCAATATTCTAGGCTCAAAGTGTCCCACTCGAATCAGCTAATGAATCCATAACACCTGCAAAGGGTTCCTGAGCCTTTCAATGGTCTCTCAGGCTGGTTCAGTAGGAATCACAAGCATGGGAAAGACTGCTGACCTGACAGTTGTGCAGAAAACCATCATTGACACCCTCCATAAGGAGGGAAAGCCCCAAAAGGTAATTGCAAAAGAAGTTGGATGTTCCCAAAGTGCTGTATCAAAGCACATCAATAGAAGGTTATGTGGAAGGGAAAGGTGTGGTAGAAAAAGGTGCACAAGCAGCAGGGATGACCGCAGCCTGGAGAGGATTGTCAGGAAAAGGCCATTCAAAAGTGTTGGGGACTTTCACAAGGAGTGGACTGAGGCTGGAGTTAGTGCATCAAGAGCCACCACACACAGATGGATCCTGGACATGGGCTTCAAATGTCGTATTCCTCTTGTCAAGCCGCTCCTGAACAACAAACAACGTCAGAAGCGTCTTACCTGGGCTACAGAAAAAAAGAACTGGTCTGTTGCCCAGTGGTCCAAAGTCCTCTTTTCTGACGAAAGCAACTTTTGCATCTCATTTGGGAACCAAGGACCCAGAGTCTGGAGGAAGAATGGAGAGGCACACAATGCACGATGCTTGAAGTCCAGTGTGAAGTTTCCACAGTCTGTGTTGATTTGGGGAGCCATGTCATCTGCTGATGTTGGTCCACTGTGCTTCATTAAGTCCAGGGTCAACGCAGCCGTCTACCAGGAGATTTTGGAGCACTTCATGCTTCCTTCCGCAGATGAGCTTTATGGGGATGCTGACTTCATTTTCCAGCAGGACGTGGCACCTGCCCACACTGCCAAAAGTACCAAAACCTGGTTCAATGACCATGGGATTACTGTGCTTGATTGGCCAGCAAACTCGCCTGCCCTGAACCCCATAGAGAATCTATGGGGCATTGCCAAGAGAAAGATGAGGGACATGAGACCGAACAATGCAGCGGAGCTGAAGGCCGCTATTGAAGCATCCTGATCTTCCATAACACCTCAGCAGTGCCACAGGCTGATAGCATCCATGCAACGCCACATTGTGGCAGTCATTGCTGCAAAAGGGGCCCAAACCAAGTACTGAGTACATATGCATGCTTCTACTTTGCAGAGGTCCAATATTGTTCTATTTCCAATCCTTGTGTTATTGATGTCATGTAATATTCTAATTTTCTGAGATTGTGAATCTGGGGTTTTCATAAGCTGTACGCCATAATCATCACAATTATACCAAAGTAAGGCTTGACATATCTCACTTTGCATGTAATGCGTGTATCTCATATATTGGTTTCACCTTTTGAGTTGCCATACTGACATAAATGAACATTTGCACGATACTCTAATTTTTTGAGTTTCACCTGTATAGGTACTGGTGGCCTATAAATTCTTTTGATTCTCTATAAAAAAATAGAATGACTTTATAGTCTTATGCACTTGGTTTTTTAGCTGATCTATTTCTTAGCAAAATTCTATTCTATTCTTTAATTGAATTCAATGATATTTATTCATAATTAAGTCTGCAAAGGATTCCAGCTTTAATTGCATGGACGTAATCCTAAATACTCCTTTTTATATTTAGCAAATAGGAGGATGAGATTAATATTATACTCTGGATTAAAGCACTCTAATAATGGTGTCCCTTAAGTATCAAATCCATCTTGCATTTTCTCTAACTGTACTTTATATTATGCAATTGCCATGTACTGCAGGAATATCTGGGGCAAACAGCAGTTTTGGGGGGGGGGGTTGGGGTGGAAAACGATGGAAGGAAAGGAGGAAGGGGGAAGGAGAAGGGAAGAGAGAAGTAAGTACAAAAGGAACTGTCACTCGGTAACAAAGAAAACTATGGTGAGCACACACACTGGTGTTCACAGGAGATGTAGTTTTCCATGAGTTCCATAAATCAAGAATGCTGGATTTTAAACCACTGAAGCAGTTTCTTTGACTCCTGAATGTGAGCTACCTGGACAACTGCTACACTTGCAGGAGAGAAAGGGTAAGGTAGATGCCAGCACATCTTTTATCAGACAATGAACTCTTCAAATATGAATTATCTCATTGCTAGGCAGCAGCACCAAAGGCTTCAAACCATACAGTGTTCAACTATTTTCTGATATATAGCAGAAAATTCATTTACCCTGGATTATTTCCAGCGTAGATTTGGGCAATGCTACCTATGTCACTAATATTAACTACAAAGAACATAACATCACACTCATAATAGACATATATCTAAATAAAAAACTTCAATTAAATGGCAATACCTCATGTTGACTATTAGATAAACAATCTTGTTCCTAAGATCGAGGAAGGAGAATTTCAACACTGGAACTGGTGCAGTGAAAATACATGAACACTTGGTGGCAGCAAAGAATCATGAAAGCACCGCATACTGAACCCTTCATAGATGAACAGAGGAAAAACTCCTGGTGTATATTGGAGAAAGTGTTCATAAAAACCCTTTATATCAGGGAAAATAGCTTTTAGAATTCACATTAGCATAAAACAAAACTGAGGTTGACAAAAATCACTCATTTTTTGCCAGACAGCAGGGCTATCAAGGCTGGGGTGTAAAAATCCAGACAAATGCTGGATTGCAGCAGAAATATGCAGAAAACTGGCTCTGCTTCCATCCAGTGGTTGTCCGGATCTTTGCAAGCCATGATTGGTAGCCTATTTCCTTTAGCTTTCTACCACTGGATTGCCTTTGGTGCCCGTGTAGAACTCTCATTATTTCTGTGAAGCAATATAACCCCCCCTCCCCATTTTTTTCTGTTTTCTTTACAGGGCTCTTTGCAATCCTTCTCTCTAGGTCTTCAGTTTGAACGTCTGGAGAAAATTTGCTGGGTTTATCAGGAGCAGAGACTTACTTTGAAAATGTGTGAGCCAACTGGGGCTTTGATTTCTTCCTTGTTTTATCAGCCCAAAGGTCCCATATGCTCAAGGTAATATGAAGCTTTAAAAATCAGAAATCCAGTCCCTGCAGCGGCCGTGAGGAAGCATTTTTTTACTTGCAGCTATGAAGGCCAACAGGAATCATAGTTCAACCCATCTGGAAGGTACCAGCTTGCTTTAAACTGATAATCCCCCAAATGAGCTTCTTATAATCTATTTTATGAGAGATATTTCAAGACATATAGTGAAAAAGCTACAGCTAAATAAAAAAACCCCAACTTTCCAAAAGAGAACAGTTTGGGTTTCTGAGTGGTTACAACTTGTGTCTCTACAGGTGGTCCTCAGGTTATGACCACTTGTTTAGCAACCATTCAAAATTACAACAGCACTGAACAAGTGGTAGTTATGAGTTCCAGCTGTCGCAGTGTCCCGTGGTCACGTGATTGCGATTTCCAATGTTCCCTGCTGGCTCCCCACAAGCAAAGTCAATGGGGAAGCCAGCAGGAAATTGGAAGTTGTGGTCGTGTAAGGTCCTCGCTTAATGACCCGTGCAGTCCTTGCTTAACAATGGCAACTGGAACTGCTGTCATTAAGTTGGTGCTGTCACATGACATTGCGCTTTACAACCGCATCGCATAGCAACAGCCATTCCAGTCCCAATTGCCGTTGTAAGTCACAGACTACCTGTATTCTGATGTATGGCAGTCTTCTGTGAACAACTATTTTATACAGATTATGCTTGCTCTTCCCCAGATTGTCTTGAGCACTGAAATATGCAATGAAACAGCTGGCAGACCATCATCTTCCACATTCTTGGGCTCAAAGGTGCTCTAAAACATCACATTCTGAAATAATTTTTGCCCTGGCTTATGTGAAAGATCCAGCTATAGAAATCTATCTGGAGCTGCTTTATAGTGGAAACATCAAGGCAGGTTAATTAGCAAGACATTCCTCCTGTCTACCCATCAGAAATGTTTGGCCAACACCCAGCATGCAACAGGCATTGGTGGGCAGAGAGCAGGAGGGGGAAGGGACTTACAAAAAGCAAAACTGCACAGACATATATGAGTTAAAAATGCCACCCCCCCCCAAAGTCATGCATACATGAAGGGTGCTTTATACCAAACAAATGAACAGGAGGAAGGGTTGAAGGAAATAAAAAAATTGTTCTGGAACTAAAAGGTAATTATTACTGTGGGTTATCTGTTCTAGAGCCATTTCACAACTGAGGGAACAGAGTCATGACTGGCAGCAGTGGAACAGGACAGTAGCGGGAATGATTGACGATGATGATGATGTGCCATCAAATCAACATTGACTCTTAGTGCCCACACAGATATTCTCCGTAACATCTGCCCCTGCCTGGTCCTTTAGGTCTTCCAACGATGCACCCATTGCCACTGTAACTGAGTCCATCCATCTTGCTGCTGGTCATCCTCTTCTCTTTTCTTCCACCTTTCCCAGCATTAGACCCTTCTCCAGAGAGCTAGACAACTACTTTTTACACATCTCATCTTTTATGTTATGCATATTTGTTAACCACTACTGGATTACAGCAGGTTGTAAATCAAATAAATAGACATGAAATAATACTTTCTGTTAAAATAGTTAAGCCATAGAAATGCACCCAAATTATTTTCCATTGACATTTGTGTACAGGACACGTCAGTTCTTTAGCCTATGTCTCTCTATAGTCTTGAACACCTAATTTAGTAGATTCTAACAACTGTTTATGAATATTTGTTACGGGGTTATTATTGTGTAAAGAACTTTTACAACCTCCAACACTAGAGATTAGGGATGAGCAGCACTTCAGATTTTAAGGGAAAAATGCGTTGTTGAACCTGTGAGAAACACCTTCAAGGAACTGCTTCTTTTCCTGGTCCTGCATGGCTCTCTTCCATAGCTGCTAGATGATCAGGGGGAAAAACAGGTTTGGTTTAAGGTGTTTCTAGCAAGTGCTAAGTGCATGCCCTTGCATGCTCTAAATTACATTTTCCCTTTGAATCCGAAGTGTTGTACAGCTGTACTAGTGATGACTGTGAAGCACTCAGGCTGCAGGGCCATATCACAATATCGAAAAGTGTTTTCCACTGCAATTTTTGACTTACGTTGCAGCTCCACAAATTAAAACAAACAAACAACAAACAAAACATTTTCTATAATCTCCAGTATTCTCTCCTTATTTCACTTTTGTTCACTTTCAGAAGCACTGCCTTGCTGTTTCCAAGTCTGGATTCCCCTGTGCTAATGCAGCATAAGGACTAAACCTTATCTGGTGCTCATTCCTCTCTAGTAGATAACATAGATGTCAAATTCCATACTTACCAAAGTATTTGGACTTACACCTGATATTTTATGAATGGTCTCTAATGCCAATTTCAAAATGGTCTGTGAGGGCAAGATTCCAATTAATGAACTTGCCATTCCTTGACTTGAGATAGGAGACATGACTTATGGCATAAATATAAATCTTCAAAATTAAATCCCCTTTGACAGCTGAAGTTTCTTAAGTGGAAAATGAGGGGAAGAATTTCCCAAAGAAACCACCAAACCAGTGTATTAAATTCTAAACATGTATTTCAAAAATATGGAGAAGAATATCATGCATGATATAAATTACTTGTGGCGGAAAAATCATTCTTTAAGTATTAATTAACTTGGACAACAATTCTGGCTTGAGGTTTGAATTTTCTCCTTTCTTCATTCTTAAATCATTTGCTTCAGATGTCTCTAAAATATATAATTGGCTATATAACAGGATTCACATTAGATATATTATAATATACAGTTTCTTGCATTTAAAATAATAGATGTAGGATTAAGATAGGCTCCTACTGATTTAAGTGAAATGGTTTGGATATATAATCGGTTGTTCTCTAAAAAAAATCTTAGAGCTCTTCCTTTAAAAGGTATGCCAGAAAACCTGTATACTTTGTTGATGACACAGTACCCCTGGTCAGATGCTACATTTACCCCTCCACTCTTGACATCAACAAGAAGCCAATCAACCAATGAGAAATGCACACACAACATTTTCACATGAGCAAGGCCCTTGATTGTGTAGGGTTCTAGATCTGGAACATTTTGCTTATAGAAGAATGCTCCCCATTGTAGGCAACCATGATGTACTGGAGGATGAGTGACATTACAGTACCACTCTATAGAGGGGACAGAGCATTCCAAAGTTCAGTTTTATATGCAAACATGTAGCTACCGACTTCATCAGCGGTATCATATTCAACATCAGGCAGCAATAAATAATTGTTCAAATATATATATATATATATATATATATATATATATATGGGGGACGCGGTGGTGCAGCGGCTTAATGACGCTGAAAGCACCGGCCAGAAATGGCTGAAGCTTCAGCGGTTCGAGTCCAGCCTCACGTTAACAAGGTGAGCTCTTGTTTCTATACCCGCAGCTTCTGCCCACTAAGCAGATCGAAAACGTACGTGAGTAGATAAATGAGCACTCTCACTCCGGTTGGAGGAAAATGCTGGCAGCGGCTCCACAGAGAGACGGGACAGTTGCCGGCGTCCGAAAAAGGGGCGCGAAGCAACGGAAATCCCGCCTCCTGTGCTGCCAGCTGGGCTGACGCTCTAGGAATTAGGCTCTGGCGAAGTCTAATTCTGAAACTAGAAAGATGCAATTGCCTTGGACACCGCTAGGGGGCGGTCACTGCAGGGTCAGTAATGACTGTTAAGCAGATAGATAGATAGATAGATAGATAGATAGATAAATAAATAAATAAATAAATAAATAAATATTTATGACAGGTTAAACTGTACAAATTAACAAAAGCAAATTCAGAAAGAACTGTTGCTCAGTATTTCTGAGCAGTGGGAAAAGGAACGATACCAATCAAAAGAAAGGCATCAAGTTTTGCAGTTGGAATCTCTAACCATTGTTTAACATCTGATACAGTAACTTCAGCACATGGTGCAGTGTATGAAACCAAACACAACCTATCACAGTGTAGACAGAATAAACTAGTGAGCAAAACACTACCTCATGAAATGTTTCAGTTCAGAAGAAAACCTAATTCTTTCCTACCACACATGGTATTTCAGATCTGACATGATATTATTGTTATCAGCTGCACTTGTTACATAAAAATCCCCACAATAAAACCTAAAATATTAAGTAACTGTCAACTAACGGGTTATTTGAAGGAAAGACAAGGGCATCCACAGCAAATGAAGCTTACATTAAAATAATGAAATGTGCAGTGCAACATCACAATGCAACTCCACCTTTAATATATTTGCTTCTGATGTCATCATGCATGTACAAAAGGAGTGGAGTTTGTGTCATGACATCACAACACATGTTTAGTCTTTTGTTCCTCTGCAGCCATCCATGAGAGAGGGGCTAAATAGTATCTTCCAAATATGTCAACGCTCCAACTTCCAGAATTCCCAACAAAAATAGCCAATATTCTAAGATTATCTAGAAGACATGAATGAACTCCTAAGTCTTTTTTATTTATCCTGTTAAAAGCACCGACACATTTTAATAAGTGAGCATACAATCCATCCCCTAACAGAGCAGGAGAAATCTGATTTTGTCTACAGGTAGTCCTTGCCTACCCATGGTAATTGGGACCAGGAACTTTGTCACTAAGCAACATGGTGACTGTGCTGACTTAAGACAGCAGTTCCAGCAGTCCCAGTAGCTGTTGTTAGGCAAATCCTGTGTGGTTGCAGTGTCCTCCAGTCATGTGATTGCCATTTGCAACCTCCTGCCATCTTCCCGATTGACTTTGCTTGTCAGAAGCCAGCAGAGAAGATTGCAAATGGCAATCATGTGATTGCAGTATGCTGTAGCTGTCATAATTGCAAGTTCCCAAATCACAATCACATGACTATGGGGATGCTGCGATGGCCACAACTACAAGGATTGGTTGTAAATCTCCTTCATTCAGCACCATTGTAACTGCTGAACAAGTAGTCATTAAACAAGGACTACCTGTACTGAGTTATATACTATGCCAATCTACATTCTTCAGCTTCTCCTCTGAATGACTGGATGAACCAAAGGTAAGATAGAAGCTTGGAGAATCAACACTCCATAAAACAAGATAATATCAATCCTGCAAGAGAGCTAAAGGAAGCTCCTATGAAGCAGAAGAAGAAACAGAGATTCTGATTGCTTGAAGAAGCCTGAAGTCTTTATGGGAGTAAGATTCCCTCTACTGAACACAGCGAGTGGTGATATATAATCTGAATCCTGCCAGGTAGCCCTTGGGATCCAACTTTCAGGACCCTGGTACAGGGCTGACAGTTTAGTTCCCCCAGCAGAGCAAGCACTAATCTCATACCCACTCTTTCCTTCATTTATAAACCTCAATCATCAGTTTATTTCAAAACCATTTCTGTGAGTCTCTTTTATCTGAAGCCTACTGCACTGCTTGCCCCCCAACCTCTTAGCATTGTTATGGATCAATCCTCCTCCTCCTCCTCCTCTTTTAACAACATTAAGTTGTATGCCATGTCCTTTCCGGATGGCAAAGCAGAAGTTTCTGTTCTAGAAGCCTTTTCAGGATTTGGAAACTCTTACAAGTGCCATGTCCATGTCTGTGCCATGTTCTGCACTCAGTACAGTTCTTAAGTTTCCCTCTAAGTGGTTAAAACTCATCACCAAATGGCAACTCTACTAAGACAGGAAGAAAAATGGAAATAGTAACTAAAGCAATCCTAAGCAATTGCACTTATATGACACAGACACCTTTTTAAATTGCTTGCACTAAATTTTAAAACTAGCTATTTTAGCACCAAGACTTTTCATTTTCATGGTTTGATTTTCCTTCCTGAATCTCCACTTTCTCAGTACACTAGAGGTGTTTAGAAAAGCAAAAACAAATTGGCGCATAATTCTAGATGGTCATGGCTAATACTGAATAATCAACACAAATTAATCCACTGCAAGATGACAGCCTCCTCACTGCGGGTTATGGACGGTAATCTATGGTGTTGGTCCAGTGTAGTTTGATAGATAATGTAGATGTTTTTTACTTCCCAGTCTAGGGCTGAGAAAGAGGGACCTACTAGCTGGTTTTCATTCCTAAAGGAGGACTAGAACCTGGATCTCTCTGCTTCTAGTCTGGCACTACAATCACTACACCACACTGGCTCTTTATGTGTGTGTGTGTGTGTGTGTGTGTGTGTGTATGTATGTGTGTGCTTGTGAGTGTGTGTGTAATAGTGAGTGGACAGTGGAGGGAAATACTAGAATAAAACTAAATAAGACAAAAGGACAAGACTTGCCCTATGATATACAGAGGTACTCTTCTCCTGACAACAGGAATAAGTCATATTATTATCAAGTCAAGAAACAATGTGTACTATAACCTATTCATTCTCCATTTCTTATTGCCATGGAACTGATGGGCAACAATAGTTAGAAAGGCAAGGAGATACCAGAAACCTGAGATCTGATAATAGAATGAAAGTGAGTTACAACAATGATACCCCAAAACAGGGACAGCAGTTAGTATTTGGGGGAGGGGGCAACAGCTAATGGGCATAATGATAGGGATGAAGTAATGATATCACCAAAGGGGATACAGAAAGGTTTTCAGATTATTGCTTTACTGGGGGAATGGAAATTTGTTAAAGATGTGAAGCCTATCCAAGTTATCTTGTTTCCTGCTGAAAATCTGACAAGCATTATATTGCATTTGCTTTGTGGATTACTGCCAAATGTCAGCGGCATGATTCAAAGGAAAGATTCAGAGTTACCTACTCCTGTTCTAAAGAAATACAAGACTGTAAGTCAGTACAACAATACCAGATCAAGGAGGTAATCCAAACTTGGTCAGGGATATGATTTATTTAAAAGGGTTTATCTCACCCTGGGAAATCTGTGCCTGAAGCCCAAAATCTTGACTCATAACTGTTATGCTAAATTTCCTAATAATTAAATGGAAAGAAACCCAGAAATGATAAAAGAAATGTCAGGTGAGCATTGGGCTATACAGTTATGAAACTTCTCCTTCTCACAACTTTAAGGTAATTCTGTGTGGCATTACTCCTGAGAGACCATTTTTTCTAATTCTCAAATCAAAGCACTGTATGCATCATAAAGATTGCCCTTTTATAAAATGCTTCCAGAAACATGACTCTAAGCAGCATTAAAGCTCAGATCAGGTTTCCAGAGCATTTATTTATTAATGGCACTCTCTTTAACCTATTTTGATGAGGGCAGAGTTCTTCTCTTCCATGTACCTCAGCTCATTTCAAAATCCATGAATGCTTAATTAAGATGAAGCATTGTGCTGTTGCCTGCTCCACCTATGAAAGAGTTAGATTTGTTCAAGCAAAATGCTCCTCTGTCATTTGAATGCAGATGCAGTTGAAGGAGAGAATAAATGCATCTATTGCTATTAATTAAGAACTAAAATTCCTATAGAGACTATACCTTGTCCAAATAGTTGCCATCATTTGGATCTACCTAAGACTGGATCCAGCAAGCCAGCCAAGGATTATATAGTGTATAAGATCATTATAAAACTAGAGACTTCACATAAAAACTCTGCTCACACAATATTATAATCAGTTTGAAAGCCCTTTTCTCCCCAACCTATTTACATCACGTTCTACCTATATCTTTGAAATTTAAGATAGCTTTTTATTCTTCCATGGACATCAGAAATAGAATGATGAGATCAATTCAAAAGATATTAAGATGGCAGGCTTTAAACTGTTAAAACACTGAAGAAATCGTGTGTATGCACATGCAAAGGTCAAATGATTAGGACATTTGGCAAAAGCTTTTTATTTGCCCTTGGGAGTTACCTCACTATCTTCCAAAGAAATTAGCAGTCTCAGAAATGTATAAGTTATGTAGGCTGGTATTTGACAGGGATTTCCTTAAAACAAAACAAAACCAAAAAAAAAAAGTGGAATTTTCCCACCCTACCGCATTTACAAAGTATTATTGAAAATTGAAAATTGGTAAGGAAAATATATATGTATTTTAAAGTGTTCCATTTTACACAGAAAGCTCATAGACTCTCTCCCTGTAAATAGGGCACCAGTCTGCTTGATTCAAGTTCTAGATTACTTCTGCCCTGGACAACAATCAAAAGGCAAGTTGCTATTGTCTCTTACTGGCTGGAGTGATTGATACAAGATCAACTTCCATCTCTAAGCAGCAATATCCTTGAAAGGGAAAGCAACACAATAGGTTATCCCATGTAACCAGCAAAGGAGTGGGATTTCCAAAGGCCAAACATGCTTAGAAAACCGAACTGCACCTCAGAGTCTGAGGGACTGAGCAAAGGGGCATGCAGTCCACAGAAAGCAACATATTTCCCTATTGTTCTGGGCACTAACTAAGAAGAAACATGTCCTTCCTTCTGCACCTTTTCTCTTCAGTAAATCTTTTGCCTTTGCTTGTCAATTTGCTAGTTGCTAATTTTTCTATAATTTGCTCATATTCTTAAAAGAAACAAAATATTTGGGCTTTCCTGAACAATAACCAAGAAATCACTTTTAAGACGATGGTACTGTTTTATTAGATTTTTTCTAATCAACCTCAATCTAGACCTCATGTCATTACATGGTAAGTACAGCTGAGTATCAGCCAAAGGTGGCTGCAATTCTTGCTGGTTACATAACGCAGCCATTGGGGATGAAATGAATATTTTATTTCTTACTTCTTTTGAAGCACTTTGTAGAGATGACATCCATGTTTGGGAGGCTAAGGATGGGGTTTATATTTCATTTTTTACCAAATTAAATTAACCAAGATAAAAAATTAATTTAGGACAGTTGCAGTCTCTTTGATTTCTAAATAGCTACTCTTCATTATCTATCCTCAGTGCAGCTTCATATGAGTATTTTACTTCAAAGGCCACTGACCAACAGGACCATGTGCTTCTTTACTCCCTTGGCTTCTTAAATTGTATGTAAAACCCCAGTGGGATTTAATTATCCTTGATACTGCTGGCAGCTGCAAGAACAAAATTGGCACAACATTGAAAGAAGTTTGCCATTGATATCGGATTGGGAAATTCAAATTGGTGAATATGCAGCAATGGCAAAATTGACAGTATATATCCATAATAGAAATCTAACCAAATTTAAACAAGAATGGCTCTCATATATATTACATATTACACAACAGCGCAAATTTAGACATTTGGGATATGATTTTTAGGAAGAAAGTTATGAGACCATTCAAAATAATAGACGAAAGAATTTAAATAGATACTAGCAATACATCTTTAATGTGAAGTACAAGTACCTAGGTTCTGGTCAGCAGTTGGAGAAATAAACAGAAGGGAAGGGGAGAATGTGTTACTAGAATGTTTTCCCAAAATGTTTTTATTTATGCCTTATTTATGCTGAATAGTTGTTGCTTTTTGCATTATTCAACTGTTGCTATCCAGTGTAGACTTTTTTCCCCTTTGTATTTCCTTATTCTAAAAATAAAAATGACTTCAATTTAAAAAAAAAATTACAAAGTATGCCTGATCTTTTCAGAGAAATTCAAAAGCAGCTTTGTGGTTGACAGGGCGTTCTTTGATGTCATGAATACAAGATGTCAAGAATATGATTGCATCCACCATCTCAATTCTGCACATTAGAAACATTATAGTGTAATACTTCAATAGAGAAAATCAGGCACATGAGTCACAAATCTACAAACTCCTGCTGATTCTACGGCAGTTTGGGAGGGGAAAGCCATCTGCTCCATAGGGTTTTGATAATTTTTTTGATCTAAGCTGTTCAAAGGATTTCATGAAAGGAATAAGCTTCAGATATAGCCATCAAACAAATATAGAGTAACAGGTAGGAGGTGAGAAAGGGACAACCACAAGTCCTGGCTGGCTGAAAGCCACAATTACTTTCCCCCTCCTTTCTCTCTGTATGGTGCCTTTCTGAACTAAGGAAAAAAATTCCAAAGTGTTCTATGCCAGTTGCAATAGGCTTGGTGGAGAAGGAGGACAGATGAAAGTAGCAGGAAAAAAAAAAGTCCTCACAACTTTAAATCGGTATATTTTGTAGTGAATAACCAAAAAAAAAAAAAAAAAAAATTATAACATACATCACAGTGCCATGCAGAGAGTGGTCATAGCTATATAGCTGTATATCAAACCATAGACAGGTTTGATCAGAAATGGTTTTTTTTTTTTTCAAAATTGGGGCCTCCCTAAATCTTCTTTGTTGTAATGGATGAGGATTTAACACTCCACCATGGAAAAGGATCAAGTGCTTTAGTAATAGTAGAACAAGAAGAATTGACAAACTTCTTAAGCCTGGAATGGTTCTAGAGCAATTGCATTTCTTCCTGTAGAGTACACTCGTATTTGTTTTTGCCAGCATGCAAGGGTAGCAAGCTCTTCCATGCTTGAATGTTTCCCATGACTACAGCTCATTCTGTGTGCCAAGAGTGCTATGGTGCCATTCAGTACACTTTGGAGCTCTTCATCTTCTGTAATTTTCATGCTACAATAGCTCACAGGAGAATTTTAAAGCAAAAGGGCAGTTGGCTTTGAAAGGCCTGCTTGATTATTTTTGTGTTTTCTCAAGGTCCTACTACAGCATCAGAATGCCTCAATTGCATATCAACCTTATTTTCTATTAATAATAAAATGTATTTTAAAAAATATTGTCTTAAAGCATGCCACTGATAAATTATAGCCAGTCTAAAAACAAATAAACACACATTCACACGCACGCACGGTCAGAGGAAGCGGTTCACAATTATGTTCATGTGAAATCTCCCTCTCAGCCCAGAATAGTTGGAAAAAGCTTATTGAAGACCACAGCCTTCACTTTTCAAACCAAGGGTAGTTGCCAGGGAGTTCTAAACTCTGGGTGCAGCCACCAAGAAACCCCACCCAAACTTCTATGGACCTAGCATCCTGAAATGCTGGGGCATTTAAAGCTCAAAATGTTAAAACTGGAGGTGTGCAAATTGTTTGAGTCTGAACCATTTTGAGCTTGAAACAGATTATTCTGGCCTCATGTGTTATCTCAATCACACCAAAAGATTCTTCATTTTGAAATTATCCTGTTTTGAGGGCCAAACAGGAAGTTCATGCTTGAAATGGGGCTGTTTCAAGATCAGAATACTTCTGGTAAGGTTAGAACATTTCTGGTAAGGTTGGAGTAGCCCATTTCAAGCTCAAAATGGTTTGAATTTTAAAGTTTTTCTCTGCCTCTAATTAAAACCAGCATTCTTAACTGGGCAGCCAGCACATGCAAATCAGCAAAAAAGGATGAATGTTATCCTTGCTTAAAGCCAAGCCAAAGATTTCTGTACTTTTGATGCTTTCAAATTGTTTTCAAAAATATGTTAAAATAATCCCAATAGAAGACTGAAAGGGGTTGGGTGATAGTAGAAAGATCTGCACCCAAGAGAAAAGAGCACAGCTATTCACTCCAGCTGCTATCTGAACTTCAAGAAGCATGCCCAAATTACTAATCAGATCCATCTTCCAAGGAAAATCTGATCCCATTAAGGACAAGATGTTACATTTCTGAACAACATAACGCTATCATACTGGGGATCACTTTCAACATATCACAACTCAACACTTTACCCTATACTTTGGAAATTTATACAATCCCCTTTTAGACCAGGAACATATCACTGAGTGAGGGCAGAAGCTGTAAAATGCAAGCATAGTAAGAAGAAATTGAATTTCCACCATTAGCATTCTCAAGCATTTTTCTACTACAATAACCAGATTGAAAATATTTGTCTATGGTCAACTGAGAACTCATACTGAACTGATTCTTGCCTTATGAATTTCTGCTTCAGGAGAGCAGATGAGAATTGACAAAAAATAACAGAGGCACCTGTTTGGATACAGATTCAACATGAGACAGCTATACAGAGTTTGCATTAAGAAAGGAATAGTATCTTAACTCTTTCAACCTCAAGGGACAAACTTATTTACTATTCAGAGCACATTGTTGAAACCAGAAATTTTAAGCAGCCATTTTGGGCTGCCATTTTGGAGCGCCTGTTGCAATTTTCATCTGAATTATCTACAAATTAGTTCCATAAGGATCTATGTATAAAAAAGCTATCCCCTGGAGTGCAAGCACATCCCAGAGGCCAACTGTGTAAGCAGACCTGTGTAATTTTATCAGTGAGTCAATTGGAAATTCACCACAACTGGCACCTAAGTATGATTTTTTCCTTAAATCAAATGCAGGGGAAAGTTATTCAATTATCCTGGGCTCAGTAAAACAGAACAAACCAACAAACAAAAAACACAACCCTATATCTGAAACAGCACCATGCAAGCACAAATGTTTCTGCCATAAGAACATGATATGGAAAAAGCTTCCTCCACGTGCTGATTTTCTTTGCTGTCATGCAGGAGTAAAAATCCTAAAAGCAACACTGGAAACCCAGCTCAGCTCACAAACCTTTGAATCCCCCAAGCTATTTCTTCACTCTAAAATCCGTGGGTCTAAAAAATAATCAACTCAACTATTCTATTATTATACAGTATATTTGCATGTTTGAGATATGAAACAGAGCTTTTGAAACAACTAAGAGCGGAAATGGGACTGGGAGCCTCTTTGCTGTTTTATCCATAGTACTATTAAGACATTTTGACCCTTACGGGTGATTATGAAGAGCATAATCCCTTGGTTAGTCTATCCTTTAGAACAAATTGTTTTATGACCATAGTATTTACAACAGGTTTAAGTTTTGTTGCTATCATTTTTATAAATTATTTCAGATGACAGAACAGGGAGCCAATATTTGAAATAAAGTAACAGGGAAGACATTATGTCTCCACATTTTAATCTCTACATCATTCACAAATGAACCTCATTGGTAGAGACAGCATTGGTAGATACACCATGAGCCTCAGGTTTCAGAGATGTCAGTTAAGGACAGATAGTTAAGGGTCATGTTGATTTTTCATTCTAAGTATCACCAGAATGATTTCACTGCTTTCATGGCAGCCAACTGCACAACAAAGCAGCAGAGAAAGCACAGATCTCTGTCTGATATATTCACTCCAGTATGCCTTGTTTAAACGAATTATATAAGCTGGAAAAATCTTTTGTTTGCTATTTTACATTCTCCTGGGGTGAAAATAATCAGTCAGTCCATTTGAAGAGCTGTTCTCCCTGATTTCACAACACTGTGAAAGAGAGAGAGAGAGAGATGTAAAGATTAAGCACTGATAAGTAAAGAACAACTCTCTCAAAGTAGAAAGCAAATATATTTTACAGTGCATCTACAGGCTACTGATGGGAGTGGGTGGGGAGGAGAGACTTCCAAGGGCTTTCATGTACAGTAGTCCTCATTTAGCAACCACAACCGGGACCGGCAATTTGGTCGCTAAGTGGAAAATCATGTGACCACGACTGTGCTTACAATTTTACTTCAGCTTTCCTTTTTCCCCACTCCCCCACCCTTTGGAATGCCCCCCCCCCCCCCCCCCCCGGTGCTGGGATAATTAGCAACAAGGAAATTAACGTTTGTATTTACATTCATTGAAGAGGAAGGGATTACAAGAGAGTAAGCAGGCACACAATGGGAAATACATATTGGAAGAAATGTGCTGGCACTGGCTGTTTGTCTAGCATACTTGAGGCCCGCCTGAGCCACTTAGGAGGCAAACCAAATAGAATGTGTGAAAGTGATTAAAGTCTTATCAGTTACAGGCAGCAGCTACCAGCCAGCTAATTAAGGTCACAGAACCGAACTTGTTAACTTGTGTTTAGCACCTTTGGGGGAAGTGCTGCACTGGGGAGAAAAGCAGCTCAGGAAGAGATTGCTTGTTTAGGCAATCTCTCCTTTCTGTAGGGGCGGGGGAAGAAAAAGGAAAAACAGATCAGGCACAGGACAATGCATACGGACTATAATGGTGAACACATGACTGGGAGATGTTGCAAAAGTTGTAAATGCGGGTATTGGTTGCAAAGTTACTTTTTCATCACTGTCATAACTTCGAACTGTTACTGCCCAAGGCAGTCACTAAGCGAGGTCTACCTGAATATCACTGTGATCCAAGGATGCACTTCTTCCTTTCTTTTCTTTTTCTTTTTAAAAACACAGACATGTGATGGACAGATGCTCCCTTTCTCATACTGATAAGCAGAATTGATTCCCCTTTTCCAACTTTTTTGCTACGTTGAGATCTTTTTCTCTAAGACAGAAGTGGGCAATTGAAGCTTGCAATATCTATTTTGTTTTTCATCAGAACCCTGAGCCATCAATCCTACAAGTGGAGATCAGGAAAGCACAAAGTAGAAATTAAGGAATAGTGTACCTCTAAGACATGTTCACCCTCAGGATAAACACTAACCCCAAATTCACAAGCCCTTTCACATTAAAATTATCTCCTAGTTGTTCCCCCTAACCCCATATTCCTTTTAGCAGCTTAAATGCATGTGTGCACTTTAAACTGTTGCTACTGTTAGAAATTACTGAAAAAAATCTTGCTGCTCTACCAGTGTATCCTAATATTCTCCCCCCGACCACCAAGAATTAAAGCTCATTTTGAAGTCTGATTCTTCTTTTTACCTTTAAATAGACACAATAATGAGACTCAGAATGCAGTAATCAGCACAGCCTCTGTGATTGAGTCTTTCTTGTTTATTGCATTTTTTTTTTTTTAACAAAAGTTGCTGTAGTGAATTTGAAGTCTGTAGGCTGGCTGATAACTCTGAATATTTTAGTTTCTGTTCCCTTCCAGTGAAAAGCAAGAGATAGGTTCCAGGCTGGGAGTAGCAACTCAAAGCTTCTTTTCCTCCTGTTTCAGTGGGCAGTAGGCTCCAAGAAGCAACAGTGATTCGAGGAGTAATTCCCCTGATTGCATCATTCCAAAAGCCCTGGGGAACTGGAGCCAGTAACATAAAGTTGGCAGGGAAAATACAGGCAGGAGCAATAGGAGTGTTTTATTACTTTTCAGTGCTGCTTTGGTCAATGATAAGGCTCATTCTCAGATCTAACTGTGTGTAATTATATTTTTACGCAATGTTATGATGTTGCATTCATTTCATCCTTAGCCCATAGCTGAGGCAACATAAAATTGTCCTAAGTTGTTCCTGTTTTAAAGCAAAAATTTTCCTCTTGTCTTTTTGCCATGGACACAATTTGCATAATTTATTGGTGATGTTGCTACTGATATGGTCACAGGCTGAGATCTGCCCAGTTCATATGGGCCCCTTTAGGCTGTGCAGCATTCCTCTTTTCCTCTGATCCTCAGATCCTCTTCCACTGTCATTCTGCTTTTTCTTCAGGAGAGCCTGATTAAGTCACCAGCCACTTTAAACACTTAAATGATCATTTTTGTTATTTTGTGGGTTTAATCATGTGTCAAAACTGGCTCTCAGCTTTGCCTGGCAGCTGTGTATGGGAGTGAGAAGGGGGAGTGCACAGCTGTGAAAGAGGGTATATGAAGAAAGCTCCCTCTTCCTGTTTATTTAATCCACTTGCATCTTACCAATTAACAAAAAGGTTTTCCTGAAGACCATTCTTCTCCTTCTTGGAATGGTCCACCCAAGCACTATGGATTCTTCACCACATCTGTCTCATCCATTTATTCTCTCTCACACTGCCACCTCTGCTCTCTTTCTATTCTTTCCACACACAACTTCCACCCTGACCTCACACTCTCCAAACATAATGTGGCCAATTTAAAGAGAATCTCCCCACACCTTGCACTCTAGAGCAATAAAACTGGCCAGCATTCTTCACAAACAGGGGAAGCCCTAGTGTACAAATATAGGACAGATTTTTTCCAGAAGTCTCACAAACTTCAACACCTTTCCCTTCTCAATATGCAAGCAACCATAATCCCCCAATTCCAGCCAATGCCCTCCTCCTATCTGTCTATCTTTCCCTCCTCTATGCTCTCACAATTGCCTCCCTGCTGATTTTTGAAAGGTAAGAGCTCTTTGACAGAGTGTAGCTCTTTCCCCTTTTTGTTTTGGTTGGAAATGTTGGTACATGGAAGAAGGAGAAGGGAGGGCAGAGGAGGAGAAGAGGGAGAAAGGTAAGGTTTTCTTCCCTAACCTGAGGGCTTGAAGTGATTGAAACTTGAGATCTCTAAATGCAAAAAGCAAACAAGCAAGCAAGTAAACAAATATTCCTTCTTGGCTGCTCTGTGCCTTTAAATCTCTTTATAGTTTCAGCCAAATTTGAAAATAACCTATTCTGCTTGAAGAAAATACTCTTGTAATCCCCACGGGAGGTGGATGGGGTGACACCAGAGTAAAAAAAGGAAAGAAGACAAGAAGCCTGAGAGAAGAATTCACAAAATAAGAAGCAGGAAAATGGTTCAAGGAGAAAAAAGCATGACATTGACCAAGAAGGTTTGGAAGTGGATGGCTCTGTCTTGTGCAACACAGTTTTCTGCTCTCTCTTGGAGATTTAATGGGAAACCTTAAACAGTTAATACAGGAGAGGGAGGAAGCTGATGTGAAATTGGAAGAAACTTTTCTATTGCACTGAGCAACTGCTGCAATGCTATCATTAAACACAGGCTCATTGTTTTTCAGAAAGGGTTCTAAAGTCATGCTCAAAAGCATCATAAGCACAGGTCTACCATTCTTACAGGTTCTTGCAGGACAGCATTAATTTGTGTTTAACAGTAGCTCCCCAAACAGCTAACAGGCATGGGTGGGGGGAGGCATGTGTTAAAGGAAGATCTCTGCCAAGGCTGAGAGGAGTGACAGGAAAAGCAGGGACATGTCACTTCTACCTGCCAGGCCTCTAATTCCATAGACCAGTTCCACTGGATCAGAGATTTGGGTGTTGGGAAGTTTCTCCTCACGGGGTACCCAATGAAGCAGGAAAGCCTCTTCTGCTTTACTGAGCTGAGTCCAGTACTCTGTGGATCACTGAGTAGAGAGGGCTACCCAGAAAACCACAGAATCTCTCTTGTTTTATCAGACAGCCTCTGCCATGTCATGCATCAGTCTCAAACCCAACCACTGATATGTGGATTGAAGGAGGACAGCCCAATAAAGCAGATGGACCTTTTCCATTTTACCATTTACTCCATTTTACAGCCCCACCAACCTTTCAAATCAGATCTTTCAGAACCAGCTTTTGACAGAAGGTCAATATCACAGATCTAGTCACCTGTCAAATCTCCCCTATTCCTCAGCCCCATCCCACATTAAGAAGACTGGTGGATGTTTTCCCACCAGCTGATGACATTTGATGGGAAGGCAAATGAAGCTGTTAGTGCTCCACTAACAGTTTTTCTTAATTTGTCCTACTTTAAATCTATAAGAAACTAATAGAAATCCTTTATTCCTTGTTATTTCAGTGTTGGATTTGTACTAGCATCATGTATTTCAAAAATCACTTAGGCTTGATAACCCTGGTTGAAACTGGAACATTTTTAAAAAGCTTTGTTTCGCCAAACAGGCACCTTTCGCTCTGCCCCATCCAAATTCCAAGTGAAGGGAGGCATATCTCCATTTATGAATGGATGGTGGCTGATTAATTACCCATCCCAAAAGGAATACTGTTACCTGGGAGAATAACTATACTCACATGCTTTGGAAGTCAGGAAGAAGGGGTGGAAGAGTGGAAAACTGAGGAAAGGACCTGGCAGATTTGCATTATGTATTCCTGACAGACACTCTTGCAATAGTCGTACAGGATAATGGATCTAACTCTGCTAGCCTTTAAATACAGAAAGCTGATACAGCATGAACACTGAAAACTGAAATTAAGAGAATGCCCAGAAACAAAGAGTAAATTGAGGTTTTTCCTCTCCAATCACCTTTAATGCTACAGAGAAAAAATAGCTCCCATGCTAATTCATCCAAAAGCCATAGAAGTGATTATTAAAAATAGAGAAAATACCCTCTGGCCTACAAGAAATAAAACAGGGAGAATAAAAGGGAGAAACTGAGTGCAAAATAGCATTTCCCTACAAAACTGAGTTTGGAAAGGAAACACATAAACTAGACTGAAACCAGTACCAGTAAGACTAACACCTGAACAAGAGTAACTTATGGTTTTTTCTTTTAAGCTTTAATTTTAATTAAGGAAAGCAAATTTAAAAGCATCAGTATTAGAAAGTTCACAGTATTGACAGCTAATGTACTGTAGCTGTTAAGCCATTTTAGTTCTCTGTCCCTGTGTGTGTGTGCATACATACACACACACACACACACACACACACACATTTCACAGAATACTGAATAAAATGAAAACAAATACATCAGTAGGGTTTTCTGTCAACCGCAGGCACAATTCCTGCCATAATGAGCTGCACTTATTATAAGCAACCTTGGCTGATTTGAAAACAGCTAGGTAAGGTTGGACATGGTTGGTGTTCGAATGTGAGACTATCAGGAAATTCCCTGACTTCAGGCTAAACTAAAAGGTAAAAAAAAAAGTCAATTCATTTGAGATTTTTGTTGTTATTATGTTGTGTTATTCTACGTTAGTAATCGGAATAACAGGCAGGTTTGGCCTTGGAGTACAAAATGAAGCAGGGCAAAGGCTAATAGAGTTCTGTCAAGAGAACAAGCTAGTCATAGCAAACACTCTTTTCCAACAACACAAGAGACGACTCTACACATGGACATCACCAGATGGTCAATACCGAAACCAGACTGATTACATGCTTTGCAGCCAAAGATGGAGAAGCTCTATACAGATGGCAAAAACAAGACCAGGAGCTGACTGTGGCTCAGATCATGAGCTTCTTACTGCAAAATTTAGGCTTAAATTGAAGAATGTAGGGAAAACCACTAGACCACTCAGGTATGACTTAGATCATATTCCATGTGAGTACACAGTGAAGGTGATGAATAGATTTAGAGGATTAGATTTGGTAGACAGAGTGCCTGAAGAACTATGGACGGAGGTCTGTAACATTGTACAAGAGGCAGCAACTAAAACCATCCCAAAGAAAAAGAAATGCAAGAAAGCAAAATGGCTGTCTGATGAGGCTTTACAAATAGCTGTGGAAAGAAGGAATGCGAAAAGCAAGGGTGAAAGGGAAAGATATAAGCAACTGAATGCAGATTTCCAGAGAATGGCAAGGAGAGATAAGAAGGCCTTCTTAAATGAACAATGCAAAGAAATTGAAGAAAACAATAGAATGGGGAAGACTAGAGATCTCTTCAAGAAAATTGGAGATATCAAAGGAACGTTTAGGGCAAAGATGGGCATGATAAAGGACAAAAAAGGCAGGGACCTAACAGAAGCAGAAGAGATTAAGAAGAGGTGGCAAGAATACACAGAAGAACTATACAAGAAAGATCTTAATGTCCCTGATGTCCATGCTGGTGTGGTCACTGACCCTGAGCCAGACATCCTAGAGAGTGAAGTCAAGTGGGCCTTAGGAAGCATTGCTAACAACAAAGCTAGTGGAGATGACAGTATTCCAGCTGAGTTATTTAAAATACTAAAAGACGATGCTGTTAAAGTGCTGCACTCAATATGCCAGCAAGTTTGGAAAACGCAACAGTGGCCACGGGATTGGAAAAGGTCAGTTTACGTTCCAATTCCAAAGAAGGGCAATGCCAAAGAATGCTCAAACTATCGCACAATTGCACTCATTTCACATGCTAGCAAGGTTATGCTCAAAATCCTACAAGCTAGGCTTCAGCAGTACGTGAACTGAGAACTACCGGATGTACAAGCTGGGTTTCGAAGAGGCAGAGGAACTAGAGATCAAATTGCCAACATTCGTTGGATCATGGAGAAAGCACGAGAGTTCCAGAAAAGCATCTACTTCTGCTTCATTGACTATGCAAAAGCCTTTGATTGTGTGGATCACAACAAACTGTGGCAAATTCTTAAAGAGATGGGGATACCAGACCACCTTACCTGTCTCCTGAGAAATCTGTATGCGGGCCAAGAAGCAACAGTTAGAACCGGTCATGGAACAACCGATTGGTTCAAAATAGGGAAAGGAGTACGACAAGGCTGTATACTGTCACCCTGCTTATTTAACCTATATGCAGAGTACATCATGACAAATGCCAGGCTGGAAGAATCACAAGCCGGAATTAAGATTGCAGGGAGAAACATCAATAACCTCAGATATGCAGACGATACCACCCTAATGGCAGAAAGTGAAGAAGAACTAAAGAGCCTCTTGATGAGGGTGAAAGAGGAGAGTGCGAAAGCTGGCTTGAAACTCAACATTAAAAAAACTAAGATCATGGCATCTGGACCCATCAATCCCTGGCAAATAGAAGGGGTAGAAATGGAAGCAGTAACAGACTTCATTTATTTGGGCTCCAAGATCACCGCAGACGGAGACTGCAGCCATGAAATTAAAAGACGCTTGCTCCTTGGGAGGAAAGCTATGGCAAACCTAGATAGCGTATTAAAAAGCAGAGACGTCACCTTGCCGACAAAGATCCGCATAGTCAAAGCTATGGTTTTTCCAGTAGTAATGTATGGCTGTGAGAGCTGGACCATAAAGAAGGCTGAACGCCGAAAAATTGATGCCTTTGAACTGTGGTGCTGGAGAAGACTCTTAAGAGTCCCCTGGACTGCTAGGAGGTCAAACCAGTCAATCTTAAAGGAAATCAACTCTGATTGCTCATTGGAAGGATTGATAATGAAGCTCAAGCTCAGATACTTTGGTCACCTAATGCGAAGAGAGGACTCTTTGGAAAAGACCCTGATGCTGGGAAAGATGGAAGGCAAAAGGAGAAGAGGACGGCAGAGGATGAGATGGCTAGATAGCATCACTGAAGCAATGAGCATGAAATTGAGCAAACTCAGGGAGGCAGTGAAAGATAGGAAGGCCTGGCGCAATATGGTTCATGGGGTCACGAAGAGTCGGACACGACTTAACGACTAAACAACAACAACATTCTATGTTATTGCATGCTGAATGTGTGTTAGTGTACTGCATATACCGCTGAGTTGGCAGGATATGGGCAATAGAAAAATTGGCTTGCAAGGTAAGTTTGAGATCATAGCTTACATAAAATAGCATGAGAATACCTGAGATAAAACTGGGCTTCAGTTGCATTTGTGGCATTCTGGCCAAAAAGTGTTAAAACTAACTGGTACTATCTTTCCTTTTAGCAGGGACTGTTACATGTGGAATGGATGCAACTAAAGTTGGTAGGCTACTCTACACCTTCTTTATTTTACTACAAAACTTTATGTGAAATTGACCAAAGCCAAGATGGGCAAACGAGGTCAATATCTACAGAGTCATCTCATGATGACCATAGAATATGGAAAATTGCAATTTGGAATATAAGAGGAGTAAATTGTTAAGAGCATGAATTAATAAATGAAATAAAAGGAAGAAGAAAGGTATGCTATGTGTCTGTGAAACAAAGTGACAAGTACAGAGGTTATAAAAATGAATGAAGATAGTCTAATTTTTTTGGAGTGGAGTGAATACATGCAGGGAAGTGAAGGTATAGGTTTAATTATGAATGAAAGGGCTAAGATGTGTGTCATCTAGGTGGTTGTAGGTATGCATGAAAGCAGGAATCCATAGGTTGGTGACAATTGCATGTTATGTTCCAGTGAATTGTGATAAAGGAAGAGCCAGAGGTCAAGTCTGGAAAAAAATAGTGCAGCATTCTAAATGAATGTGATCCATGGGGGGAAAATAGTTAAGCGACATGAATGGGTAGAGGGAACAACAAAAGAATATAGAAAAAGTAATTGGGCCATTCAGAGACTCAAGAATGAATGAGAATGGTGACTGGTGAGTATCTCAATCAAAAAAAGTCTGTTTCAGACACATGGTTTAAACACAACTCTATTCATATATACATAGGGAAAGCAGTTAATATAAATCTAGAAGCATGACTGATTTGATTGTTTATTATGAAAGACTGACAGAATTGGTGAAGGGTACAGAAGTAATTACAGGTTCTAAATGTGTGACAGACTAATTTTTGGTAGTGTCAAAAGTGGATATTGTGAAAAGAACAGACAAGGAAGACAAAAAATAAGAATTAAGAGTGAAAGTAGATGAATACAGGAAAAGAAAGTATGAGTCCTATACATTAGGGATCATCTGCTCCAGACAGAAGCTACTTTTCATTTTTTTTAATTGCCAAGTTACGCTACTTGTTCTCATCCCCCCTGCCATGAAACTAATGTGCCTTTTCTGTTGCTGCCCCAGCCTTGTGGATAGTCAGCCCACTGAGGAAAGATTGGCCCTTCCTTGTGGACATGCAGGAGGGAATTTAAAATGATCCTCTTGTCAGATTTTTGGATATTAACCTATTGGGGGGGGGGGGCTGCTACTTTATTGCACTGTCTGGTTTATTACTTTTATTCTTTTACTGCAGTTGTATGTTTTATAGTCTTTTTTTAAATGTATTTATTGTCTGAGGGGGTGGCATAGAAATAGCATTAAAATATTAGAAGGCAGATTAATCACTCAACAGAATGAATGTAAAAGGGATGAAAGGAAAAAGGATGTGGAAGGTGCTTGGAACAGAATGGAAAGAATTATGTTACATAAGTGTTTGGCATTAATCTAATGAGAAGTATGAAAAAGGATGTTTGGTGGAATGATGAATGAAAGAGGCTATAAATGGGGGAAAAATGCATATAAGAGAATGACTGCTCCCCAAAAAATGAGTATGAAACATATAGCCACAAAGAATATGATCAAAGACCACAAGGTATGATTAAGACTAAAGAGGCAGAGAAATTGCAAAATTGAATTTTTGATAAAATAAAAAAAATGTTATGGAGGTGGGAAAAGAGCGCTGAACAAGGAGCCTGCAGGAGAATGGATAGAATTAAAAATAAACGTGATGAAATGATATGGGATGAAATTAAAGTGAGGGAATGCTGGAAGGAGTAGTTTAGATATTTGTGAAATGAAATGAGAGTGTTGTGTTGAAGAGTATAAATGAAACAAATGCTATTGACTCACAGGTTTCAAATTGCTAGCTCATGGCCTGCATGTGGCCTTCCCAGTCATTTTGCGCTGCTTTTGCTTTACTCACCAAGGAGCAAGGTCAGAAGTAGGACAGCAGCTTCTGATTCTCCCTTAAGCTGATAAGCAAGCATGCCTCACAGGCATCTCAGAACAGTACTCTGTTGTTTCCCACCTTGCCAGCTTTAACACTTGCATTATTTCCTTCTCTATACTCACTCTCCTTATCTCTGTTGTACCTGGAGGTACCAGGAACTCTTTCCCTTCTGCTCCGACAAGCTGTTTGTCTAAGGGTTGACAAAGTGCCCCCTTCACCTGTCTCTTCTACCTCCCATCTTTGTTGGGAGAGTCACTAAAGCACCTCCTGAAGTTGTACAATATGAGCATCCAGACTTTCATATAATTTAATTAAATTACCAAGTCATCTAAACATATAATTAAACACTTGTCCAGCATGCCATGAAAAATTAGATTCATAAGTTGCTCGAAGATTGCAGAGGTATTCATTTATCCAGAGAACATTATCACATAGCCAAACTTTTTATAACAAGTATTGAAGTCAGTTGAATATTGTTACTCTCTTTCATGAGAATCAGGCTCTAGGCCTCTCAGAGATTTAGCCTGGTAAAATGTGTGCCTTCGCAGCCATTCTAAAAGTTTGGGAATGAAAGGCAGAGGAGAGTGATACCTTTTGCTTACAGAATTCAGGAGCTATAATTAGGGATCATGCCAAGAAAGACCTTTTAGCATGAAAGGTTGGAGTGCTGGTGATGAGGCATGGGTGGCAGAAGCAAATTTTGTAAGTTGTCATCAATTTATTCCTTTAGATAGATTAATTCAGTTTCAGACATGGAATTTGCCAGAATCTGAAATCTAAATCCCAGGAATCAGGTTTATAATCCAGTCACAGAATGAACACTGGGCAAAACCTGAGCCTGCTCCTTTTCTAACATAACCATGTAATCAGTACATTTGGCAGACAAGCAGAAAGGATGTCGTCATAACGAGCAGGACAGAAGGCATCAGCCTTTTAGGCAATGAATTCTGAATATGTTGGAATAAAAAGTAATTCTTTCCTAGTTCCAATGAATATGCACATTGTGAGTTTGAAGCCAAGCCATTCATAAAACTATCAGAAAATCAGCAAGGACTCTTGATAGCTGTTAATGGTGATTAGGCCCTGAACCATCAATAATTTCTACCTAGACAGGGGTATCAATAGGATAAGTAATATTCTAATGTGTTGGAAACTTCTACAAAGTTGCTCACGGTGCCTCAATCTATTTAATCCTACAAGAATATTGTGGGGCCACTCTGGCCCTGAAGTGTAACAAAAATAGCTAAATATTGGTGTGTACATTGTTATTTCTGGGTCCCAATTAATTTCTGGATGTCTTCATCTTATTTTGAAGACTACTAATCGCCCTGAAAAAGGTATGTGGCAGCCATTACGAAAACATGAATTTAGCCTAGAAAAAAAAGAATGGGTTGAGGGAGAAACTCAAGATTGTCTTTCCTCCACACTTGACTCTCAATGGTATAAGAAGCAGAAACTCTGTCAGGCTTTCAACATTATGTTATTGTACCTTATAACAATAGAGTTTCAGATGTTCATGCAGCATTTATTTCCTGAAAGGGCCTACTTCAAAAGGCTGATATCTCTGAGCCTGTTGAAGTTGGGACTTTTCCTGACAAGCCAGATTGGAGCAGATGGCAGCTATGGGCAGGAGGGTCTTTGTACTAATCCATCTTGTGCACCAACTGGACCCATTCCTGGATCAGGAGGCCTTGCTTGCCACCACTCATGCTTCAATCACTTCCCGGCTCGAATAGTACAATGAACTCTACATGGTGCTGCCCTTGAAAACTATGCAAAAGCTGCAATTGGTCTAGAATACACTGAGGCTAATAGTTATGGGCACAGTATGGTGCACTTATGTAGCACTTCTATTTCATGAGCTGCACCAGCTCCTAGTAAGCTCCTGGTGTAATTCCAAGTGCTGGTTATCACCTAAAAAGCCTGAAGAGAGCCAAGGAGAGAACCTTGGGGAAATGAGACAAAGGCAGTGGTTGCAAAAACATACTTTAAACCTGGAAAACAGAGAAAATTGTGGCTCATCTTCTGAGATAACTGATTAATCATCAGGGTGAATTGGTCCATCTGTGTTGCCATCCAGTTCTCATGCTACACTCCTTGGTTCTGATATTGAGCAGGGACTCAGTGAGAAGGTCAATACACATGGTATTGGTTTAGGACATTTGAGACAGTTTTTCCTCCCGTAGAACTGGAATTAAGGAGAAAATGCTCTTGCTCTCAGAAAATTGTCCCAGGGCCCAGCAATAATCCTCTTTTTGGAATTAAAGGGCTCAAGGCAAATAGGAAAAAATCTTTATTGAATATTAAACAAATATTAGTAAGATAAAGAACAGTTTCAACAAGACTATGAATCTGGTTCTACATACTGTATATGTACTTCTCCAAGATTTAAACTCTATGTTTCTTTCCCCTGCCTTTTTGTAATGGACTAGTTGAAATCTGCTTCTCAGGGTAGAGTCTACTGGAATGGGCAACCATAACAAATTTAAAAAACAATAATAATGCCCAATTATTATTATTTTTTCCTGGGCAGTTCCAATCCTCATAAAAACCTTTCAATTCTGATTTAAAAGTACGCTATATCTTCTCATCTCAAGTTATTAAAAAAAGATGATAAAAAGTTTTCTTCGTTTGTTTTTTGGACAGAACAGCCTGACTACATATATAAGAAACTATATTTAGTGAAATGGTAAAGCAAAGCAAGATATGTTTCTGTGTAGACACTTTTTACATTTAAAACTATGCTCTCTTGCCACAGTCAAGTGAACTCAGCTTTGTTACACTGTTATCTTTTTATTGATTATTTCAAGCTTGATTTTACTCTGCCTAGTATTGAGGAAGCCAGAGCAGCGTTTCATGATAAATATTAGATGAAACCCTGAATGCCTAGAAGACAAAGACAGATGGAGACCATTAGCAGTAAACATTCCTAGCACAGCCAGGATTCACGTAAAGTTGTTACCTATTACTTTGGAGTAATTGGAGAGAGAAAAAGAATGGATGATGAGAACAGTAGTATTGCCAGCCCTGCTATTCTTAACAGTTTTACCACCCACTCTTCTCCTATACTGTCCATATCTTCAATGTCATTACTAGCAGCAGCATCCATATTAATCTCATTAAGATGTAAGAGGCAGTAGGATGTGAATTACTGCAATCCTCCAGTCTTTCAGATCTGGACTTCAGATATGCATTACAATGTGAAGGCTAGTTTAACAAGGTGGGATTATCAGCTGCTGTTTCCTGTGTCCATTGTCTTAAGAAATTAGACTCCACATTAATCTAGCTGTTGAAAATAACAGGAGGGAATGAAAGTTTGTGCAAGAAAATGGAGTCATAAAGTAGAGGTTGACCTTATTTGTGGGGGTTACACTCCAGCATACAACCATGGATAATGAAGTTGCAGATAACGAGAACTTGAAGCTAGGGGAATTGGGGAGCTAGATTCTAAAACACCAGAAAATGACTGAAAAAATATAATCAAATAAGTAAGGAAAAAGCAGAAATAATGATACTGTTCTTTGACCATTTCAGATCATACTTTCTCCCTATTTTATTCCAAACAGAGAATATAGAAATAAAAATTATGTGTACTTGCATAGTTTCCTGGGGAGGATACAGGAAGAGAATAGTCAAAAAAGATCAGAACGCTGATTTGGAAACACTAGGAAATTGATGGGAGTGGAGAGCAGGTATGCAGTTCTGTATATGTGCAAAATAGCAGACAGATCAAAACCACACTCCAAAATCCACATATATGTGAAACTATTTACCATTTTGGTACAGACTTATCAACCACAGAAATGAAATTCCACCAGTATATATCTTAAAATCACACAAATTACCTTGCACTTTCAAAAGTTGCAGATGGTGACTTCCCAACAGCACCAAATCCAACACCAACAGCCAAACCCTCTGAAACAGAGAAAGAAATCAGTGGTTACTAATCCAGCAACTGGCTTGGAAGACAGATTATCCTATTCAAATCTTTGATTTATATAAATCATACAGAATAGCAGCAGTTCTTATGTGGTCTATAAGTCTACAATTTTCCACTATCCTGGAAATTATAACAGACATTCTCTGGATGCATTATTGCATTATTGGTTAGGGTGGAAACTATTCAAAACAGAGTCCAATGATGACATTAATGATAACTTCCAAAGATAGCAGGTTGGGACCACAACATTTATATGAGTTCAATTGTTCTATCCTTTTAAGCCTACAACTTTTACAGTTCACATAAGGGCACAAGATTAGATGTTGGAATTACTACTGCAGGCCAGCATCACAGTTAGGGGTCTGTATCATAACATAAACCATTAGACATTAAACTTAACAATCATGCTGATTCCACAAAACAGCAAATTCAGCACAAGGTGATTCCTTTTATGGAACCAAAGCTTCTATCTTAGAGCTGTAACTATACGGAATTCTATCGAATAGTGCACTATTAATGCCGCATCAGGGGTTGTGCAATATGGAATGTGAAGGTTGTGTTTTATGTGTTTTACGGTTTTTATATTTTTAAAGCTGCACTGGGGTGGCATTTAATTTCGTTGTACAAGTAGTACAATGACAATAAAGATTTCTATTCTATTCTATTTTAAAAGTTGGGAACAGATATTCAAAGCATCACAGTAACTGTAAAATGATAATATAGCATGGGTATGGACGAAGAAGAAATATACAGCAGATGCAAACTATCTATCAGCATTCTAACTATGCATGACTCCACATGTAGGTAAGGGAGCAGATGGGATACTTGCCTTGTAAGACACATGGCAAAAATTATATTGGTGTAAAGTGTTATGCTTTGGCCATATGGAACATGAAGCGTGATATGTTATTCACTTTCTCAGAGGGCAGTCTCTGCCTGCCTTTTATCAAGGTCATTAACCACCTGTTAGCATCTCCTGCAGAAATACATTCCTGAGGCACATGAATGAACACCTTTCTAGAAGTGAGGAGGTGGAGTTGAAAAGTATTTATTAGGGCCAGTTGAAAACTAGCAGTGGAAGATTGCTGTTGTTTAAAGAAGAGGCTGCTGGTGATGTGGGTACGGGTAGGAACATAGGAATAGGAAAGGTATAATCAACAATCCAGTAGACAAAAAGCTTCAGAAGTTCCAGGCCAAGCTGACCTGGGAAAGAAGATTAGAAGGGAGGTAGTTTTGTTTTCTCAACTGTCTGTTCTGCAGAGGCCACTGAAAGTGTTGACTGGTTGCTGGGGCCAGAAAAAGGAGGATCCAGCAAGCAGTTGTGCACAATCCACGAGGGAGCTGGGACAAGGAGAAGAAGAAAGGTGAAAAGAGATGCCTGTATTCACTTAGAGGAAAGGTCCCATCGTAGTCCTTGGAGAAGAATGGAGGTCTGAGAAGCAGGAATGGCATTGCATCCACTAAAGAAGAGCAACCACTATCCTATTGTCAGTGCCAAGCTCTGTCCTAGTGATTGAACGAAGAAACTGGGAAAAGCTAAACAAGTAACTCTGGGAAAGAGCGAGGGGGTAAAGAGTCAAAGTAATAAAAGTCTAAGAGCTAAGCTGTAAAACAATAAAAGAGATAGGAAAGTGTTAGTAGAGATAAATAATCAAGGGAGAGTGAGAACAAGAGGAATAAAATTAAGAATTTAAGGTTTGGATGAAGAAAACTGCTAAGTACAGAAAAAGCTTCAAAGTTAAAACTGAAATCCAGCTAAAAGGAATTATGTTAGAGTAAGGCAGAATTTAGAAATGCAAAGGGATAAGGTTTAAAAGTGACACAAATAAGACATCACTGGCTATAATACATCAACACCCAGAGTATTTTGCATATCATTGTATAACAGTACACTTGTTGTACTAAATCCTGATTTCTGCCTGGTTGCCATAACCCTTTCTAAAAAAGAACCCCATGATACAATTACATTACCATCATCCCTGATCACTGGCCATAATAGCTTGGACTGATGAGAATCCCACAATAGTTGGAGGGCACAAGACTACACTCCAGTGTAAATCTACCTTCTCTACTGCACAGATCTGTAGGACTAGGTAGTCCAACAAAACTGTATTTAAGATGGCTGCTCCACATCTGGAATGTCAAAGGAGGAAAACATAAGGCACGGCATTATTCTTCAAGCATGTCCCACATAGGAAAATATAAACAGAATTCTTTATCAGAAAGAAGTAGGTCAACCTTTCCTGAAATCACTTTTGTCAGTATAACCACTTCTGCTTTATCAGCCTTGCTGGTGTGAAACTTAGAATTGTTAGGACATGTTAACCCACAGGAGATGAGTATTTGTTGTGAGCCAGATTTTACATTTTAAAAAAGTTATTATAGTAAAGAACTTGGCATTTTCTCTTCTGCCAGGTGTATTTTCAGCTCTGCAGGGGATAAATCAGAAGTGCCTTAATTACAATTGCCGTATCTGTTAATAGGGAGAGAAAAGAAAACATTTAGCCTTCAAACAGGTGCAGGAAATCAGACAATGTTTTGTGCTCACCAGAGATGAGTTTGAAGCATCTCCTGCATAATTGGCTCATTCTCCTTAACTCAATTATGGGGGCTTCTATTTTTTTCCCCCAGTTACCTTCCCCCACTCTCAAACAGTGACAGTTTAGAGAATAGTTCTTACAGGTGAAACTCGAAAAATTAGAATATCGTGCAAATGTTCATTTATGTCAGTATGGCAACTCAAAAGGTGAAACCAATATATGAGATAGACGCATTACATGCAAAGCGAGATATGTCAAGCCTTACTTTGGTATAATTGTGATGATTATGGCGTACAGCTTATGAAAACCCCAAATTCACAATCTCAGAAAATTAGAATATTACATGACATCAATAACACAAGGATTGGAAATAGAACAATATCGGACCTCTGCAAAGTAGAAGCATGCATATGTACTCAGTACTTGGTTTGGGCCCCTTTTGCAGCAATGACTGCCGCAATGCGGCGTGGCATGGATGCTATCAGGCTGTGGCACTGCTGAGGTGTTATGGAAGACCAGGATGCTTCAATAGCGGCCTTCAGCTCCGCTGCATTGTTCGGTCTCACGTCCTTCATCTTTCTCTTGGCAATGCCCCATAGATTCTCTATGGGGTTCAGGTCAGGCGAGTTTGCTGGCCAATCAAGCACAGTAATCCCATGGTGTGAGAGTAAGAGTGAGAGGTATAAAGAATGTACTCTCATCCCCCGAAGAGAGGGAGAGATAAGAGGATGAGACTGACCCCTCCCTGAGGAATGCTAGTGATGTTTGTAGATTGACCCTGGGAACTACTCTCAGTCTGGGAAGATTGATGTCAGGTTTAGCCCAGGAAACTCCAGGAGACAATACAGATTCAATCCAGCAAGGTTTATTTGGCTTCACACTATACAAAGAATCTTCCCAGACTGAGAGTGGTTCCCAGGGTCAATCTACAAACATCACTAGCATTCCTCAGGGAGGGGCCAGTCTCATCCTCTTATCTCTCCCTCGCTCTTCGGGGGATGAGAGTACATTCTTTATACCTCTTGCTCTTATTCTCACACATGGTCATTGAACCAGGTTTTGGTACTTTTGGCAGTGTGGGCAGGTGCCAAGTCCTGCTGGAAAATGAAGTCAGCATCCCCATAAAGCTCATCTGCGGAAGGAAGCATGAAGTGCTCCAAAATCTCCTGGTAGACGGCTGCGTTGACCCTGGACTTAATGAAGCACAGTGGACCAACACCAGCAGATGACATGGCTCCCCAAATCAACACAGACTGGAAACTTCACACTGGACTTCAAGCATCGTGCATTGTGTGCCTCTCCATTCTTCCTCCAGACTCTGGGTCCTTGGTTCCCAAATGAGATGCAAAAGTTGCTCTCATCAGAAAAGAGGACTTTGGACCACTGGGCAACAGACCAGTTCTTTTTTTCTGTAGCCCAGGTAAGGCGCTTCTGACATTGTTTGTTGTTCAGGAGCGGCTTGACAAGAGGAATACAACATTTGAAGCCCATGTCCAGGATCCGTCTGTGTGTAGTGGCTCTTGATGCACTAACTCCAGCCTCAGTCCACTCCTTGTGAAAGTCCCCAACACTTTGGAATGGCCTTTTCCTGACAATCCTCTCCAGGCTGCGGTCATCCCTGCTGCTTGTGCACCTTTTTCTACCACACTTTTCCCTTCCACATAACCTTCTATTGATGTGCTTTGATACAGCACTTTGGGAACATCCAACTTCTTTTGCAATTACCTTTTGGGGCTTTCCCTCCTTATGGAGGGTGTCAATGATGGTTTTCTGCACAACTGTCAGGTCAGCAGTCTTTCCCATGCTTGTGATTCCTACTGAACCAGCCTGAGAGACCACTGAAAGGCTCAGGAACCCTTTGCAGGTGTTATGGATTCATCAGCTGATTAGAGTGGGACACTTTGAGCCCAGAATATTGAACCTTTTCACACTATTCTAATTTTCTGAGATTGTGAATTTGGGGTTTTCATAAGCTGTACACCATAATCATCACAATTATACCAAAGTAAGGCTTGACATATCTCGCTTTGCATGTAATGCGTCTATCTCATATATTGGTTTCACCTTTTGAGTTGCCATACTGACATAAATGAACATTTGCACGATATTCTAATTTTTCGAGTTTCACCTGTATCTATATAGCAAACTTCAAGGTATTTTTTAAAATAATAACATATTTACCTCAAGCTCTAAATTGTTGCAGGGAGGGGCAGAGAAAAGAAATAGAAATTAAGCTAAAACTATAGTACTGATTACAATTCTTTATGAACTAATTCTTTCATTTGCACACAATGAGACAATAGTGGAGCAGTAACAAACTCCCTTGATTCCTTATTTCAAGAGAGAAATTTTGTATAAATGCCTCTTCCTGACTTTAAGATTCCAAAGTACCTATAGCACTCAATGAATAACAAGGCAGGAGGCTAGAAACATTCCTTAGAGTGAATAGAAAGAAAAACTTTTCAGTTCTCACAGATAGACAAAAACATCAGCCAATGGCAAGACCGCTGCTCTACCTTTTTGGAGCACATTTCACTAAGGATTTAAAACCATTTGAGTTTTTGAAGGAAAAAAAGTTTTCAGTTCATACAAAATTTTTTGGAGAATAGCAAGAATATATAGTGTACCTGAAGCTTCATCTCAAGAAATATATCAAGGTATGAAAAAGTTGCACACTTCTATCTGCCTTCTGCTAATGATAAATATACCATTTTTTACATAAGTTAGTCTTATATTCAGTGTTAGAGTGAAAGGACCCTAAATACATACCTATTGTATATATGTAGTTAGAATTTCTCCAGGTCCGAGAAAATTCTGTACCATTAGCCAGAGAAGCTATGTCCTATAAAGGACAAAGTTTAAGCAAACCACATGAGAAAAGAAGCTAGATGCTTCAGTTGCCCAAATACTGGTAAGAACAAAGGAAGACAGTCTAGCCCATGGAAAAACCAGGCCAATTATCTGATGGGAATTCCCAGGAGTAAACCTACCAAGGAAAATACAAACTGCAGCTACCCACACAATAGAAATAAGAGAAAACTGTGCTCAGCAGATGGTACAAGGTGAGAGGACAGCATGTTGGGCAAGAGCTGCATAAAGGAAATGGAAGCTCTCACATGTTACTAAGTGTGTTCCCAGAGTGTAAAGTCAATTGGGAATGGGTTGCCTTGGTGTATCATTCCACTCATGAATACACAAAGTGAGGTGCTGGAAGAGTTTAAGCTAATTATTGCTGCAGAGAATAATCTCCCCTTCTAATAACACATGGAAAGGAAAAAGCAAAGAGTGGAGGAAAAATTATATGGATGAGCCATCCTGATGTTTTGCAATTAGCCTCTCTAAGCAAGTATTTCTATGGGACCTACATAATAAGGAGAGTTCATATTTTAAGGAGCTACAACCATTATCCCCCCAAGTCCTGGTGTGCTACCTCATTGTAAGAGAGGTTGGGGGAAGTGTTCCTGGAAGGGATAAACAAAGAATGCCGGGAGTGTATGCCAAGGGTATATATTATCAGCAGGGTCACCCAAGGCATGAAGGTCATCCCAACTGCCTAGCTAAAGCAAGCAGGCACCTATATTGGGAAGCAGCGATCAGGAAGATGCTGGAGGCAGATAATGGCAAAGGCATTAATTAATTTTATGTGGGCGAAGACAATGGTAAACTACTCCTGTATTTTTACCAAGAAAACCATATGGATAGAAAATACAAAATGATTGACGATATAATGCCAGATGATGGGCCTCTCAGGTCGGATGGCACTCAACATGCTACTGTGGAAGAGCTGAGGATCTTTTGGAGTACAGTAATAATGGTGTTTATTCATGTGGCTAGATTAAAGCCTTCAGAACGTCTAGTTGCTGATGTTGCCATACTGGAAAAAAAATCCAAAGCTGCAAAGATAGAATTACAACAGGAACATGGAATGTAAGAAGCATGAACATGGAAAAGCTCAACACAGTGAAAGATGAAGTGAAACAACTACAAATCAACATCTAAGGAATCAGTGAATTGAGATGGACTGGAACTGGACACTTTCAGTCAGAAGATCATGCTGTTTACCACTCTGGACATGAAAAACAAAGAAGGAATGGTGTTGCTTTTATAGCTAGGATTATCCAATGCAGATTGGAGCCCTACATGGAAAAGGAGATGCCAGATCGTCAAGATGGTTTTAGAAAAGGCTGAGGAGTATGAGACATTATTGCTGATGCAGACTGGATAATTGAGAAAGCCAAAGAATACCAAAAAGAAATCAGTATGTGCTTCATTAATTATAGAAACACCTTGGATTATGTTGATCATGTCAAGCTATGGAATGTGCTCAGAAAAATGGGAACCCCAGGACATCTCATTGTCCTCATAAGAAAATTATATACAGATCAGGGAGCCACAGTACGGACAGAACATGGCAAAACAGACTGACACCAGGTTGGCAAAAGAGTGAGACAAGGCTGTACACTCTCCCCTTATTTATTCAACCTATATGCTGAATTTAAAGAAGAAGGGTTAGAAGATGAATGTGATTTTAAAACTGGAGGATGAAATATCAATAACTTGCGCTATGCTGATGGTACTACTCAACAGTCAAAAGTGCAAAAGATCTGCAAGCTCTAGTAATAAAAAACAAGGAGCACAGTGAACAAAGGGACTAAAATTAAATATGAAGAACACCAAACTATTGACAACAGCTACAACAAGCAGCCTTAGAACTTACAACAAAGATACTGAAGTGGTAAATAGCTTCTGACATTTAGGATCAACCATCAGCAGTAAAGGAACAAGCAGTCATGAAACACAACACAGACTAGCAATTAGTAAAGTAGCCATAAAGGACTTGGAAAAGGTATTCAGATGCCGTGAGGTTTCTATGGTATCAGAATAGTGCAGGCAATGGTATTCCCTCTATGGAAGCAAAAGTTGGACTTTGAAGAAGCAGAACAGAAAGAGCATTGATACTTTTGAACACTGGAGTTAGAGAAGACTCTTGAGAATACTGTGGATAGTTGAGAAAATGTCAGGCCTAGCCCAAGGAACTCCAAGAGACCATGTAAATTCAGTCCAGCTATGTTTATTATCTACAATGTCTAGCAAGAATCTTCCCAGATTAAAACCCCAGTTCCCAAAGTCCTCCAGCCACAACAGTGTGAATTCCTCAGGGAGGTGCCAGTCTCATACTCTTGTTCCTCCCACACGGTTCTGGTGAGCTAAGAAAATGCTTATCTCCCTGAGCTTAGCCTTCATAATTCCATTCCATCACAGAAAACAAACAAATGGATCATCAAACAAATCAATCCAGAGTTCTCTCTTGAGGCACAAATGACCAGGATCAAATTATCCTACTTTGGACACATTATGCAAAGACCCAGCTCTCTGGAAAAGGCTCTAATGCTGGGAAAGGTGGAAGGACAGAGAAAAAGAGGATGACCAGCAGCAAGGTGGATGGGCTCATTTACAGTGGTGATGAGTGCACCATTGGAAAACCCGAATGACAGATTAGGGACAGATCATCATGGGGAAAATCTATCTATGTGATTGCTCTGAGTCAACACTGACTTGATGGCACATAATCGATCAATCAAGAAATGTTATCACACATCAAAATGTACCACATAGCTACACCATATAACTTGATAATCAGGCCAGCTCTTCAAAGTACTGCTTAGGCCTCTATGAACCTAGGAAAATGACAGCAGTCTTTCCAAATTAGCTGCTACAGCCATTGATCTCATTCCTTTTTTCCTTTTGATCTGTGGGATGTATATAAATTGGGTTTAATTCTCCAGGCCTAAATTTTGAGAGGACTGCTGTGAAAAGACTAAGATCTTGCTGACAATTAATTAAAGTGCCTTATTCACCTTCACCACCTGGATGACAGATAATAATATTGACAAATCCCAGTTAATGTCAAACATCTTCTACTTTCATAAAACAAATCTCTTTCTACTACCTGGGTCCTAAGAGGTAGCTCAGTTGGAAAGCCTCCTGATTGGCCATAGGAGGAAAAACACAATGCAATTGAAATAAAGCTTGCATTTAAGGGTTGTGAAAATAGACATAATGAGAGCTAACTGCTGCTTCATTTCAGTTTCAAAGTATTTGGTGATAATAAACATACACAGATACACTCACATTTTCTCTTGAGCTTTACTCATCTATTTTAATTCAGTGGGAAAGGCATTACAGAAAGAATGATTACTCAAGCAGAAGGAAGATATGGAAAATACATAATATTGTCCTCTACTTTTCCACTCATACTGAAATTCCCATCAGTCTTTCACACGCTGCAGTTTCAAAATTTGATGCATATCGTTATTTCTTCTTAGAGGAGCATTATTTGTAAAGTGACACTTCAGGGCCAAGCTATCCATTATACAAAGTTCTATGTAACCTTTCTTCCCCAAAATTAGGGTTTTTTTTTAAAATTACTGAACAGAAACCATCAATGCTGCAGTCATGAACAGACGAATGGTGGTTGGGAAAGGGACTCCATCTTTTCCATGCTACCTGCTTTTAAGCCTTAGAATTTCTCTCCAATCTAACTGTTCCCTCTCTCCCCTTCCTGATAGAAATATGTATGTTTCAATTATGTTTTTTCTTACTGGGAGGAATTTGGTTTGAAGGTAATAGTTTGCACAAAGGCATGGCCTTCCCAGGAGTTAAGTGACAGTCAGGTTTTCTAAATGCAAAGTGAGGATGACCCTTCCTAACATGACATATGAAGATGAATGTTTATGCAGAGAAACCAATATAACATAATCAAGTAATGTGAACAAGTCAAGCAAATGGAGAATAAAAAATTCCAAAGAAATAAGAGATTATAAAGCACTAATTTAGAATGCTAGCAGATAGTAGCACCTAATTGGTATGGCTGATCTTTAAACAGCATCAGATCTCATCAGTGCTTGGATGGGAGCCTTTATTTCAGGATTATAAACTAAACTGGGAAGTTGGAAAAAACCTACTGGAAGGTTAGGTCCAATTATTTCTGTACTGTTGTCCAGAAAACTAGAGGTAGAGCTCAACTTTAGTAAATTTTACTCTTTTTACCTCCACCTTCACAAACTTTGCTTGCATAATTAACAGAACCATTATATTAATTGCAAACAAACTATCTCGTAATCTCACTCAGCCTCTCTTCATCGGGCTGCTTTCTATCACTTGCAGCACATCCTTGCCCCATAATTTCCCTGGGAATACCAAGAATGCTTAATTAGAAATATTCTTTAAGCAAATACTACCACATACAGCAACAATAAATGTGTGTGTATGTAGATAGATAGACAGACAGACTTATTTTAAGAAGCACCACTTTAAGGACCTTTAGAGTCAGGCAAAAGGTTTCTATGTAAGAAATACTCATTTCTGGTATAGTTACCATAAAATCATGCTGATTGCAATCTAATGTACATTTAAATGCACAGGAATATGGCTTCTCTTCTGAAGATACCACTAAAAGATCATTAGTAGGTTATTCATAGCTTCCCTACCTATTCATGAGACCTAAAAGAATGATGGGGCACACGTGCACTTTGCATCCAGTGTCTCTGATCTCCCCAAGCCAAGCTGGGAGCTTGGATGCGGTTTTTTACTTTTCTTTATGTGATCATGAATCCTCCTTTACTTGTAAATATACAGTATAAGTAAAAGCCTCTTTCAGGACTTCCTGGTTTGAGAAATGTCAGAGGCTTGGGGCTCTCCAGCCCTTCCTTCCACCAAGCTTCTACCTCTCAAATCAGCAAGCTTAACTCTTGCACAGGACGAACACTTTTATACTATTCAAACTGCGCAAAATATCAAGGCCTAGGTGCATAAATAATGCCAACCCAGCCTTCCCAGCCAGCTCTCCTGCATGTACATGGACTTTCATTCCCAAGAACATTGTCACTATGTGACTTCAGAGATCTGGCATTGGAAAGAAGCTATACATTTTTAATGCACTGAAGCTAGCAGTTCTGCTAACATTACGTGGGCACTGAAATCAATGAAACTGGAAAGAGCAACATCTATGTTCATTATCAGCCCATAAAGTATTGAAATATGCTTTGTAGGTGTAGCTTCAACATCCTGTTTTTCCATACTGAGCTGGAGCCATGTTTTGAAGGGATGAAACTGCTTCTCTAAAAGCATGTATTCTACCTAGCTATTACTGTCACCTTGACAAGAACAAAGACATCTGTGGCTCACTAACTTGCTGCATCCTTTCTTATCTGCTCTAGCAACACATCAGTCAAGAGGTTGTAAGTAAGATCATATTCAATGCAATGTGGTTCTTTTGCCAGTGACTTTATGCCAAAGTGAGCAAGTGGCAGAAACATTAACAAAACCATTTTATATGCATTACTCATATCATGGGGAAGAAAGGACCAAAAGCTGCTGGCAGAGGAAAACTAGTGTCTTTCATATTAATGAGAATTATTGCTATTCATTGGAGAGAAACTAATATCGAATGCATAAAAATTATACATGTTCCCAGCTGCTGCTTGCAGGCACCCTGCGGTAAATGGCATCTAACAGGATTCCCTTTATAACATTCACGTATTCAGAGTAGCTGCACCGAGAATATCTCCATTTTGGTGGCCAGTCATGGAAATAATAATAATAATGCTTCTACAGAATTCTTTAAAAAGACTGGAAAGTGTTCCAGAATGAACTATCTAACTCTGGTATCACAGAGAAGGTGGGCTAGTTATTGCTATGTATTTTAAAAAGGCATACAACATTATATGAACACAAAATTTAAAAAATCACATGTATCGCATGCAATAGTCATTTTCTTCCTAACCTGATGGGGCAACTTATTAATAAACTTGTGCAGCCATTTTATGTCCTCTTCCCACATTGTGGCAGCCTCTAGCCGACCTTGGCTGATCTCAAAAGAACGGAGCAGGCTCGTATTTGGAAGGGAGACCACTAGGATATTTTGGGACTATGACCTAAACTTGGAAAGTTGAAGTCCTGAAAGAAAACAATGGCAAATTGCTTCTATATTGTTGCCAAGAAAACCATGTGGATAGCAGTCCAATTAAGCTGGGGGGAGTCATTATTTTTACCTTACCTTGTATTTTCAGGCACAGTGTTGTATTATTTCTTTTCTAAATTTATTTAAAGAAGCTAAATGCCTCATCAGCATTGCTTAAATCACCAACTGGAGAATGGGGGTTTCCTTCTCTCCAACATCACTGTCGAATTGGCAGTAATAATGCTTTTGTGTTAATTCTCCATAACACACATGCCAAAGGCATGAGATATTCTAGTTATGTTATGCAAGAGGGCCCTTGGGTTTAAAATAACAACTTCAATGACTAGAGCCAATATTAAAGAACTGAACTTAAAACAAAGATGTCATTGAGCCCAGGAATAAGACTGAGATAATATTTTAAATATAGTGGAAATAACCCAAACATCTCATTTGCTACCACATAAATAAGTGTGCATTCAAGTATTTTCACTGTTGCTACTGCTGTGTTTTATCTGTTTGCTTTCTTAGAGGAAAACAAGCCAGCCAGTTCTCTGGAAGGGAGGTATTTATGTAATTAGTCACAAAAAGCTTATAAGAGCAAACCACACAAAAGCGAGTAAGAAAGAGAAAGAAATCGATAAAGATTCATCAGTGAGATACTTTTCTTTTAGTCAGAGGATCAGTCAAAACAAGTGGTTGTAGAAAGCCACTTAGAAAAGTAATGTAGTGCCACATCCAAAAAATGAACTGAGGTGGCATTATACAGTACAAGAATTGTAACCTAAGATTTCTAGACATTCAAAAATGGGAAAGGTCATTTCTTTTTTGTAACATTTCTGGCAGTAACAGAAGTGAGTCCTTCATGGTTGTCTGTTTACCAAAGAAGAAAACAAAATGCAGATAAGAATCTTTTCATATATCTGCTTACTGATGCTAGAAAAGAAAGATGATTCTGGGCAATAATTTTCCTCAATTTCTTTTAAACCACCACTGGTGCTCTGAGAATTTGAAATCCAATATTCACTCTTTTAAACATGATACGATATGGAATAATGGTTTCACTCGACAAGCAATTATACAGGGGCTGCTGGGAATTACAGTTCAGCAACACCTAGAGATGCCTCACCCTTGCTCTGGAGCAGTGTCTCTCAGACTTGAGCACTTTAAAATGTGTGACCTTCAACTTCCAGAATTCCCCAGCCAGCATGGCTGGCTGGGGAATTCTGGGAGTTGAAGTCCACACATCCTCAAGTGGCCAAGGCTGAGAAATGCTGCTGTAGAAGGTAGCCTATACACAGCAGTTTGTGAGCAATCGGGAAGCCAGTCTTATATTCCACATCCTCTAGAATGGGTAATTATAAATAGATTTGTTCTGTTTTCCCTGCGTTGTTTGTCCCACTCTTCCTGTTTTCACCATTCTCAAGATTCTTGCAGCCATCCAGTCCCTGGTATTTCCCTTTCTCTCCATAGTTGGTGAACATTATTTCACTTCTTTCCATCTTTCCTACCTTTAGTTTAGAATACTTAAATATAGTACACTGGCCCAAATGCGAGGAAGTGGGCTCACTGCCCAAACCATTTTCTCCTGCATAATAGGAAATTAATTGTCCTCCCATGTTTGCATCTCCACGTAGAATAAGATTGTTAATATGCTTAGATTTTAAGATTTGTCTGAGCTAATTATTCCTCCATGGCTTGTAAGTATAATATTCTCCAAATGGCAAAAGCAACAGTCTGTGGGTGTGCTATATGAATGCCTCATATTTTCTGGATAATGTTAAGAAGATACAGCTCTCTGTTAATACATCTAGATGTACAGCATCAGAGAACTTAAGCTGATAAAAAGTAATATCCATACTAATGGTTATATGGGCCCTCAGATGCTTTGCTAACTCTTGATTTACACAGCAGTCATATGACGAATCCTCCCTTCCTATTTTCAAACGATGACAAAGATTTTTCTATCACTTTTCTTCCTCGCCTACTTTAATAGTTTTTAATTCGACTCTTTCATGCACAGAAGCATTTTCATGCATGTTGCAAACTATGTCTTGAGCACTTCTTGACAGTGGTTTTTGCTCATATCCTCTTTGGGTCACTTGCTTGCTACTTGGGCAGAGTCCATCATGCTTTCATCTCCCTGGTGTACAATTTCACTGCAGGAGCATTTTCAGTAGCTTTGTAAATCCTCATCCTCATTTTTGCTCCCCACAGAATTAAACTATCATTTCAACAGAATGGACAAGAATTCTTCTACTCTTACTTCTGTCCCCCATATCCTGACCCAAAGTGATGTTAATCCCTCATTCCAGTAGGGCAAAAAAGGTGGCAGTGTATTTTGAGCAGCGGGCTGGAATCATTAGCTTTCTTTTATGATGGTGAAAAGGGAAGGGTTGCCTGGGAGGCATGCATTGTCTCATCTTTACCACAAGGAGTCAGCTACAGGAAGAGGCCATGGATGACTTACTTCTCTTCACTGTTTCCTGACCCAGCCAGGGACAGTCCCTCCAAGCTACAACAGGACAGAGTGGTGGTCTCTGCCCATTAGTTTCCAGAGCAAGAAGAAAAGCCCAGAGCTTTGTTCATCTACCTATCTACCCCCAAGTTCATTATAGGGGCAATTGTGGGAAAAATAATGAGAATCAAAACATGATCTGCCTTAACATATATGATGTAAATCATGTTGTGAGTTCAGGATAACAATCAGCTGCTGCCCAAGTGCCTTTTGTATTCCAAAATTCACAAATGCAGATCAGTTAGGTGTCAGGTTCAGTCCGCACGGCGCTTCTAGGAAAACCAGCCAGCCGCGCTGAGCTAATTCTGCCGCCTGCTTGCAAGCCAGGGAAACAGAGAAAGTGCTAGCCACAGCTGATTAATGGGCCACCTGAGCCCAATTAACAGAAAAACCACAGGGTGGAAGTGTTGTATTCACTCTGATAAGCGGTGCGTGTCAACAATGAACGGAGCCACGAGCACGGAAAGGAGATCAACGCACGATCCCGCAAACCCCGGTTTTGCATGCAACTGAAAGGACCCCGAGGAAACCAGCCCATGCTGGAGGGGCAGTCAATCAAGGGACAATGGGGCATGGGCTGAACCTGCCATCTGAACAATTAAGGGGGATTATTGGGGTGCCGATAATCCGCAGCCTGTAACATGACGACGGGGCGAACCGCGGGAAGGGGAGAGGTATAAATGGAACAATGTCATGTGCCAAGCCAGTCCTGGCTTTGTTTGTAAGTGTTGCGTTACTCTTGAGTAAACCTCTTTTGTGAACCACACGTGTCATGGGAGTTTCTCTTGTCGAACGGGGCATTCCTTGCATAAAGCCAGGACTCACCACTAACGCTACCCAGTACATGCCGAGGAGCACTTATTTCTTTCCAAATACAGGCGATGGCCAGCGACAAGGAATCCATTGGCCAGCTGGAGCACGAGGAAACCGGGGTCGAGGAGGTGATGGTGGAGCCAGCCCGGAGCGATGGGGCGGTGGCCAGAGTCAGGAGTACACCCCCGGAGCGGTGGTCGATCAGCGTGAACCAGGGGCCTGACAAATCAGGGGTCACGATGACCCAGGGCTCGGGGTCGCAGACCCACGAATTGGAGGAGAGGCTTACCCGGTTGGAGGTGAAGGTCAAGCAACGCCTTGACTCCATTCAGGCGATGCTCCAAGCCTTACTGCTGGGAGCGGGTCCATCCATGACAAACGACGGTGTGAGCAATGGGGGCGGCGGTCCGGCACCCCAGCCGGCCCCGGTACCAGCCCCCCGATCGATGGATCGATGGGCAGCAGACGCCTTGAGACTCCGAGGCATAACAGGGAAATTCTTGGGGATCCCGAGCAGCTACCCCACTTCTTGACTCATATCCGCAATTTTATGCAGCAGGATAGTCACCTATTTGCAAGGGACAAGGACCGGGTTGCCTACATGGCCGAGCTGCTAGAAGGCCAAGCGGCCAGCTGGGTGGTTGGGTTGTACGACGCCGACGAGGCAGAGCTGAGGAGGTTCTCAGATTTCATGCAGGCACTCCGGGACCGTTTCGAGGACACCTTGAGCGCCAAGCGGGCTGAGGACGACATCCTGCATTTTAGGCAGCGGGATAAGTCTGTGGCCGAATATGCACTGGAGTTCCGGAGGTTGGCGGAGAAGCTCACGGACTGGCCGGAGTCCCTGAGGGTCAAGTATTTTAAGAGTGGCCTCAACCCGGAAATCCTGGAACGGGCGCTGGGTCGGGATGACCCCACCACTGTGAAGGACTGGATCTGGCTGGCCGGGACGGCGGAGTCAGCATAGCGGCAGATCCAGCAGAGTGCGAGGAGACAGGACCCAGCGAGAGAGAGGCCGCAGGAGAAACCTGCAGAGGAGAGGCGGAGTAGCTGGCAATAGCCCACGGGGGGTCGAGAGGCAGCAAAAACCCCGACCCTGTGTTTCAGGTGCAGAGGGTGAGGCCACCAGGCGGCGCAACGCCCGACAGAGCAGGAGGGAGCCCCACCCCTGTCAGATGCCAAGCCAAAATGTGTGGCCGGGAAACAAGCGGGTGATCGGCCACGGAAGGGCATTGTGGCGGTGGCGGCCAAGTGAGGCAAGGTGGGATGATCGACTCCTGAGACGGTGTCCTCCGGGGAGGAGTCGGAACCGGTGGGAAACAAGGCGCGCTTGCACTGAATGGCATCCCAGTGCGGGCAGAGGAGCCGAGACGCGTGGACCCAATAGCCGATGAGGACTGCCTCCCCCACAGGTGAGGGTGCACATCCGGGGGGTAAGATCCGGGGCAGAGGTGCAGCTGCAGGTGCTGCTGGACTCGGGTTCACACATTGCCTGATGCACCCAGCTGTAGTCTCAGGGCTCGGACTGCAGGTGTGGCGCCTCAGAGAGCCCATCACTTTCAGCCAACTAGATAGCTCACTAGTGGGGGGGGCCTGGCTCAGTACTATACCGAGCTGGTCCAAATGATGATCGGTGACCACCAAGAAGAGCTGAGGTTTGTGGTGGTCCCGATCGTCGACTACGTGGTGGTGCTCGGCTTGGCATGGCTGCGACGGCAAAACCTGCGCATCGACTGGGCGTTGGAAGCACTAAGGTTCGAGGATGGAGAGCCGGGGAAGCATGAGCGCAGGGGGCACCGGCAAGTGGTGGCGAAAGGAGGCGTGGCCGCAGCAGGGCAGACAGAGAGTCTGGGACACCAGGAGGCAGAGGAGGAGCAGACCAAAGCGGAGACCCAGGTAGCGGGAGCGGCGGTCTCGGAATCCAGAGAGGCAGCGGCAGTGCCGAGACGTGTATTGGCGATGGCGGCTAATGGGACCACGGCGGAGAGCAGGCCGGGACCAGAGGAAGCCATGGTGGCCGGAGGCATCCCGTGACAGTACCGGAGTCTGGCGGCAGCATTCGGGGAGGAGGAATCTGATCAGCTCCCGCCGCACAGACCCAGTGACTGTGCCACTGAACTCGAGCCAGGGGCAAAGCTGCCCAAGCCGAAAATGTACTCCCTATCGATGAAGGAGATGGGCGCCCTTCGGGAGTTCATAGACAAAAACCTTGCATGAGGTTTTATCCAGCCTGCAAAGTCGCAGTTAGCGGCCCCGGTATTATTCCGTGAGAAGAAAGATGGCTCACTCTGGATGTGCGTGGACTACCGGGACCTGAATGCAATCAGCATCGAATACAATTACCCCCTCCCTTTGATGAAGGACCTGCTATCGCACTTGTCTAAGGGGAGGGTGTTCACAAAATTGGACTTGCGCGAGGCGTATTTCAGGGTTAGGATCTGCACAGGAGATGAATGGAAAACGGCATTTAATACCCCGCTTGGAAGCTACCAATTTTGCGCGATGCCGTTCGGATTAAAAGGGGCCCCAGGGGTGTTTATGCAGCTAATAAACGAGGTACTGCATGACCTACTCTACCGGGATGTCCTGATCTACCTGGACGATATTCTAATATACACCGAGACCTTGGCGGAGCACGTGAAACTGGTGCGCACAGTGCTTCAGAGACTGTTGAAGGCACAGCTATACGTGAAACTCTGAAAATGTGAGTTTCATCGGGAGCAGCTGGACTACCTCAGCTACCATATATCCAGCTGGGGGATCGAAATGGACCTGGCGAAAGTGAGGGATGTCCTGGGCTGGGAAGCACTGCGGACCCGGAGGCAGCTCCAAAGCTTCTTGGGTTTTGCGAACTTCTACAGGCAGTTCGTCCCGAACTTCGCCCCAGTCACTCTCCCACTAATGGACTTATTAAAGACAAAGGGCAGCGGAAAAACCCCAAAACCCAGCATGCCACTCACGTGGACCACGGAATGCCAGGAGGCATTTGGGGACTTGAAGCGGCGGTTCACGGCGGAGCTGATCCTGCACCACCCCGACCCAGACCGGCAGTACATCATCCAAGCGGACGCATCAGATGTGGCAATGGGGGCTGTCCTGTTACAGCCCGGCCCGGAGGGGCCCCTCCACCCATGTGCCTACGCCTCCCGCAAATTCACCGAGATGGATAGAAGGTGGATGGTGTGGGAGAAAGAGGCATATGTGGTCAAATGGGCCCTAGCCACCTCGAGGCATTTGTTGGAGGGGACAGCCAAGCCGTTCGAGGTGTGGACAGACCACAAGAACCTCGAAGCCCTAAAAACCCCGCAGAGGCTATCACCAAAACAGGCGCGCTGGTCCCAATACTTCGGGAGGTTTGACTTTACCCTCAAACACATCCCCAGGAAGAGAAACTTCCTAGCAGACGGGTTGTCCCTAGCAGTCCCCAGCCTGCGAGAGGAAATTGTGGACTACATCATCCCCACCGGTAGGTTGGCTGCGAAGGCTGTCACCTGGAGTCAGACCACGAAAGAGGTACAGGATGCAGTGCCTGAGCTAAAGCGGGGGTTTTTGGAAGTAGCGGAGCGAGACACTTGGCTTAAAGAGAACCGGGACGCGCTAACAAGCCAAGGGGACTTGTGGTGGCATGAGGGGAAAGTGTACATGCCCGAAGAATGCCAGCGGGGGGTAATGGAAAGGGCCCATGACAGCCGGAGCGTGGGGCACTACAGCTTCGTGAAAATGCTCCATTTGATCCGGCGGCAGTTCTGGTGGCCAACGCTCCGGAAGGACGTGGAAGAGTACACGGGGGGCTGCCCAGTGTGCACAGCGGTGAAAGGGAGCAGAGGCAAACCCAGGGGGCTACTCCAGCCGGTGGCGAACCCCAATGGCCCATGGCATGAGATCACCATGGATTTCATAGTAGAGCTACCGGAGAGCAAGGGTAAGACCACCATTTGGGTGGTCACAGGCTTGTTCTCCAAGCAAGCACAATGGCTTGCCGGAAAGTCCCCATGGCAGAGAGGCTGGCGCAGCTGTTCGTGCAGCATATCTACCGACTGCACGGCGCACCCCAACGGATCATCAGCGATTGAGGTGGGAATTTCATCACGCGATTCTGGCGGGAGTTCCTGAAGCGGGTAGGAATGCAGCAAGCCCTTTCCTCCGTGGTGCACCCACAGATGGACGGAGCCACTGAATGCCTTAACGGGGGGCTGGAGCAGTACCTGCAGTGCTATGTGGGGTACCAGCAGGATGACTGGGCGGAACTACTGCCATTTGCGGAAGTAGCCTACAACAACGCCGTCCACAAAAGCACTGGCTTCTCCCCGTTCAAGGTAGCCACAGGGTGAGATTTCGTCCCCATGCCGGAATTGCCTCAACCAGCATCCCGGATAGACTCTCTGAACTCTTGGTTCGCCCAGATAGACACCATGAGGCGGGCAGTGCACGCGGCGCTGCAAGGAGCCAAAGCGGAATATAAAAAGCATGCCGACCGCAAGAGGTTCCCCGAGTGGCAGTGGAAAGTGGGGAACCAGGTGTATCTATCAACAAAGAACCTGAAGACGTACCAGGTTTCAAAGAAGCTTAGCCCGAGGTTCGTGGGGCCATTTCCCATCGCAGAGGTAATCAACCTGGTAACTGTCAGGCTAACGCTCCCCAAAGCCCTCGGAAAGATCCACCCGGTGTTTCACTGCAGCTTATTGAAGCTGCACCAACCAGGTAACAGCTGGCACAAGGCGGAGGTGATCCCGGCACCCATTATGATTGGCGGGGAGCAGCACTTCGAAGCAAAACAAATACTGGATGCGAGGAGGCATAAAGGACAGATCCAACTGCTGGTACAGTGGAAGCATTTCCCTAAGTCCCACAGCGAATGGGTAAGCAGAGCCCAGGTGAAAGCGCCGAAGCTAGTGTGGGACTTTTACAATAAGTACTCCAGGAAGCCGAAGTAAAAAGGGGGGGGGGTCTGTTTTCAGGGGGGCCGTATGTCAGGTTCAGCCGGCACGGCGCTTGTAGGAAAACCAGCCAGCCAAGCTGAGCTAATTCTGCTGCCTGCTTGCAAGCCAGGGAAACAGAGGAAGTGCGAGCCACAGCTGATTAATGGGCCACCTGAGCCCAATTAACAGAAAAACCACAGGGTGGAAGTGTTGTATTCACTCTGATAAGCGGTGCGTGTCAACAATGAACGGAGCCATGAGCGCGGAAAGGAGATCAATGCACGATCCAGCAAACCCTGGTTTTGCACGCAACTGAAAGGACCCCGAGGAAATCAGCCCACGCCGGAGGGGCAGTCAATCAAGGGACAATGGGGCATGGGCTGAACCTGCCATCTGAACAATTAAGGGGGATTATTGGGGTGCCGATAATCCGCAGCCTGTAAGATGACGATGGGGCAAACCGCGGGAAGGGGAGAGGTATAAATGGAACAATGTCATGTGCCAAGCCAGTCCTGGCTTTGTTTATAAGTGTTGCGTTACGCTTGAGTAAACCTCTTTTGTGAACCACACGTGTCACGGGAGTTTCTCTTGTCGAACGGGGCATTCCGTACACTGGGGATTTAATGCAAAAAGATGCTTCCCCTTACCAATATGAACTTTTAAATTGGAAAATTGTCAGAATTCTATACTTCTACACATGAACTCTTTCTACATATGGGTTAACACTTTTCATGTTAATACTTTGCTAACTGACTGATTAAACAGATTTCTGCTTAATGAATGAAATAGAACTTTTTGCTCAAGATTTTTTAAAATTTTACATTAAATTTTTTGTTGTTGTTCAGTCATTAAGTCGTGTCCGACTCTTCGTGACCCCATGAACCATATTGCGCCAGGCCTTCCTATCTTTCACTGCCTCCCTGAGTTTGCTCAATTTCATTTTTTAAAATTTGTATGGGGAATCCACAGAGTGGATTAATTCTCCCTTTATTAAGGATTTTACTAGAAGACCTACTCAAACATTTATCTCCTGCTTATGCAGTGGCTCTTTTCATAGAATCTATCTATCTATCTATCTATCTATCTATCTATCTATCTATCTATCACTCATTCACTCACTCACTTACTCACTCACACACTACATTTATATCCCATGATTTTCAAAAACCTCTAGATGGTATATTTATCACTGAGCGATAGCTAAATTATTTTATCCTCCATATTAACTAGGAAGACCTCCCTCTTCTCTGTGATTCTATTTGTATTTTTACTGTCCATCTATTTATTTGATTTATTAACTGTGTTTACTGATTTTATTTTATTAACTCCTATTGCTCTCTGAGTAAAATGAAACTATTGATTCTTTTAATTCTAGCATATTCAATTTGTGTTTGAATTTCTGATATCTCAAATGGCAAAAAAAGGGGGGGCTAGATCTCTAACGAATCATTTTTATTTTTAATTTGTATTGCTCAGACAAAAGAAAATAATCTGGTGGATTCTAAATACTTGGAACTAAAATTCTTATATCCCCACACCAGCAAGGCACAGAAACAACTTATTGAAAAGTTTCAGGGAGAGTGTATTTTTATTTTTTAAAAGGTGAAATGAACATTCTGCAGAAGAACTAAGTTCTAGCCAGTCCAAACTACAAAGCTTTTGTGATATTTTGTTATATGACAATAAATATTAGTTATCAGAATAATGCAATCTCAAACAAGACTACTCTGCTTTAGCCCAGGAAGTTCTGTGTTTAGGTTGTTATTTAAAAAATAAACCTTAAAAACAAACAGCAGACATGAGAGTGTGTGTGTTCATGTGCATATATGTCAAAGACTTTATTTCCCACATACACAGTCACACGTGTTTTTATTTTTCCCAGGCATGAATATATCACCATCTGCAGAATGTATTCTCAGCAATAAGAGGAAAAGTATAGGAAAACGAGAAGCATGCTGATCATGCTGCTGAAATTGCCGTTCCCCTCTTGTTCCCAAATTTTCCCACTTAATTAATGGCATGCGGCTGCTTGTATGTAAAGGAAATTGCTTGTATGAGCAGTTGCCACATCTGACAATTACATAAATTAAGTACAAAAAATGAAACAGAGGCAATTAGGAGAAAAAATACTTTACATTCCCACAAATACTGCTGCTATAGCAACCTGGGAAATTGACAGAAAATATAGAAAAAACAATCTATCTCAAAGCTTGCTTTTTCCCTTCCTTCCATGCTCCATCTATCCATAAACCTGAGTTCATGGTATGTTCCCATTTCCCTTTTACTTGCATCCAGATAAGTGAAAAACTGAGAATTGCAACTCTTATAGGGCAGGCTGACTCCATGCCATTAGAGGCACTCAGATGAAACAATTTTGGAAAGCACAGAGAATGCAGTGGTTGTACAAGACAGAAGCAAAAGAGGCACACTGGTCACATTTACTGGGCTCTGCAATGGCCTCTCAGGTTACTCTGATTATGACAGTAACTTTGCTTTTTTTCCTACTGCAAGTGACTCTGTCACTACATATATTTTCCTTGCATCTTGCATCAGAAAATCTAAGATGTATTCTCTAATGGTATAACAGCTCTATCACAAAGGAGTGGATTGTGCCTGAGGAAACAACACACAAGTAAACAAAAGTTGTAACTCAACACTACATTTAGTCTAGTAGAAGAGCATCTGAACTCACTGATGTGAGACTATGTCGAAGCTGCCATAACTAAAGATAAAGCAGGCACATAAGCAAAAAGGACCGAAAGCTATGAATCTTGTCTAAAAGATCCTTTTGGGCAGGGAGAAGGAAACAAATTGTTAAGGAAACAAAGGAACCAGACAAAGGAAGTTGGGCCTGAGCACATGGAAAAACCCCCAGTCCCAGCTAATCAACAAAGAAAGAACTTTTGGGGATAAAAAGGGGTCCTGAAGCCCACCCACTCCTCGTCTTTGGATCCAGACTTGGAGATTTCCATCCCTCTAGCTAGTGTCTGGCAGCCTAGTTGAAAAGGACGTGGGTAAGTGTGGATAAGTATGTGTGCATGTGTGAGAAAGAGAAAATATATATTATAACCAGTAAAGCCTTGCTGTTACTTTAAATTCACTCGGTCTCCATGTATTCCAAAGAACATGATGTGCCTCAGGGTTCAGTTGAAAATGATTTGCATGTGTCCCTAATTATTTCCCAGCTGTTGACCAGGGCTGTATGTCTTGTCTGCTCTAATCTCATCTATCTGGAAAGCCCAGGTAGAAAACAAGGGGGACTTACAAGTTCCGTGTGCCTCAACAGGCTGTGAATGTGTGAGTGAGTGACCATAAGCCGAACCTGGGAGCGCGTGTAACACTGGTACGTTGTAGGATAGAGGTATGTACAGAGGAAAGATCAAGCAAATGCACAGCAGGCAAAAGGAGAATGCTTCACATTACCATTTCTCCATATCAATTTATCACTTATAAAACCATCCTAAAAAGGAGGTTCACATCATTTAAACAAGAACAGAACAACTGAAATTTTGCCAGGCCCCTTTGGTTTATACAGTGGTACCTCGGTTCACGAACTTAATTCGTTCCGCGACTCTGGTCACGAACTGAATTGGTCGTGAACCGAATCAAATTTTCCCATAAGGTTCAATGTAAATACGGTTAATCCGTTCTGACCCCTACGAATTTGGTCGCCAACTGATTTTTGATCGCGTCCCGAATCAAATTTCCCCATAAGGTTCAATGTAATTACGGTTAATCCGTTCTGAACCATATGTTGTTTTTTTTTAAACCGCAAAAATATGACACAAAGTACAGTACGAAGAAAGAGAAAGCTAACCTTGCTTGACACGACTTCTAGCGTGGAGGACAGGAAGGCGGGTGGGGAGGCGGTTACTGCTTGGAGGGAGAGTCCCCCTCCCTACAGGAAGCTGCGACCATGTGTCACGGGAGGGAAAATGGCCGCGGATCCTGTTCGTAACCCAATGTGGAGTTCGCGAACGGAGGCAAAATTTTGCGACCGGAGCTGTTTGTGAACCGAATTGTTCGTGAACAGAAGCGTTCGTGAACCGAGGTACCACTGTATTTGGATTGCTATGGAATCCAGTATGAATATACATTTGTCTTCCAGAAACCATGGTGAAATGGTTTGTTTGTAAATTCATCATATGCATAAACAGTGATTGAGGAATGCTCACCTTCACTTATCCCCAGACTTTCTACTTGCACAGCACTAACTTAGGTGTACATGGAAGAGGGGCACATGGAAAATGTCCTTATAGTCAAGCACATCACAGCTTTTACTCAATGAGTTATTTATTTAAATTTATATTTAGCTCCTTCACTCTGGCATCATGAGGCTTCAGCTTAAAGATTCCTATTACTCAAGGAATCACCGAAGAATAGCTAAGAATAAAAAAATAAGCTATGAGAAAAAATAAAGAATAAATGTTCCACCACTTCAGTCAATACCACACTTGCTAAAAAGTGTGCTTTTGTTTCTCAACATTGATCTTTTCCATTCACTGTACCTCACTATCAAGATCAGTTCAGGATGCTTCATTAAATCACCTGAGTCCTATTATCCGCTGATTTCAATCCTTCCTTGTTTATTCTGCCTATCATGTATTATCTGCAGGGAAATTGTTGCAAGTTGTGGCAAGCATAATAAAGTACTACTGTTGTTTGGTCAGGATGTGAAAAATAGTAGAATGGGTTTCTGTTTAAAAAGAAGGAACCAAGGAGATGTGATGTACAGTGAATGGAAAAGAATGGAAAAGACAAGAACAGTCTCCTGGGCTTGGCTCTCAATTGGGTCTTTCATAGTAACAAACAATTCAGATCTTGCTTTCTGTGTCTGAGTCACTTGATACCATCTTAATTTTATATATAATCCCACCTCAAAAAGTGTACATCAGTGGACACACTACTTAAATTGGGGTTTGACCAAAGCAGAATAAAATGGAATTATTACTTCTTTTGATGCAGCCTAAAATTGCATTTACCTTCTTAAAGCCACATTACACTGCTGAGTTATATTCAGTGTGTAATCAGCTGCTATTCCAACATCTTTTTTACAAGCAATATTGTCAAGACAGTTATTCCCCATCCAATGTTTGTGCATATGATTTTAGTTTCCCAAGTGAAGAAATTTGTCTTTGATTTTTTAAAATTTCATTCTGTTATTTTCAGCCCATTTTTTCAATTTATCAAAACCATTTTGAATGTCATTTCTATCTTCTAGGATAGAATCAGTCTCACCCAATTTGCTATCATCTGCAGATGTAGGTAAGCATAGAATCATAGAATCATAGAATTTTGGAGTTGGAAGGTACCACATGGATCATCTAGTCCAACCCCCTGCAATATGCAGGAAACCAATTAAACCATCTCCGAGAGGTGACTGTCCAGCCTCTTCTTAAAAACCTCCAGAGATGGAGAACTCACAACCTCCGTAGGTAGACTGTTCCACTGTTGTACAGATCTAACCGACAGGAAGTTTTTCCTTATATTTAAGTGAAATCTAGGTAGCTGCAGTTTGTACCCATTATTTCTGGTCCTAGTTTCTGTGGCCATGGAAAAGAGTTCCTGACCATCTTCCCTATGGCACCCCTTTAAGTACCTGAACACTGCTATCATGTCTCCCCTCAGTCTTCTTTTCTCCAGACTGAACAGCCCCAGTTCCTTCAGCCTGTCCTCATAGGACATGTCCTGAAGTCCCTGTATCAAATTTGCAGATGACACAAAATTGGGAGGTCTGGCAAACACCCAGGATGAAAGAATGATATTATCTAGCTCTTCACTGAGGTCATTAACAAAAATACAGAAGAGCAGAAGATCAAGACTTAACCTTGTGGCACCCTGCTGGATACCTTGCTCCCTCTTGAAGAGGAAAATTCTTTGAGTAGTTTTCAAACTAGGCATAAATCCATTTAATTGTCAGGCCATTCAGTTCATTCATAACTAGCTGACTAATCAGAATATTATGGAATACTTTTGAAATCCTACTATGAAAATTACCAGATCAAAATTCTTCCTGTTGCACTGTCATTAATTGAAGGGTAGATGCAGAGTTTCTGAATGAATGAAGCTTCAGGTTTAATATCTGTTAGCCTAAATTGTCTCCAGTAACGTTCTGAAGGTTCCTATGCAGTGTTCCATACTTATAATGGATCCATTTCTCCATATTTGATTTAAATAAATGTTTTCTTTTATCTCTGCCCTCAGTTTTGTTCTAAGATCCCAACTTGATCATAGAGTATATTTCCATGCTTCCAGATAATTAAATCAATCACAACAGAACATAACTGCTCATACTGTTGGCCATACTGCCCATGCCCATACTGACCAACAGTTCCTTCATTGAGATACATTTTGGTAGCTGGTGGTACAGATAGTCCTTGAGTTACAACCATTCATTCAGCAACCATTCAAAGTTACGACAGTGCTGAAAAAATGGCCTTATGACTGGTCCCCAAAGTTATGACAGTGGCGGCACTTGTGTGGTCACATGATTGCAATCTGGGCACTTGGCAACCCATTCACACTTATGAGTCCTTCAGCAGCCAGAAGCACCCCTGGAGCACTCCTGAGGGTGCAGTCCATGCGAGTGAGCGAAGGGGGAAGGAGGGCCAAGAAGCCCCTGAGCCACAGCATGGCAAGCAGCCCCTGAGCCACATGGTTCTGGGGCTGCTTGCCACCCCATAAGGTAGAGTGCAGGGCAGCCAAAAGGGCAAAGATGGAGAGGGAGATAGGCGGGTGGGGAATGCTGGAGGCAATCCCTTACTTTACTGAGGCTCAAGACTGGGAGGGACCAAGCCCAGAATGGCTTGGATTGGGGTGGGTCCGCAGCTAACAACCAGTGGAATTCACTTAACAATGGCAACAGGGATTGCCGTCACTAAGTGATGTGGTCATGTGACGTCTCACTTTATGACTGGATTGCTTAGTGATGGAAATTCTGGCCCCAATTGTCATCGTAAGTCAAGGACTACTTGTAGTGTGTACAACTACTTCATGCATGTTTTCACCACACAGTGGAATCTTGTGATTCATTCTCCCAACTCCATTACAGAAGTTTGAATACAAGTCATCGTATTTAAATTTCTGCTTAACTTTCTTCCTTCACAGTTCAGCTGTTACTACTGTTATTTTTATTCCTTTTTGCTAGACATCCATTGTTAATTACTAATTAACTTCATGTCTCCTACAGTGTGAGAAGATACTTTCCAGTACCTGCTTGGAACATAAGATAACACTTACAGCCTACGCAAAGAGGTTCTACAAATTAGTCACTAAGCAATTAAATTAAACATGTTTGGAAATGAAGAAGTATTTGGAAGTAAACTCTAGATGCTCTACTTTAGTAATGGTGAAATGCACAAGGATACCATTTCAAGGGAACAAAGCCAAGTACCAACTCCATTTCCTCAGGGAAAAAATAGTTGGGTCAGATCTCCAAAAGCACTGATCCTAACTAGATCTAATAATGTATATAAAATATAGATTTATACTTCTTTTGTTAAACTAGTAAGAGCATAGGTTCAATAACTACTATATTTAGATTAATGTTAAGGCAACGCATCTCTGGATATCAGGCAGCAGAACAGCAGGCAAGAATGACTCCTATATTATATTATGCTTCAGAGCTCCCCAGAGCTCCCCAGAGTTACTCTGTTGGTGAGTACTTGGGACAGATGATTTCCACTAGACAGATTTTTGGACTCATCCAAAATGCACTGCTAATAAAGCCTGAAATATGGACTAACTTCCCACTTTAAAGAGACAGAAACAAAGACAAAAATCTTAGAACAAAACTGAGGGCAGAGATAAAAGAAAACATTTATTTAAATCAAATATGGAGAAATGGATCCATTATAAGTATGGAACACTGCATAGGAACCTTCAGAATGTTACTGGAGACAATTTAGACTAACAGATATTAAACCTGAAGCTTCATTCATTCAGAAACTGTGCATCTACCCTTCAATTAATGACAGTGCAACAGGAAGAATTTAAAACTCATCAAAAAGTTTAATCCTGTTACGCTGCATTTTCACAAATTGGGCACCATGTAAACATGCACAATAAATAAAATTTTATCTGATTTTCACAAAGAGGTCTATAGTCATTTGAGAAAGTTGCTTTACCCTGTTCATTTAATCTCAGAGAATTCAATTTAAATAGATGACAATAATAATTTTATGAAAAGACATGTAGATAATTACATGCTAATAGGTTGAATGCATTTTCTCCACAGTGCAGGACTTATAGAAGTAGGCTAGGGAGAGGGAAACATAGCTTCCCAGCAACAAGATTTCAAATCAGTAAAATGTAATATATCAGCAACAGAATCAGGTGCTATCTTGGATAATGATGTCTGAATCCCTGGCAGTAAATAAAGAACATGAATAGAAGTGTTTCACTTTTGGTTAAGCCTGGCTAACTGTATCACACAGATACATTTTTAGACTGAAATAGCACAACTGAAATCAATTGAACTACCTCCATGGGACAGATGTCCTAGCAGAGGGTGATTCAATTTTGAGAGGCATAGACAGACAAGTATGTGAGTGTGGGCTAACCACACAGGGAAAGTTGTAGAAATATACTTTCTAGATGATGCTGTTTTGTAGATGATGCTGGGGAAGCAATCACTGTAGCGCATGTTGGCATCAATCACGTGAAAAAAGTAACTGTATGGTCCAGGAAATTAAATCTAGGTTGCTGGTTTGGATGTTGAGATCCAGGATTGCTATGATAGTTTCCTCCAAAATCCAACCTATTCCACATGTAGAGTCAATTAAATATGCAGAGCTGAACAGTATTAATGTATGGATGAGAGTATGGTGCCAGGAGGAGTTTAGATTAGTGATGCACTGAGAATCTTGTGAAACAAAGTAGGCTTTGACAAATAGCATAAGCACTTCCTAAACACAGAGGATTCCAGACTGCTGGCACTGAAGGTTAAAAAGAGATCTGAGCAGTTTTTGAATTGATTTGTGGGGAATCGGGAAAGGTGTCATCTCTAGAGGATGAAACTGAAAATTGTTCCAATTGTTCAAAGGAGAATAATGTGGAACCAGGAAATGAGTATAATTGATCAATAAAGCTACAGGATTACAAAGGAAAAAGTGCAGTGCCAGAGAAAATAAAAGGGGGAAATAGTATACAAGTAGTAGTAATATAACTTTATTGATTAGTCAATTGACCATATCAAAACAATAGGCATCAGCCACAGTAAGATACAATAAAATGAGATAAGGTAAGATAAAGTAAAATAAGATAAAATCAAGCAAGGTAAGATAAATAAAGATAAAAGAGATAAAATAGTATAAAATAAAAGAATACAGAGACATAAGATAAAATGAATACTAAAATACAAAACAGCATGTGTTTAGGTGAATTCATCACTTTACATGCAACCCCAATGTGTTCTATAAAATATCTTCTCAGATGTTAAGCCCTAACTATAAACTTAACAGTTCTAATGACTACATGCGTGTTTGTGCCCTGAAAGAAATAAGATAATCTTTTGTTACAGTCCTAATGTATGGTTCTGTCAAGTAATATCTGTAAGTACTAAGCTCTTGCTGGGGTGTATATTTGGCAGTTGAATAGGACATGCATAGCATCTTCTATTTCTGGTGCTCCACAAACACATGTTCTCTCAGAATATGGCACTTGGGGGAATTGTCTGTATTTAACCATAGAATCAAGCTGCTCAAATCTTGCTCTGGTAAGGTCTGTGCTATGGTACTGAGTCAGGCCCACTGTCAGGTATTTTCCTGTTTGAAAAGACATTTTATTCTTGGCCAGCCCAACAACCTGATGTTTGCAAGTGACTCAATATTGGTTTGGGTGTTAACATCCATGACTTTTTGATTGAATATTGCCTTGGCCTGATGTCCGGCTGAGAGTAGATACTGTGTGAGAAGCCAAGCTGTGAGATGATTTGGAGAAGTTGATTCATCCATGTGGCGGGTTGAAGGGCACCCATCTGTTCTTCAAAGCACATTTTTGGTAGTCTGTCAGGTTCCATTGGGAGAACCCTGCATCCGTAGTTAAAGACTTTGATTGTTAGACTGTAAATGGAGTAGATGCCTGTTTCAGCTCTGACTGCTACTGCAAGTGTATTCCTGTTGGTCCCCAGAATAAATCTTAAACAGTATGCTTGATTTTGTACGAGTAGGGGGCCTTTGATAAGCCTGTATATAAGTGTTTATATGGAAATTTCAGAATCACCTGAGCCAAGAATTAGAAAGACTGAATGCTTGATGCTGGATAAGAAATGAGATATAGCGACTATTATTGAACCTAGGTATAACAGAGATGGCCAATGGGGTATAGATATTTCTGCATAGACATGCTGAAGCAAGAGCAGGGAATAGAATACTTGCAGATTCTTTTAAACTACCACAACTGAACTGCAGCTAGAATATATTTGAGGGACCGCCTCTCCCTGATTTCATCTGCCTGTCCCACTAGATGTGGCAGAGTGGGTATGTTATGGGTTCTGCTGTCTAGACAGCTATGTTTGGCAGACCCTAGGTAATGGGCCTTTTCTGCTGTGGTGGCTGCATTGTGGAACCTTCTCCACCTTGAGATGAGATCAGCCTCAACATTCCTGAGTTTCCAAAGGTTCCTCAAGACCTGGTTATGTCAGCAGGCCTGGGAACCCCAGGGGACAGGTCAACTAGTGAGGTGGCTCTATTATTAACATCCCATTGCCTATTATTTTCCTTTTCTGTTTTAGTTCTGTTTTTCTAGTTTTTGATGTTTTTAATAATTATTATATAATGATTTTATGTAATGATTGTTTACATATTTGTTTTATTGGACTGTTGTATGCTGCCCAGAATAACTTTTTGTGAGATGGGTGGCTGAATGAATGAATGAATGAATATTCTAGCTCAAGACGTTTGCCATGAAATTCAGGGTGATTCCAGAGAGGATAATAAGCAATCACAGAAACTATTAGACGCAAGAAAACTTTGTTCAGGTAATAGGAGTCTTGCCCAAACAAGAACAAAAAGTAGCATAAATGTTTGCAAAATAAATGCAAGCTTTCAATAAATGATCATAGCACACTGAGAAGCATATGGCAATGAACACTGATGAACAACAAAGCATTTTAATATACATTTGAAAGATTAAACCAGTCAGAGAGAAGGTTGGGGCACTGAATGATTGAAGCATTAGAAATACACTAAAGGATGACACAGAATTTGCAAGAAATCAAATGAATTCTTGGAGTCTGCTTTCACCTGTAAGAATTCAGGACAAATACCCATTCCTCAGATACACTGAAATAAAGGTAAGACGCCATGGTGTTACAAGTCTGACATACAAATTCAAAATAAATAAATCCCTGGGTACATATGGTATCCACTTGTGGGCTCTTAAAGGAATAAAATGTAAAGTTGCTGATTTGAGAAAAATATGTAGCTTATCTCTGAGGTCAGCACTGGCTTGCAAGGACTGGAAAACAGCTAATGTAACTCCACTTTTTGAAAAAAAAGGGGGGGTTGAGGGATACAGGCTAGTTAGTTTAATGTCTGGGTTAAAGTTAGCAAGAGGAAAGGTTGGGAACAGAGAAAATGATTAGGATAATGCTTTGCAGGTGCTCATGACGGACAAGCCTGAGACAAAGCTGGCTGCTAGTCCTTTGCAATATAAGGGTGGGAGAAGGAAACCCAGGTTTCAGTCCTGCCCTGTGCCTCTCTGCATGACTTAATTGCTCTGCATTTCACTCAGGCTACTATGACTGCAATAAAGTGACGTTATAGATTCAAGTGAAGTTCCCAAATTCCTGTGTTTGCACCAAATTCAGAAAGAGTTATTGCAGGGGTCTGAAGGCCACCTTGACACCTAACACCCATTCTGTTTAAGTGGTAGAAAGCATTAGGACATTGAACATTCTCAAATATATAGCAATACCAGGCCAAACATGATTTTTGAAAGGATAAGCCTTGTCTTACTACACTTGCTAGATTTTTTGAAGGAGGTCAACAAGGAGGCAGCCAGCAGTGAGCCTCTGACAAAATCATGCACCAAAGCCTCCTGAGGATAAGATGACAGCCGATGAGCTCACAATCAGTAACCAGCATAAGAACAAGGAACCAACAATACAGAGTGCAGGTGGGCATGCAGGTGCTGTGGGCGGGGGGGGGGGTGCTGCAGGCAGGTGCACAGGTGGGCGAAAAAGCAATGGGAGTGGGAGCAACTTGAGACTTCCTGCTGGCTTCCCCATTGACTTTGCATGTGGGAAGCTGGCAGTGAATGTTGGAAATCGTGATCACGTGAATATGGGGACGCTGCAATGTCCAGAACTCTAAGGACTGGTCATAATCCCCCTTTTTCAGTGCCATTGTAATTTTGAACAGTTGCTGAACAAGTGGTCATAACCCGAGGTCTACCTGTATTTATGATTGGCTCATAACAAAATTGAAAGTTTAAAATCTTTGATAGGACAGTTCATGGCTAAATTGTCAGATAAGTTCCCTTAATATTAACACCAACAGAGAGAAGGTCCCCAAGCCATTGGGGGGAGGGGGGCAGTACAACAGCATGGAGGAGGTTTTACTATAATCCCCTTAGACATGTAACCCTCCCAAACCTAAAGACGACAATGGACAAATTCTTCAGCCAGATAGGATTATACTGCTAATTGAGGAGAACAATGCTAATTATGGCAGATGGCACTCTAAGAGGGTTATTACTCATGCACACAGCTGTTGCACTGTCAAGTTTCTGCACTGATCTTAAATGCAATCAAATGGCTACAGCAACAACTGAAATAATTAAGTCCTTACTCCCAATAAGGGACCAAGAGCCACTCTTTAAAGATGTTGCTAAGAACCAAAGATTACCAGCCCTTAAAAAAAAGAAAGCGCAGCAGTATGGCAGGTGTATGTGAAAACCTAAATGCTAATCAGCAAGCCAAGCACTTACATCATATGCAAATGCCCCACTGCAAGATGAGAGCTGAAGTGCATTCATTGTGTGTAAATGTCTTAGACGGGAAGCTGATTTAGCAAATCAGTCACCTTGCACCTACCTGAAGGCGATGTCAGCTCCATTCCTGTGGCCTTTGGGCAGCTGTCTGTTGCTAGCTATTATCTGTCAAGGACCGATATCTCCTGCCTGCCAGATTCGGACTCTAATCCCATATAGATGATTGACCCAAGTTTGCTTCCTGTACATCTCCTGCAAAACTGAGTAGCTTAATCCTGACATAAACAGAAACTAACAACCAGATTCAAAATAAAGAACCCTCACAAACTTTTCCAGCTCTTCATGACAGCCTGCACATGTCTGATGCTCACCGTAACTCACTAGCCCCATTGACGTTTGCAGGGGACCCATCTCTCTGACAGTAGGCTCAAGAAACCTGCTGATGCTTCTGTCCTAAAACATTTCAGGGTGGTATACCAGATCTGAAGATCCTGGCTTTACGAATTTCAACACTAAATTTCAAATTCTGTTATTTCAAGAGACTTGGCAGGCCAATGACTATCACATAAATGGATATAATTCCTTATTAGTCCCTGCTGTGCACTGAGCTGGTCAAGGCAGATTATTGGGACAATACACTATTCTGATTCTCTAGAAACTCAAGTTAAATGGTTAAACACATTGACCCAATATGCTCAGGCTGTTCCGTTTCAATTTGTTAAGTAACTTTTGGACTTTTCTACCTAAATACAAGTTTGGTCCCCAGCAAAAAATTAGAATTAGGACCCACCTATGTTAAATAGTCCTCCCAACTGAACAGAAAGTGGCACAAGTATTAGTCTCAGAGGAAGCAATTCAGCTCAGATCTGCAATCCTTAACGGGGAAATTGAAGGGGATACCCTTACTACTTACAGGTAGTCCTCGCTTAATGACCACTTGTTCAGTGACTGTCTGAACTTATGATGGCACTGAACGAGTGGTACTTATGACCAGTCCTCGTAGTTGTGGCCATTGCAGGGTCTCCGAAGTCACATGATCACAGTCTAGGTGCTTGGTGACTGGCTCGCAATTATGATGTTGCAGCATCCTACGGTCACGATTGCCATTTGTGACCTTTACTGCTGGCTTCTGACAAGAGAAGTCAATGGGGAAGCTAGCAGGAGGTCACAAATGGTGACCACATGATGGTGTCTTTAACAATGGTGTGGTATTCTCTTAATGATGGCAACTGGAACTTTGACAGAGGGGTAAAATATCTTCTAAGTCTAGAATGGCCAGATAACATTTGGAAGCAGCTCAGACACCTTCCTAATTTACTGAACTATAGGAAGGAGGAAGAAGTACAATACAATCACACTTGCAAGATGCTGTTAGTATACTCAGTGTCAATAAAAGTAATTTTAGGCTTCCTGTGAAATGGGGCTGACATCAATTATGCAAGTCTCCTATTCTCTTTTATGAGAGGCTGAAGATCTTGTCTTTGTTACTGGAGCTGGCCTCCAAGCCTCAGGGCAGACCACTGTCCACCAAACATCCTGCTGCAGCATTGTAACATTAACAACAGGTAGATTAACGGACCAACTTGCAAAATGGCATGATGCAACTAACACAACAGTTGGGTCAGAATTTATCTCAGATGGCAATAACATAGCAACCTGCAATGCAGCCAGTATGTATTTCTGTATTTGTGTGGGAATTTACCAGAGGTGTTTTGAGGAGACCAAGACCAATTCCTGACCTTCACAACTCAGGGTGAACTATTTATGACAGGTCAACCAATGGATTTCCCACAGATCACACCGAAGTGACTTTCATGCTGAGTCTGCTGAGAGAAGGGGCAGTCAAACGGCCAATATTTGTCACTGAAGCCAACAATCCCATGCTGGATTTCATACAAAGACTTCATGCAAAGATTTAGTGGTTCCTTTGATGATTCCATAAGATGCCTGACTGCTAGCTGTGAAATTCTCAAGCTCAGGAAAGGCCAGCATAGAGTGCAGGCATACATATTGGATTTTAAATTAGTTGCTAGAGATATGAGTTGGAATGATCTGGCTCTGACTGACCAATTTAGAGAAGGGTTTGCTGACAATCTGAGAGATGAACAGCTGCGACAAGGCACTGCAGATAATTTGGAAGAGCTGTTCCAATGTTGTGTAACAATAGATGGCCAACTTGAAGAGCTGAAGCAGGGAGAAAGGGCAAGAGGAAGAGGTTTACAACCTCTCTTCTCCCATAGCCTCCCACCTGATAGCCCCCTTGGAATTTGGCACAGGAGAACCAATGCAAATTGGAGCAGTCAAAAGATCTCCATCACCAGGAGAGAAACAGAGAGGATGGGAGCTAGGCTTACGCATTTACTGCAAAGCTCCTGACATATAGCCAGATCCTGAACAGCTAAAATTAATGCCCCTGATTCAGCTATAAAATGCCATACCTGTAGATCTACAGGCCACATAGACAGACAAGTACTCAACCCCCAGAGGTTGGATCCTCCAGAAAGACTGGGAGTGGGGAAGCACGGTGTTGATGTCTTAAATCAGATTAAAGCTCAGCAGCAGCATAAAGCTTATGCAAGGGCTGGCTGGATGGCCTCCAGGGAGCCCCACAAGACAATTTTTCATCTTTTATAGTTGAAGAGGGACAGCTGTGGTACAATGGTTGTTTGCATGTTTCCATTAAGGGAAGAGGTATTACTACTCTGCCACAACAATAAGACCGTTGGACATGGGGTAGTATTTAAAATTCAGTGCTGGGTCCTTAGGTGGTCAAGAGTGAGGGAAGTGAGGGGAGACATGTATCATCTTGTCATGTATGCTGAAGAGCAAAATATGTTCCTGGAAAACCAGCTGGCTTGCTACAGCCTCTAAACTCTTGGTCTGGTCTATATTTAGCTGACAAAATATATGCCAGATACCTCTCCATAAAGTTTCAGGATTGGTTAGACCTAGAGAATATATTATCCAAGGAACAAGCTGGATTCAGAAATGGCTGCTCTTTTTGATCTTGCTCTTATTCTGCAACAATTGGCAGAGAAATATACTTCAAAACCACATAAGAAGCTATATAAAGCCTACATAGACTTTAGAGAGGCTTAGATTTAATTTCCTAACCTTATCTTTGGCACAAGCTCCAAAATTCCACCACAGACAGAAGGCTCTTTCCACTTATCTATAAATTATATGACCACTCAACTATAAAGGTCAGATGTAGCTCCCAGGGCCATTAAACTAAGGAAATCCCTGTTAATAGAGGAGTTCTGCAGGGATGCATTCTGATACCATCATTATTTAATTATTAAGTCAATCCTATAGTTGCCAAGATGAATAACCTTTCATGTCATCCCCCAAAACCAGTGAAGAAATTATATGCAGACGAAGTAGTTCTGCTCTCCCGGACCGATATTGGCTTAAAAAGAGTATTGCTAACCTTGCCTGAATATTATAATGCAGAAGCTCTAGAAATTAACTACAACAAAATAAAGGTGCTGGTGTTTGCGAAAAACCCTAAAGGGCACATCTGGATATTAAGTCTATTAATCCAATAGAGCAGGTTGAATCATTTAAGTAAATCACCATTGTATTTTATGCAATAACCACACACAGGTTACATATGGGACATGTAATTCCCAAAGCCCAAAGATCTGCAACAGCTCTCCAAACATTCTTTTACACCAAAGGGGCATTGTCTATTCCTGCTGCACTTCAAGTGCATTCCATCCAAGTTTGGGCACAATTAATATTTGGTGCTCAGATAGGTCCACGCAATTCTTTTGCCCCTTTGGAAAGGGTACAGACTAAGTTCCTCAGGACTTTATTCCAAGTCCCATGTTGTGCTTCAAATGCAATCTTACATTGCTGGCATTAGTAAGATTGAATCCAGTGCCTGGATAAATATTTTCACCTAATGAACCAATTACTCTCCTCCCTGGTAGGTCTAACTCCCAGGTCCTTATAATTTTGTCTTCTCTTGGGCCAAGGTGACACATTTAAAAATGGAACTTTTGGGCTTCTCCTTAAGTTCAGCTTTTCATGTGGCTCCTTGCCCCAAGAGGAGACAAAATTATCAAAAAGGACTTGGGGAGTTAAACCTACCAGAGACTCAAGTGCTCATGCTGGGGCAAGAATGCACAGTAGAGATAATTAAGCAATGCCTTAAGGACAGTGAGATGCAAATAGAAACATGTCTTTAGGAAGGGACATCAGATCTGAGTACCCCCATACCCCTTACAGACCTGGCAGATAGCTATACCAAATTACTGTCCCCAAATTAAGGAGGTCTTAACCTTGGCACAGTTTAATGAGCTTTCATTAGTGGTTTTAGAGGGGACATACAGTTAGTGAAGGAACCATTGAAACCACTAAACACTTTTTATTATACTGTTCATTTTATGTCAACACTCATTGTGAGCTATTAACCTCACACCTAATTAAATATCTTGGTCATTCTGATCAGATTTAATTAAATCTTTTACTTTCTGATTCAAATGATTCTATTTCCTTTAGTGTGACCAAATCTTGTCATGTAATATGTGCAGCAATCTGACTGATCCATTTACCTAATTGGTTAATCAATACTAGCTACATGTATGCAATGTGTTTTATGGACTTGTCATTGTCCTCAGTAAAAGATTCTTGTCTTGTCTTACCCATCTCTAGATCAGAAAAATAATAGGTATTGGCATTTTCTACATTTATGAACTTCTCAAAATCTTTTCAGGCAGCATTTTTTTTTCAAGCAATAATAAAAGGATTGACACGGTGGTGTTCACTGGAATGTGGCAGGTAGGAAATCATGTACAAGAACACCAAATAAAAGTTTCTAGAATACCTGCTACATTAAAATAGAGAAACTATTATTTGTGAACATGTTCTTTCTTTCTTTTTTCATTCTTCACATGGAAACAAGAATAGATGTTAATATAAACAAACACTATCCCACATCTGAAGCTATTCAATCTGAGTAACATGCAAAGATTAAGTGCAACTAACTGTTCCCACTTATCAACTTGAGTCATATCTGTAAACAACTTCTTCACCATTAGCAATTTCCAACGCTTGCACTGAAGTTATTTATATGACTCCCTGTTAGACAGACCTCAAATTGGGGGCTAAGACCCATGAAAACCAATAGAAAAGAAGAATGTTTGTATTCTTATCACACTCATACATGAATCTATATAGTCTTTCAAGTCAGGAGGAAGGAAAGTGGAGGCAAGATTTAGAAGCCTTAAGATATAGTATTACACTTATTCATCCTCAAGCATGAGGATGAAATTTATTCATCCTCATGCTTAGAATCTATGAGACCTAAAAAGAAACATTTGGAGTATAAACAGTGATTTCCAGGATTGATGCAAAAGGACTCACCACCCAAGATGAGAAGAGAACTGGCTTCTGTCTGTCATGCTCCACTCCGTTGATGGAAGCTACCACTCACCTTATTGGCCAGGCAGCTGGCTGATCATCCTATAGATATTGCTTTGCAGGAGTCTTCAAAGCAAACACTGGCCACAGTGGCTACCTAAATTACTATTTATCACAATCACCTTATTTTTCACCCCTCAGAGCAATATATGCATGTATGTATGTTGTACGTTGGACACAAAAAAGGGGCTGCTCAGGGAATCAGGTTGGAAGGGCAGTGTTTGGATCATGGTCCTTATTTGCTTCTTACTCCAGTTTTCTTGAAGCAGCTGTTTTATTCAATCAAACTGAAGGTTTAGCTTGATGATTTCCATAAAACAATTTAACAGACAATTGTGATAGCTCAGCCACTCACTGACTTAGCAGACAATATTATATTAGATATTACAAAGTATGAGAAGAAAGCTAGATACACAAGCAGAACTTTTTGGTGGCAAATACAACACTAGTTCAAGAACTGGACATCTTAGCTTCTCCACTTTTACTATGAAAGGAAATTCTCTGCTGCCATTCTGAATATGGTGTCAACAGAGCCAAATAAGTGAAACTCTTCATGGCTGGAGGCAATCCAAGGGCATCTGAATTCCATATAATTTTCTCGCACCATTTCCTACAAAGAAAATATATAGGCTTCCCTTCAGCAAAGGGGAAAAAATAAGATTTTGTAGGTGACTTTTGCCATATTTCACTTGCCTCATTTCATCTGCTGAGACTCATAGCAAAGCCCATTATTCATTAAGTAACTGCCTATAAATATTACTTAGCTTGATAACAAAGTATATGGATTCACATGTATTATTTCTGGCCAGAGTCTAATCTTCATCAAGGAAAGACTACACTGATCTATGCAAGCAAATATCAGAATTGTTCCAATCACAGAACACATCCATCTTTTATCAGTTCTTCCCATAAACAGTTTTAACACCTTCACTGTATTTAATTTAAGTTTCGAGACCCACACTTTCAAAATCAGGATGCATTCATTTTGGAGACTTTTTTGAAAAAATAAATCCACTCACCATCATACTGGCTTGCATAGTAGCAGCTTGTTAATCAAATCTCACAACTGTTCCAGCATACAATGAATTCTGTAATATATAGCTTGGGGAATGAACAGTTGTACGATAAAATGATAAAATCATTTCATAAAATATATGAAATGTGCTTTCTAAATGATAAGAAAAATGCTGTATTGATTCATATTTCCATTTCCCATGATGAGAAAACTTAGAACAGCCTTTCAAAGGGACACTTTTTTCCCAGAGCTTACAACGTTTTGCGACTATCTATTTACAAATTCACAGATTAAACAGATCACAGGGTGACACAACAGCATGCAGACAAAGTCATGCTCCAATGGATTTACAGCAACATCATCAAGACTTCAATTTTATTTTGCTTCAGAAACATTGTATTTGAAACCCTGCCAGCTAACTCTAAACCTTATATAGTCAAATCCAATTTTCTTGAGTATTTATCCTACAAACCAGTTTTTCAAACTCTTCCAGATCCATAGATGAATGTAAGAGAACCATCCAAAAAACACACATTATCTTTTTTTCCCACAGGTCATTAATTGTAATGCCTATAATAGTCAAAAGCTATTTGAAGTAATAGGGAGCCCTGAATAGTCAAAAGCTTGGCTTGTAACATTTTTTTTAAAGTTTGGTCTGGGTGATATTACCTGCCAATTCCTAATATTTTACCAGTTCCTAATAACCTTTTTTCTCACTAACATACAATTCCAACATTTCCCAAGCAGAAGCATACATGGATGATTCAGAATTCAAGGGTGTCTAATTAGCAGTCACAGATGACAGTGTGAAAACAAGGATGGAGGAGAAACATTCAGTATAATATCCATAGGTAGCAACAGGCAGCCAATAAAGATCCAACTTTCAAAACAGGCTTTATAACCTTACCAAACTATGGACAGATCAGACTGCTTTCTGGCATTCCAGCACCAAATAAAGCAGGGCTTGTTAATCTTTTCTGACCAGAGGCACATTTCTTTAAAAACAATTAAATGCCAAGATTTTGGCAACTGGAAGGGGGGAAGACTCTTCAAAGTCCAATGAGTGTCGTATTGCCTACCCTTGAAACAGAATGTTATTGTTTCCAGGCTCCAGGCTCTTGGCTAAGGAGTGAAGAATCATGATAGCCTTCACTATTAAGAGATTCACACTGTGATGCTGGGGTATTTTGTTTTGCTTTATTATATTCCCTGCCTGCTGCATCCTCTGCATCATAAGAGGTTCATAAATAGAGAATGCATTTGGTGCCTTTGTTAAGGATGCCTACGGGAATGAGCAATGCCTCTTTTTCCATGTCCAAGTTGTCATTCCCCATTAAAATGCAGTAATGCACTCCCCCTTTCAAATGCCACGATTCACCTTATAAGTATGCTTGTTGTTTCAAATGAGAAACAAGTCTTCAGATGAGGGATGAATCACTGGTTAATAGCTAAAAATAGTTTAGGTAGGCATACAAACTAAGATGAAGCAATGATAGCTGAACACAGAAGTTGACTGTATGTCACAGAATGTGAAATGTATACTTGACATGACCCAAGACACTTCCCTGTAGTTCTGTATAGCATACATGGCTACAGAAAGTCTAATCAGTATCATAGGCTCTCAGAATATTTCAAGACTCTTTTAACAGTTGCCAAGTATCCCTCAATAACATCCATTTGTTCCAATTTATGGAGCAATCTCCATAGAGTTGGCTTCAAGGTCAAGATTGATTTGGCTTCAAGTAAAGCCACTTCCATATTAAACGGTGTGATTCTTTTGCCAGAAAATTGACGCAGCTTCAGCATCTACAGCTGAATGTCCATGAACATCAAAATGTAGCCATGTTTTCATACAAATTATCAGTAATAAAATATTATTTCCATTTTTTGTTCCAAGTTTTAATCATCCATTTACATTTTTAAAGGGTTGACTAATTTTTCCACATATTAAAGTTTAATAAGTTTCAATCAGTGGAACAAATCCATTAATTAAAATATAGCATCTGCCAAGCTCACAAGAATAATGTGCAAAAGTCACATAATATTCTACTACATGTAGCTATCATGAATAGACTAATTGCCTCCTTTTAGTTTACGAACTGTTCCCATTACCTTGTAAGGAACCTGGGATGGGAAAAAGAAAAACTGAAGAGACCAAATCCTATGACAACTTCTGAATGAATTTAAGATCAAGATTGTTAGAAATAAAAGGAAGGAATACAAAGTTCATTTGTTTGACCAAGGTTAAAATAAGACATGTTTCTCTAAAGCTCTAGTAACCCTTTACAGACTTTTTACTGTTACCAGGACTAAGAAGTTGATGATTTATGGATTTGCATATAAGGGATGGTTATGGGAAGAAGAGATATTTGTTTGTAACCTTATAGGGGTGAAGAGCTATCATATCTGTTTATACTTGTTGTGATGAAGACTGGAAGTCACTTCTTTTTAGTTACTGTATACACACAGACACACTGTGTATATATATGCGTGTGCGTGTGTGTGTGTGTGTGTGTATTCTTTATCTTACTTTCTTTTTTTCTTTTTCTATCTTTGTACTTTTTGTTCTTTCTCTTTATTTCTCTGAGTTTAGTTTGTATTTGCTTTTACTATTGTAATAAAGACTTTCAATAAAAATTATTTTAAAAATATTGTAAGTCTACGTAATAACAGTATTGCCTCAATAGAGATTTAGATGAGGAAGGTTTTGAAGAATATGCTGTTACTAGATACCCTCTAATTAGTAAATTGTTATGCTACTGAAGCCTTTTAAATTGCTTGTGTAATACAACAAAGATATGTGAATGTGATTGACAGAGACTGAGCATGGTATTTCAGAATTAAACAGTGCCGTTTTAATCCAAACACTGAAACAATAGGATTACTGCTTTAGATTATTCTAAACTGTTTGAGTTATTGGAACAGGAATTTGAGTTGAATAGTGGAATGGCAGAATATCCAATTAAAACATTTGATTACATAATAATAGCCAGATGCATCAACAGCATCTAAAACTCCTGAATTGCTATTGAAACATGTTTGGAATTATTCTAAATCTACAGTATTTTTTATAGATAATCAAACAGCACTGGTAAGATGGATATCAGTTATTTGAAAGAATGTTGGAAAAAATAATTAAAATATTCTGTACTAATAAATCAATGGTTAAGAATCTTAAACATTACGTATGTTTCTTATGACCTTAAGATGAGACTAATTCAAAAACATTTCTTTCATGTTTATTGGGCATGTCAGAGAATATTTAAAAAGAACTAGACAACCCATGACCCATTAGGTCATCATTTCAGAGATATTTCCCCACCTAAACAGAGAAACAGGATGACCAAGGGCAAAACAGCAGTGAAAGTGTGAGTGACTTGCAACTTGCTCCCAGCTTCCCATTGACATTGCTTGTGGGAAGCTGGCAGGGAGCATTAGAAATCTTCCTCCCTCCCTCCCTCCCTCCCTTCTAGGCTTGCACCATTTGCCCTCCCCTCACAACCCTCAGGAGAGCCCCAGTGAAGCCTCCTCCTCGTCAGCTGACCCACAGAACTGCCTGCCATTTTGCTGGGGGGAGGCGGAACAAAGGGAGCCATGGACCGTGAGGGAAACTGCACCCCCACTCCCCATTCCAGTGTGTCCCCAAGGACCCCCTTGAGGGAGGAAGAGGGCTCACCCATCAACCACCAGCACCCCGCATCCAGCCCTACCTGGCCAGCAGGCAACCAAGTCACTCCTTCATCCTTCCCTCAACATCCACTGCTGTTAAGAGATTTCAAATTTCTGCCTCATTTCCAAAGCAGCCAATCACCGCTCACCCATTTGGCCAGTCAATTTGGTGCAGGGGACAGAGGGAGATGGGAAAGAGGTTGTCATAATGACAATCATGTGACCTGGGCTGACCATGGTGCAGCAGCACAGCAGTGCTGAAGCAGCCACAAATTTCTCAAATTTCAATCCCACAGGAGTAATAGGTCCTGGATTTTGGATGCATTCTGTAAGTTAGTCCATTTGAAGTGCCTTGTTTCAAAAATTGTTACCCTATGAAGCACCATTTTGCCCAGTTGATGGTTACAGACACAAGAGTTTTAGTAGTATATAGATTGGCAGTCAACTTCATTGTGCTGAAAATGTATAAGGATGGAGGGACATTTCTATATATGAAATAGACTTGCCCCACTTGCTTCATTTTGATTTAATATCCATGAGTTTGTTAACATGATTTAAGGAAGAATAATATGGTTTAAAGACATGTATGTGATTTTGAATTATATACTCCAAAGTTGGAATTTATGAATATATAAAGAACTATGGATTTATTGAACATGGGGCATAGTAATAAATAAATAAATAGAAACAGCACTTGTACTCCCAGTTTTCTGTAATGTATACTGTGGTATTTGCAAATAGCAAAATACTCGGTGAACAAGATACAACAGACACAAGGACCTAGTAATAAGAGGAACTGGTTAGTGGATTAACCCCAGAACAGCAAGGTTAATCCAGACTTTGAATAGATGAATTCAGTCCCTCTGAAACTGGCCCACCACCAATGCTTTGATGGTGGGACTGACTGGTGGCGATGAAGAATCTGTGGTCCTCCACTTGTTGCTGAACTAGACCTCTTAAAAGTCCTGCCCAATGTGACCAATTGAGAGGGATGCTGAGAGCTGTACTTCAGTACCATTTAAAGGACTTCTATGGTCAAAAAATAACCTGGCTGTAAGTTTTACTGGCATGTGGGCAGAAAAACAGGGTAGACAAGCAGTTCCAAACAAATAGCCACTTTCAGCCTGATAGTTAAAAATAGCCTTATAAAGTAAACTTCTCTCATACAAATTCCTAACTATATAAAAATGTTACTTGTATGTTGAGGACATTTCTCTTCTGGTAGGCTTATGGGATTTAGAGCCCAACATCATGTGTCCATATCATGTGTAAAACATACAGACTTGGACTTGAATCAGTTTGAACAGGGACATCTTTGGTATGTATATGTGTGTAAAAAAGTTAAGATGATAGGCTCAGCTGTGTGACCAAGCCCTGTCACATCTGCAGATGTGTGCAATGTGTGTGATGAATGTTTAAAAAGAGATGAGGCTTTGATCACATATTTGGGTCTGCAATTATTATTATTACTATCATCCTCCTCCTCATCATCATTGTTGGTCACCCAGTCAGCCAGATGCTTAGACTGGATCTGGCATTTTTATCTACTTATTGAGTTCTTCCCAAAGACCTGGGATATGTCAGGTTCAGCCTGGCTCAGAGCACGTCAGACAGGCTAGCCGCCATTCCGCCCAGCTAGTTCCAAGCGCCCCTGGTCAGCTTCCTTGCCTCAGGCGCAGGCAAGCGAAAGAGGAAGTGCTCACCGCAAGTTAACTACTGGCCGGTGGCGGTGATTAGCCCGCGGGAAGGATTCAATTATCTTGCAACAAGCAGGACTCCCCCAGCCGCCACAGGCATGCCGCCAACACCAGCAACAAAGAGCTCCGCAGCTCAAGCCACGATCAGCCGCCCATCAAGTGCAATCGTGAGTCAGACGCACGGGACCTGCCTCGCAAGTAAGACGGCCAGGAAACAAAGGACCCTAACTGAACCTGCCACTGAACTGAGGGGGGAGAGCCGGGCGAAAGGCGGGGCCGGCAAAGTGCGGGAATGGGTTGCCTATAAAACGATATGTAATCTGTGCCAAGCCAACCCTGGCTTTGTTTGTATCTACCCGCATTACACCCGAGTAAACTTTTCGTGAGAGTTTCCTTTGGCGCTGAACGGGGCAACTCGTACAGGATAGACAGATGTTGTTTGATGGTGTTAAAGGTATTGTTGCAGGATATAAGCTGTTCCAAGTAAAGCTGCCTTTTGCAATTGACTGATGGTGATTTTGTCAATGCCAATGGTCTTCAAGTGGTGCTCCAGGTGTTTTGGGATTGCACCCAAGGTGCCTATAACTATTGGTTACTATCTGTGCTTTCTTTTGCCACAGTCGTTCTACTTCTATTTGCAGGTCTTTATATTTTGTGCTTTTCTCCAGTTCTTTCTCTTCTAGTCTGCTGTCTCCAGGTATTGTAATGTCCACTATCCAGATTTTTTTGTCTGTCTTATCAACAAGTCTGGGATGTTGTATGGCAGGTGCTTGTCTGTTTGAACTCTTAAAGTCCCAGAGCACTTTAGCTTCTTCATTTTCTATTACTTTGTCTGTTTTGTGGTCCCATCAGTTCTTGCTTACAGGCAAATGGTATTTTTGCAGATATTCCAATGCACCATTGTTGCCATCTGGAGGTTGAGTCATGGCAACTGGACTTCTTTTCTTTTGGTTTGATACGTTTCGCTGCTTGTCCAAGCAGCTTCTTCAGTCTAGAAAGTTGGTTAGGAGGGACCCCATAAATGTCTTCCAGAGTGGCTGCATTTCTCACTAACATGATGAAAGAGCAGCATGAAAAATGGGAGACAAGTTGTGTCTGAGGCCTCCACCTCTACACCCTAAAGATCGAACACCAAAACATAAGAAGAGGAATGTAGTATAAGCAATCCAGTGCAGTGAGGAGCGTTCAGACCTTTACATTGGAGAAACCAAACAGCCTTTACACAAGAGGATAGCCCAGCACAAAAGGAGCAACAACACAGGACCAGAATCAGCAGTTTACCTTCATCTAAAAGAAAAAGGACACTCATTTGAGGACAATAATGTTCACATTTTGGACAGAGAAGATAGGTGGTTTGAGAGAGGAGTGAAGGAATCCATTTATGTCAAAGTGGAAAATCCTTCCCTCAGTAGAGGTGAAGGCCTCAGACACAACTTGTCTCCCATTTTTCATGCTGCTCTTTCATCAGTCCCCAGGAAGATTAAGACCACTTCACAAGTTCAACAGGGAGGCAGCACTTAATGACCCACTTGGCGATCAATGAGGGATTAGGAGTAAGACATCCCCATCACAAAGACTCTACTAATCACATCACCTATTGTCCCTTCAACGAGCCCATCATGTTAGTGAGAAATGCAGCCACCCTGGAAGACATTTATAGGGTCCCCCCTAACCAACTTTCTAGACTGAAGAAGCTGCTTGAACAAGCAGCGAAATGTATCAAACCAAAAGAAAAGAAGTCCAGTTGCCATGACTCAACCTCCAGATAATTCCACCTGGATGACTGAGAATCTTCATCAACATACCATTGTTGCTACTTTGTCATGCCGTTGTTTGTAGTCAGTCTGTGCAATCTTCTTGCAGCACCTAACTAGGTGGTCCACTGTTTCTTCAGCTTCTTTGCAGAGACAGCATTTGCTGTCTGTTGCTGCCCTTTCAATTCTGGTTTTGTATGCATTTGTTCTTAAGGCTGGGTCTTGTGCAGCCAGAATTAGCCCCTCTGTCTCTTTCTTCAACTTTCCTGCTCTTAGCCATTGCCAGGTCTTGTTATCTGCTCTGCCTGCTAGTTTATTTGTGTACCGGCCATGTAACACTTTGCTTTGCCATGTCTCTTTTCTATTCTTCATTTGGTCTTTCTTATAGGCCAGTTAGGTTTCTTTGCTATTCAGTAAGCCTTCACGGTGTACTAGCTTCAGTGCATCTTCTTCACTGTCCTACAGATATTCTTCCAGTGCCCTTTTTATTTTTTCAACTGTCTGGTGTACTTGTAACATTCCATGCCCACCTATGCTCCTTGTAAGTAGAGCCTGTCAACGTTGCTGTGTGGATGAAGGGCATGATTCATTGTCATTATTTTTCTTGTCTTTCTATCCAAGGCTTTTAGTTCAGCTTGAGTCCAGTCCACTACTCCAGGTATATATCTAATGACTGGAATTGCCCAGGTGTGCATCGCCTTGATGGTATTTCCGCCACTGAGTTTGGACTTTAAGATCTTCTTCACTCTTCTAATATATTCACTACTAACCTTCTTCTTGACTTCAGTGTGCTTGATGTTGTCAGCTTGAAGGATGCTCAGGTATTTGTAGTGATCTTCTTCATCCAGACTCTTGATGTTATTTCCATTGGGCATCTTGATTCTTTACGTTTTCACTATTCTTTCCATGTTGATAGTAAGGGTGGCACATTTGTCCAGTCCAAACTCCACTGCAATATCTCGGCCATATATTTGGACAGTGTTGAGCAGCAATTCTGTTTCAGATGGTCTTTTTCCATACAGCTTGTCCATGTAAAGGATAACTTGGCAGATGTTTTTGATGTTTGATAGCCATGGCCTGACTTGTTCAGTATTATTGACAGAGGAATCAATGCAATGACAAACAGTAGTGGTGATAATGAGTCTCCTTGAAAGATTCCTCTCTTGATGTTAACCTCCCAAAGTCCATCGCCTTTGACCAGCAACTGTGTCCTCCATTGTGCCATCAATCTTTGCACAAAGCTTCTGATGTTTCTACGGACTCCTGTTATTTCTAGGCACTTGATTATCCAGTCATGTGGCAGGGAGTCAAATGCCTTCTTGTAATCAATCCAAACTACATTCAAGTTGGTCTTCCTTCTCTTACAGTTTTCCAAAATCATCTTGTCAATTAGGAGCTGATCTTTTGTTCCTCTGCTGTTTGGGTGGTTTCCTTTCTGCTCAGATGGAAAGAGCTTGTTTTCAACTAAGTATTGCTGGACTGCATCAGCTACCACACCAATTAGCAATTTGAAAGTTGCTGGCCAGCAGGTAATTGGCCTGTAGTTGCCTGCTGCCCCTTTTACTGGATCTTTCATTATCACAAAGGTTTGCCAGATGTTAACCAATCTTCAATTTCACCTCTTTGCAGTATGTTGTTAAACTGCTTTGCAATGAGTGGGTGCAGAGCAGTCAGATGTTTCATCCGAAAACTATGCCGTTCATCTTCACCTGGTACTGACCAATTCATGATCTTCCTTGCCCTTTTCTCCACCATTTCTGCTGTTATTACAAGTTCTTTCATTTCAGCTTCTTTTTTATTCTTATCCACCTCCTTTATCCAAGTTGCATTTGTGTTGTATTTCTTTGAGTTGTCCCATAGCTGTGCCCAGAACTGTACTGTTTCTTCTTTGTCAGGTGTTGACTGGTTCATTGCAGTCTCTCCATTGATGGACTGGTGGTGGTGGTAGTATTATTATTATTCCCTCTCCACAGATTCCTCTAAGCACATTATGTTTCAAGTGTAGAATTTCTACACAACATGTCTAAAGTATAGCAGTATACAGTGGTACCTCGGTTCACGAACTTAATTCGTTCCGCGACTCTGGTTGTGAACCGAATCAGTCATGAACCGAATCAAATTTTCCCATAAGGTTCAATGTAAATACGGTTAATCCGTTCTGACCCCAAATTTGGTCGCCAACCGATTTTTGGTCGCGACCCAAGTCAAATTTCCCCATAAGGTTCAATGTAAATACAGTTAATCCGTTCTGAACCATATGTATTTTATTTTTAAACCACAAAATCATGAAACAAAGTATAGTACAGCACAGTATGAAGAGAGAGGATGCTGACCTTGCTCGAGGCGACTTCTGGCGTGGAGGACAGGAAGGTGGGTGGGGAGGCAGTTATTGTTTGGAGGGAGAGTCCCCCTCCAAAAGGACATTGGGGAGATCTCTTTCAAGGGTTTCCTCTCTTCTTTGTCTCTTAGCTGCACGCTCAGTTCTGGGGAAAAATCTGTCTAAAGTCAGTTGTTTTTTCCTGCACTGCATAACCCTCCGGAAATGAGAGACCACGTTATCATTCATCAGAGTCAACACTCTGTTCATTACAGTTATGTTGGGGTGGTGCTTCTCAAAGAAGTCCTGGCACTCATTCCATTTTTCCATAATGGATTTAATCATGTCACTGCTAACCTCCTCCCTGTCTTCCTCTTCCTCAGTGGAATGCTCCTCACCAAGCGCTTTCTGCTGCTCACTCTGGAGTTCTGCAAGTTCTGCCGTGGTCAGCTCCTCCTTATGGTCCTCAACAAGCTCCTCTATGTCTGCACCATCGACAACCAGACCCATACTCTTGCACATGGACACAATCTCCTCCACTACCTCTGCATCAGACCCTTCATGGTCACGTTCAGTGACACATTCTGGCCACAGTTTCCTCCAGGCTGAGTTTAAGGTCCGGTAGGTGACATCTTCCCAGGCTTTGTCAATGAGGCTGATGCAGTGGAGGACATTGAAATGTTTCTTCCAGAATTCTTTCAGAGTCAAGGATGTTTCTTCAGTGACATTGAAACACCTGGTGAAGAGCACCTTTGTGTACAGCTTCTTAAAGTTGCAGATCACTTGCTGGTCCATGGGCTGCAGAAGAGGTGTCGTGTTGGGGGGGAGGAACTTGACCTTTATAAAGTCATACTCAGCGTCCATATCATCCACCAAGGACGGAGGGTGTGCCGGGGGATTGTCCATCAGAAGAAGGCACCTTTCAGGCAGTTGGTTGTCAGAAAGATATTTTTTAACGGTGGGTGCAAACACCTCGTGCAGCCATTCCATGAACAATTGCCTTGTGACCCAAGCTCTCGCATTGGCCCTCCACATGACAGGCAGTCTGGCCTTGTTCACATTGTGTTCCTTGAATGCACGAGGGGTCTGGGAATGGTACACCAGTAGTGGCTTAATCTTCAGCTCGCCGCTTGCGTTCGCACACAGCAAAAGGGTCAATCTGTCCTTCATGGGCTTGTGCCCTGGCAGTGCCTTTTCCTCCTGCATGATATAGGTTCTCTTTGGCATCTTCTTCCAGAAGAGCCGTTTCATCGCAGCTGAACAGTTGTTGAGCGACGTATCCTTCCGCCTTCATGAATTCCTCAAATTCTTTCTTGTAGGCTTCTGCAGCAGCCTTGTCAGAACTGGAAGCCTTACCATGTCTTGTCACACTGTGGATGCCACTTCTCTTGCGGAATTTTTCAAACCAGTCTCTGCTGGCTTTAAATTCTTCACTTGCTGCACTTATAGAGGGATTTTTTTGCAGTAAATCACTGTGCAATTTCCTGGCTTTTTCACAGATCATAGCTTCACTAACGCTATCACCTGCCAGCTGTTTCTCATTCAGCCACACTAACAAAAGTTTTTCCACCTCTTCCAGCACTTGTGTCCTCTGCTTGGTTAATATCGTTACTCCTTTTGCCACATCAGCTCCTTTGATGGCATCTTTATTCTTCAAAATAGTCGAGATTGTCGACTTCGCCATCTTGTACTCTGAGCCCAGATCAGTCACATGAATACCACGATCGTGCTTTTCTACAATTTCCTTCTTCAATTCAATGGTTATTTTCTTCAAACCCTTATTCTGACCAAGCTTGCTCTGCACCTTTTTCAGAGCCATGCTAACAAGCACACCAAAAAGCTTCACAGGACATCTGTTTGCCACCATGATCTCGCCTACAGGAAGCCGCGACCACGTGTCACGGGAGGGAAAATGGCCGTGGATCCTGTTCGTAACCCGATCTGGCGTTCGCGAACGGAGGCAAATTTTTGCGACCGGAGCTGTTCGTGAACCGAATTGTTCGTGAACAGAAGCGTTCGTGAACCGAGGTACCACTGTACCTGAAGGAAAAGACAAATTTCACTGATGCTATTAAACTATTGAGGATCAGAAATCAGTGGTGATGTACTTCAAATCACTAAGGATTTTTCTACTCAACCTTATTTAACAGTCCACTTAATCCAGAGGAAGACTATAGTAGTCCATCCCTCCTCAGATATCCTGCTCATTAACCTGCAAGTATTTCCTGGTCATCACTGGCACTTCAGTAAGTGCTTAAGCACTGTACAAGGCTGGATTAGAATTGAAGCCAATTCTTTTGCTTCACTGACCTGAAAGAAATATTAGCTTGTTATAGCAATATATTCATGTTTCCAGTCTCACTTTGAGCAGCTCTCACACTGAGCCACTAAATTGCCTTTTAGTCTTGAAATACTTCTTTTAAAATGCTTGGGAAACTGATGTAGGTGCTATATAAATGGGAACTGATATGACATGGGTCTCTTTTATACACTCTTCTCATCTCTTGATGAATCTTTTGCAGCATTTAAGCAAATTGAGTTTTATGCAATTAAGGGAGTCTTGTTGAGAATACAGTAATCACAAAAAGGTAGAGAAGTCAGTAATGCTTTAACAATCTAGTTATTATAACTTATTTGTGTTGTTGTTGTTGTTATAAATGCAGTAAAATGAACAGCGAGGGTTTCATCAAAGCTTTTTAACATGCAATCTCAATTACAGCAATCACCTGGAGATCTGGCAGAAAACTAACCCTCAAATTATGAATGGTGGTAACATAAGAAAGTTCAAGTTCAAATATCAAGTATTCAAGTATGTAAGCTGATGCTGAAGTAAGAAACAATTCTCAATCCAGACAAAATCATTATGTAAAATACATCTGTGACTATTCAGATTGTCCTTTTCCTACTGATTCAAAAGGCCACCAAAAAAACACACCTTGGGATGGATACAATATATAGAACTTGATTCTTGTGTTCACAGACCCTATGTGCACACACACACATATATATTTATGGGGCTTCTTTCCAGTCTGCAATAAAGCAACACACCTACCATAGCAACATCTAGTATATGCCTCTTCTGTTCCTGAAGGTGGGATTGAATTTCTGCAGAGTAGATATTTATAGCTTGGTCTGGTCTGAAGTTTGACATGATCTCTGCACGGATTTGCTAAACAAGTAATTTTACGCTGAGACCCTTCCAGCCACAGTAAGAGTGTTAACTCTACAGGCCTACCTTGCAAAGTTGTTGTAAAAATAACTAAGATAAAACATACATAAAACATGTTGGAAGTACTGATTAAACACTAATATTGTTAGGGTCAACATTCCATATTAATATTACATCTCTGATAAACTGCAGGACATGACCTCGCTCGCCAGCACATAGCCACTGGTCAAGGCACTCTAGAGTTGTGCTTGGTTCCTGGTGATGTCATAGACACAGCTACGCAAAACATGGAAGTGGTTTGATATTGCCTTCTTCGGGCGGGGGGAGAGGGGAGGAATGATTTGCAACTTTACATTCTAGTCTACAGCCCAGATATTCCCTGGTAGCTTCCCATCTGAATACCAACTAAGCCTGCCCTTGCTTAGCTTCTGACCTAGACAAGGCTGGTTAGGTGCTACCACTGAATGAGACTTAGGACCTAAATAACTCCTTAGCCAAAATGGAGGACTGAGAAACAGATATCACTGAAGAATGATAAAGTAGGGTACCAGAGAACAGAAAATAGGAGTATCTGCACATTAAATATTGCTTGTTAATGCTTAATGATACAGTTAAGGAAATCGCCATTTCCTCAGAACTCAACAACCTTTTGAAAAGTCAGTTTCCAGACCATATATTTAAGGAAAAATAACATGAATGTGAAATTTATGGGATTTTGACACTTTTTTCCCTTTCTTCTCTCTTGATAGGTGCCTTGACAGCTTGTGGGCAAAAGCTAGGTTGTAAATTGTAAAAATAAATACTTTTTTAAAAAAGGAAAAGAAGGACTACAGTCACATAAAACATATAAGCAACACCACCAGGGAAGAAAAATACATGTTCAAAGAACGTTCTGCCTCCCAATTGCCAATCAGAATAAGACAACCATGACTGGCATCCAGTGACCCTATTTAAGGTGACTCAGTCCCTGCTGGGGAAGGCCGGGTCCCAAGAACATTTGCAGGGCCCCTCAAGTGATGCTGTCAAGTGTCTGGAAGCTGTAGGGACTTGGATGGAGAACGGATTCAGATTCAACCATCATGAGACTGAGTGGCTGTGGATTTTGGAAAGACCTGTATCCAGAGGCTTTCCATCTTTGGTTCTGGATGGGGTCACACTGCTCCAAACAGACCTGGTGCACAATCTGGGCTCCTCCTAGACTCAAAGTTCCTGCTTCTGGATCAGGAGGCCCTGCTCATGGTAACTCATGCCTTGGTCACCTCACAGTTGGATTATTGTAGTGAGCGTATATGAAGCTGCCCTTGATGACTACTTGGAAGCTGCAGCTGAGCCAGAATGCAGCAATGTGGGTAGTTATTGGCATACCTTGGTTAGTCTCTAGGTGCAATTCAAGATGCTGGTTCTCACCCATAAAGCCTTTTGTGGCATAGAGCTGGGTTATTTAGAGGACTAACTATCCCTGATCATTTCTGCCTGTCTGGTAAGATCTAACAAGGTCAGCATGCTCTGGCTCCTGTCACTTAAGCAATGTCATCTGGTGGGACCTTAGGAGATGTGCCTTCTCTGTTGCCCCCTGCCCCCACCCTCTGGAACAGCATTCCTCTAATTTTGTTGGCCCTGACACCACCTTCCTTTTGAAAGACTTTGAAGACCTGGTTGTTTCCCAGGTCAGGGAGTGGTATGACCATTGGCTGAATTTTTCCCAGCATTTGATTTTATGTCCTTATGTTTTTGTGTTTTGTTCTTTATTATTTGTTCTTTGTGTTGCTTTATATAGACTCAGTTGTGGGTTGTTTACTGATGAGTATGCTGCCCTGAGCCATATGCCAGGCAGGTGACTATAGAAATTAAACAAACCAACCAACCCAGTGGATTGCTTGGTGGCTTCTGTGATTTTAACAGGCTTGCTCAATGCAATCTGCCACTCTCATGGCCTTCAGGAAGAGTGTGAAATCTTGGCTACACCAGATGGCTTGCGGGCCGGATGGGGGCTCGCACCATTGGAATTGGCTTTTGGGGTAATTGATTCTACCCCCCCCCCCGTCATCTTGAATGTTTGTAGTCTTTTTTACGTATCTGATCTTTTTATATAGCTTGAGTTTTTAACTAAATTAATGTGGATATTTATATTTTTAACTGTTTTCAGGTTTTATTTTAATTGTGAGCCGCCCAGAGTCACCTTTTGGGAGAGATGGGTAGCATATAAATTTAATAAATAGATAGATAGATAGATAGATAGATAGATAGATAGATAGATAGATAAATTGAGTATTGACAAATGGCTGACAATCCTAACCAGTCACCCTATTTCTGCTACCTTAGACAGGCATCATGCTTAGAAAGATTGCCATATAGTCACTGGGTTGTGTTCATCTTGATAAAAGTAGAGTGCTCGAAATTACTCTCTGCATTGCTTTAACACTCCACTCTTCCTTTTTCAGCACTTTGATCATAACATTTTAATTCCCTCTTCAAACAAAACTTTCTGCGCCAAAAAGAAAACTCACCTTTTCCATTCACTAAATTAGGCTCTCTCAACTTGCTCTTTTACGAGACCAAATTGCTAAGATGTTTTAATCAATGGAAAATAAGAAATTAAATTTAGAATAGATAACGGTTTAAGGATGAAGTATAATAGCTCCATGTTTGCAGAATGTAATGCCAAGAGATATAGAAATAAAATTATGCATGAGATCCTGCACTTTGTGTAAATCAAAGAAATTGGCTGGCTAGCAATACCCTATCCTATAAGTGTAGTGAATGTATAGGTGTCCTCAAGGTTCACAGAGTAATAAATGATGGTGATATATTAAAGTGGGGTAGACTACTAGCACAGACGTGTTTAGTGCCCAGGGTTGGAGTGTGTTTCTATGACACCTAGTTTGCTTATCTGGCTGCCCTTATCTGCAGCACTGGGGGCAAAGCTCAGATTTGCCACTGGGCACATACCAAAAGCAAATCTGTGACATATGTATTGTAGAATCTAGATTCTCCTTTTTGCTTTCTTAATTATATTTATACATCACAGTAAGCCATGGTCTATTTAGCCATGGTTTAATTAAAACCACAATTGGCTCAGTTTTATGTTAAGTGAAGTATGACTCATGGTTTACAAACTGAAACGGCAGGACTGATGCAACATGCCAAGCCACAGACAAGCAAACTACGCTGTGATTAGCCTGACTGCAAATAACCAGCAGATGAATTAATACAATGCATTATTAGATATTTTTAAATCTTTTAGGTTCAAAGCAGACTTTCTTGATTTACAGCCATATGAAAAGCATAATATGTTTCTGTAGTACTGTATATTCTGCATACCTCAATAAAATTTCATACTATCATTTCCCCCACATGACACACATACCCTGCCCTTCGCAACAGCTCAAACAAGCTTTAATTCAGTCTTCCCCAATTGCAACTCTCAGTATATGCCAGATTTCACCCCCAGAAGTAAAATTATGTAAATTGAGATGAATACATCTGAAGAGTCCCAAGATGGGAAAGTCTGCATTCGTTGTTTACATTGGTTCTCTGACTATCCTGAGAAGGAGCAAGACATTTGTATAGTCTGGCTTCTAATAAAGTCAGCAGCTGCAAAGTGGCCAACAACTCATGGGTAACTGAAAGCAGAATGTGAAACAGCCAGAGAGAAGTCTTTGAAGAAAAAAGTAAAACGAAATCAAAGGTTTAACCACCTTCAGCTGATGAAAGTTGATGCAGATTTATCAAATCAAAGAGAGGCTCCAACAGCAGCAGACAGAAGCAACTCAAGAAACAAACCAAGGGACAAGAATGACACCCGGAGCCAACAGTCATAGAAGAAACTTTGCATAAACAGCTTTCAAGCAGAAAAGAGATCCTGCACAATAGGAGACAGGACAGTGGATCTCTGGGGGGCAGGGAGTGTGGAACTACTCCCTAGAAGAAAAATGTTGTGGTATTTGATTCCTCATTACTATAAGGAATCCAAACAAATGCCTGCCATTGGTTGGCAAAGTATGCTATCTGCCAGAAGCAAAGACCAGGGAAGTAGAAGAACAATTTTCAAGATTTATCAATTCTACTGACAATTATTCTACATTGCTAACCCATGTAGGACAAATAATATTGCAAAGTGCAAGTGCAAAAGTATCTAGAAAGGAAGTTCAAGATCCTGGAAGCTCAGATGGTGGTTTCATTCATCCTTCCAGTCCAGGGAGAAAAGAAAAAGAATGGCTAGGCAAGTGGTGTTGATAGTAGAAATGTGATTTCTGGGACCCAGTTCTGAGTTATCCGGATAATGGTCTACTGAAACAAAAGGGGTTCATTCTCACAATGACTGATGAAAATGTGTTTGGCTGAAGCATAAGTTTGATTAGAAGGGCTTTATACTGATTCCTATGTGAGTTGGAGTTAAACACTGAATCCTGTGAAGCTGAAAATTCATATGCTACAGTAGCATTGCTTTATGGGAGCCTACTAAACTATTCAGTGAAAAAACAAGAGGAACATAGGGTAAAGTTCATAGTCTTGGTAGTCTATACATTAGTGCTCAGACCATGGGAAGTAAACAAAATGAGCCTGAACTCTTACTACAAGAATGCTTAACAAGCATTATAGAAACCTGATGCATTGAGTCACATGATGGGAAATCCTGGAGAATGGATGAAGTGCTCATTGAATTGAGAAAAATAAAAGTTCCTTTATTCAAAAAGGGGGAAAAAAGAAGATCCAAGGAACTATGGAGCAGTCAGTTTTACATCTTATTCCCAGAAAATTCTAGAGCAGATCGTAAAGAAATTGAGCTACAGGCACTGGGAAAACTGAGTGGTAATTATCAGAAGTCAGCATTGATTTATAAAAAGAAATTTGCCATGGTAATCTTATCTTATTTTTTTTAATCAGGTAACTTGCTTAGTAGATAGGAGTACTACGTGCATAATATATCTTGATATAGTACCACATTCTCATGACAATCAAATGATTATACAACAGATTTAAAAATCAGCAAACAATGATTATCAATTGCATTATCATACTAGAATGAAGTATCAAGTGGATGCCACAAGTTTCAGTCCTGGGTCCTGTATACCTTAACATTTTTACTACTGATTTGAATGACGAGGTAGAAGGAATGTTTATCAAATGTCTAGATAACACAGAACTGGGTAGGATAGCTGGTATCCTAGAAGACAGAAATAACATTCAAATGATCTTGATAGGTTACAAAAATGGGCTGAGAATAACAAATAACAACTTTACAGAGATAAATACATAGTTTTTCCCTTTAGAGGAAAAAAAATTAAATACCCAGATATGTTATGGAGGGAGAGCTGTTCTGGTAATAATAGTACTTGTGAAGAAAATTGATAACAAGTAATTCTTATTAAATAATTCTTTATTACAGCAAAAGACCAGCAACTTAACATGGCCTACAAATATTCAAATGTCTAGACAAGAAACAATACATAATAAAACAGAAAACATAAACATTGCAGGAGATTATTAACTAATTTAGGAAGAGAGCTGAATTACTAGCTTTGTCAGTGATCCTTCACTATCTGCTACAATACCTTGCAGGCTGTTGTGCAACATTTTGCTACCTTATAGGCTGCCAATGCATGAGTAAAAGGGAGAATGGGAATTCCCATGGATGGCCTGAAATGTTTACTAGTTAGGACATGGCATGTTTACTATCCATAACTACAGTAGAAGAACATGCTCAGCTTTTTCAACCACAATTGGTGCTGACTGGTGTCTGTGACAGGACCACAGCATCATCTGCACAGAGTAGTACTGTAAACCTTTATTGACCATGTTTGGAGGAGGAGTTAACATAGAAGTTGAAAAGTAGAGGGGCTAATAAACAGCATGGCTTTATCCCATTCTGACCTGTGATACAGTTTGTAAGATGCGTCCAAAATTCGCATATTACTTGCAGACTTGGGTTCATATAACTTGAAGATAGGCAGGGATAGTTGTTTATCTATGGAGGACACCTTAAAATTATCCCGTAAGATTTCTCTAGCAATAGAATCAAAGGCACACTTAAAATTGACTAATGGTACACATAGTACTGCTTTGGGTTTTGAGAGTATATGTCAACCTTATGCTGTAAAACCGAGGCTTGATCCATTGTAAAGCATCTTGCTTTAAAGCCTGTTTGTTCCTTGGCCAAAATATTCTCCTGCTGTATCCAGTGCTCAAGTTTTCAACACAGATGTCAAGCTTATAGTAGTTTGGTTATGATGCTCAGGAAGTTACAGGGTAGGAGTTAGCAACTACTAAAAACATTATAAATATAAATTTCTAACATTCTCCTTGTTGTACTCTCACTCCTATACAATATTTATAAACGTTTCAAATTTTTGTGTATTTATGATTTCAGTTTCCCCTTAAAAACCATACTCTAAATACTCAAATTTGGCTTGCTGCATAATATATAATATGCATGGAAGCCATTCTTGCTTAAATTTGGTTAAACCTCTGTTGTGAATATATGTTGTTAATTTTGCCATTACTACATATTCTCAAGCTTAAGCTGGCAGTCTGATATCATTGGTAACATAACTTTTCCAGTGTTGTGCTAAGTATATCCTTATGGCCGAAAACATATACCTTAGTAAATTGTGATTTTTTTGTTAATATGTTTTCAAATTATGCCTAGTAAGAATAATTACAGTTTCATTTCAAATTAAATTTCTAAAATCCTCTGAATAATGCTATGTATATTGCTACAGTACTTGAGGTTTTTTTTTTACATATGCACTACATATGGTAACATGTTCCTTCTATCTCATGGCATTTCCGGCATTTATTACTATTTGAATTGTCTATCTTGGCAATTATTGATGGAGTTGTATACCATCTATAGAACACTTTACACCAATTTTCTCCTAAGTTATAATTTGGGATACTTTGCAAGAGGAGTATGGGAGGCCTCAGATACAGGTGAGTAACCAGATCTTCTTCAATGTAGTTTCTCTGATTTTCACACATGGGGAAGCAGCAAGCTTCTTGTCCGGGGAAGGGTCTGATCACCATAAGGAGACCTAAGAGATAATTCCAAAATTTGCATTCCTTTGGGATTGCAAGTCCATTCTGTAAGGCTGGATGGAGATAGATTCCTGAACTCAGGTGGCCACCAATATAGCTCTGACAATCTGAAGGAAGGCTGACAATGTTACCATTGCTCTTATGGACTGAGTGAGGGTTGGAAGGAGTATGTCTGGCTAGCAAAACTTTATGGATGTCACTATCCATTTGGAGAAACTCTGTGGAAGAGACTACATATTTTAGATGAGCATTGGAAAACAAGGATAAACATTGGCCCTGGAGAAATTATGTAAACTGAGAGCAAAACAGACATCCAGAGAATACAGCAATAGTTCTTAAGGTGTTGAGTAGTTGGGGTGAAAAGTAAACAATATGTCTTCATTTAAGTAAGAGACTGAGACTGATTTTTGAAAGAAAGAAATAACTGGACTTTTGCCTTATAAAAATAAGGATAGAAGATTCTCTTCCTAAGGCACATAGTTAACCAGCTTTCTGAGCCAACAACATGGCCACCACATAACCTATATTCTATGAGAGGAGTGAAGCAGGGTAGCAGCTCTGGGCTCACAGGGTTTTGACATTACCACATAGGTTGGAAGCAGCAGGGATGGCAGAGAATGGCTGTGATCTAGACCTTTCATGAAATGTTTTAACAACAGATTAAAAAAAAAAGAAGAAATGCCTTCTAATGAAGAAAAGAAAGAGGAACTGGAGGCAAAGTATACCTTTCTGAAAGGAGAATCAAGCCTCGCTGTTTAAAGTACAAGGGAAAGGCCAAAAGACAATGGAACTTTAAGGAATTAAACTGCTCTTTCTAGGTGAAGTCTTCAATTGATTTCCATTCAGCTGTAAAGGAGGTCCTTGACTATTGTCTCATTATGGAAACAAATCAATCTTGTGGTTGGCCCAAAGGGATTTGACAATGCCCATCATCAATGGCTCCAGTTTCCACCTAAGAGTAGCTGTTCTGATATGGCTAAGCTGGTTGGTAAGAATGCTGTTACTTCTAAACGTATGGATTGCTAAAATGAAGACTGAGTGTTGTATGTGCCAATGACAGAACTGAAGTAAAAGAGGGCAGACATTATGCTGTCTTGTTTGTTTATACACTAGGATGTCTGATACAATCTGGGTAGAGTGATTATAGAAACAACCTAGGAAGAAGCAGAGTACCAGCCAACTACGAGAAGCATTAAGTTCATTGACATGATCTAGAGCCATAGTTTCCCATCCAGACATGGATCAATCAGTAGTTAAGGAACACGCATCAGGGACGGAGATACAAAAAGAATATCTTTGATGAGATTAACTGAAATCAGTCACATGTGGAGGAATTCTTTTTCTAATACTGATCAGAATTAAAGAGGGAATCTGTTTTATGTCCATGCCTATATCTGTAAGAGGGGTATGGGTGTGCATGTGTGTATGTATATATTTATAATTTTATTAAGGATTTTGATTACAATAGTAAAATCTAATACAAATTAAAAGAAAGAAAGAAGAATAGAAAGCAAGAATGAAAAGTGCAAAGGAAAAGAAAGAAAGAAAGAAAGAAAGAAAGAAAGAAAGAAAGAAAGAAAGAAAGAAAGAAAGAATATAGTAAAGAAAGAGAAGAGAAATATATAAAGAAGTGACTTCCAACCTTCATCACAAGTATAAACAATTTTAGTAACTCTTCACTCCCTCTTAGTTTACAACCAATGCTCTTCATCCCATATCCCATCTCAGTAACAGCTGCATCTTATGATGGGTGAAGCAGATAACTGAAATCACAGCCACCAAATGGCCCAATAGTTGCAAAATGGTGTGTGCTCTGACTGTTGATAGTGAAGAGATCATGTGAATGAGCTGCTGAAGTGTACAGAGTCATGACAGTGACAGGAAGGTAGATTCCCTGATGGTATTGATTATTGCCCCTATGATAATCTGAGAGATATCACATGATAGGGGAGGAATCAGATAGGTCTTGTAACTCAAAGTTAATGGATACATTGTGAGGATGAATGTCGCAGCAGGTGTGGGCCTAGTTAACTAAGGCAAAGATGGTGATCTCTGAAGATAGTTCTATGCTGGGCTGGAATTCAGATGTGAGATCTATATTGAAGGAATGTCCTGTAAGAGGGTAGAATCCTGAGGAGAAGAGAGAGATGTTTGCAAAGCTCTGGACCATATGGTTAGTCCAAGGCTTTATTACATGAAAGAATTTGAGAAGATGGAATGTAAAGTCAATACATATTATATCAAAGGTACAGGTCTCTGATTATGACCCTGAAAAGTCTGATACCAAGCAGGCCAATGATCCACACTAGAGTAGTAGAATGACCCCTTCCAATTCTGATTTATGAATCCCAAAAGAATTCATATTCAGAGTTCAGATGTCATCAAGGTGTGAAAACAGAGGTGCTGCTCAAGACGGCTGTCAGAGACAGTCCTGGGTTCAAGAAATATAGTTTCAGCAAGGCAAGAAAAGCAGTTCACAAGTTAGGTTGGGGGCTGATAAATATATATTGTTCCAGCATGAGCAGCTACAAAATTAGGGCTTATAAAGCCAGACCCCCTTGGACCCCACTCAGACCCCAGACTTAAGTGGTCTAGAAGAAGTGTTTATTCATGAGAAGAGCTTTCATTATCTGCAAGCTGCATCGTTATGTCTGAATTCAAGGTGATTCAAGGTGCTGGTCGCTACCTATAAAGCCCGACATGGCATAGGGCCTGGTTACTTGAGGGACCACCTGTCTCCCATATTATCTGCCCAGCTGATTTGATCTGGCAGGGTTGGCGTGCTCCAGGTTCCATCAATTAAACAATGCCATCTGTCTGGACCCTGGAAGCACACCTTCTTTGTAGCAGCGCCTACTTCTGGAATGAGGTTCCCCCTGAAATTCTGTCATGGGGAGCTCCGACTCAGACTCAGACCCAGAGTCTGAGGAACAGGTGCTTCCAGAGGTACAAACAGAAGATGAGCTGGTGCAGTCAGAAGCATCAGACAGACAGACAGCTGAGCAGCCAGAGGAGATGGGGCAGGGCTGTGAACAACAGACACGGCCGGCCCCACACTCCAATAATGAGGCAGAGAGGCTACGCTCCCCCAATCCCAGAATGAGGCATGTGGAAAAAAGAGCTCAACAATGACGCTCAGCAAGATTACTTGCGAGAAAGGAGCCTCGCCCTCAGAAATAAGCAACACCAGGGCGGCTACCTTAAAAGAGGCTCGGCAAGCTAGTGCCTCTCTGGTAACAACAACCAACTGGTTACCCTGCTCCATATCTTGGGCCTTAGAACCTATTTCCTGTGACACCTAGACCCAGACAGGTTGACGACCAACGATTCCTGTTTTGAACTCGGACTGCATTCGACGACTCTCCTCCTGTTTCGCTGTTTGTTAAATCCTATTTCAAGGCAAGACTCTGGGACTTGTTGAGAACTTTGTCTGTATCATGCATAAGTGTTGCTTAAAAGTACAAAGGCGAGCAAACTCCTCCACATGTGTGTGCGTGCACTGAGCAGGATCAGGACAAATTCAAAAGGCTCCCACCCTACTGGTGTTTCGAAGGGTCTTAAAGACCTGGCTCTTTGCCCAGGCCTTTGGTGAGGATGACTGACATCCCTTTCTTCCTTTCTGTTCCCCTCTGGATTTGTTTTCTTTGCCAACGTTGTTCTTTTGTCTTGCGCTGTTTTTGTATTTTTTTCATTGTTCTTTGCATTTAAAGGTTTTAACAACTGTAAACCACCCAAAGTTGCTGGGAGTCAGGTGGCATATACATTTAATAAATTATTGTTATTGCTATTATTGAATTTGCCATTGTCTTCATTCTCTGTGGGTTGAAAGAATATTAGGTTTTTGAGTCAGGAGAAGGTTACCCTGTCCCATGACTGTCCAAATCTAAGCTAACATTCCAGAGTTCCTAGACCCCAGTTCAAGGACCTACAGAAATGGCTCTAGGTCTGGCAGTTCAAGGTCATCTTCAGATGAATATTCTTTCTAGAAAAAAGACTGATGAAGCAGTTGTTGGACCAATCCAGCTGTGCACAAATTTAGAATATGGGGATGTTTACAGAAAGACTTCCTGTAATCTTATTTGTCTAGTAACTATATATGTACACAGCATTTAGAAAAGGATTTATTCACAATGATAATTCAATTCACATAGGGTAAATAAAGTATATTTGCTTATTTTGCATCATTAACTCTGCTTCCATTAACCACAGGAGTGAGCACAAGGATATGTAAAATACTGAAATCCCACTGTTTTCTCCCTGGAAAGAGTCAAACAACCTGAGATTTCAATAGTAATTTTCAAAGTCTCTTTATGTTTACCCCTGCAAACAAAACCTCAAAAGAATAATACTAATCTCTCCTATATCTACTTATCATTATTCTGAATTCCGGCAGATTTTGTTTTTCTTCCACTATGAAAACAGCCTCCGTTCAGCAGGCTCTTACTGCTACCTGGTTTTTCTCCTATCCATGCACAATACATTAACCCATTTCTTAAAGTTCAAGAGATTTTGCAATCAATGCCAGAACCACTGTCCAAGCAGAGAAAAGATAAAATGTTGTGCGTTAACACCACAATAATACAGGAGATATGCAAACAAAGTTCAGTATCCCCCTAGCTAACTCAATGCACATACTAGATAAAAAGGAAAAACAACTGGGAACAAATTACTGCAGGCATATAGTTTAGGAACTGGAAGAAAGATCTTTGAGAGAAAGGGAGCACTTATCATCCTTTCACCTGAGTAAGAGCAGGGAGAGCAAACATAAGTTGTGCCAAGGAAGAGGCCAAAGAAAGAGGAGAAGCCAATGAGGGAGAGGGGGACTCTTGGCTGTTTTCTGCTATTGCTAACTGACTGTTAACTGCTACCAATAGTTTCCTGAGTTGCTTGGCCTTATATATGATTGGAGGATTGTTCTGGCTGATCCATCTGACACAAATCAAGGAAGCAGAGAAGGAACCCAGCTCTCAAAGAAAGCAAACAAGCAATATTTGTGTGGAAATTTTGCTAAGGAAGCTGACAAGCAACATGGATAGTGAGGGAAACATCATTATGGCCTGCAAAGTGTGTATAGTATTTATCTTCCTGCTTGAAGAGGACCCATGCTACACCTGCTGCAAGTGAAAGCTTGTTTCCTTATTGGAAGAGAAAGCAAAGAGACTTGAGAAATTGCTACACTGAGATGCATCAGGAAAAACAAGAGGTTTCTTGACAGGAAGGGCAGAGAAGAGACCAAACAGCAGAAGTAAAATACTTTCACAGTGATAAACATGTGAAAGCATAGGACCCAAAGAAGCAAAGGATCAGGAGACATTCAGTGCCAGTGGAAATCAAGAACTGGTACCAGACTCAGCCTCAGATGATTGACAGCCACTTGAGCAAACTGTGCCACAGATCATTGTTGGGCCCCCATAGATAAAAAAAAAATCAAGAACCACGCTGAGAAAGAAGTGGTGTGCCATGGTGGGAGTGGTAGTGATGCTGATCTCCTCTTAAAAGGAACCCAGAGAGCTGTGTGTGGAATTGATATGTCACTGGAAATGTACATTTTCCAGGTGCTCATAAACAGAATATGACAGAGAGATTACCCCGACTATTTAAACCCACTAACAACTATTCTTCCCTACTGATCCATTTGGGGACAAATGACAGCCAGAGGAGACCTTGAAAAAATCTCTTAAGACTATGAGGCTTTGGACAACAAGATGAATAAACTAGGAGCACAAGTAGATTTTTCATTAATACTTCCAGATGAGGCTCATGGCATAACAGGAGAAAACAGGATTCTGGAAGTTAACACATATTGTGTTGTCAAAAAGAGTTTGGATTCCACAGCAATGGCCTATGCTACCTTCACAAGGACTCCTGGGAAGATGCAAGATAAGTCTTTCAAAAATTGGGAAGGAGCTTCAAGCCCAGAACTTAACATGCAACCAAGGACTGGGCCCCATGAAAGCAGAGCTCAACAGAAAGACATGGTGGGGAGTCACAGTTTTGAAGAAATGATAACATAGAGGCCAGTAGGTGGTGCCACTCAAAACCTTAGATGTTTTTATACTAGTGCACATAGCATGAGAAATAAACAGGGAGAACTAGAGACCCTAAGTCAGGAAGACAAATACGTCAGTGATCGTTATAACTGAAACTTGGGGGGATGATACCTATTTATTTATTTATATGTACATACAACTTATAGACCACACAACTTCTAACAAACTTGGGTGGCTTGCAATTAAAAAGGTAAAAAAATTACAAAAGACAAAAAAAAAATTAAGAGTGGCCCCAAAACAACATATAACAAAACAAACTCCATCCAGTAGGGGCTCAACCTTCACTACGTTCCAAAGCCTGGGAGAATAGCCAGGTCTAATAGCTTCTTGAATGTCATCAGGATGGGAGCCATCTGGATCTACCTTAGCTGATCAGGGGAATATCATAACACAGTGAACCTATACCTCAGCAAAGCCTTCAACAGAGTGCCTCATGATATTATCCTTCATAAATGGTAAAATATGAGCTAAATTATGATCTTAGATGGATTCACCATTGGTTGAATGACTGCACCCAAAAAGAGCTCATTAATGGTCCCACTTCAGCTTTGAGGGCAATATGGAGTGCCACGGGATTCTGTCAGGGGCCCTGTAATCAATGACTTGGATGAGGGAGTTGAGGGGATAGTTACAAAGTCTGGAGATGACACAAAGCAGGGAAGTGTGGCAAACAATTTTGATGAAAGAGAGAAAATTCAAAAGGATCTAGACAGGCTTGATGAGTGGGCTAAACTGATAGGAAGGAATTTAGCAGGAAGAAAAATAATATTCTGCATCAATGTAGGAAAAATGTAAGGCACAAATATAAGACAGGGGTGATCTGGCTTGACAGTACTACATATGAAAGGAATCTAGGTATTTTTGTCAACAAGTTAAACAGGAGGCAGCAGTGTGATGCAGCAGCTAAAAAGGCAATTCTATCTTAGAATACAATCATAGGAACACAGAGTCTAGGCATAATTGTTCCTTTCTACTGTGCCCTGGTCAAGTCCCATCTGGAGTAGTGTGTCCATGTATGGGCATTGTAGCTCAAAAGGGGCATTGGAAAATTGCAGAAAGTTCAGAGAAAGGCTATCAAGGTAGTGAAAGTTCTAGAAACCAAGCACTATAAGAAACAGTTACAGAATCTGGAATTAGTTACTCTATAAAAAGGATGGATAGGATAGAGAAGGAACTGACTTATTCTGTATTGCCCTAGAGGACAGAAACAGAACCAGTGGGTTAAAAGTACAAGGTATCAAGCTTCCGGCTAGACATCATGAGGAACATTGACTGTATAAGCTGTCAGCCAGTGGAGCAGGCTGCCTCATGATGAGTTCTCCCTCACTACAGGTCACCAAATAAAGGCTAGATGGTCATCTATTAGAGATGCTGCAATGGATCTGCACCGAATGGAGAATTGGCTAGTTGAACTCTATGCTTCCATGAACTCTATTTCTATTTATAACTATTTATATAGTTGAACTCTATGCTTCCTAGTTTTTCTCAAACAAAAACTCTACAAAAATATGAAATGCTGCTAGTTGTTGGGTTTCCTTCTCAAAGACAGAGCTAAATGTGAAAGTAGTAAATCCATGTCTTACGGCTGACCTTTCAAACTGAAATAGATTTCAAGCAGTAAAGCAGTCAACAATGCGAGGCATCTTGAATGCTCTAGCTGCCTGCTACTCCCTACATCTTAAACTGTTCTTCCCCAGACAATTTTCCATTAGTCTCCAGGAACTGACATAAAAAGAAAAGATCTTAGGCTGAAGGAAGGACATGAAAGATAGACCCTCCCACCCAACATTTCTCTACCTGAAGTCACCTGCCTAGATTAGCTTTCCTTAATCTGATGCCCTCCTAGGGTGTTGGACTACAATTCCCAGAATCCTAGCCCTAATCTTTATGTCCAAATTTAGCAATTCATAATTAGACAGAAGTTAATACATTCAGCTCAGCAAACTGTTAACCAAACAACAGTTAAATATAATTTGCATAGCCAGGTGGAATATTACTTTTAATTAATGTCCTTTAATTTAACTCAGTCTTTTCTAAACATCCTGACAAATGTAGAGGAAAATCAGCTCTACCATGAGCATATTTCCATTTGTTCTGATTCTTTTTATAGAGGTTTTTTTTTTCACTGTATACAAACCACAGCTGCATTTTCTTTTATATTACTACATAACGATGATGCTGAATCTACAGGAAAAGTTTTGAGCCAGTTTTTTTTCTATAATAGGACCACCCTGTTCTCAGCAAGCCATAGCAAGATATAGCCTTAAATAGTTAATACACCTACTGCTAATTCTCAGTATAATCTCTGCAAAGAATTTTAATCAGATTGCACTCTTTCAACAGGATTCAACAGTGCACTTTTAAAGGATGAATTCATTTATTTGAGTTTGTTGGTAACAAGGAATGATAATAGAAGATAAGTTTTTAATTCCCAATTTCTCCTTTAAAAAGGGTAAGGAAACAGTCATTTACAATCTATGACTTGGGTTCACAGTTTGAGAATTCTGGTAGGACCAAAGGAAACATAGTGAAGTGATGCAGCCTTTGTTTTGTTCTGCAGTCTGAATCTTCAGAGAAGGGGAATGGCCCTTCACAAAGGAAGCATTGCAGAATACAAGTAATTATTATTGTCAGGGATGTCTAATAATGATGAAGAATTCTATTGTATTTGCATAGAGGGGCACATGGGCCAAATGGGTTTTAATCTTAATTAAAAAAGAAAAGGGGAGTAAAGGATTAAAGGTTTATTGAATGCTGAACGAAAAGGTACACATGAAAATGAGATGCACAAATGGCATATTAACTTGCACTGATAGCACTAATGGTACAATTTCAACTGTAGATCCAGGTTTGTAAACTGGTGTCCCAGTGGGCAAAAGGCATAGTCCTCCAAAGCAGAGTTTACTAACTGTACGTATCATAATATTCTCCAAATGTCTCAAGCTCGGTCTGTTTTGAATTGTGGTATAAACTATTATTCTGAAAGATGAGAGAATTTAAGTTCCCATGGATGTTGATAGCTGAGGATTCATTTTACCTACCCATCAAAATCAATGGAAGTACAAAGTCTTGTTTGGCCTGTTTGATATTTGTCTTCAGAAGAAGACAAACTGATGTCAACATTGCTAGAAGTAGTTGCAGATTTCATAATCACCACCTGTACACTGCAATTCTCATATTTTAATAGCAATCAAGCACATTAGTTATTGTAAGAGTGCTTCATTATCTTCAAAGTGTAAAAATAATAACCTGGCTCAGCCTGAAAGAAAACAAAAAGTCAGGAAGAGAATCTCTCATTTCCAAATTATTATGGCTCCTGTCTTTCATGCTAAGAGATAAAAGTCGTTCTTCCCTGTGTAAAAATGTTCATGCGTATTTTTTTCTTGTTTCTGATGGAGCTCATATTACCCTTTGATAAATGACTTTTGTCACTGTATAACTGGAATCAAAAGACTAGAAACTCAATTCACCTTCTCAAATCGGTTAGCCAGTTACACAAAACATGAAGAAGTTCTCTTGGGATATATATTACAGTCACTTGCAAAGGGGCTAATTTCTTTTGTTTGTTATATGAAATTACAAATTAATGGGATAAGACAACTAGTTGAATCTTTCATTAAAATATAGAGTATTCAGTGTTAAGATGAAGAATAGTTAGCAGTTACTACCACTACTGGCCCCTACTACTAACAAACATTTTATACTACCTGTCAGGCCCAGCCCAAGAACAACAGTGAAGCAGTCCAGCTGAGTTAAGTTCCTTTATTTGCTTATACCACATATACAGAATCTTGCCAGACTAAATCTATATACTGCAATTAGTGAATATACCCTGGGAGATTCTAGGGAGTGACTATATTGAATCTCTTATGCTTCTCACACTCCCCCTGCAGACTGTATTGCCTTTTGTCTCCTTTCTCTTCCTGGAATGCACCCCTTCCTTCCTGATGGCCTTGCTCTCTGCTGAAATCCCCCACATCCTCCTCCTCTTCATAGATACATTCCATCACACTGCCCTCTGCACAGGGGACTCTGCAAAGTCCTTGCCACAAGGACTCTGAATTAACATACAAATAACACTGAAGAAGGGACAGTAGAGGAAGAGATAAACAAGGATGGACTATACTGCTCTTTCAAACTCATAGACTGAGTTACAGACTAAGTTTGTATAGGTCATGGGAACTGTGGGGTTCAAACTCCATGTTTGTTAATCAAAAGCATAGCAAGGTAACATGGCTATGATTACCTTTACTGTCATGGTATCCTATATGACATTTTCTTGAAATTATAATAAACAAATGCTACTCTCTCCCATGAAATATTCAAATTCACACAGAATTCAGACATCTAACTTTCATTGTGGAAAGACAGAAATGGCTTAAAAATATTTTGTAAAATATCTCTGCAGCTGTTCAAGGTAGGGCAGGTCAGGAAACAGACTCAAGTTTGACCAGGAGCATATTTTATTGATACAGATTATAGCTAACAGAATTTTGAAAGCCTGACTGTGTTTTCCCTTCCCTCCTCTTATATCCCAGTAAATTAGGGAAGAGCCCGTCTGAGCTTCTTTCTCATGATTTCTCTGTTTCACAGACTTAAAGCGTGCTTTTGCTTTTGTAACCATTTCTGCATAGTTTCTCCAAGGTCATCTTTGTGGCTCTCTAGAGTCTGTTTAAATGTGCTCATGAATGTGTGAGAGAGACACACACACATAGAGAGAGAGAGAGAGAGAGAGAGAGAGAGAGAGAGAGAGAGAGAGAGAAATATCTGGTCCATCTGTATGCCACCTAAATTAAAATATTAAAACAGAGCCCGAATTGGGCTCAGACAGAAACCATCTGGACCAATAATTTGCTGGCTTTCAATTTTCCAGATCAGATTCCCTTCCTGAAAAATATCAGTTGAGGTATCTGACCTATATCATTGCAGCAAAGACAGATGGGAAGAAACAATTCAGTTTCATTGAAACTGGTGTATTCTCCACTAGTATTCCTCTAATTGTTTCACTATCCAACACTCCAGCTGTCTCCTTCACTGGGATTCTATTTCCAATGCACTTAAATTATCTTTTTATTGCTAGCATGCCTGTCCCTGGAAACAGGATTTCGATTCAGTTTAGCATCCCTTTCTGTCTCCTTGTTAGGGGAAGTTTGTGTTCCTTCTGTTCTCTTTACAGGTAGTCTTCAGTTAACAACTGTCATTGTGACTCGGAACTCCATTAAGTGATGTATTTGTAAAGCAAAAAATCACATAACCATGTCAACTTACAACAGCAGTTCTGGTTGTGGTCATTAAGTTAGACAACACATGACCACAACTTGCGACTTCCTACTGGCTTCCCCATTTACTTTGCTTGCCAAAAGCGGGCAGTGAAGGTCACAGATGGTGATGACATGATTGTAGGATGCTGTGACCACTGTAATTGCACACTGATTGCCAAGCACCCGAATCATGATCATGTGACTGTGGGGATGCTGTGACGGCCACAACTTCAAGGACCCATCACAAGTCTCCTCGTTCAGTGCCATCATAACTTCAAACAGTTGCTGAACGAGTGGTCACTAAGCGAGGACTACCTGTACTTGGCTGAGAATTCCATTTTTAAAAAAATAACTCACAGTCTACAAACAGTCTTGTAAGTATGAAGTCTGCTGACCACTACAAATCTCCACAGTCCCAGTTCATCAGCTGTCTATCCATTCATTGGATCTCCTCTTTACCTTAGCTGATCATTCAGATCCTCACTTTCCAACTCCGTATCTATATTGGTTGACAGTATTACAATGAGATTTCAGTCACTGCTACTTGCACTTCAGAAGTACTGCTATTTGTTCCTCTTTCTAATTTAGCCACCCTTCCTGCTAGCTGAGGTATATTTATTTTGACAGTTCCTCTTTCAGGAAACATCCTCCTCCTACTGACACTAGGGTTACATTCCCTATATCCCAATCCTCTGGGTGACTGGAGAAATACAGACATTTTTACCTATGGTTTATTTCTTCAGAATTGTGTCACTGAAGATCTTGCTTTGATGGAAGGATTCTCTGCACAAGCATAAGATGGGGCTTACAGCTTTAATAGTTCAACACATTCCTATTCTCCATCAAACTTCCAGGGGATCCTGTCACACACACTTTTGTGGAGAGCGCAAAGCTCCCTCCCCCCACAGTCATTTCCAATAGTAACTAAAAGGTACCTCAATTGTGTATTTTGTTTTCACCCCAAACTCAGCACATTCTTTGGAGGATAAGTGGAAGAGCTTCCAATTAATCCCAATTCTCCTTGCAGTCAAAGGCACTGGAATCAATCACAACATTATAGTCATAGGAAATCTATTTAATTAGACAACAAAATATATCAATATCTATATCCCTCTTTTACCGGGACAAGCAGATTCCTCTGAGAATCCCATGGGCACAGAATGCAGGAGAGAAAAAAAAAAACCTTTCTCATCATTGGCTCCCTTTATTCAGAGCCATACGCTCCCTTACTGGAAGATATGAGGCAGATGCCATGATTAAAAAGTATGAATTCCAACTCCTGACCTACATTTATCTTTCTAATCTTCTTGCTTTGTCTAAGTGATTTAGCAAGACCCTCTTTTCCATTGCTAGACATTATTGCAATAAAGCCTGCATGATCAGGCTATAGATATACATTATAACATGCCAATTTATAATACTTAACAGTAAGAAAGTATTTTGGGGAAAGACAGCAACCTGCCCCACGTTTGGGTTTTCTCAAATGGTCTCTAGACATGTAGAGATTTGCTTCATGGAAAATACTCCAGAGCTAGGAATGGAGCACCCTGGCAAAAAACAACTGTTACTTATGAAAACATCCTAGAACCAGGCTAGCCAAATTCTTTTGTTTCCAGTCCACCACCACCACTACCACCATCATCATCACTATGAATTAAATTATGGCTGCCCACTCCAAAAGACACTGAGCAGCTTATGATATCCAAATATACAATTAAAACAGTTAAAAACATGACAGCAAACCCCAACAGCCTAGACTAAAAAGCCACCACACCAATAAAAAAAACATGACAGGGGCTCCACAAACACACTAGCCCCAGGCTCGGGAACAGAGCCAGGTCTTAAGGGCTTTCCAGAACCCAGGAGAGTTGGCATCATCCGTATCTTAGGGGAGATGCTGTTCTAGAGGGCAAGGGCAGCAACAGAGAAGGTGCAGCAGACAGGGCAATACACCAGCAGCAATCCCAATTCTTCCCAAAGGCCCAACTTCAGCCAGAGATGTCACATCCAGTTATCTGCAGAGCAGAGCCACGAAGGGCCCTGAATGATTCACAGATGACAATAGCTCCCCCACCAACAGGGTCTCAGCTGACGCAAAACCCAGGTTGGCATATTTCCAAGAGGAGAACCCCCCTTCGGGGGCCACCCAGGTCTTGGTTACACAAGCCAGGTCAGTGTCTTCATCCACAATCAAATGGTGAATGAGGGTAACTTTATTACACACTGACTTGACATTCAAAAGCAGCAGCTTGACCCAGGACCACCAAAGACCTGTTGACTTGATCCCAAGGGTGAATGCTGAGGGCAAGACATCAGCATTGCTTTCAAACAGCATTCCCAATGTTCCCAAGTGCGGCCAATCCTCAGCATTTCTATGCTGGCCATCATGCTGCCAATAATGCCATCTGTCCTCTCTTCTCCCCCAGTTCACCTCCAACCTTGATTCCTCTGTCCCAGGGCCACTCATCCATACCTTCCTCACCCAGCAACACCTACCCACACAAAATTTCAAGCAATCTACCCTCACCACCACCACTGCAGCGCACCACCTCTGCTCTCAGCACTCTGCAACTTGAAGGCACCCAAGGAGCCTCCATGGCCATGTTCAACCCCCTCCCTCTAGCTCCGTTGAGTAATTAAACACCCAGAACACTGGGTAGCTGACCCTATGTCAACCCCCCAGGTCCAGAGGCAAGGACCTGACAGAATGGTATCCAGAGGCCTAGCCTCCAAAACAGCTGGGTAGGGTTGCTGGAGATTTCCCAACCAAAATGACACTCCTCAGCTGCACTGAGTGCCCCCCAGCCTGGTGCTCTAGCAACACTCCAAATACCATCTGCACTCTGGGCACTCCCCAGCTCCTTCACCTTCAGCTGTAAACAGTCCAGAGGTTATCTGGTTTACCTACCCCTGCCATAGGTCCAGGGGTCCAAAGAGGGCCATTCAGTGAAGTCCCCCTCAATATTAGGCCTTGCTTGGTCCCAATCTCCACAGTGAAGGCCCACCAGCCTGTGGCTGCACTGCCTCCATCACCCTCTTTGCCAGAGCATTGCCATCTTCAGCTGGCCCTTAAGATCACATTGCCTCTAACCTTTCCTGCAGTGTCCTCCATCCCTCATTGGACTCTGCAAGAGTGTTCTACACAGCTCTGGTCACTCTAAGATGACACTGGCTTGCTGGTTCTCTGCATCTGCTTTCTGGATATGGTGCTAGGATGACTCCAAGGCCCCCAGTACACCAGCCTCTGCCTCCACCACAACCTCTAGCTGGCAATCCCCACTGTTATCCTCCCTTTGTTGCTATTGCCATTGTCTATCATGCCTCTCACTGGCAGGAACAGGATACAACTACAAGAGTAGCTCCATGGCACCATTCTGCTATAAGGAACTTCCTGGGATGGCATGGCTGCAGGTGAGTCCTCCAAACGCATCCAGCCCCCAGCATACACCCTCCACATACCACCAACAAACTCAAAAAACAAAGCAAAATAAATCAACAAACAAGTACAGACAACAAACAACTGTACAAAATGCACAAAAAAGAACATAACACAATGAGTTCTTTCAAACCCAACCACACTTTTGGGCACCAGTTTGCTCACAAATGGTTTTTGGGCTTTCATCACTACTCAGACCAAACCATCAAGAGTATTTAATGGTTCATTTGCTAGCTCTGAATTATCTTTGGACCATTGTGCACAGCTGTTCAGTGCAATCAAAGAGGGGGGGAATGTGCACCCACTGGAATCTCTGGAAACATCAATGGGCTTTCATTCCAATAAAGGAAGACATTACTCCTTAATTGGCATTTATTGTTTCCTTAGTGGCTATGCTGCTTACAAAACAAATATCTTTCTTCTTACAAATACCATAAAAGAGTCAGAGACAATTCGGTGGACAGATTATTCCCTTGGTCCTATTGGTGAATGGATTATTGAAATATGAGCTGATGTCAAGAGATCATTAAAAGAAATGGACAAGCTTCCGGTAGTCCTGTAACATCTCAATTTTCAGTGTGTTACAGGGCATTAAAGAATATTGAAGTGATTGGTTCAGTAGTGCTCCATCAATTGCTTATGGGGATTATGAAAACTGGCCAAGTGTGTCCATGTACCACATGAATCTCCATTTACAGTGCTGCATAAAAATTGTAATTTTCATAGAATGATGCTGCCTCAGCTGCCTCAACTTCTAAACTTGATCCCCTATGAGTATCTAGAATTTTATCATTTGGGGAAATAACAAATGGAAGTGATTTAAAAAATCAGAGGAACTTAGGCCAAACCTGAGAAGGTATCCTAAAACTAAGTCAGACTATTGCTTTATCCGCTCAGTACTTCCAACATTAAGTAACAGCAATTCTCTTTTCTTTCAGCCCTATCTTGGGGTGCCATGGGTTGAAACTAGGTCTGCCTGAATGTGGAGCATATGATTTATCACTTAGACATTTTGCCCTTTGGGAAAAAAACCAGAGAGGGCAGCATTCAAAGCCATTTGACCCATAAATTCTAAATGATTGGTGTAGGAACAAGTTAGCTAAAGAGGACCAGGGACACTGAATATTAGAGTTGTGCTACACTTTGGTTTAAAAGGAAAAAAGGTCTTTCAACAACTCCTTAAACCAAATGAGCCTGTTCTTGGGATAACTCTGCAGCTGTGAAGGGCAGTTGTTTTAAGACCCAGATGCTATACAAACACCTATGATGAACTTATTTTCAGCCATAGCTTCTTAAACGTCCCTTTACATATGCATGCTGACATCCACACCAAACAGATTGTACTCTTTTTCTGGTAAGCTGCTGAGAGTAGGTTTTAGTTGGAAATAATTCACATAGGAGAAGGAGGGTGACAAACATGGAATGGCAAAGGAGGAAGTCTTAAACAACACCTAGGAGGACTGTGGGAAACAGGAGCTGGGAAATGGTGAAGCTGGGAAAGGGAGTGATGGCTGACAACTAAGATGGCTTAACATGACTGTTGAAGATAGACTGTTGGTTATAATCCACACCAAAAAGAGATTAATGATCTTAAAATGGATTAGGCAGTGTTTGCACTGCAGAAGACCCATTACTTCATTAATGGTACAACATCCACAAAGCATTTGGGGGATCAACTGCTGAAGAGGACCTATGTAGGACCTTTATCTACCCATCACAGAGGATCCTTAATGGCACTGAAGATGACAGAAGAAAGAAGATCAAAGGTATTACTTAGATCAAGTTAAGCTGCTAGTTCGTCTGAGAAATTTTGTCACTGATACCCCATATGCCCTTTCCTAACTCTAGACTTAGGAAGAGTAAGCAGAGGCAGAATTAGAAGAGAACATACACGTTACGCTTATAGTATAATAATTTGTACTATAAAGTACTTTTTACTCAAGCTGAAAGTTGGAAGTCAGAAAAAAAAAATGCTGTTTTGAAACACTGTCTTATCCACAGACTACAAGGGAAAACCTACTCCCATTGGTATGTAATGCAGTTAGCTGTGGTAACTTGAACTTGCAAAGAAACTGCTTTTGCTTTGTTTAATCAGTAATTTGAATAAAAAGGAGGGGAGACAGAATATTGTTTTGCACTGTCTCTTTCAGTCAACTCCTTTGAAGCCTTAAACACACACTATGACAACACACCTTGAAAGCATCTTTCCCCTTTGCAGTAATTTATACTACACAAGTATTGCCCACTGTGATCAAGTAAAAAGACTAGGGACTAGATCTTGTTCAACTATTTCAAACTGGAATGGTTGCCAAGGTTATTATCTTATCTTTCCAGTCTTTGTCTCAGTGGAAGCCTTCTTCCTAATTGCCTGTGGTCTGTCATGCTGATCCAAGCTTTCTAGCTTCTGTGCTTGATTACTGCAATTTCACTGATGTACAGCAACTACATAACCACGTAGCTAAGTAATTTTCCACCTTGGTCTTAATGACCCTTGCATTTAAATGGTCATGTGTGCTAACTCAGTAGTGAAGCACACAAACACGTCCTTTACTTTGCCTTCCTGTTCCACTACCATTCCAGTGTTTACAATTTAAAAAATGTTCCTGCATGTTAGACAGAAAAAGATAACACCTATATCAGTGTTTCTTAAACTTTTTGCCCCCAGGACTCCTTCCCATAAAAATTATGCAGGACTCCGAAAGAGCTTTTGTTCATATGGATTATATTTATCAATATTTACTGTATTAAAATTAAAATCGGCACATTAGTAGAATATTTATTAAATCATGCAAAAATAAGAATATTAAACCTATTAGATATTAACATAAATAAAATATTTTTCATGAAACAAACCTATATTTTTTAACAAATAAAAAATAATGAGTGACATTGTTTTAAATTTTTGCAAATATTTTCAATATCTGGCAAATAATTTTGATCTTGCGGACCTCTGAGAGGCTCTTGGGGGACCCCCATGGGTCCTCAGACCACAGTTTAAGAAACAGTGGCCTAGATAAAGAATATAAACTGTAAGCATGTGCAATTTTTCATTGTCAACTTATACCAGTATGAAGACTGCAGGAATAAAATGGATGAGTGTTTCTGCTGCTAAACAGATTTCCTTGGAAATGTACATCACTTTACTCTACCAATAAGTATCATTTTAAAAGAAAGCTAGTTAGCTGAGGATTTGGACAAACACAGATGCCTACCTGCTCCCTTCTTTATAAAATAGTTTTAAAAACAAGAAAAACATAAGCTGATGTCTTGCCATGAACATGCTGGCCCTGTCTGCTGCTGTCCCCATTGTCTAATGTTCTTCAGTAGTTACTTCTGTGCTCCTTGAAATTCGGGACTAGGAACTGGACCACCACCAACAACCCTTGAAAATTGATTCTGAAGCCTTAGCTAGTATAAAACACTGCCACAGAGCTTGTAAACACTGCAGCCATATATGCAACTTATTTGGTGTCCATTGCACTTGTTTCTAGACAAGGTACAAATCTTAACCTTTAAACCAGACTGGGTAATAATTTTGGGCTTCACATTCTCAATGGGTGGACCACAGACCCACTATACAGATACTTATATATACATACACCAATGTAGGCACACACACACTCCCTTAATAAAAATTCTGCTAGGGGAGGGTAGAAGAATTTTTATCTTCCCAGCCTATCTAATGCTTCTGAAAGAGGAGGGGGAAAAATAACACTAATGTACTGTGTTAATTAAGATTGGTACAGGACACAGGCTTTAATCTCAGTCTGGTTTTCCACCCCAGAAATATGTTCTCTCTCTCTCCTTCCTTGCCACCCTGACTTCTCACAACTCAAGGCAATTTACATAATAATAAAGTGCAATCATACACTAAAAAATGACAAAGGCAAACAAATATTGGACTAAAATAATCACTTCAGATTTACAAACTGCAAGTAAGGTAGGCACTTGCTTTATCTCAGGGGACAAGTGTTCCATAAAATGGGGGAAATATAAGGAAGGTTAACATAACTGACTTCATGCAGAGTGGGGAACCAGAGCTATCCTTCTTGGGATGAACATAAAAGCTGGACTAATTCTGGTTCAGAGAGATACTCCCTCAAGTTTGCATGTGACAAGTCAATTAAGACTTTAAAGGTTAAAAACCAGTATTGTGAATTGGGCCCAGAAGCCCACTGGAAATCAATGCAGCAACTTCAACATAGATGTTATGCTGCTGTACTTACTTTCTCTTGTCAACAGTTAGGATGCTGCATTTTGAACCAATTACAGCTTCCAAGTCATCTTCAGCGGCAGTTCCATTTAAAGTGCACTGCAGTAGTCTACCTGCAAGGTCATGAGGTCTTGAGTAACTGCTGCAAGGGCATCCAATATAAAAAGGCTTGCAACTGGTGCACAAGCCAGAGTGGGATAAAGACTCTTCTACCTCCTGCTTAAAGGAAAGCCGCAAGTCCAGAAAGACTGCCAACCTGCTCTTTCATGGGAAGGAACTCTTCATCAGCAGTTGTGATCAGAGATGAAAGTGACAGCTGGGGATTATTTGGCTAAAAGCTTCAGACTATCATCCTATCAGCAGAAACCAGATTCTCAGATGCTAGCAGAACTATTCATGATGGAGCAGAAAGGAAACGGGAAAGCTCTAGGCCATGAAATGGAGCTGACTATCCATAGCTAGATTTTTTAAAAGGGTAAAAAACTCATTTGAAGTTAATTTAGTTCTTGATAAAAAGCATTTAACTGAGATCCAAGAAATGAAACCCTTAATGTATCCACAGATACAACCTAACAACAGCCTCTGATGGTACAATATTTGCATAAATCTATCAGGATTGCAAATGTCAGGCTTGCAGCTTAAATCCTGAAGTGCATTTGGAAAACACGAGTTCCTTTTGCTTTGTTGATATTACCTATTTAAAATGAGGCATATTTTGTAAATGACTTCTACCAAGCGTGTTCCATCTAAATCTAGGTGATCATTTCAAAATCAGTGCAATATGAAGAAACACTACATGAAAGCATATAGCAGTGGTGGATCAGGAAAGACCTTTGATAAGAAGCAGGCTTCCCTGTCCAATGAGTCCAAGCAGAAATCTCTGTCATCCTTATCAGCCCAGGATGGCCAGGTCATTTCCTTAATAATTTATCTGGTTGTTGTTTTTTTTTAGTAAGGTTCCTTACTTTTTTGTAAAAAGCAGTGCAGAAAAGCAGTGCACTGACAGATGTCTTCCCCACACCGCAGTCCACTATTTCTAAGGGCTGCAGTTTAAAGGTGAGCACCCAAGGAGCCTTCGGACTGCAGAGTGTGTGCTGGCGGATGTTCTGGTTTCTACACTCAGAAGGCAGGAAAGAACTCAAGAGCAGCTTTGTTTGGTTTCCCAACAGGAACCAGACAAACATGGGAGCTCCCAGGTGAGTGCTGCCACAAATCAACAGAGGCAAATAAAAGCAAGAAAATTGGCCACAACATTCAGTAATGTCACCCAAAATCAGCAGTAAGTCAAGAAAGGCAATGCAAAACTGCACAAAATGTTGTGCAGGGCGCAGCAAAGCTCTCAAAAAAATCTGCTGTCAGGAAAATTACACATCAGCATGAGAGCTTGTAAAATGCAATGTCCATATTTTGCTCTCCAAAGAACTTCCAGTCAGAAAATATATACTAACTGGTTTTTATTGATAAAAATGCAAAACTTCATAAAATACAAGTTGTATACAAAATATAGGAAATAACAAAGACTTCTTCTCATCTTAGCATCCAAGACTTATCCACAACAAAGTCTCTAGCTAAAAAACACTCTTAGAGAAGAGGTACACTACTTGGTTACTAGTTACAACTCCATAACCCATAAACTACATGATGGATAAAACTATACATGACTGACAGGCTAGGCATCTAGCCCTCCCATTATATTGCCAGCATGTACCCCCCCACTGAATAACTAGCATATACATGCCAACAGGTGGCAGTAAATAACATAACACAGTCACAAGATGCTTTGTTTACATTAACTTCTCACAGTAGACGAAACAAGTTGTACAGAGGACGGGATGACTTTCTTCCCATGAGAAAATCCTGACACAAAAGCCTATGGAGGGCTGGATGTGGCAAATAGGAGGCCACATATATCTTATAGGATCTAGATGGAGGGAGATTAAACAAAGAAAAATGTTGCTGCTTTAATACTTCTGCCAATTATATTTGTGTTTCTTATATTTGAAGGCATGCAGGTGGATCAGCAACAGAGAGAAACTGTAAACCACCTATTCTAGCTATCTAAGAAGAAATGATGGCATTAAGAGATGGATGGATGGATGTGTAACCTTTTATGTAAAGCAAGCACCCGAGTTATGCAGCCTTTATCAGCACGCACCATCCACCAGTTTAACAACTGCCCTAATGGAAATGAAAGTGTGACAGAGAGGCAAGAGATAAGAAGGCTGGAGTCCCTCCATGATCTGTGTTCGTGTCCTCCAAGGAAGATTGCCGCCAATGAAAAATTCATTACTGTTATTGTTAGTCATTCATCTTGAAGAATAAGAAGCTACGCTTATTTCCTCAGCCTCTGATATCAGTGATCATGTAATAATCACTGATTGCTATGCAAGTAACAAAAATAGTAATATCCAATATTATCCAGCTGAGTTGATTAGTTGTCTTAATTTCACATGCCCTTGACTCTCCTTAAAATTTCAGGTCCCTTTAAATTCAGTTTTCCTGATATCTTTCATAAGCAGCAAAACTAAGCTTTCTGAAAAGAGAAACAAAATGTACTTTAAAGAGAATACTCCTGAAAACTCCTATAAATAGGATTGAAAATTAAGAATCTAACTTTAGATTTTAAATTCCAGGAGAGAAAATGAAAGAGTATGTAAATTGGCTCATGCTTTCATACTTGTTAGTAAAAGACCATAGATACCCCAGAATGCACATTAAATATGACAGGGGCGAATATTTCCTGTGGTAATGGAGTGGAAAAGAAATTCATAATCAAAACTAATATACTCAAAACCTTTCTTTAAAAATGTATGTACTGTAAAATTCTTTACCTATTTTCTAGACACAATACTAGAATTTTAAATCTTTGGATATCAAGGGATTTAAAACATCTCTCTGAAAAAAAGAAAGTCTGCTTATTGAATGACAGGGCAACCAGTGTGTGACTAGTTCTTGCAAAAAAACAATGTAGTAGTAAGAATCACATTCTGGCTTCAGCCTTGATTGCCACAATAAACAAACAGCCTGATAAATTTGCCAAGAGATCCCATAGCAAGCAGTCATCCTTTAGAAAGAGTTAATAAATCGAGTTCTATTCTTTTTTCTTTGATAGGGGGTTCCTTATCGTATCATATCAGGTAAAGATTTCCCTGAGCTGAGCTTGGCAACTGTATAGAAATGCTTTGCCATTGCCCCTTCCAGATTTTTTTATTTCCTAATGGTTTTCCAACCAAGTACTAACCAGGAACAAACCTGCTTAAGTTTTTGCAAAATAAACCAAGGTCAGTTAGGTGATCACAGCTGTTGCAATGCTATATTAAAAGCTGCATTTGAAATTTACCTTTGTTGAAGAAAATCTTGCCATGCAGATTTGGGAACTGTTGTTTAGAGAAATGTGAAAACAAAGCCTTTAGATACATAGAGCTAGATGTAAGATTAAACATCAGATATTGCCATTATTAGGATCCATTAATACCTCACAAATTATTTAAGCAAATATATATCCAATGTACGTGTGCATCTTTCAGACAGTAAGTTCTGCAGCTCTTTGCAGCCATATACTCTACAGATACTTGTTATCTCTATTTCTCATCCTCCTTACTTTATTCCAAAGTATTCAATTTTCTTTTTTTTTTTCTTTTTGCTGCTTCAAAAGTCCTCAGTGTCATTACAATCTCAGCCCAGTGCTTGAATACCAAAAGGGCTGTAATGATAACATAACCTCAAGTATTAGAACAGTCATTGCATGTAGGGCCAATTAAACATCTGATCTTTGATCAGCCTGACATGGTATTCTTTTTTCATTCTTCTTGATGAACAGTCTTAAGCTGACCATTCATATTTCAGCTTTTCTCCCTTTTCCTGCCTCAACTTCATCAATGCAACCTCTCAGCTCAATCAGCAGAATAGATCTGTCTTCTCAATTTTACAATACAGAACGATGAACCTGCAGAAAATTGTGGATAGGTCATGCAAGAAACAAACTGATCTGCAGGGCAACAAATTAATGGATCAGATGTCCTTCTTCATCTCTAATTGCTGTATTTGATTTGCCTGTAGAAGGAACTTTTTTAACTGATGGCTTGTAATCCTCTGTGAGAACAGTTCTTCAGCTACTCACAGACTGACTTCTCACCTAGATACCTTGCAGTTTAACACCTAGAACATCTCTCCACAACTTAGCAGCTTTTATGCAAGTTTCCAAAGCCACTGTGCTCTCACAGCTGTCAGAAAAAAGATCTTTACCCAGTGTTGAAATCCTGAAAAAACTAATATAAGAAAGAGGAGTTCAGGGTTTGGTTTCCCTGGCAACATTATCTTCCTTCAAAGTACCTTTGTATCTAAGCAACAGAGTATTCTCCCAAGTAACTGGTAGAATGAATCCACCATTTTATCAGGAACAAAAAGGTAGAGAGTGCTTGCAACCCTTCCTGAAAATTAAAGGGAAAGATACATTTGAATGGTTGATCCTTTCTAAAGAAAGACTTTAAGCAAGTGGCAAGCTGCTTAAAATATATTTGTGCATCCAACACGGTGGATGAAAATATTTTCTTTGGTATGGGCTGACAGATGATCTTGAAAATGAAAACAAAATAATACCCTTCAAATTTCAACCACTACCTCTTTGCTTAAGGGAAAGTTTAATAAGGCTGCTTGCTTAGCCCTGTTCTTTAAACTTGATTCCTGCAGTAAGCCAATTCTAGGAATCACTGCTTCCAAGAATGATTCTCAGAACTTCATTCCATTTTGGCTTAAGCCTTCACACACTCTTGGCTTTTTGTCAAGACTTTATGTTTGAAGTTACCATTTAACAACCCATTCTGTGAATGTGTGTTTGCCATGCTATATAATCTATACAGGACTGTATTCTTCCAAAATATACAAAAAGAAGGGCAACATTCTACCTAATTGAACTGGCAGTCCTCAGACCTCTAAGAACAGAAATTTAAGGTAAGCCTACATTGTCCTTTCTCCAGAAGAATCTTTTAACACACTTGGGATATATTCCTGGGGTTTATGGATATTAAAAGCGTGAAAAGAATAAAACTACTTGCAAATAGTTCTAGACTGGGAATTTCAAAGTGGCCACAAGTCCTTTCTTTTTTTTTAAATGTAAATTTAGCTCTATTTCATGAAGAGACTGGGGGTTAAAAATTCTGTAGTGTTTCCAATGTGAGAGCTGAAATAGCTTATATGTTGAAGCCATGGGCTTCCTTACAAATTCTTGGCAGCTGACATATGCCTTGACTGATATATTATTTTAATGTTTTACATATCATTTTTGTGTATTAGGGTTAGGAATGCTTGAAGGGCTAGCTTTAGCACAGCCTTGACCATCTTGGCCTAGGGATAACAGCAGCTGAAGGTGAACACATCTGCAGGGCAGCAGGCTGGAAAAAGATGTGGATGCTGTAGGTACCCCTTTGGTAAATCTACAAATGTACCCCTCTTCCAAAGAGGTTCAAGTCTACCATGATCAATATAAGCATGGGCCCTTGCAAAGGGAATGGACTTTACAGCCCATCCAGCTGTTCACTATCAGAATTCTATCTGCTATAGTCCCAGTCACACCAACTTCATTTTAATTAAATTTCAAAATGATTATACATAAAAACAAACAAAATCCAAGAATTATGATGTAAGTTGGAAATAAAGAATTGCCAGGAAGTGAATTTTTAATATATGTAAAATACAGGCCTGAGAAAAATCAGTACCTGACTGAATGTGATCTTCTAAAACCTGAGTGGCGATTTGATGAAGCATTAGGTTCAGATAACTTGTTGATGCAGATAAAAACTCAATATCAGGAATCAGTGAAAAAAGTACTTTTCTATTCCTTCAAGTCTTAAGAAGAGGGGGGGTTTTTCAAAGGGGAGTTTTGCTGTGTTTCTATGAATCAGCAGTTCTAAGTCATAATACATTTGGCAAATCTCCATCAAGAAGCAGCCACCACACCCTGGAGTAATTTGAGGAGACATGATTACTACAGATTATCAAGGACCTTCAAGGAATCAACAAATAAAAGAGATTAAAGTTATTTGTGACATTACTAGAAAGAGTAATATGTAAGACTTGCTTAGTAGAATCTGCATCTGGCAATTGGCCATAAAGTCTCTTTAGTCATGAAAGATGTAAGTTAGGATAAACTTACTGATTCAGCTTGCTGATATTGAAGGAAAGAGCTTGGCATCTTGATTTAATGGTTTTGAATTCTTCAGAAGTTGTAGTCAGATTGGTAGTCAGTTACAAAAAGAAGGTGCCCTAACAGAGTATCTATTTTATACGTGCAGAAAGGCTTAATTTTTGTAATTGGTGTCCACAAGGGGAAAAAAAAACATGGTGAGCTTGGAGCCCAGGGTTCAATTCTCAATAATTCATATCAAGCTATTTCTGCATAATGATACATTTGCAGCCATGGCCCTGACAATAACAACTTTAACAGCACCCGCAATGATGGCAAGACTATGGTTAGGATAATGCTTTACAGTTTTCAGTATCCTCAAAGGTAGCACAGAGAAAATCATCCCTAAGAAAAGTGATCCAGTAATAGGCTGTAACTGCTATTGAGAAGATACTGAAAGTTCTTCAGAGATTCTATAATGTATGTATGATGTACATTATACAGAAGGTATAATGTACCTTCTGGGTCAGGGGCCAGGATCTAAGAATAAATATTTAAGGATACAAAAATAAAATTAAAAGAACACTGAATATTTAGCTTGCAAATAGCCAAAGTGCTAAGGCAGAATCAACAATACCAATGACATTCAGCATATAGGGAAGTTACTCAATTCCTGTCCTAGTTCTTAGTTCTCCAAATCATAATGATGCTCACTTAAGGTAAGGCAAAGATGAAATGTCAGAGTGGGTCAGGGTGGCATAACATCCACTTGTCTGTTCTTCAAATTATTTTGTGTAGATGCCCCCTTCCTATAGTTTGTGAAACACTTTGCTCAAAGTCACTGCTGATGAAAATTCATGCAAGAAGCCCTTTAGTTTGAGATACAGCATCCATAGCCAGTACCCATGAAAACGCATTCTGAAACCTTACAGAACTAAGATCCAAATTAGACAGAATAAACGTCACATTCAGTATAAGATAATTTCCTAGGAAGGACCCATAACAAAGTTTTTCTTTTGTTTTGTTCTATGCAAGATACCAAGAATGGATTCCTTACATTAACTTCCTTCCTCCATAACGAAGACAACAAAGTGGTCCAAACTGCTTCCTAATATCCACCTTTCAAAGCTTTGCTTACAAATGTCTAGTTACTAAAAGCAAAGAACAAACTGAATTTTAAAAAAAAATATATGCTCATAGTTTGTGAAGAATATTATAAATAAAGATTAATTAGCTTTATACAATTTAAGGGTTTTGTGCATATTCAATCTGTTAAAGGAATGTAACCTAAAGTTGATGGACAACCCCAAAAGTTATACCAATCTTTTTGTGGAGTCCTTGGGGTTCTCTGAGCTTGGTTGTTTTCTTGCAAATGTTTCGTTACCTGGCTAGGTAACATCTTCAGTGCTAGAATGTGCTAGAAACCCCATTCCATTCTAGCACTGAATATGTTACCTAGCCAGGTAACGAAACGTTTGCAAGAAAACAACCAAGCTCAGAGAACCCCAAGGACTCCACAGTTCAATCCTGAGCTACACATATTCTGTTCTATTGGAACCAATCTTTTTATCATCCAGACTCTCCGAAAAAATTTTGAACATTTAAATGTGCTACCTTAGTTCCTGATCATTTACTCCCCATATAACATAATGACAACATTCATTGACTACTGATTGCAAAACAATGATGTACATATTACAAATAAGATTCTATTAAAAAAGACTTATGTGTGTATCTTTGATGGCATTTGACTCTAAGCCAGGGTTTCTCAACCAAGGTTCCGCAAGAGGTCACTAGGGGTTCCCTGGGAGATCATGATTTATTAAAAAAATTATTTCTATTTCAGGCAACGCGCTTACACAATGATGAGCAGAGACCAAACAAAAATCTAGTTACAACTCTTTCAGAGCTCTCTGGTAGTACACTGTAGGACTGTGTTTACTTTGTTGAATCCATTTTTAATTTTTGATGCAAGATAGGAAAGACCACTGATAAAAGATGAACACTACATTGCAGGAAGGGAGGAACATATTGCAAGAAGGGAAGAATATATTGAAGTGCATTTTTCAAGAAATTAATGGACTCCTCCAACTTAGTCTGTGACATCAATCTTTCCCTCCCACATTTTTTCCCTGAAGTTATTTTATCCCATTATTTTAAATAAATTTCATACATGTTTATTCAGTCATGTCTGAGCATCCAATGTGGTTGAAGAGGAGGTGTGAGAGAGAAGAGGAGGATTCTAGAATGGACAACACCGATAAGTTCAATGATGATAATAATGATAATGAAGAATCTAAATCTTATTAGGCATTTCCCTGCACTGGTACATCAATGGACTCAAAAAAAAAAAAAGTCTGTCTTTACAATGAAAAGCTATATATAAATGGGTTTTACATGGACTGGTGATCCAAGATGTCTTATTCTGTTTTGCCTCACCTGTGGCAAACAACTTACAAATGCAGCAATAGCTCCAGCAAAATTAAAAAGACACTTAACTACAAATCACAGCTGTATGACAAGTAAAAGTTCTGATTATTTTAAACAGCTATTGGAATCACAGAACAAACAGAGTAAAGCTTTTGTTAATAAAATGACAGTCAATTAAAAAGCCCAAGAAACAAGTTATTTAGCAGCAGAACTTATTACACAGCGAAAAAAAAGTCACCCGTTGGGTGAGAAAGTAATCATGCCAGCATGTAAAATAGTAGTGGGAAAAATGCTAGGACCAGATGCAATACAAGAAATTGAAAAGGTTCCACTGTCAAACAGTACAATAAGTTGGCATACTGATGACATGTCACATGATGCTGAAGAGGTTTTGTGTGATAAACTGAAGAACAGCTTTTCTATCCAAGTTGATGAGTCAACAGATTTCACCAATAAATGTCATGTTATGGCATTTGTAAGATTTGTAAATGTTGGTGAAATTTCAGAAAACTTTTTCTGCTGCAATGAACTACGTGAAACATGCAAAGGCCAAGATGTATTTAATGTTTTGTCTTTATGTCTGGAAACAAAAAGTCTGTCTTGGAGGAACTGTGTTGGCACCTGTACTGATGGTGCTCCATCAATGATTGGCTCCATGAGAGTTTCGTTTCTCTTGTAAAAAAAAGAAAATCCTGATGTTGTCACAACACACTGCTTTTTTCATACAGTAATGATGTCAAAAACTCTTGGAGATGAAATGAAAAAAGTTCTGGATCATGCTACAAAAATAGTTAACTTTATTAAACAAAGACCAGTTAACTCAAGAATGTTTAAAAAAAAACTGTGCAAAAGCCTGGACAAAGAGCACATAAGTCTGTTGTTACACACACAAAATATGGTGGCTCAGCAAAGTAAGAGTTCTCAACAGGGCACTTGAGCTGAAGGCAGAATTGCAAGAGTATTTTTCGAGAAAATAGTATTCCACATTTTGCTGAGTGCTTTGAAGATGGAGAATGGTTACAGAAACTAGTGTACTTAGAGGACATCTTTCATCACATGAACTAGCTGAACAAGTCTCTGCAAGGCACTGGAGAAAATGTTTGACTTCAAGTGACAAGATTCTTGGATTTAAAAGAAAATTGTATGTTTGGAAAAATCATGTTGCAAAAGGAAATATTGAAATGTTTCCATTGCTGCCTGGCCTTGAGACTGAGAAGGATATCAAAAACTCTCAAATCTAATTGAAAATCACCTGGAAGTACTGCAGAACAAAACTGATCAGTACTTTTCCTCCCTTCCAACAAAAATGTATGACTGGGTAAGGTGATCCTTTTCTGCATCTTCTGCTCAGCCTGAGAACTTCACTCAATTTTATAAACTGTATATCTATTTATTTTATAAATTTTAATTGTATATCTATTTATTGTTTTAATATGTTGTGAGCTGCCCAGAGTCCCCCATTGGGGGGAGATGGGTGGGGACAAGTTTAATAAATAAATAAATAAATGAAAAAACTTCAAATAAACTATATGGATTAGTTTCATGCGTAAACTAGGTCTGTGTGCATGTATGCGTTACAGCTACCATATCTGGGCTGCATAAATTCCAAGGACAATTGGATGGTGGCAAAGAGTTAGAGGTTTCTGTATCTCTTTATTGCCATTTAGCAGCATCCTGATTGTTGCAATCCAGATACTGATAGTCTGTGTGTATTCCTGCAAGAGAGAGTAATCTTATAACTTTTGTCTTTTCTCTGTTGTTTACAATGTAAACAATGCATGTTCGTAATCTAGTTATTTTTGGATATAATACAATTCACAGCTAATCTTTTTACTGATACAACAAGGCAAATAAAAACTCATATAAAACAATACAAAACCCACAAAGCTACAGCATTCAGTTCTCCCTCTTTTTGTTAAATCAGAATATTTATAAGACAACAAGATTTAGTTTTCACATTTACACCTTGCTAATTTTTAGACTTATAACATTTTAATTCATTTCCATTTCTTGCCATAACAGCTATTGAAAGCACAAAGATTAACCAGAATAAACAGCCTCTGATTAAATGCATAATTAATGATCCAGTAGTACATTAGCAAGTACTCCTCCACCATTTGGCATCTCCCATCTATATCAATTTATTCTCTTCATTTGCTTCAGCTTGGAGCAAATTAACAAGCCTTTACTTCAACTCTTAGAGCCGATAAACACAAAGCAGGCGGGCAAGTTGAATTGCTTCACTCCATTATCTCTTCCACATTTCATCTAGCTTCTAACTCCATTTCCTGAAATGAAAAGGTATGCATGTATGTATTTATTTCAGGAATGGTAATCATTCTGTCTAATAACCAGGTTTCAGTGAAGTGACTATACCTCAAGCAGTATTAGGAGGAAGGCAGGCAGGCCAAGGCTAATGCCATAAGTAAATCCTATTAAGTATAACATTTACTGTGCCTGCCTTATTGCCACTCTACATTGGACAATTGTGCAAAAACACAAGATCCTTTGTGCCCCCACAGACTCCCCATTTTACAGAGAGAAAACACAATTATTTAACGGGAAAAACAAATTACAACATTTGCAGGAATTTCCGTAATACTTAAAAGCCAAAGGTCCATAATGCTTAAAGCTGCTCATATAAGTAATCTCCCTTGCTATTCTAAAAATGTAACTGTTTATGTTGTTGTTCGAAACAGAGTACAACATTGTCCCACACTGGAATCCCACTTTGGTATACTCTGTATGCCTCCTAATACTTTTTAACTTGAGGACTATTCTCTCAATCATTTCACCTGGGAACCATCTCTCGTTTTGAGAAGCATTTCAGGTTTTGAGAATTGTTTCCTGTTTTCAGAACTACCTTTCCTTGAGCTTCCACTGAGGTCTCCATTCTTGTATTTTTCTACATACGTAAGCAGAAATCTAGAACACACCTTTCTATCTCCATGGCCTGCTTTAAGTGGATCTTATGCACTTCCACATGTCCATTTATACCTTCACAAAACTATGTGGCACAATGCATGTACATACATACAGACACACAATCAAATATGTGATAACTACTTTTTTGTGTGTGTGCCTTCAAGTCATTCTTGATTCCTGGCAACTACCTGGTTTAGTCCCTGCAGTTTTCTGGCAAGATTTTTTTGGAAGTGATTTGTCATTGTGTTCTTCCTAGGGTTAAGAGAGAGTGACTGGTTCAAACTCACCCAGTTGGCTTTGTACCTAAGACAGGACTAAAACTGATAGTTTCCTGGTTCCTAGCTTGGTGCTTTAATTGGCCATCAGTAACTACACAGTACCACATTAAAGTTATCACAATTATGTCCCAGTTTACTACAAGGATAACTTATGCTGTCTGAAAATACTGGAACAAAAATACCCAACGTAAAATATTATATTTCTACCAAATTAATTGTGTGAGATCATTAAGAATTGGAAACATTGTGAATGTATCTATAAGAGAAGAAGTGTGATGGAATGTATCTACGAGGAGGAGAGTGATGTGGGAGATCAAGGCTATCAGGAAGGAGGGGGCGCATTCCAGGAGGGGAAAGGAGACAAAAGACAATACAGTCTGCAGGGGGAGTGTGGGAAGCGAAAGAGGTTCAGGATAGCCACTCCCTAGAATCTCCCAGGATTTGTTTGTTTGTTTGTTTGTTTGTTTATTAAATTTGTCCCCCACCCATCTCCCCCCAATGGGGGACTCTGGGCGGCTCACAACACATTAAAATAATAAATAAATATACAGTTAAAACCTATAACAATTCACATTTACAAAAATAAAAGAGAAAAGATCCAGGAGGCCGATGGTTCAAGGCAGCAACGCCAGGCCACTAAGGGACTAGCCAACCCCATACTTGATGATCCCCCTCCTCGCCCCAGGCCAGATGGCAGAGCCAGGTCTTCAAATCCTTCCAAAAGGCCAGGAGTGAGGAGGCCAATCTCACCTCCAGGGGCAAGATATTCCAAAGGGCGGGGACTACAGCAGAGAAGGCCCATCTTCTGGACCCCGCTAGTCGAAGTTCTTTTGCCAAAGGGGTCCGGAGCATGTCCTCTCTGTGTGATCGGGTGGGACGGGATGAACTCATGGGGGAGAGGCAGTCCCTCAGGTATCCTGGTCCCATGCCATGTAGGGCTTTAAAGGTTATAACCAACACCTTGAATTGGACCCGGAAGCAAACCGGTACCCAATGCAGCTCACGAAGCAGTGGTGTTATATGGGTCCTCCTTAATAGCTTGCGCGGCTGCATTCTGGACCAGCTGAAGCTTCTGAATACTCTTCAAGGGTAGCCCCATGTAAAGTGCATTGCAGTAGTCTATCTGGGAGATAACAAGGGCATGAGTGACCGTTCGAAGGGCATCCCAATCCAGGAAAGGGCGTAACTGGTGCACAACCTGAAGTCATACAAAAGCCTCCTGGCCACGGCTACCAGCTGCTCTTCGAGCAGGAGCCATGAATCCAGGAGGACCCCCAGATTACGCACTGGGTCTGTCTGGGGCAGTGCTACCCCATCCAGCACCAAAGATGACGAAGTCCCAGATACAGAAGAGCCATTAACCCACAGCCACTCCATCTTACCAGGGTTCAGCTGGAGCCTGTTGTTCCCCATCCAGACCCCTACAGCCTCCAAGCACCGCGAGAGGGCGGTCACGGCATCACTTACCTCACCTGGGATGGAGATGTATAATTGAGTATCATCAGCATACTGATGATACCTCATCCCATGATGACGGATGATCTCACCCAGCGGTTTCATGTAGATGTTGAAAAGGAGCGGAGAGAGAACCGAACCCTGCGGCACCCCACAGAGGAGGGGCCAAGGATGGGACCTCTCACTCCCTATCACCACCGATTGGGATCAGCCCTGGAGAAAGGAGGCGAACTAGCACAATACTGTGCCGCCCACCCCCAATTCCCTGAGTCGTCCCAACAGGATACCGTGGTCGACGGTATCGAAAACCGCTGAGAGATCAAGGAGAGTAAGGATGGTCGCACTTCCACCATCCCGCTCCCACCAGAAATCATCCATAACTGCGACCAATGCCGTTTCTGTTCCATAACTGGGCCTGAAACCTGACTGGAGGGGGTCCAGATAATCCGCTTCCTCCAGAACCCTTTGGAGCTGTGATGCTACCACTTTCTCAACCACCTTCCCCAAAAAGGGGAGGTGGGAGACTGGATGGAAATTGTCCAGTATGGTAGGATCCAGGGAGGGTTTCTTGAGGAGAGGGTGCACCAACACTTCTTTAAAGGCAGTTGGAAACACTCCTTCCTGCAAGGATGTCCACTGGTTGCAGTAATATAGATTTAGTCTGGGAAGATTCTGTCTATAAGGTATAAGCAAATAAAGGAACTATACTCGACTGGACCGTTTCATCCTTGTTCTTGGACTGGGCCTGACATGAAGTCTGTAAAGACACAATCAGTACATGCCTCAGGATCTGACTGAATTTATGTCAGTCATCTCACATGCACATATGGCCAGGTGCCTGTCTCTGAAGCCCACCGGATTTTCAACTAACAGAACATGCACATCATTTCTAACCTTTTACAAGTATTTGAAGACTTAGTACTAATGAGAAGCCACAGACTTATGGAGTGGCAGAGAGATAGAAAAGTAAGGCACACAAAAGAGTAAGTTCACCTCAAGTACAAGGACATTCTCCTCTGCCCTTACTTTACAAAATAAGGCATGGTGTTTCTTTTATCAAAATTTAGTGAGTTTGGTGTAGTAGTTAAGACATTCAGCTGGAAACCAGGAAACTGTAAGTTCTAGTCCTGCCTTAGGCACAAAGTCAGCTGGATGATTTTGGGCGAGTCACTCTCTCTCAGCCCTAGGAAGAAGGCAGCATTGGCAAACAATTTCTGAAAATCTTGCCAGGAAACTGCAGGGACTTGTCCAGGAGTCAAAATTGCAGTTTTGTTTTGTTTCTTTTATCAAGAGAGCCCTACCATTAAATTAAATTATTTGATTGTAGCCCAAGTCTCAATGGGTTACAGTCAGTAATTTGCAAAAAACAAAAACATCCATGGTACAATCAAACAGTTTGACTCCATGCTTTTCAAAACTGGGGGAAGAACTGCTTCAGCCCACAAATCAACCCTATACTTAGCAAACACTTTAAAGACTTATGGTTCTCTTTAGGCTCACTTGTTCAAGAGATCTGTAACTGTATGCTTGGCCATCGTACGTACGCCTGTCAGTTTACGGAAGTCCAAGCATTTTAGCCGAAGAGCAGGATTCAATAGCATTTTTAATTACACTGAACTTTAATTATTAAAAAGCCTTAACTCATGAGAACAGAAACTTGCATTTTACTAAATACTGAAAGGTAAAGGAGAGAAAGAACATTGCTGGAATGGGGTTTAAAGCACAGGATAAAGTACATTATTATTTCACTGACCTGAAACATACATGCTAAAGGTGAGGTTCTCACACACTGCTAGCAACATTAGGGAGGGAAAAAAATACATTAATGCCACGACCTTTAAGTATGAGGAGATCATTCTGGGGCCTCTGTAATTGTCTGAAGGTAGCTTTCTATTGAACAAGAAGATTAAAAAGGTTAGGCAGGCCCTTTCAAGACCTCACTCTAGCAACAGTGAGATTATTACAATTAACCTATTGTGAAGAGGGGATTGTCTTCTCTTTAGAGAAGTTCTCTCTCTATTTTCATCTTGAGTGACAGTAAAAATAGCTCACTGTTGCTCAGCTGACAAAGTAGCAGGGTAGCATTCAGAAAGATACACCCTTCTCACTCCACCCTTATCTGAAATTACATTTGACAGTTTGCAAGAAGGATGAAGTCCAATTACAGTTGCCAGCTCTAACAAAGTGACCTTTAAGAGGTAAAAACTAAGATGTACTCTTAAATTGACTGTTGCCTGATTTCAAGGATTTTATTCTGTGGTTGAGCTTTAAAAACACTTCAGACACTTCCTCTGAAGGTTATAAACAACACAGTACCATCAGTAAGGATCAGTACTAACAGCTACTTCACAGGCAGAACTCTACAGGTGCATCTTTTCCATATAATCACAACTCTAGGTTAGAAAAGTTATAATGTGAACAGCTGTTATAAGTAGAACAGTCACTGTCACAGGAAAAAGTAAAAGAAAAAACCACAGTACAACAAAGGAACTTCACCCCAAAAAGATACCGAGGAGTGGCAAGGAGGCTATAATGATTTAAAGTCAGGAGAAGGAAGTGACATCCCTATTAAAAATGTAGCCCCTAGTTCTTCTGATCCACTGATGAAATAAATTCCTTCCTTCCTTCCTTCCTTCCTTCCTTCCTTCCTTCCTTCCTTCCTTCCTTCCTTCCTCCCTCCCTCCCTCCCTCCCTTCCTTCCTTCCTTCCTTCCTTCGATTTATATGGCCGCCCATCTTAAGCAACTCTGGGCAGCTCACAAAAGCTTTTGTCAAGAGTGTGACCTGATCTTCCATGCTTAAGTTCACCCTTAAGTTTTTGACCTGCCCAATTTTGACCTGCAGGAGAGGGATAGTGGCCTTCTGGTTTTAGCTCATAAAACAGCATATGCTTTCTGGAATATAAGCACTGAAATTAATTTACAGATATACTGACCTTCTTATACTAACAAATTATAGCATTTTTCTTATCTTTGGGCCAAAATGATGTCTTTGCCTTATAGTTGAAAGACCCCCTACCTAATTCCTACCCTTGGAAGTACTAATGGATATCTGCCCTAGTATTATCAAGCAGAAGCTTTAGTTCTTATTTTCTTTATTTTAAAGCAGACCTTTGGTATTTTCAATGAAGCTGTTAAAAGATTTTCATTTTTGCTATATACCTCACACACAAGTCAGAATGTACGATGCTTATTATGAGGATGAATTACTATTCCTATCTGCTGATGCCTTGAGTGGGATTTAAAGAGCTAAAAAATATGGATCATGTTAAAGGTCAGCATCCAGTAAGAAACCTGTTGTGAATTTCCCAGTGCCAAAGAACAAAACAAACAGAAGTAGCATGCAGAGAAATGAGAAATCCTTAAACCATACAAGCAGCTTAATATTATAGATACATGAAGTTCCTTGAACCATAAATGCAGCTTAGTCTTATGCACACACACTCTTCTAATTAATATACATCACTCAGGCACTGTAAATCATAATATATAGAACTCAACAGCAAATTGGTTTATTCAGTAGATCATGACAGATTAACTTGTTCACCAAATCTGATATTTAATGGCAGATTTATTCTGGAAATCCCAATTGCTGCAGCTGTATATAAGTAGGAAGACCCAATATATAGGGCAGAACCAACAGCAAAACAAGAGTTGATCCAAGCTTTCCTCCCTGCTAACTGTTTTTGTCCAATATGCCTTCCTTTCAACTTTCAACCACTTTCTCTTTAAAAATAATCCCATGTCATAGAGTAATCTTCTCTACAAATAACACTATCCTAGGTCAAAATCTTTTAAATCTTTTTCCTATGGTCTTATGTTTCATATCAAGATGGAAGATGTAAAATCATATATAGTGTAGAGATGCAAGATCATTTCCTTCCTATAATGTTACACAGAGCAAGAAGAGAACAATCTTCTGTGGTCTTTCAATTACAAACATTTAACGAACTAAATGGCTGAAAGAACTTGATCGGTAGAGGGCCTTCCAAAGGGAAGCAAGATAAGGAATTCCCTGTTGATCTTATCACATAGCAATCTACCCTTCCAGTTGAAGCTAGAGCTTCAACTTCACACTACTGCAGCTTCTCATTACATTTTACACCAGCGATTGAGGAGGGTATAAATGTCATTCCACTTGTGCAGTTTCTGCAAGAAGGGGGGAAATTAACTGAGCCCTGACTCTTGCTGAGCTGTTCCAAAGCTCAGTCCCACTTAATTTGTGAAGCTTCTTGCATACTCATTAGCTTCAGCTGCTTCTGCTTTCCTTCCACCAATAGCTCGAGGCTTAAGATTCTGTCATCAGAAAATGCTCCTTGTACATTGGTTCATATGTCTTGGTAGTGTGGTTTTGACAAAAGTCCTCCTCAAGTTACCTTTTCTGATTTGTATGCGGGAAGTTGCATTTCGTAAAATTCCCACATTTTTATTCAAGGAGGACATTTATTTATTTGTTTGTTTGTTTGAATTTGTTATGGCCGCCCACTCCAACAGACTCTGGGTGGCTTACAAATTCTAATACAAAGTTATAACAATTAAAAACATAAACAAAACAAGACAACCCAAACTAAAACAGCCACTATAAAAAGCAACACAACAGCCTCCCCCACCCCCGCACACATTAACCCCAGACCTGGGACCAAAGCCAAGTTTTAAGGACTTTTTGAAACCTGAGAGGAATGGGTGCCATCAGTATCTCTGGGAAGATGCTGTTTCAGAGGGGCGGGGGGCGTGACACAACAGGCACGCTTCCTAGGTCTCACAAGTTGGCAACATTTAACGGAAGGGAGTACACTCACTCCGCCCAAACATACTGGACAGGCAAAAACAATGGGATAGAAGTGGTCCTTCAGATAACCAGGCCCTATGTCATGAAGGCTTTAAAAATATCAACTAGCACCTTGAATTGCAACCAGAAGCCAATTGGTAGCCAATACAGCTTACACAGCAGAGGTGACACGTGGGCACAACAACTTGCGCTGCCACAATTTGAAACAGCTGTAGCTTCTAGATGGTCTTCAAAGGCAGCCCCATGTAGAGTGCAGTTTGGTTTAAACATAAAACCAAAAGAAATAGGCAGTTTTAAGGATAGTATCTATCTGTAGCCATTTTGTCCAGCAATGTATCTTTTTGCATGCATTAATATTAGCCAAATCCTCTAAAATATTTAAATGTATGGGAATGTGGCATTCAAACTATTCAGTTATCAATTTATTTAAATTACGTTACTGTTATTTTGTCTACTTATCTGATTTTGGCTGATTGAGTGAAGCAGAACTGGACTTGGTTCAAGCTGCAGTGAAGATCAATCTCTTCATTGCCATCAAAATCAATGGCAAATTGATTTCTTTAGACTACGATACATTTCAAGAGAATGATCCGTGGCACAACAGCAGCAGCAGCACCTAGATGACTTTAGTTGAACTGAAAAAATGCTAAGCAGGTTCAGCCCTGGTTAGCATTTAGATGGGAGAAATTTCAGAGTTTTATGGTAGACTCGGAAGGTGAAAAGGCATACGGGAAGAACTTAATGGCAAAGTATGTCTCCTATAACTACTGGCTCACAGACAAAGATTTAGGAGAATCTTTAATTATCTAAACAAAGAGCTTCAAAATTCTCTATTATCAGTGAAGAGACCTGTCTCCGTGCCAGGTTATAGGTTGTTAGAAAGAATATCAAAAAGCTTCAGCCATAATGTACAGGGGATATATTGGTTCTAATTGGAAAATAGTTCAGTTGCTGTAATTCTTGTAACCTCATTCCATTTACCTCAATAAATCTTGCTAAAGAAAACTATGAGAAACGTACTTGTAAAGAATAACTTCAATTTTTAGGCAGCTGCCAAAGAGATTAATATCTCTTGTTGCATCCACGGCATGCATATTTTTTTAAACTGACAGAGTTTCTGAAGTCCTCTATTCTATCCCACTTTTTTTTTTTTGCAAGTTGTCATTACTAAGGAATCACTGTTAAATGGGGTTTCATACTTTTTGTCATTGAATAGTGGGTTTCATGGTATATCCTGTAAGATAAAGTCTCCTTAAGTTGAGCTCAACTACTGGTGACTACATAAATATCATTTTGGTTTTTTTTGTCATTAGGAATTGAGTTCAGTTCAAAGTAAAGTTAGAAGGCCATGCCTCACTCCTGTATTACAGACATAACTAGAATGCCAACATCAGTCACTCTACTGAACCTATTAGCAGTCACTTTATTAACCTTATTTATCAAATATGAAAAGCACCTAGAATATTACTTTGATGCTACTTAAGATCATAATGAAAGCCCTATCTATAGCATTTTCAGGTCTGAGAGTTATAGACACAAAAGAGCAAAACAGGGCTTACCAGGAATATTGTGTATTGTTATCGCTAAGATAAGCAGCATGATCCGCCTCCAACTGCTGTTTGCTGGAACAGGAAGGCTGTCTTTGAGGGTCTGGGATAGTGCTGGAAGATCCGGCTGAGTATTTCCTGCAACTTTTCTCCTCTGATATGGTTCCCCATTTTCACCTTTGTCTAGAGTAAAAACAAAAACAATTTTTAAAAAACTGTAGGTCACTATTATAAATGCTTAAAACAAAGAAATAAAGAAACAACACAAAAATATTGGTAAGCATATAGATTACCATATTAATATCAAAGTAGCTTTCCCTAATATGGTTCCATCCACATGTGTTGGACAATTGATTGAAAATTAGAGGAACTGCAATTCATCACATTCAGAAGGCGCTCATTATGGGGAAAAAAACCCACTGAAATGAAATATTTAATTAGTGGCTAAAGCTTACACAATAGTATCGAAATGTACAATTATGTAATGAAAATCATGTTATCAGAGTTTCATGTGGTTCCCACTATGCATAAAGCAAATCTGAGTGAACAAGTAACACCACAATTTGGGACATTTTTCATATATTTCAGAAGCAATTTGAGATGACTGTTTATTGTTGCATAATTGTAAGTGTCCATATATGTTTTATTATTGTAATAAAATAATCAAATAAATCATGCTACTAACATTTTACATAGTGATCATAATAGATATTAACATATGGAACTTTGCAGGGAAGAGAGCAGTAAATGAAGAGAGGAGGAAGAGTCCAGGTGAAAGGAATGTATATGAGCATCCAGTAATATACAGTTAACCAATTAACACTCTATCCTTTAGATGATTAACACTTTAAAAAAATTGCTAGATTATACCTACTCTTTTCTTTCTTTCTGAGCTTTCTTGAAAAGGTCTCTCTGATTTAAAGCCAATAGAAGCAAAGCAAATGTAAATTAAGGCCATAGAAAAAGGGCAAAATATTAAGCATTTTGAACTATAATATCAACTTCCTTCCACTGATCAGTAAAAGTCAGAAAATGCTGAGATGTAAAATAACAAAGGCAGATGTTCCTGAAATTTACATAGGCAACAGCTGTACTCTAGTTGCAAAGATCTGACATTTTAAATGCATGTTAACTCTCTTTACCCAACCAGCTTAAAGTCTCCAGGCAAACTAATAAGTTTCAGAAGTCATTTGAAAGCGCTTCTCAATTAATGTCAGTTGCTTCCCATGCCATTTCAAAGCAGATTGATGTTAATGTTCATGTTGCACATAACTTAGTACCCCCTGAAACTCTGTAGCATATTAAAAACTGGCTTCGGAACTGAGAAGAGGAAGCCAATAGGAAAAGAAAAACAACATTCTAGCTTGCACCTTGCCATTTAAAATAACAGTTTTGAAAGAGAAGGGGAGAGTAGAGACAGCATAACAACATTCAATAATACTGTAGAAAATCTGGTGTGACACCATTGTCAGCGCAAGTGGTTCAAACAAGTATTAAATAATTGGAAGGAAACACAAACCGGCATCTAATCCTGTTAGTGTAAAGAGCCCCTCCAAACACTAGACTGCATTACACTGTGGAAAATGCTAATTTTTCATATTGGTTTGGCAAAAATGTTAGGAGCTGAACAAAAGCAGGTGAATTTAGTCTACTCATTGCTGCTGTAACAACAGATTCAGATCTAGCTGTAGCCTACAGATTCATTACTTTTTGAGATAAGAACCATGAAAGCTATAGTATATGGCATCCAAGGGGGAGGGAATAAAAAATCCCTCCCTCCTAATACATAGGAAAAAAACTCAGGAAATCCTAGACCTGCCTGTGTGTGTGTGTGTGTGTGTGATGCAATCCTGCCTACCCTGTGTGATGCAACCCTGCCTACCCCTGTAGCCTATCATTACCCCACCCACTGCATCCCCTCTTTCCCACAAAGACCTCTAGCTTTTGACCACCATTTAGCCATAGGGGAAACAGTACTGTAATGGCAACATAAATTTTGTTTCATATCCAAACATTATTTGACTCATAAAAACTATAAGAAGGAATAAAAGAAAGACTCAGAATAAAAGTTTGTATTTTGAAAAATAAATATAATTTTAAAAAAGAGTACAAACTTGAGTTTTTTTATTAAAACTCCTTCAAAATCAGGCAAGAAGGGATAAAGTCTCTCTCAAGAACCCCCGCAACTACATGTATATAACCATGAAATTTTCCTGACAGCAAGACAGAGGTGATTTCAGGAATATTTTATCAACTTCCCAGTCTAGACTACAACCTTTGGATATCTTCTTCTCAAATACTTTCCAGGTCTGATCCTATTTTGCTCTTAAGGTCAGCTAGGTGCTTCTGTTCCCCTTTGTTCAAAACTGGGCTTAGTATCTGATCATGGCAGTAAGTATACAGTGCTCAACTTATTTTTCAGCATAATTTGCATCTTTTGAACAAAGCTTATTCAAATAGTTTAATCCAAGCCTTGTTCTCTCCAAGGAAAGCTCTCTTAACAATTAACCAAAAAGAATGACAAGGATGCTACTGTGTTTGGTAAGATAAAGTATAAAATAACCTTATGTTACTATGGTTAATAAAGTAAAGAAGCATTATATTCCAGATTTTATTTATTAAACATTTTACCCACCCAATAGCTAAAGATCCCAGGTGGTTTATAATACAACATGCTAAAAAAATACAATTTGAATCAAAGCATATAAAATAAAATAAAATAAAATAAAATGTTGGGTCTGTGACCTGTAATAAAGTTTTGTTGATTGATTGAAATGCAAAATGAAAGTACCACAGAAACTAGGCAGCAGTAGGGCAGTCATTCATAATCTAAAACAATACATTAAAAGCCAATTCAGAAGCCTGGGAAAATAGAAAGGTACCAAAATGATGCTAATGTAGGCACCAGTTGAGACCTTCTGGGGAGGGAATTCCATAAATGAGGCACCACCACAGAAAAAGTTCTCCCCCTTGTTTTCTGCTTACCTCACATCATTTGGTGGGGGACTTGGAGAAGACTTAAGGTCCAGGGAGGTATGTATGCGTTAGCCTTGAGAGGTAGTCCAGACAGGAAGCATGCCCAGATGAACTAATTCTACTTTATTGTAAGGTTACATTAACAGAATCTTGCAAGTTCAAAAGTATAATTCTCCTCTGTCACCTTTACAGCCCAAGAAACTAGGGAGGGTCCCTTCTGAGATGTTTGCCATGTCCACATTCCTTCTGCAGCCTAAGCTGCCTCTTATCCAACTGTTCCCTTGGCTGTCACTCTTCCCCCATCTCCCAAGGTCATTCCCACATACCACTACAATGTTCATAGTGTTCATATTGGCCAGTGTCAGTGAACAGTTTAGCTGCTCTGTTTTGAACTAACTGAAGTTTCCAGACCATTTTCAAAGGCATCCCCACTTACAATGCATTGCAGTAATCCAACCAGGAAAGTACCACAGCATGAATAACTGTTGCAAGGCTGTTTCTATCCAGGTATGGTCACAGTTGGTACAGCTGAAGCTGATAAAAGGCACACTATGCCATCAAGGCAACCTGGCCCTCTTGTGTCAGTAATGGATCTAGGAGCACTCGCGAACTGTGAATCTCCTCCTTTAGAGTGTGAACCCTTCCAGGACCAGCAGGACATCATACAGCTGGACAGATGTTCCACTCACAAACAGTATCTCCATCTTGTCTGGATTGCATCTCAATTTATTAGCTGTCCCCCAGTCTATTACCTTACCCAAGCCCTAGATGAGAATGTCAACCATCTCACCTGAGTTAGATGAAAAGGAAAATAAGAGCTATGCATCATCTGCATATTGATGGTACCTAAATCCATATCTCCTAGCTGTTCCATGTAGATGTAGCATAGGGGATAAAATGGAGCCGTGGGGGACTCCATAACCCAGCCATTGTGAGGCAGAACAGTAATTCCCCAACACCACCTTCCGGAAGCAGCCATACAAGTAGGAATGGAATCACCATAGTACAGTGCTCCCACACCCCAACTCTGACAGCCTGTCCAGGAAGATACCATACTCAATGGCACTGAAAGCAACTAAGAGATCTAGGAGGCCCAATATGGTCATGCTCCCCTGTCTTTTTCCCAGCACAGGTCATCCCATGGAGTGACTAAGGCAGCTTCTGTTCCACAGCCAGGTCTGAAAATCCGTTTCATCCCATAAAGCCTTGAGTTGATCAGCATGTAACCTGGAGAGCCTGGAGTTTTATCTGGCATGCAAACTGAAAATTCTATTGTTAACTTATTTATAAATTCTTGGTGTATTTATTGTTTTTGAGGAACCCTCTCTTGTACAAGTAGTACTTGCTGCTAGAGTTAGATGTTATTCTACTGGGTAGTTGTCCTTATAGGCTGAAGTAATACAACACTGAGATTGCTGCAAGCTGACTGGAACATACTGACATGCTCTGAGTTGGAATGGAATTAATTATCTGCCTTCCACCCAAAGAAATTTATCACATCCTAGTCAAGAGATAGGTAATTAATCATCTGAAATATCTGTCACCTCCATCAGCTGTCCTGTTTTTTACATTAACTTTTAAGAGAAAACAACAACAACAACAACAGCACTGTGGCCTTTTCTATAGCTTCTTCACTGGAACAGTTATATTTCACTGAGGGCATAAAGTTGTGCCATCACTATTTAAAAGTTAATGCTATGTAGCACAGAAGCAACTCTGGAAAATAAAAATAGTCCCAACAAAAAGAAATAGAGAAACCACTCCATGCTTTCCTCCAGATAAACATCTTCTGCAAACCATGACCGCTTCCACATTACAGCAACAGAGCAGCTAGGCAAATCTGTGGCTGATGATTCAGAAAGGTATGTCTGCCTATGTGCTAGCCACACAGCAAGGTACTGCTTCCCACAAGCACACTTCCTTCAGCATAGCACAGCTGTCAGTATGACTGCACTCTGGTTGTCCAAGTATTCCCAGCTGTGTGTTCCTTTCTCTTCATCATAGCGGCTCTTCACCACCCTGATCTTTTTATATGTCAACCTTATTTCCTAAGCTGGAAGGCTGATCAGGCCAAGATTATTCAATACCGTATATAAATGTCAAGTAATAATTCAGAGTATCTTTGGGTATGAGGGAATAGAAGTCATCCTCAAAGGGGCAGTTGTGTTATTCTGTTGCGGCAAAAACAATATACCTCAAGCAGCACCTTAAAGGCTATCTCATTTATTATCATATAAGCTTTCACAAACTATCACACACCTTATCACATCATGGAATATAATCCTGAGACAGGTATATATTTAAAATACAGGCATACCTCATTTTATTGCACTTCCCTTTACTGCACTTCGCAGATATTGCGTTTTTTTTACAAACTGAAGGTGTGTGGCGACCCTGCATCAAGCAAGTCTATCTGATGATTAGCATTTTTTAGCAATAAAGCATTTTTTAATTAAGGTATTTAAATTGTTTTTCTAGACATAAAAAAATTAATAGATTACAGTATAGTGTAAACATAGCTTTTATATGAACTGGGAAACCAAAAAATTCATGTGACTCGCTTTATTGTGATATGCGCTATATTGTGGTGGACTGGAACCAAACTTGCAATATCTCTGATATTTATTTTATTTTTTATTTACTTATTTATTCAATTTATGCCTGTGATGGGTGGATAGATGGTGAACAGATAAAGAGAAAATGCATAAAGTGATTATTATTTATTAACTGTGACCATTCACAAAAGAGCTGTTGGGGGTGACCCAGATATTCTTGTATTGGTGATGATTATGTGCCATCAAGTCATTGTTGACTACTAGCAACCACATAGACAGATTTTTTTCTATAATGATCTGATTCATGTATTGGGTGATAATAAATAATGCATGGAGTATGTTATGAAGCCATGGTTTCTGTTTAATCCATGACAGTGTTAATAAATTCCACTGTAGCTGGAATTATTTTGCTCAGTGATGTCCATATTGAGGTCAGCATCTTTAGTCAAGAACCATAACTAGTTGTCATAATATCAGAGCATAAGCACTCTTCATCTTTGTGAAGACAGATCTATGGACCCATGCAGTTAACAAACATGAACTATCAAATGTAGGCATGGCAGGAGGATACCACATTTATTTCTTTGGAAACTGTACATGCCCTCCAGACTGGATGATAAGAAAAATAAGGCAGTCATAACGACACATAGTTCTAAAAGATCTTAGTGAAAACATGTTTTGACTTTCACCTTTACTAAAATAAGAAGGTCTGCTTCACTTCCAGAGGCTATTTGCATTCCGGTGCCAAATGTGGTCATAAGTCGAGGACTATTTGTACTGAACCAGTTTAAAAAACACATAACCAAAAGGTGCAGCCTTTCATAGCAGACAACCCAGCATAAAATGGCCATTGAAGGCAGAGAGCGAGTAGGTCATACCTGCCAGAGCATATACCAGCTAGTTGGCACAACGGCATTTGAATAGGATTGGATGAAGCATAGCAGGTAGACCAGATGGTCCTGCTTGCATCAGCAGGAGGAAAAACCTTATTTTTGATACAGAGCTAGAATCTCAGTTGGAAATTCCCTTTCCAACACTCTAGAGATGGGCTGAGGAAGACATTTGTTCCTGCTCTCCTGAAACAGCAGGTGGCCTGTCCTGATGTTGGGACAAGAAGGAAGTGTAGATCAGCTCTTAAGACTAAAACTCCATTAAACACTGCTTTCATTTGCTCAAGATATTCATATTCCTGATTTCATAGAACCAAGCTTCAGTTCTCAAATGATAGACTCACAACCGCCTCCTAACCACACACCAAACCCTAAAGGTTACCTTGAGAGCTTAAGCAGGAACTAGCAATTCTCAAGCTTACTGTATGTAAACATACCACCATCTCTTGGTTTCAAGGCCATGGCTTGCTGAGTAAAGATTCCATTAATTCATGCGAAGTGCAGAATAAATAACAACTTTAAACTACTGGGGTTATAAACGTTATTTGCATATTCTTAATAGCAACGGGCAATGGACTGTTTTGCAGGGCTTTATTCATTTGTTCTCCTCTGCAATAAAGATTCTTCTTTAGCTGAGCTATGTCTGCCAAGCTTAGCTTAGAATCCAAAATACAGTAAGTCAGGTAGTACCAGAAGGTTTCTGAATTCCTGCAAAGTCCCGTATGAGAGTACCTGATTGCTCCAATTTTCGGTATGTAGATAATTCTCCAGTCCTTCCTTGCATGGCATTTGGTTGCCTCTGGCTCATCTCTTTTGCAAGACTTTGACAGGGAGACAACAAAAGCACACTAGGAGCCTAACCACTGTGATCAGGATGGCATGATACAAGTCATTTAAATCCTTCAGGAAAGAAGATCTAATTAAACTTGATTTAATCCAGTTCCTAACTTTCAAATGTATTTATTTTGTGAACAAGTGTGTTTATTAAGGAGTTGCTACAAGACATATCCAATTATAATTAATAACTCCATTTTACCACCAAGCTGCAGTATCCAAAACTGCTGCTCTTGCAAACCATAATACAGATGGCAAACATAAAAGCATCAAGAAAATTCTGACATGATTTCCTAGCAATTTGCAACATGATAAATATTCTTTATGTCCTATTATGGATACATGTAACATTTGCTCTCAAAATCTTTCCTTGCTCCTTATTTACTTTTACACAGAAAACTGGGCTTTCATTAATTCAGTTATAAGAGATAAAGCAGGTCGATTTTGATATACAGTATAAATATCTGTATTCAGGTACTATATTAAGACCATCTTATTTTTAATAGAGATCTAGGCTGCAATCCTATACATTTATGGTACATAGGGATAAATTTCACAGAATCTAATGGGATTTAAATTAGACATGGACAATAAATCACCATAAATATATTTGATTTTTAAAGCATCATCAATTGCTCTAGAATATAGTTTCAATGAAGGGCAAGTTAAAAAAAAATTGGGCCACAATGGTATGAAATTAAGATAAAATAAAACACTTGGCACAAAAAATGCACCAATTACAGCATAAATATATTTATTTGTAACTTTCCTTGACTATTTCTTGAGCCTGAACTGTAATGACAGTCCTATAATCAGCTTAATAGTAATTAGAGAAATACATTATTTAAAACATTTAACAATCTATTTACTGGTAAATGTTCTCAAAAGTTTTAACAATTAAAAAGTGACCAAAAAGTAAATATATATTTTCACATTGACGTAGAGATAATAGTCCTTGGAAGCTCTTCAAATTAAAGTCCTTGAAATATGCCAAAGTATTTTATGTAGACCTAGCTGGAAATTCCACTTTAGACTGATTGAAAAAAACATGGGGGGGGGGGCGCGCAGCACTTGGAGTAAGCCCTTCTAACAGTGCAGGCATCACAGAAGGCAAAATGAGATATATGCTTAAAGAGAAATTATTATTTCTATTACATTTTCTGTTAATATCTGCAATAAAAATCTCATGGTACATTGAAAGTGATGCATGGCATAGGCATTCCAGATATTTGAACTTCATAGCCATAATACGGCACACCAGAGAAAATGTACTGATTTTAGCGCTCTACCAGTTTAAAACCAAACCACAGCTAAATGAGCCTTAAAGGCTACCATTCTAGCTTCTACGTCTGCTCAGAATAGATACAAATAACTTTCAGTACTTAGTCAGAAAAGCATTTCGAGAAGTCCTTACGATATTATATTCTCTATTCCCCCTTCCCAAGTAGTATTCAGGAAAAGTATATTGTCACAACTCATGCTAAACTACAAACCATGGTTAATAAACTACAATGTCTGGATGGATACAAGCTAATCTAAAACCAAACAAACACAGTATGGCTTAATGTGAACTGTGAATCTAATCACTGTTAGTGTGGGCCAACTGGTTCTGTCTGTCCATATCCAGAATTCTCTGTTTAATTACAAGTTTAATAATAAATAAATAAATACATACATACATCTGAGAGGAATTATTTCAGAAATATGCTGAAACAACACTTGAGTAATAACTGAAGAACATTTTTCCCCCAGCACGTTTCCTAAGAAACAGGAAAGTTATTGACTGAGCCACATAGCAAGGTGCTGAATATATAGAGATGCTGAATTGTAGGATGGGGAAAAAAAGTTGAAAATTGCCCACTTTATTCCAGCACAAATATAGACTGATTAAATATTTCTCTATTTCATTTAGGCTGCTATACTGCCAACTATCCAGGTCATTTCTTTACTCTGGAAGCCCATGGTATCTAAATCTTTGCCCTGAGATTTGCTCAACACATTCAAATTTTTAAGTTAGTTCTACCTCCTTCCACTACATTCTAAGAGGAGGACACTACTTCATTTAAAATGGAGAAAGGTGAAAACGATTTCCAGGATAAACACATGCAAATAGTCCAATCACCTCTTGAGTTATTGAAAAGCAGCCTCTGGAGAAAAGACCAGATGTTTTAGATATCACACAGTGGTACAACTCCAACCCCAGAACATCTAAAAGAGGCCATCAGTCATTAAAAGCCACCTGAATTTTGCTGTGAAACCACTTCCTTCACATGGTACACACACACATACAAACACACACTCAAGCAAACATATATACACAACTAAGTCTAACTAACAGAGTACAAAATACAAAATGGAGGTATAGTTGATGTAGTCAGGCATCTTTAGAATAGATCTAAATTTAAATAGGAAAAATATGGAACGATATTGCCAATCTGTCAGCAACCTTTCTCAGGCCAGCTGCCAACAGTGTACTTCTTTTAAGTACACCCCACTGCCTATATTTCTATCCATTATAGTTGCCATTTTATAATCCTGAGATGAGGAATTTTCACTCTGCAGATAGAGTCTACTTCATCAGGCCAACAAACCCTTAATTAAGGTCCATTCTTATTGTTAGCTGCCTTCTGCCCACAACTGCCTGTCACCCCAAGTGTTGCTTACATGTGCCTCATTCCTCTACCTCTCAGAAGGGATCATGCACAAAGGTGGACATAGTAGCAATATCTTTAAATAACACACCCACCAGCAGAAATGTTCTTTCTCACTGGACTAGTGAACTTGAAAGTCCCACTTTCATAAATCAAAGACAGATTGTTTTAAAAACTGAAACTAGTTTCCTTTGATATCATATTTGGATCACATAACAGAAACTTATTCACATTAACTAGAAATCTCAAAAGAAAGTTTAGCAAGAACAGTCAGAGGTACAGGTAGTCCCCAGTTTAAGAACAAGATCTCTTCCCAAGCTCTGTCCTTAAGTCAAATTCGTATGTAAAACAGTATTATTGTATAATAATGTATAAGTAATATTGTGTAATGAACTCGAACCACTGTGTATTTAACTCAAATCATTGTGTATTTAATTCGAATTTTGCTTCAATAGGCTCCATTCTTAACTATGGGTCATCCTTAAACCAGGTGTTCTTAACCCAGGGACTACCTGTACTCCAAAGGAAGTTATCTGTGAAATGACCCCAAAAAGGATGCATACAGAGAAACATCCAATTTCCTGCCTTGTCAAACTATGATTGCCAACTCTGTCTGAAATGAATTCCTGAAATATCTTCCTCCCCATACTTGCACACTTCAAAAAACAAGAGGGGCATGCCAGGACAAAAAATATATCTAATATTAACTGAAGTAGTAACTACTAATTAAAATCAATTGCCTGTAAAATAAGATAGCTCATTTACAAACTAATGGATCTCCATCTAGATATACCAACCATTCTCTCTCTCAACACAAACCACTCATGCAAAAGTACCTAGGAACACACACATTCCTTTCTCTCCTTCCTGCAAAAACAGTAGGAAAGGAAAGGAAAGGAAAGGAAAGGAAAGGAAAGGAAAGGAAAGGAAAGGAAAGGAAAGGAAAGGAAAGGAAAGGAAAGGAAAGGAAAGGAAAGGAAAGGAAAGGAAAGGAAAGGAAAGGAAAGGAAAGGAAAGGAAAGGAATGCTTGGAGGTGGGTTAAAGAAAAGTGCATGGGGGGGGCAACATTGGATGGAAATGAGATGAGGTGAAGATGGAACTGGAGAAGAAGGGAAAAACCCTTAGGGATTATGAAAAGGGTTGAATTCCTTAAGCAAGCAGGGCCTGTAAGCAAGGATAATTTTCAAATGCATCCACTTTTCAGCAGAGATGTTTGCAGCTATTTACATCTCTTGCTCATTCCTTTTTGTCCAACAGCAAACCTGAGATGACCCTCCTGCAAAATCTGAAAAAAAATTGTAGGGAAAACATACTTCTATCTGGCAACTTTGGGATTATAGCATAAAGTCACCTAATTTGGTTTCATCACACCATTGGTTCAGTTTGGTTTGAAATGTACAGGATGGACAATATGAGCTTATATTAATCACTGCTTGTTGAAAACTCACATGTTTTCTTGATTACATTGCCAGCTTTTGAATTTAACATGAAGTGTTATAAGGCCTACATACATCAGAATAGCCAAAATAATTATAATATAACATTGAAAAGAGAAATCTTCACCCACTCTGCCTAGGTCAGACCATTAAGTCTTCTTGGTCAACATCTAAATTAATCCTTTTTTGCAGAGCAATAGAAGAAATTTCAAAGCAAACTAGAAAAATGTCCTTAACTTATTCAATAATATAGATTTCCAGACAGTTTTCTTTCTTTTTTGCTTCATATTCTATATTATATTTGTAGTTAGTATAATGCTAATTTAAACCATATTATTTGGTAATACTTAAAAATGATCAAACACGTTATTTAAACTTTTGCTCTTGGCATTATTATGTCGGTTTTGCTGTTATTTCTTTGGGTGAGTTGAACAGAGCAAAGAAGCTTACAATAGCTATGCAGCAGGAGGCAGGTATCGCTGCTCCTTGTGAAAGATACTTATCTGCCATTTTAAGTTCAGTCATGAGCTATTACCTAGAAAAGACCTTTTATTTAGCAAATCTTAAGAACATCTAACTATAGTCTGCAAGGAAAAAAAATGAACAATAGAATTCCAAAGTGTCTGGGAATATTTTAAGCATATAACTGTGTTGGTGTTTAACCAATTATTTTTAAGAATTTTCACACCATCAGCAAATGTATGGTATAAAATATTATGACCTATCAGTTGCAATATGGAGAAGAAGCTGCTAAAATTCAGCTAGTAAAGCAAGTTTGAATATAATATTCTAATTCACATTCCTCACAACATCACAGTAAAAATGTTGAGAAACTTTAACCATACCTACATCATTGCAAAATAAACATTAAAGAAAAAAGAAAAATTCTAAGCAACATTTCTTCTTCTCCTCATCTAACAATTCTGTGCAATATTCAGTAAAAACACCTGAATCACTTACACAGCAACATACCTCATGCCTTTACAGAATTATAAACTAAAGGAAAAACATGCAGGATTCAGCAGATGCACGCTTCTTAATGCAATATTCCAAGTTAAAGATTGAAAGAATAAATTAACTTTTAATAGAGATGGGTTGCAAAACCAAAAATTAAAATGTGATATAATGACTAAATGGACTTTTGCAGTTTTGATGAACTTAAAAAAAATATTCATTTCTCATTCTGACTGAAGATGTCCTATTTTCAATTTTACCAAGTGATATTATGGTAATTAGAAAAACGACTGCTTAGTCAAAAATGCTTGTTAAGGATTTCTAATGTAACATGAAACCAAATTATAAAGTCATGCTAATGCTGAGAATTTAGCCATCAGTCACATTTAAAAGCCTCCAATGTCTTTCAACCTTTTATGCTTCAACTGTTTTTAAGATGTAGTCAGTAGGTGCATCAGTTTTAATGTTTTGCAGAAGTAAAGAGAGGCTCACAGAGCAGGATTGTGAATTTTTTCCATCAAAACATTTCCCAGAAGACTGCAGATGTAGCTGCTTCCAGAACAGGATGTCATCCAAAGGGGGCATTTTTGAAACAGCTTGATAAGCTAAAGATATCACATTCACACAGCTGGCGAGAAATAAGGAATGCCAACCTCTTCTTCCCTAGGGACTTCTGAAGAAATGGAACAAATATTTTTGTTCTTTCACCTGAAGATTTTCTGACTAAATAAAAGCAGAGTCCTAGGTAAGTCACGTTTCTGCCAACTGGGGGAGAAAGTCATTTGAGACTTATGAAAAACACCAAAACAACATTAGGGATAAACAAAGAACCACTTCCATCTAGTTCAAAATGCACAGTAACTAGGGCACAGTCACCAGCTTCAGACACATACATCTCAACTATAAGCAGTATTTTCATACCATTGTGCAGTGCTCAGCAGATCACCTAACTGTCCCCTTCTTGAGTGATGCAGAGGGAAGAGAGAATGGCCTTGAAAAAAGAAACTGTCCATCCCTCCGCCCCAGAGAAAGCTCTGCACAATCTCTGTTGCATTTGCTCTGGAGCAGGACCTGAGCCTATTAACTTCGTGTAAAGCCCCACTGCATATCCATACATGCAAGAAGGCCCCTAAGGATCCTAGTTCAGGGGGAAAAAAAGTTTCACCATACATATTGCAACCAAAAACATGTTCTTAGGAATCTGAAGTTCAAAGGAGCAAGTGGCTAGCAGCTTGAGTCAGAAGCACTGAGTATCCAGATCAGATTGTGTACTAGAAGCATGAGTGCTATGAGAAGTGTTAAGAAGATTTGTTCTCCTAAGGAATCTACCTAGAGGAGGCTGGTAAGGTCTCCTTTGTCTTACGTCTAAGGTTCTCAAACCGAGGACTGCATTCCCCTGGACAACCGGAGGTGTGGGGGGAAGTATCATTAAAAAAAAAAAAAAAGCTGAATAGGTTTGCAAAGGCCAAGTGGAGAACATAGCCTGGAGGGAATTTTAACTTGCTCAGTCAAAATGGGAGGACTACCAAAACTCAGTCCAGATTTGCCTGGGCTAGCAAACATCAAACTTGTGCAGATGAAGCAAGAAGCAAAGCCTGGAGTAATTCTGAGGTTCAGTCATCTGTGAAAACCATCTATCAATCATGGACTTTGGAGTGTTTGTAGATGTCATGGATTTCCATATTAAGACATAAAGGTTTCAGGTAATTTGGTGCCAGAGGCCAGGACAAAATCATAATAAATGGGTGTAAAGTCAGAACAGGAGACGGCCGACTTTGTAGCATGTAGAATAATTATGAAACAAGAAGGTCTGCTATGTCAGCAAAACTGTAAAGACAAGGAAAAAACCTATAGTTAGAAAAATATACATTGCAAATTGCCTAGAATTTTCATCAAAACGTGAATGGGAAGTGTTATGGCTTACAGCCCTAGCCATCATGATGATTACTATAAAAATGTCAACCGTTAGGGACATACCATTTTCCCCCCTCAAAAACCGATTACATTGAGCAAATGTCTTTGTAATGCCTTTAAAACAGAGGACATATAATGTCCTGGATTTACTAATAAGTTACCAGCATCTCACATAACATAGATAAAAACTCCCACTATTTCCATTATGGAAACAATTAGCACTGCAATTTGGCACCCATGCACAGTTTCAATCAAAGATTAATTTCCCAAACCCAGCTAATGAAGATGATTGCCAGGATAGGTCCACCTGCTGCCTGCCCATTAGCCTTGTGCCCAACTACATGGGTACATTTAAACTAGATGTGACATATTGAAAGGGAAGTTTAAAAATAGCCTGTTTGATATTGCAGAATGTGGACAGGCTAGTGCTTAATAAATGTTTGATCAGCTGCAAATTTATCTTAAACGAACTGTTAAAATTAGTAACAAGACTAAGCTGTCTTCTAAGATTACAGTCTTTAATGGAAAAGAAAGAAAACACAACTGTATCAAATACTTAAATATCAATAAAAGATCAGGTTTAAGACCCATAGCTGTATAATGTCACTTATGGATCTTTTCTGTTTGTTTTTAAAATGTGACTACTTCCCCCCTGCTCAGTTTCAAATACTATAGTGACATTAGAATTAGAGCTACAGCTTAACTTCCCTACTGAATTATTTAAAGTAACAACTGGTTCTTAAAGTGCTGTAATGGATTGCTATTATAATACTATTTCATTTCATTGGGATGTTGGTCTGAATGAATCCAGTATTCTCATGAGTAAAACTCTGCTCAGGGAACACTCTCTCTAGAGGAAGTAAACATGCAATTTTCATTCATTTTCCTTCCCGCAGAAAGTTGCTTCAAAGGTCTGGATGACATTGTGAGATTCTGTGGTAGGAGCAGAGGAGAGAAATCACTTTTCAATTAAAATGTGTTGCTACTCTTTTTCCTCTAGCAGGAGTCTCCACTGGATTTTAGCTTCATCTAAGGCCACTAGATATAATGAACATCAGATATATTTAATAAAATAAACAACAATACCCTATCATTCACATATTCACATTACTACACAAATCAGAAATACAGCAGTTCTGTCTTAAAGACTTTTTGACCAATTTTTAGTTGGCTTCACTCCTGAACTTAAAGTTCTTGTGTTGGAGCTCTTGGTCAGAGCATACTAGAAAGTTATGTATCCATAATATTAGGTCATATTATTTGCAGTTTACTAATTAACAACAAACTAAGTGTGTTTCCAGGACTACTTGGTTGAGAATTGGATTGTGGATTTTAGGAAGAACCCTTCTAGTACCCCTCTCCTTACTATACTTGACAGCCCAGTATCAGTAGTAGAGTCCTTCAAGTTCTTGGGTTCTATAATCTCCCAAAACTTGAAATGGACGCTTAACATCACAACCATCATCAAAAAAGGCACAACAAAGGATGTTCTTCCTGCGTCAACTTAAGAAGTTTAAATTACCTCAGGAGCTTTTGGTACAATTTTATAGAGGGACTATTGAGTCTGTTATCTGTTCCTCTATAACTGTCTGGTTTGACTTCACAACCAAACAGGATAGATGCAGACTCCAATGGATAGTTAGGTCTGCAGAAAGAATAACTGCAACCTGTCTGCCTTCTATAGAAGATCTGTATACTGTGAAGGTTAAAAGCAGGGTGGAGAAGGTATCTGCAAATCCCTCTCATCCTGGACATAAATTGTTTCAACTTCTCCCCTCAGGACGGCGCTACAGAGCACCGTATGTTAAAACATCTAGACACTGGAACAGTTTTTTCCCTCATGCCATTGCTCTGCTGAACACCTATTTAATGCAGCATGACAAACTGATTGGCATTGCATGATAAGATATGATTGCCAAGATGTGACTGATAATGCTCTGTTAAATGTGAATATGTGCTAGACAATAGCGTCTCCTTTTAAAAATGAATATATGTTAGTCAATAGCTGTAGTATTATTTTTCCTCCAATTCTCCTCTTCTGATTGCAAAGTTTTAGTATATAATGTTTTTACTTTTATTATTCCTTATTTCCTGATGCTATGCAAACACCGAGAGTCTTTTTTTTTTTTTTTTTGCACCGAAGTCAAATTCCTTGTATGTCTCATACTTGGCCAATAAAGTACTCTATCTATCTATCTATCTATCTATCTATCTATCTATCTATCTATCTATCTTCAAAGTGTGCCTTCCTGTTCTAACATAAACCATGAATTACTCACAAACTCAATTCACATATCACATTATTCCAAAACCACAAAGCCACATTATGGCTTAGTGTATGCATGAATCTAAACTCTACAATCTCTTTCACTTATGCACAAAAACACACCGATTTTTCACAGCAAGTAAACTTGAATATTTGAGTTGTTTAAAAATGGATTTTACAAATTGTAATTTAACTTAAAACATTCCCTTTTTAAGTAGGTATTCATATGTGCACATTTTAGAATAGAAGTGAAGTCAAACAGTCAGAACATAAATGTGTATATTATTATGCAACTACAAATTCTTCATATCAATTAATTATTAATTATTCCTTTTGTTTAATTTGTTAATTATTGATTGATTATTCCTTCTGTTAATTATGGTAACAAAATTAATACATACAGGTTTTCCTAAGATAATTCATATTAGAAAATAACAAGCTTCTATTGAAATGGCTATGGTAATCCTCGCTTAATGACCCTAATTGGGACCAGCAACTCCGCCACTAAGTGAAGTGGTCGCTAATCACATGACCATGACTGTGCTTTCTGGCTAGAAAGAAACAAGACTACTCAGTTTCACACCTTCAGCTTTTGTTTGCCTCCTAACCACTCCCCAAACCTTTGGAATGCTCAAGTGCCTGCTTGCTGTCTTGTACACATCAAAAGCAATGTGATCATGCCAGTAGCCCGGGGCTGGGAGCCATGGGTACGCTATACAAACAGCTTACAGTACTCTCTTGAAATCTCTTCCTCTCCAATCTCTCCACTCTGTGAGGTGGAGGGAGGGGGGAAAAATAAAGCAAGCAATTTCGGTAGGCAATCTCTCCTTTGCCTAACCCTTTCCTGCTGCCTGTGCAATTGCATTGCTTTCGATGTGTAGAAGAGCAAACAGCTTACTCTCTTGAAATCCCTTCCTCTCCAATCTCTCTGATCCTCTCCCCCCACCCCCAACTGTGGAATGTGGCAGTTTGAAAACATAGGAAATAAATAAAAGTTGTAGCAATGAGTACTTTCTAGTCCATACTGGTAGAAATTTGAAACTTCATTAGCTTTCCAAGTGTCTTTTATACAGATTTATATTTATTTCCTAATCTAGTTGATAATCTGCTGGAATAAACATATTAAATCAATTCAGCCATAATAGACGATGACTGAGAATTAGTTTCTGTTACTCAGTTAATGAATTTAAAGTAAAAGAAAAAGCATGCACATAGAAAGATAGATGTATAGGTGTTTTCAGATGAACAATGTAAAATTCAAACTAAAAATGTTGTATCTTCAATACTATATTTTTACAAATGCAAAAAAATGAACACAAGACAAATCTGTCTAAGAAATCACATGTATTTTAGCAATGAAAAGGAGGGATGGAGTATATGGCAAGGGAGGGATGACAACCAGTTATTTTTGGAAAGAAGAAAGTACTACAATTAGACCAAAGTACTGAAAAGCAAGATAATCATATGGCACACAATGAAGTGTGCAGGGTATATCTTTCCATGTTTCCTTTTAATTTCCTTTCACTTAAAAAAGAAAGAAAGAAAACCCAAACCCTTTTGAATCTCTCTCTCTTAATTGCACATTATTGGATTTCTCAGAAAAGCTGAAGGCAAATTTCTGCAAAAGCTTAATTAGAGCCTGCCAGTAAGGAATAAGCTTATTGGTTTAATTGAGCAAGTTAAGTTATAACAAAATACTTTCCACAAATACAATAAAAATCCACACATAAAGATTAAAGACTCCCCTCAAGTCAAACCTGACTCATAATATTCACATGGTGTAGTGATATGTGGGAATGACCTTGGGAGACAGGAGAAAGAGCCTCAGCCTGGACAATGGTCAGATAAGTGGCAGCTGAGTCTGCAGAAGGAATGGGGGTGTGGCAAATGTCTCAGAAGGGACCCTCCCAAGTTTCTTGGACTGTACAGGCAAAGGGGGGAGAGATGTACTTTCAGACTTGCAAGATTCTGTTTTTGTGACCTTACAATAAATATAGGGCTAGTACTCCTGGGTGTGCTTCTTGTCTGGACTACCTAAGTGCTGACACATGGTCATTTCTATCTAGTTTCCTAGCAGAAATATGGAAGTTTGCCACTGATTTCTTCTAGAACATGTACATAAAATAGCTATTTAAATACTGTAAATTAAATAATAACAACAGTAATAGTAATAATAGTAATATAAAGCTAAACCACCTTATACAAAAACAAACCTCTCATATTTACATGTGGACACAGATTCAGATTCAGACTAAGATTTTCAATGTGTTGCATTTTTATAAACACTGATACAGTCAGGTTTTAAAGGAAGAAAAGCTTCAGGCATCTTAGAAAAACAAACTGCTTTTATGAAAATGCCTTTTTATTTTGGATTATATCATAATTAAATTTCTCAGTCTTGACTATAATCTCCTGCAGTTTTTTGCTCAGACGCTGAGCAGGGATCAATAGACATGGTCCGCAAGTGCCTGCACTAGGGTTGCCTTTAGCTCAAAAATAAAATGTGTGTCCATTAGATACTTTTAACTATGGTTCTGCCTCTGTCACGAATGCCAAGCCAACACAAATCAGTAAAAAATAAATCAGTTAATATTTCTGTCCCAAGGACTTCTTGGTATATAGTCTTCTGAGCTGCAAATGACAGGGAAATGTAGCCCCAGAAGATCTAACAGCTGTTCATTTTGCACTCTGTGCCAAAAAGCAAGTTTCTCTGAAATGAAGACATATACAAACAGAATAATTTTAGCTAAGTATTTTTTAAAAAGGAGCCTGTACTTAGAACTGCCCTTCATTCACTAACACCAATTAGTTGATGAGCCCCCATTGTCATAACCTTATCGAGCAAAACAATGCCAGAAAATTAGGTTCAAAAACATTTCAATTAAGAAGAAAGAAGTTGTTCACAGTATCCACAGAAGATAGGAAGGATGCAGTCCTAAACTCACTACCCTGAAATTAAACTGTATTGAATTAGCTTGCTCCTAAGAAAACAAATCCACTGAGTTTTTGCTGCCTGGAAAAGAGATGGGTGCAGGAAGAGATTAAAGCTGGAGCTCTAAATACCTTCAGAAAGAATTCTGGAATTTTAAGATCAGGATTTCAAGCTAATCATTTAGCAATGTTGTTCAGCAATGGCACAGTTATGACAAAATATTCCTCATCACTTATTTTACCTTTTCATGCTTGCTTTTGTAACATCAAAGTCCCTTTGTTCACTTGCATATTCACCATGTCTTTCTTAAGTATACTAAGGGTAGTATTATATTCACCTTCCTGGACTCATTATGTATTTTAACTTCCTGATTTTAAATCTTCATCTGAAGTCCTTTTCCAGATGTACCTGCCCAATGAGCCAAAGCAGGTGGTTACAAGGCTCTTTTCAGTGGTAGCCTCTTCCTGGTCTCCCCAGAGAGACTCATCTATCTGTTCCATACATTGTGTTCCTTTCAGCTTTGCATGCAGGCCTTTTAATTTTCCCTGGCTTTTTAAAACTTTAGTGCTTTACTGCCACTTATTATGATGAAGCTGGCCAGTGCATGTATCAGGCCAAAAAAGGTTTCCATACCAGTCAAAAAGCTACAGAAAAGTTGTATAATTAATCAGGATGCCTAGATAAAGTGCTCCTTAGAATCCTGCGGAGAGATTGAAATGGACATTTATCAAGATAAGGTCTTCCTTTAGGACAACCTCTTCCAATTTAATGTTTCATCGGACAATAATTCCCCAAATCCAAGTTTGCAAAGAACAACGGAGGCTAAATTAGAGACGCTCCTTCCATTTCCATAACTTTTCCTCAAATCAGACAGTCTTAAGTATATACCTTAGACATATATTATATGAGAGCCAATTTGGTATAGTGGTTAAAGACACCAGAATAAATACTGGGAGACTAAGAGTTCGGCTCCTGCCTTAGGTATGAAGCCAGCTGGATGACTTTGAGCCAGTCAGTATCTCTCACCCTGTGATGGAATGGGGGGGTGCAGGGGAGGGAGGAGATGCCACCTAGGGAATGATCAGATAAAAGAGAAAGGAGTCTGCAACAGAATAATGGCAGGGAAAGAAACTTAGGAAGGACCCACCCTAACTACTCAGGCAGTAAATAGGGAGGGTGGGAAATTTGTACTTTCAAACTTTCAAGATTTATGTCAGCCCTCCCAGGTAAACCAGACAGGAAACACAACTAGATGAGCTAATTCTACTTTCTTTTAAGGCTACATTAACGGAATCTTGTAAGTCCTAGGAAAAAGACAGTGGGAAACCACTTCTGAAGGTGTTGCAAAACTTAATTCTTTCTTCAAGGCTATCTCCGTACTCCTTTCCTCTACTATGAGGCCTTTGTGCTCACTTGGGTTAATGTACTGAAATGCTTGTTTTTGTCCCCCACATTTATCATTCATGCTTTGCTATAAAATGCAAAAACTGAAACGTTTATTTCAGCAGAAAACTCAATCAAATGGAAATTTTGAACATTTCAACCTGATAAAACTCACTCCTGTCCCTATTTGGATATATTTGTGCTGAGAAGGTTGACACAGCAACTAGGCCTACCTGCACCTCATCAGGTTGAGTTGTAGATTCCCTGCAGCCTACATGAAAAAACAGAAGAAACTCTTGGAAAAATTATTCATTTTCTGTGCTTGCTTCCTCTTCTTTTATGATGATTTATTATTCTTATTATTTTAGCTTTAATGCAGTGAATGTCAGGTTCAGCCCAAAGAACTCCAAGAGACAATGCAAATACAGTTCTGTTGCATTTATTAGCTACAACCTCCAGACAGAATATCTCCCCAGACTGAACCCTAGTTCCCAAGCCAGCCAGCCACAACACCGTGAATTCCTTAGGGAGGTGCCAGCCTCATCTTCTTGAACTTCCCATGCTCTGCTGGGGGCTAAGAACACGCTTATCTCCCTGAGCCTGGCCTTCATAAGTCCACTCCATCACAGTGAATAATTTCACTACTTCACATTCCATTCTGACTAGGTTCAATAACAACAACAACAACAAACACCTGCCATACAACACCCCCGACTTAACAACTGTTGATAAGAAAGAAAAAAAAAGTCTGGATAGCGGACGTTGCAATACCAGGAGACAGCAGAATGGAAGAGAAAGAACTGTAGAAAATCACAAAATATAAAGACCTGCAAATAGAAGTAGAACGACTATGGCAAAAGAAAGCAAAGGTAGTACCAATAGTAATAGGTGCCTTGGGTGCAATCCCAAAACCCCTGGTGCACCACTTGAACACTGTCAGCATTGACAAAATCACCATCAGTCAATTGCAAAAGACAGCTTTACTTGGAACAGCTTATATCCTGCGATAATACCTTTAACACCAACCTCTGCCTATCCCAGGTCCTTGGGAAGGATCTGATAGGTGGATAAAAATGCCAAATCCAGTCTAAACATCTGGCTGACTATGCGACCAACCATCAGCAGCAGCAGCAGAATACAACTTGTATGCTGCCTGACTTCCAATGACTCTGGGCAGCTTACAACAATCAAAGAAATTACAGCACCTTGATTTACACCTGGAAGCAAACTGGCAAGCAGTGCAGCTCATGGAGTAGAGGTGTTACATGGATACACCAAGGCATGCCTATCACTGCTCGTGCCGCTGCATTCTGGACCAGTTGAAGTTTTCAGGTGCTCTTCAAGGCCAACCCCATGTAGAGCAGATATGGTATCCTTCTGGCCTGTCCAAGCAATGTTCCAGTTCTGATTCTCTGGTATCCTGAACTGGCAAGAAGGATCAGAGTGGCCTGTTTGTGGGGCTGGAACAGAAAGCACAATCAGCATACTCCTCCTAGTCGGCAGATTCAGGGAGAAAAGTAAATCACAGCACTGCAGTTCCTCAATGTATTTTTATCACTCTATAGATCAGCAAGATCTTGGTCTTTCCAAATAGCTTTCCTATAATTAGCTGGGTAGATAGCAAAATCTTTAAACTTGATTATGCAGTCCTTCAGATACTTGAGAGCCTATTTTTCCCAGTTACATTTGGTAACTGTGAACAAGCTCCCCAGATATATCTAATGATAAAATGGGTACCTCCATTTGTCAGAACAGTGATAAAAAAACCCTCACTTATCAGAAACTATGTTTAATGAGCACTTATAGCTCTTCATAAATATTATTCAGGACTGGTAAATAGAGCAAGCAATAGAAGAGACAAGTTTTAAAGGACACATTTTAATTTAATAATAATAATTTATAGTAAGTTTTTCAATGAGGCGTTGAAACAATTGATTTGAGAGACAATAAAAACACCAGAATGTGAAAGACAAGCAATATTGGCAAACCTTTATACAATAAAATTGCTAACACACAAGAACCTAATAGAACCAGCTAACTCATAATCACTAAAACAGCAACACCAATTCAGATGCACGCCATCTAGCAAAATAGCCAATAAAGCAATCCAATGTTTTAAAAAATCCATAAACAGTAAAACACATGAAAATCTACTTATTCCCCACCAAGCTAAGAATCAGATTTTATAATATTGCTCAGATAGTGGTGACTTTTTCCATTATACTATACTACAGAATGGGGAGAAAAAAATTTAAACCCTTCTTAAATATATTAAAGTTAGTTGTTGTCCAAAGAACATTGGGAAGCTGATTTCACAGCATATTCCAAACATTTTGTGTGGTGTGTGGTTCCTTCAAGTCAGTTTTGACTCCTGGCAACTGCCTGAACTAGTTCCTGCAATGTTCTTGGAAAGGTTATTCAGAAGGGTTTGCCTTTGCCTGCTTCCTAGGGCTGAAGAGAGAGTGACTGGCCCAAGGTCACCCAGCTGGCTTTGTGACTAAGATGGGACTAGAATTCAGTCTCCCAGTTTCTAGCCTGGTGCCTTAACCACTACATCAAACTGGCTCTCATTCCAAAAATACATGCAGTTTTTTTATAACATGTCCTGTGAAGCAGTCTCTACTACCAGAAAATGCATTGGGAAAGGAGTTAGAGATAAGAACAAAAGCTGTGAACCAAATCTCATAATATGTCCATGTCCTCTTGTTACAAATATCGCACTTTTTATTTTCCCATCCCTTTAATTTTGTTAGCATATGGGAGGGAATGTGGGAGACCATAGTAGATAAGACACAGATTTAGCATGAGGCTCCTCAGACCCAATTGCTCTTTACATATCAAGCAAAGCTAATGCAAATAAATAATATAATTTATATTTGAATTAGGGTTATCTATATATTTTGAGTTTAATCCCACAAAGAATAATAAATTGAATAGGCCAAAGGCTTTTGCAAGAAAAGAACCAAGCTCAGAAAACCCCAAGGACTCGACAGCTGAAGATTATGCACTCTCATTTTTAGAGTTTTATACAATGACATTCACTCTAGATTGAAAGGTGACATGCAGATAATATTTCCAAATAACATGATTTTTATTATTTATTATTTTATTCACCTCTATGAAATACAGTTCTTACTTAAGAGACAAGAAAGGACAATCCGGTGGACTGTAATTCAGAAAAAGTGCTGTGAACTGCAACATAAGAAGTTGATAATTAATCCAACTTAGTACTGGAAATTATTGTTAAGTAGTAAATTAGGATGGAAGGGTAAGTTTGTGTCAGTACATTGCAAACATGTTCTAGTTGGCAGGATGCATGTCATAGAATGTTGCATTGCAATGTTACTCCTAGATTAGAGATCCTAGCTTGTATAGAATAGTGTAAGCATGCTCAGGGTAAAACTCGGCTTTGGTCACACTTATGGCATATAGGCCAGAATATACACAAACTGACTGGCATGGTCCTTACTTTCAGCAGGGAATGTTGCATGTGGACAGACATGACTGAACTAAATAACCTAGTCTACCAGTTCTGTAACTAACTAAAAAGTGTTATGTGTGAAAGCCTTGATTGATCAAAGCTATCAAGGGTGGTAGAGGTCAACACCTATAGCAGTGTTGTCCAAACTTGGCCGCTTTAAGATGAGTGGACTTCAACTCCCAGAATTGGGAGTTGAAGTCCACTCATCTTAAAGCGGCCAAGTTTGGACAACACTGACCTATAGTGATGACCAAGGTATGCATAGAATGCATAAACAGTAACATTCCATACATTTGGAATGTATGAGGAATAAACAGCTTGAATTAACAAATGACATGAAAGAAAAACGTGCTCTGTCTGAATCTAAGAAAAAGAGGAGGGATGTAATAATATGAATGAATATTGTCTAATCTTATGGAGTGAATTTGATGAGTACGTTCAGGGAAGTGAAGGTACAGGTTAAATTATAAATAAAATACCTAAAATGTATGTCAGAAATTATCAGTTGCTGCCATCTAAGTTATGTGGGTGTACAGGATTCAGTAGATTGATGATAGCTGCACAATATATTCCAGTAAATAATTTAGTTTTGTTCAGTTTCTTTATGGTCAGAGACCAATAGTCCAAATATAATTCATTCAAAAACAAAGGAAAGTCAAGCAAAATAAAAATGAAATTACAAAACTAAACAATAGGATATACTATGAGAAGGAATTGAACATTCAGTAACAAGTATATTTCCTAGTTAACAGACATAGCTACATGATTTTTCCTGAATAGCTTTCTGGAGTTTTTAAAAAGTGCAAAGAATTTAACCATATTCATGATACAGTGAGGCAACAAGGGATCAAGCCTTTTTTTTTTCCCCCTCTCTTTTCTCCTGCAATCTTTATCTATGTTTGGATGGATAAGTAAGCAATTTTTATGATCCTGAAATTGCTGCCAATTATTTAAACATAAGGTCCAACACCGAAGTTGTTGCTAAAACAGCAGCAGTCCTTAGAGTAAAAATGCATCTGTTAGGAGTATTTCTGTTCATCTTTTATATCCAACTGAGAATATGATGATGATGATGACGACGATGATGATTTAAGAAGATGAGGTGCTCAGTTTAGGAGAGAGAGAAAGTTAGTCTGTAGTTCAAGTATGCCTTTGCGAGGAGTCCTTTTAGAAGAAGGGTTGCTTTTTCGCTTCTTTTTGGAGAGGAATGTTTCTTTTCTTTTCTCTTTTCTTTTCTCTTGCTTTCCACTATTATAGGGTTTTTAGGGGGGGGTTCCCTCTCTTCTGTTTATGACTACTGGTTTTCATATACTCTGATACTGTTATTATTACTTTTATTCACTTTCTATTTCATTCATTAAATCGTATGCTCTTCTCCTCTGAATATGTTATTTCAATTAAAAAGAATAAATGGGGAATAATACTACGTATTTTGATTTTTTTTTTTTAGCACAAGCTGGGTCCTTCCAATATAAAACCACAGCGAGTTCACTATTAGTACAATTATGTCATTACTTGTACCAAGGCATGGCAAAGGTCAGAGAAGTATATCTGAGAGGAAAAGGACTTTTTACAAATTAAAGATGTTGATGCCCAAAGTAGGCTTTTTTGTTTTTGTTTTGCCTGATGAACAACATTTATTTACTTTACTTAGTGGAAGCGCAAAATAATCAGAGGAGCAGGTGAATTTAAAAAGGAATCTTTAAATTTAACAGTTGAGCAAGAAATGTTGCATATCAATAGCTACTATATAATTTTAGTTGTTAGAAACTATGGCTCTGTTTATTTTTTTATGATACAGCCAGACCTTTTTTATTTTTTTATAGAGTTTGTACCCTGCCACAATTAACTCTACTATTGGTTCTATAATAGAAAGCAGGTTTAAAACATCCTCTAAGATTAAACAAAATAGAACAAAACTTTGTAACAATGAAATAAGAACAAAATAAGAATAAAACAGAAGATGGCCCTGAACAGATTAAAATGCTCTCTAGGATTAAGAGACAGTCTTGTGATACTTAAAGCAAAGAGGTGACTAAAATTCTAAGTGGTTATTGGCATTTTTAATAATATCAAAGCCCAATGTTGTGGAATGGCATGGTGTATATTCTTGTAATACAATAAATTGGAATAAATCCAATATCTTGCCAAAAGGCAATTTTACTGAAGAAACAAACAAACAAAATAAAAGGGAGTGGTGTCTGTCAAGTTCTCTGCTTGAACTACATGCATTGGCTGCGTCAGAACCTCCCTCCTACAGCTCTGAATATACTGAAGGGTTTTTTTTTTAAAGATGCTAACCCCAAACTTTATTTTTATTCATCAATTAAAACAATAAAACTTTATTAAAATAAATATGGATAATGTACACAAAATTTGCAATATGTTTTTAAAATGAGAATAATTGATTTAAAAGGGGAAAAAAACTCACCATGACACACGCAGGGGTGCATATTGGCCTTCTCAATGAATGTTCATAAAGGGTTGGTTGTCTACCTTCTCGTGCTGGAGAAGCAATAAATCTGAAGATATATTACTACACCTGCTCTGATCTTGCTCTTTGGCTACCTTGTACTGCTTAAATAATATTCTTACTGTGATGAACCACATTCTTGGAAAGAAGCAGAGATGTAAAGATATGTGTTGCTAAATTACATTCCAAAAATTTGGAACCTATCTATGGAGAACTTGAGACCTTCTGTGTTTTAATTGTTACTGAAAAGATCGTCGTGCATTCCTAGAAAGACAGATGCCAAAGTTTGGCTTGATGAAATGTGTTCATGCCCAGCCTTTGAATTGGTTCCTTATCAGATTAGATAATGTAATTCCATATGGTCAAGTTTTAATGTATTGCTCAAAAACCAACTTAGTAAATTTTTCACAAACATTGTATTGTACTTAGGGGAGGGGTATTAGTTTCTTATACTGTATCCTTGTATTTTTTATTTGTATTGGCGAGTTTTTTTGTTTTTTCTCTTCTTTTGTATTTAAAGCAGTTTTACAGTTACTGTGATTAAACAAAACTTGGCACCCCTTCTGAAATTTTAAACTGACCAATCTGCTAGTAATAAGAATGTTTTCTTCTCAAGTGATCCACAAAGACAAATAACTAGCACAGCGCCAAGCTTTGTGGCATGGACGTTGCAGTAGGATATGGGACACTTGTTCAGTTACCTCCATTGTACAGGGGTAGAAGTTCTGTTGTAAAGAGATACTATTATATCTCCCTTTTAATATCCTGGTAGACAGGGCACTAAGTCTAGCCAAGGAAGAGGACAGGCAAAATGATTGAAAGGGAACTGGCAGAGCCCTATGCCATATTGAGGTGAAATGCTCCCATCTTTCTGAAGACTGGGGCAAGAATCCACTGTTTTATTTCAGTTAGCATATGGATAACCTGTAAGGCTTTGGGAGCCGGCCCATCTAACCTGCATAAAAATGTTTTCTTGTAACATCATAATTAGATGGAGTAAATGGCAATCAATAATAAAAGGGGCTAGTTTTGCTCAGAATGTCTTTATTTAGATCTACCATTAATAAAGACAGCATAGCGAGAATCTCAAAGGTGGCAGGAAAACTTTTATGCCCAATGATGCAACACAATAAAATGTGTGAACATTGACTGACCCACCTCTCTCCCAGCAGCATGTCTTGGATCAACCAATCAACAATTCTCCCATAAAGATGTCTTTCCTATAATTTATTACTGATACTTAAGAGGCTGATAGGCCAAAAATTGGATGGAATATATTTATGGCTTTTCTTGCAGATTGGGAATGTAATATATTACCTCTACACCTTTGGCATCTTAAAGGAGTGGTCAAAATGGGTAAAAGGAAAGCCCATACTAATACCAATCAGAATTTGCTTTATTAAACATGCTGGGAGTAGGTCATTCCCCACTCACAGCTTTACATCAGAGGCCAGCCAGGAAACTTTTAGTATACAGCTGTAAAGTAATTTGTTGATTTGTATTATTGCTAAGTTACATACTTAAATAGTTGACCCAAGTCTGGGAGAGTAGTCTACCAGCTTTAGAGGCATCTGTTGAAGCAGAATGAACCCCAGAAAATTGAGGGGTTCTTTTCATAAGGTGGTTGGACAATCTTATTATCCATCTAGGACTCCAGCTATTTTTGCTTAGCAAGGCCTGGTAGCATTTTTTTAAAGTCAGGCACCATAGCGTTCAGCTGAGAACCATTAATGTTACTAGAGCCTCTTTAAACTTACATTACAAAGTAGTTTAAACTTTGTTTTACACATTCCTGATCATAGCAAAAATTAGATTTACACTTAACTCTAAAGTTGGAGCTTCAACTATTAAAGATTTTGGATGATAATAATTATTTTGCTGAAAAAGTACACACTCACATCCTTTGCATCTTAAATAGTCCAGCAAAGTTGGAAATAGTAGGGGAATCGAGGAGCTGGTTAATAGAGCTTTCCAATTTATTACACCATTTAATGGGGGGGGGGGCATTATCCAGTAAACTTTCATCCATGCAGGTATATCTTAAGCAGCTGGCGAGGGTATTATAAGCTAATTTAACAGCCAGAAACAAATGGACATTATACAGACAGAAGTCAGTAAATCAGAGATTCTATTAACTAGGTGGGGAAGAATTAATACATATTTGATAGTACTGACGCTCCTATTTCCCTGTAAGTGAATTCTCCCATCAAGGTGCCCTTCAGTTGAACCAATTAAAATAAGCAAATCAAATCTGGTAACCAATTGGACCAGCTGCCATCTCCCAAAATTGATACCCATATCCTCAAGTGATAAGGCCTAGCAAGGACAAAGAATTTGGTTGTAGGCATTCTCTGTTGAAATGAGAATATAAAGTTTCATCATTTGGGCCCAGTATCGCCCTAAAATCACTAGCAAAAGTTGGCACAGTATCAACAAGTCCAATATATATCTTTGAGATGTTCCAGCTATCATTAATCTGATACAATAATTTATAGGGACAGAAGTAAGTACTGATTATTAAGACACACTAGTTACCAACTTTCAAATTAAGAGCTACTGCTGAATGATCACACATTAAAATGCTAAGATCATTTATCCCACCCTTCAGTCTGGCCTGTGAAGAATATGAAGCTTAACAATTGAAGTGTACTATCTCTCACTCCTATGTCTCTTGCAAGCGTATCAAATTTGTCCAACAGGCTCATGAATGAAGGGTTGTGTCACCACCCTGGTACATCCCAGATCTCCTGGTGAGTAGCCAACAGTCACTCAGCATGAGATACTTCCAGGTTGATGAATATAAAGGATTCCCCCCCCCCCCAAAATGTTCAGAATTGCCCTCAAAATCATGGGCATCTTGGGCTACAAACTAAGGCCATTTCTTTGTTTAAAGTACACATCTTAGGACTTTATGTCTAGCTTCTTGTCAGATGTTTTCTTTCCCTGAGATTTAGGATAAGGTCTTCCTCAGCCTTCACAGTTGAGATCCTGAGTGGAATCTGCTCTAACAGTGCACCAAATCCTTATCAATATCAGACAATTCATAATCTGTTTGGGGAAATGTGGGACTGATCCAGAGTGGGAACATCAGGATCAACCTCACTAAAGACGTATTAACATCTGATACTACCCCAATAGGGCTTTAAGAGAAGCAACATTTGTGTGCAGCCCTGTCAAGTCGTGTTTTAAAGCTTCTAGTCTTTGGAGAATTTCACTCTATTCCAGCTTCAGCAGCTAACCAAAAACATTCTTTAAGGAAACTTCCTCAGGGAAATATTCAGAAAAAGGCATTTTAAAAAGTCGTTTAAAACTAATCTTACTTCTTCCTTCCAAGGTTGACTTACCTGACTCCCTGGAGTTATCAGAAGAGACCTCACTGCTTCTGGATGCAGTGGAATTATGTCAGGATTTCATTTTGAGTAACAGTGGTCTTCTGCCAGCATCTTGGAAGACCTGGCTTGGAAATATTTAAAATGACACTAGAAATGTTTTTATGCCAAGGAGCACTGAGGGAATAATTAAATATTTTAAACTTTAGTAACATTTACATCTTTCCTATGATCCTTGGAAGCCAATCTGGCTTTTCGATGTGGAACATCTGGGTATGCAAGAGCTGACTAAGAGAAGAAGTAAGATGATCATCTTCCTTTATGATATTATTATTCTTGATTGAAAGTACTGTTTGTGCAGGGTGCAGAGTACAGGCAAAAGAAAAACCTTGTGAATCTGCATCTGAAGAATCTCTCTATTTCATGAGTTAGCAGGAATCAGTATTTCTTTCAACAAGCCAGTTGGGTCCTTTTTGCCGGAGGTCCCAGACTTTTCTCCTGCCTGCCTTTCAAAATCACACTAGAGAGAAAGTTGGAGTTTCTTTGGTGTCTAGCAGCTTCCCTGAGATTAGTTTGAATGTCATCTATTAATAAACATTGATCCACCATAAAATCCATTGAAGGAGATTTGATCAAATAACTCTTGGACATGTCATCATTTGTTAAATTCATGTCAGCCCTTCAAGGAAGACCAGGTCAAGCAACAGCCATCACCAGGATTCCAGGAATGCTACTTTATTGTTGTAGGATATAATAACAGTATCTTGAAAGCTGACCCTAGTTTCTCTTTGCCCTATAGGTTACTTAAGAATTATGGGTGGTAAAACATGGAGAGATAAGATGAACACTGATTAGGTGCTGAATATGAGCACCCAGGATGAAAAAAATATATTGAGATGGTTTGGTTATATAGAGAGAATGAACGAAGGTCTAACTGCAAAATAAATATACAAGAATGAATGGATCAAATGAAGAATGAATGAGTTGAAAGCAGAAGGCTAAGAAAGTTGTGGTTGAATTAAGCTGATGAGATTCTGAAAAAAAGTGAAGTAAAACATTTAAAGAACAAAAGGCAATGTATGCAGTGGGGGATATACATGATGGCACCAATGATGGCTTATAAGGATAGAAAAGTACGGAGAGGCATAGTGAATAGTGTGGGTGAAAACTAATTTTAGCCATATTTCCTTTTTTTTCCCCCTTACCTCATGACTTCAGTTCCCTTAGTTTACTATTACTCTCATCTTTTCTATACTCTGCATAACATTGCTTGTCATGAAGCAAATACTTGATGCTACTTTAACTTTCTAAATAATCTTATACATGATGGCTATGTATATATCTATAAGATTATTTATAAGGTTAAAGTAATGAAACTGATTTCAGATTTATCAACAATGATTTCCACAATTCTGTTAGATTGCTTCATAATACAGGAAACCTGTTACTTTATTTTATGCCATATCTGTTTTCTTAGAGACAGAGTTGAAAAAAAAAGATGATGCACAGTAAGATTTTTTTCTCATACATATGTTTAGCCAACCAGACATTATTCTAAAAGAAGGAGGGATACCAAGCACACTCCAGAATAGAACTGTATTCTTCATTGTAAAGCTCCTATGCTATATCAGGCTATTCCTATATCCCCTGAAATAATTACTAATAATACAATAATTAAATTCCTAATATTTTGGTAGTCAGAAAGAGAATTCTGTAGATATATGATGAGGTCTTTCCTGCAATGGTAAAGCCATTAAAATGTCTTCTCTTTTTGGAAATCATCTGTTATTAATCTTTTTTATGCTTCATTAGCCATGAATACAAATGGCAAATGATCTGCAGGGTTTGCACTTCATTCCACCAGAACACAAACCCTGCTATAATCTTTATTGTTTAATTTCTAACCAAAGCAGAGAGGTGTTCTATATACAACGATGTACAACTGTATCATTTAACTAGAAGTTAAATTAATAGATGGCAATTCATAAGACAGGCTTGGGGATCTGGACATGTGGCAGAGCTCACACAATGGATGTTGATGTGTTGTTGGTTGTTTTGATTTTACCTTGGCTGCTGATTATGTGTGTGTGTTGTTTTTATTGTTATATATTTTATAGTGTTTTTAATTGTTGTTTTGTGGAGCTTTTAGTAGTTTAAAATCTGGACAAGTACTAGATGGCAGCATAGGGTTAGTTTTCCATGTCTCTTTCCTGCCACTGAGTAGTAACCCTACCTATATGCACACACACAATCAAACTTACAGGTACCCATTCACATACATGACCGCCCTATAGCCATATACAAGTCAAATACCTCCTCCCTCTCTTTGACTCGTTCCCACCCTCCAGCAATCTTATAAATGTCCCTGGAAGAAAGGGGAAAGCAATCAGTATTCCTTCTCTGCCCCTGAATTTCTGGTTATCCACTACTGTTACAAAATCACTAAATGATAAACTCTCTATCTCTGGACTGCTTGGCTTCATGCAGTTAAAAGTAGCAGGAAACCAATGAACTGTTTCCTACTAGCCAGCCAGAGAGACTAATAAGCAGGACTTCCTGAAGGTTTGCAGTCTCCATGTTTTGTAGGCAGAATACAAAACCCTTAGGCCATAGATTGCTTATAGTATTCATGTTTTCAGACACTCTGCTGTTAAATAGCCCAAGCAAGAACACATGTGATCACAAGTCCATTCATAAATACTTTTAAGTGGGAAAGACATTAAACAACATGAAGTGTCAAAGAAAACAGAAATAAAAGTTAAATATTTGGGAAGCTTGAGACCAAATGTCTTTGCTGAAGCTTGCGATTGGCATTTATCGCATAAGGTCTCCCTTTTTAAAAGACAGCAATTCATACTACTGTAGATTCTAACAGGTCTATCTCAACAGTGCATTACTGAATACATTTTTATCATTCAGGTTAACCTAAGTCACATCTCATGAAATATGTGTTATAATGGTATATCAGTCCATGGCAAGCCACAAGGCTTTGACTGTGAAAAAAAATAAACACACCATATTTCCAAATGCAAGAAAAACCTTGCTATTTTCTCAGATGACAAAGAGATGTCATAAAGAAATCAGCTGAGCATATATATATTTCAAATTATTTAAACTTTGAAAAAAAAATATTCCATGTAGGATCCGAGCTGCTATTAGCAGGACGAAAATGGGAGTTCTATGTCTTAAATACTGTAAACTGGTATTTATTTTGGGAACTTTATGCTATATTCATATTTCACAATGAAGAAAAGTCCACCACAGAAACTGATGCACAACAAACCCTTAGGTGACCATGTCTAAGGGATAATTGTCAACAAAGTCTATCTAGAATAAGTTCTAAAGACTCACGTACAATGCAAAATGTAATCAAGCTGATTATGCAGGGGGGTTAGGAGAAGAAACATATCCACAATGTCTTAAGGTCAAATGTCTATTTTACACAGGAAAATTAGAAGGAACATATCCGCAAGGTCTTAAGGTCAAATGTCCATTTTACCCCTTAATAATGAGAAAAGTACATCTTCTAGCTACATTGGATTCTACGTGGAAAATAAACTGCCTAGTAATTTCAGTCAGATTTAAATAGGTAAGGATAGCAGATTTTAGATTACAGAAACCAAAAAGACCAACAGGGGAATATGGGATTAATGTTGTCTGTCAGTTATGGAAGTACTTGAAAGAAACTGTTTAACTGAAAGCTTTTCATTGTGCTGAGTGGTACTTACATAAATAGTTAAAGGCTACTTTTCCCACTGGAACAGCATTTTTCAAAGTGTGATTGTATGGATGTAAGGTTTCCAGAGAGTGCCCTCACCTTATTTCTTTCTGAGCAGAATTACCAAACTGATGCAAAATATGCTGAATGCAAAGAGTGCATCAGTTATCTGTAAGAATCCAGGTGAAGCCCTCAATGAATTCTTCATGTTCGTTTTAAAACAAAAACCATGTGTTTTTCCAAGGAGTAATCATGCCTGAAGGACACAAGGCCTCTAAGCAAAGCTCTATTTATCCTGAAGCTCACTCTGCACAGGGAATTATGACAGAGGGGAAGGGAGGAGGGTGGTGAGACCACAGTGATAAGAAAATGGCAAGATGGGGAGGGGAAGCCGGAATTTACCAGTACCAGACTGGAGGGGAAAGAGGAGATGAGCTATCATTGTAATCTACAAATGTTTCACATAACAAACATTGTAAATATTATAATACTAATAGCATGCTGTTTTCATTCCTGTTATTTTTATATTATATATATTCTATATATTTTAATGTTTTCTCCAGTACTTCCAAAGATTCCTCTAATCCTAGCTCCTGCACATGAATACTATATAATTTTGTTTTGATCCCAACACACTTGCACAGTGCTAAATTATGACTATAGGATCCAAAAGATTTACTGTGTTCACCATTCTTGCTACTTCACGTAGTGTTTGATCCCCAAATCTACCAAATACCTATTTCATTTACCTTGTCTCATCATCACATACAATATAAGTGGGGACCTGGTGATCCTCCAGGGCTGTGTTCCTCAACCTTGGCAACTTTAAGAGGCGTGGACTTCAACATGCTGGCTGGGGAATTCTGGGAATTGAAGTCCACACCTCTTAAAGTTGCCAAGGTTGAGGAACACTGCTCCAGGGATTACTGAACTCCCAACTTTTCCCACCATCAGCTATATTAGCTGCAGCTGCTGGGGACTGTAGTTCAGCAATACTGTAACTGGATGGGCCAAAGATGGCTCATCCCTATTTCTGAAAATGCATTTGGAGCAGATATTCAAGGTGCCAAGCAGTATCATGCAATTTTCTTACAGGGATTTTTAGCAAAACCAACATAACCTGTTATCCATTCATCTTGCTCCAAAGAAGTCCAGATTTCATTAGTTTTGCTTCTTTTTCAAATCCAACTTTGAACATTATTGATTTTCCTTAGGATTACTACTAAGCACAAACAGCATGGTTTCACCTACAGTCACAAATGTTTGCTCAGATTGTTTCTTCTCTTAGATTTCCTCCTTTAGTTTGTGTGCAATATCAGATCATCACTGGAAATACTGAAAAACAGGAGTCTGGATTATTTTTCTTCCAAAAATAATTTTTGATAATAATTCAGTATTACCCTCCATGCCTCCCAAACAGCTTTCAAGACTTGGTTCTTCCCCCAGGCACTGCACCGGAGGTCTTGTGAACTTGGCCTGAATGTGTATTTGGTTAATCTGTAGCCTTTTGCCACCTGGAGTCATATGGCAAGTGGGCAGCCATGTAAATTGAAACAATAAATGTGTAACATAAAAAACAATTATTCCACTATAGATGAGTACGGATATAGATACACATGTAGACACACACCAGTTTAAATCCATTCAGCAGTACCTAGTTTCAGAAGGATAACAACATTTTTAAGAGCTTAATTTCTGTTACCTTACTCAGTAGCATTACGTCAGATTTCATGAATGGGTTCCCAAATCCATGAAGACTTCCTCCCATTATTTTATCATTTTATTACTTGCTTAGAAGCACAATGTATACTCTATATTGAAGTGATTATAATGGAATTCAATAAATTCAACTTATGTTTCATTAATTTTGCCACTTAACCCAGCTCTTGAGTGACATAATTAATTTTTGAAAAGGAGCACACTAGCTCCATTAAAGAAAGCATGGTATCATGCATAATGCAATCCTCAAATATTAGTTTAATGTTATTAATTTCTGGGTTTTTTTTCCTACATTGGTCAAAATTGTTATAAAAATTAGGACTGTTCAAAGCACTAGAAAGCATTAATGTAGCACTGCTCTTCAAATTCTTAAATTCTTAAAGCAACCAACCTCTTTTTCTAGGCTCATGCAGCTGTTTCTAAAGTTGCTTCCAGCTGCCTCTGTGTATGTATAAATGCATGTGCCATAGCCAGGAGCCCCCCCCCTTTTTTTTTGACCAATACTTTTACTTTTTAGCAATTAACTAAAAAGCAATGGAAAAAACAAAACAAAGAAAAAATACATACATATCATTACATACATACTGTAGTAGTACAAAGGCTAACTCATCTACATTGCTACTGATCTTTTTAAAAAATTAATATTATTGCTATAGGATAAGCTTTACACTGAGGTGAAGGTTAACGTGAGAATTCAAAAGGTGAGAATTAATATAGTGATCAAGAAAAATGAAAAAATAAATTAAAAAACAAAACAGAGGCAAAAAATGTGTGTATAAGAAAAAGAATTGAACCAGGAGCCATTGGAGATAGCCACATAGGTCACACAAAATACGTGGCAGCTTTATCTATTTAAAGAGAGATACTTTGTTCACGCTCCCCACACATTGCAAAGCACCTCTTTCAAATACTCCCCACATCCCTCAAAAAAATTACAAACAGACTCAGGAAAGAAAACAATTTGGTCTTTTATTTCACTCTCGTAATACTTTAAACAATATTCCCATTCAAAAACAACTAGGAGGTTTTTTTTTTCTCTCTCTCTCTAAAACTACTACCATAAATTATTCTTAATCTACCAAATTCATTTTGGACACTGAGAAAGACTAAAACTGCTGGTTGGCTTTTACAATCCTATTCTGCCCATGAGAAGACAGGCAATGGACATCTGAATAACAACTTAGCAAACTGAGAGTAGGGAAGGTCTGGCTGGAATTGCTAAAGTTTGAGTATTTCCAAACAGTTTTTCTGAGATCTGGGGCTTAACTGAATTTTTTAAAATTAAATTCTGATTCAGCAAAATTATAGGATGACAAATCTCTTCAGTGCAAAACCCTAATTAGTTTGGAACATCAATTCATGTTCAGGATTAGAAAAGGCTTTTACTACTGAATATTTCCTTTAAAAGAAGAGTTAATATAAAACACATTCATATTTGGAATAACATTGCTCCTCAGATTATTCATGACATTTGTTCCTTATATTGTTGTTTCTCTTCCTTCTTGGGACATTTACATGTAGAAAGTGCTTAATCACATTGTCGAGTATTGTGAACAGGTTTGACTGAAAGCATATATTAGCTCATTCAAGGATTTATTTGAAGTACACAATTTAGAATAATCTTCGCTTTATTTAATAATCTGTTCCCTCCTTACTCAAATACCTCTTTAAATAGTAAAAAATTAATCTTCTATTTCAACTGTTTAATTTAAATTCTAGAAATTTCCAAGCTTGAAATATTTTACCCTATGCCAAGCATTTATTGATGTCAGTTTTAGCCCAGGGAACTCCAGGAGACCATGCAGATTCAATCCAGCAAGGTTTATTAGCTACAACCTCTATCAAGAATCTTCCCAGACTGGAACCAGTTCCCAGGGTCAGTCAGTAAACACAGTCTGCATTCCTCAGGGAGGTGCCAGCCTCATCCTCTTATCTCTTCCCCACGCTTCGGGAGACGAAAGAGGATTCTTCACTCCCCGATTCTGGCCTCCATAATTCCATTCCATTCCATTACAATTGATTTCAGATAGTTTGAATAATTTCAGATCTTACGTATGCAGTTTTATCAGCATTAAACTCTCTTTCATAACTTTCATCTTGGCTATTGTATTTGACCCCTCATATTTTTAACTGTATGCCTTAAATATGTATTCAGCATTTTTAACTTGAAAAATATATAACCTCTTACTTGTTTTTAAAGACTGGCTTTATCCATATTGATTAATACATATTTCATCCTTTTTACCTAACCTATACCCTCAAAGCAGCTATTAATTATGATAAAACAAGTATAATAATAATATTAATAAACAGCATTAATTTAAAAAATCAGTAACTAAATCAAATTAAAAAATCCACTTTAGTGGAAAACATATTTAAACCATGCTGTTTTGGTATGACACCTTAAATGACAAAGACAGAAGGTTAATCAAGATTCATGGAACAAAAATTTCCACCATCTGAAATCATTGCTGAGAAGACACTGTTGTTCTTTCCTGTCCTCCATACATTAGATGGTGGCCAGAGCAGAAACAAAGTTTTAGTGTCTTGGCACATTCATATGGCATAGATGGTTTTTAAAAATATTCAGGTGGCAAATCATTTATGCCTGTGAAGATCAAAAGCAGTTCCTAAAATAGGATGTGGAAACAGAAAGTAAGCTCAGTTACTTTTGAAAAGTACCATTTGTATGGATTGGAGCTTGATCATAATCATTTTGTTTTCCAAAACAAAAAGTCCCATAAATCATAATCATTTTGTTTTCATAATCATAATCATTTTGTTTTCCAAAACAAAACGTCCCATAAATTCAAGGCCCTTCAATCTGCCTGAGTCAATAAAAGAAAGCTTGATGATTAAGTTGGTCATGAAAACCTTTGGAAATGCACTGAGAAGTATCAAGGAGAAGGCCGGAAAACATGAATGAGGTGTAAATTTAGCCCCAAGATCTTGTATGATGGACTAATCTTTGCCTAAGAAGCTCCACTGAAGAAGCATACCAAACTGCTCAAGGTATTTTCAGGGCATTAGGGGGTGACATAATTTGGGCCACAATCTTACATCCAATTACCTGAAAGTAAACTGCAATGAAATCAATACAAATTTATTTTCTATGTAGTCACCTATAGTTATAGGTCTGACAGGTTAAGTTTAAGACCTTCTTCCTACATAGGTTTTTGTAAATATTTGCTTTTTGCATTTTTTAACCATCACGGTTATAGTTCAGGCTATTTGCTTGCCTGAATGTTGGTGTCAAAATTGGGCTCCATTGCATAGACAGTACATCTTTATTGTTCTTAATCATTAAAATTCAAATACTAGAATGGAAATTTATGGAGTAGAAGAGACTCCCATACCAATCATTTCCCCCTTGGATCTACACTGCAAAGCAACTGCAACTATTCAAAGACTTGGTACAGCTGTTTAATACTCTCCTGAAGTCTTCTGTGTCTCAGAGGAAGAGGTTTCCGAAGCAGCCGCACCAAGCCTTTGTGCAGTGGCTTCCTGAATTCAAGGAATGGATCCAGAAGGATGCTTGGCTAGCAACTGAAGCACCACACAGAATTATCTGCATAGGCCTATAGAAAATATGCACCAGGTGGAATTTCCAAAATGTGTTGCTATTTCTATGCAATTTTTCAGAAACGAAACAAAAATTAATGAATATAGGAGCTGGAGGAATGAAAATGCCCACAAATTCCTACAAAGGAGCAATCTTCAAAACCGCAAGAAAACAAAAACAGAAGGTTAATTTTGCTCTTTGGGGCCATTACAGCAAGAAAAGACTACACTAGGGCATCTGATGTAAGAAATGCATTTACAACCATTTGCCTTTTATGGAGACTATCCTTTTACACAGTGTTTTTCACACAAGCTGGTTAATTACTAAAATGCCTGTTTTGAAAAGAACACATTACTCAGCATGTTACAATTAGCCTGGCATCTACAGCATTCAAATCTTCCATTAAAAGAAAGAGAGCACTCTTCAGTTTCAGATGGAGAAAATATTCCTTACAAATTCAATGAAGAAGAGGGGGGTAGAGGCTGTTTTGCCTACCCATAAAAGAATTATAATCTTAAATTAATCTGAAGGGAACATACTGGTGAAAGAATGTAATAAGATTAACATCAAATTATATTACCCATCACTATATTGCTTATATGCATAGGGTCCAAGGCCTTCTCAAGTATTAGAAGATTCAGGAAGTTGAGAATACCAAGTATTAGTTATTACATTAAAGTAATACCGCTTCTTGGGGTTTTGGCAAGTACAATCTATTTTTCCCCAGTAGATTTCTGGGAGGTGGCCGGGGGGGGGGGGAGCGGCACAAAAAAGAGGCAGCTGCACACGCTAGCAGCATGGTGTTCCTTATAATATAATCTCCTATTGAGGCTCTCAATAGGAAAAAAAAAATATTCCTCATCCCTCCTGTATGCTAATTTATTATTATAAATTACACTTGAAGTAGCTCATGGAACTCCAATAACGGTATGAAAGAAGCACAGGAAGGAAGCCGGTTTCAAGAATTTTTAAAAGCCTTCTAACAGAAGAGAATATATACAGGCTGAATTGCTAGGTTCTTGGTGCTCTCTGAGCTTGGATGATTTTTTTCAGATATTTCATTACCTGGCTAAGTATCATCAGTGTGAGGAGAGTGGGATTGGTTGGCTGATTATTTATAGTCGCTTGTCCTGCAGTCTTAATGGGAGTGTGACTTCCTCCTTGATGAGTTTTTTTTTTAAATTAGGGTACTGTTTCCTTCCTGATTGTTTATCTGGTGCTCTTTCTTGCTAATCTGGGTGTTGATATGCAAGAGAAAAGTTATTCTTGGACCTGGCCATCCTTGCTAATTACAGTCCAATCTCTAATGTCCCCCTACAAGATATGAATTATCTGGACCCATTTAAATCAGGATTCTGGTCTGGATATTGGATGGAGTTGATATTAGTCACTATCGTTGACAACATTTGTCAGGACCTGGATGGAGGTAGTACACCCCCATTGGTCCTTTTAAACCGCTCAACAGCCTTTGATAACATTAACAGTAGTATCCTCCCGGATGGTTGAGAGTTGAGGATTAGCGAAACTGCTGCAAGCATTCCACTCTTTCCTTAGTAGACAACTCCTGTCAGTGGTTGTAAAGCAAGGAGATAAGCCAAGAGGTCAGGCTCCTCTTGTGGGGTGCCGCAATGTTGGGTTCTCTTTCTCCTGATTTTTAGTAACTACGTGAAGCTGCTAGAGGAGGTTGTCCACCAGTTTGTAGTGTAGTCTCATTAATATGCTGATGAAACCTAATTTTATATTGCTGCTCCAGGCCAGATAGGAGACATGGTCAATATTGTCTTACTGTCGTACCTTGGAATTGCCTCCTGTTTGAATTCAGGTTGGCCACAAGTTTTGGTTTTCTGGAAACTACTGAAAACAGAGCTTAACTAGAAGGCCTGTGGTGATGCATGACATCTAGGATAGATGAATATATTACAGTTTTGGGATTTTATGATTATGTAATTTGAATTATTTACTCTGGATGTTTTATTTCCTAGTTTTATCAGGACTGGCAGGTAATAAATCTACTTAGTAAATAAATAAAACTTTTAGAATTCCCTTATCTCAAAATCCTGCTGTAATGCATTTACATTTGTAACCTACACAATTGCTTTACACTCACTATATGCACTTATTTTAGAGTCGAGCTCATCTATTTCTATATCTTTGTGCTGTGGATTAATTGCACATCCTTCCCACATTTACAAAATCTCCTTCTCTTTATTCCTTTGCTCCCCTGATCTGTGTTTAGATTGTAAGTCTCTTGGGATATGCCTTCTCATTGTTTATAAAGTATTATGGATGCTCTATAAATTATTTTAATGATTGTATACATCATTTCAATTATATACATCTGCCAAGAGATAATCTCCCTCATAAATCTATGAGCTATCCATAGGCAACAAGGAATGCCTGGCTAAAAAATTAACTAATTAGGCTCATTTATCTTTTATAAATACATACAACTACATTTATTGGGCTGGAGAATGAGAAGAAAAAATTCCCACTAATGCTATCTGTTATTCCATGTTGGATATAAATCAATTTAAAGCCTCCAAGTGTTCTTTTAAAACTAATTTTGCTCCATCCATATATCAGTTTATTAATAAGCAAATCTGATAGAAATATTTTATTTATTCATATAAATACTGTATCTTTTAAATCAACCTGGCTCTCCAGATAGGTTGAACTACAAAATTCATAATTCCAGCTCTATTCCAATATATCTGGAGGCTGGATACATCCTGTTTATTTATGCAGGTAAAACCTTATTGAGTTTGTTGTTACACAGAAATCTTTGTTCAGCTTAAGTTAAACTTTATGTAATAGCTACAAAATGTGATGAATTTTTTCTATAGTTCATATAAACTCACTTGTTTCACCCCTCCTCTATTTTCTGGAGTAGATAAACCAATTTAAAAAATGTGTAGTCAAAGCTAATCTGTTGTAGGGTTTTGTTTTGTTTTTTCAGTATAATAATGTAATACCTCAGGCAGTATAGCTCTAGGACTTCTGAAAGAAATCTATCAAATTTACCCTTGAAGAGAAGGTTTCATTATTTTCTTTCTCTGCCACTGTCCAAGTCTAATCAAATTGCCATCAGTAGAACAACTTAATGTGCTTGCATTCATCAGCACAACATCAGAAGGAGTACAATTCTGGAGTGCAGCTCTACAGCAGTGCAATATTACACAATCACTGACACCCTGGCAGGGCCATGCTCCCTAAAATTACTTTGGGGTTAACAAGAAGTCTAACCTTGTCAGGTTTTATTCACTGCACATATAAAACATAATAAACTCTTGCTATGCAAATAGAAAAGCCACTAGCTGTGCTTTAACCATGTCTGATAATTCACGAAGACAACACATACAGAGATAGCTATGAATGCAAATTTGGTTCCTGCATCTTTAATAAGGTATAAACATTGAACTTACTGTGAACTAGGAATAAAATTTAAAAAAAGGACACCCTGCAAAAGCAGACTTTTAACTGCAAAAATATCTAACATCTCATGAAGAATGCCATAGCAAGTGTTGAATATATGTAGTTACTTTCTGATTCTCTGAAAATGTCCTGGTTATCTACCTTTAATCTTGATGCATGCATGGCTACAACTGCAACAAGAAATTCTCTTCTTTTTCTTCGAGTTATATAAACTAGCAGGGTGCACCTAAGATACATTTGTTCTTCAGGAAGTGGTCACTTCAACTTGGACCACTTTGGGCATGATTCACTTGGCCTTTTATCCAATACAAAGCCTCCCATTACAAATCCAAGACTTCCTTTTTTTTCACATTGACTTTCATATATAATATCAATATCAATTGATATATATATATATCTACTGATTGATATAGGATTGAAATTCTACTGACTTCGATGTTTGGCCAACTACACTGAAAACAGAAAGATAAAAGAAGAAATATGTTACAGTACACTACCACTCTTTCACTGGAATGCTTTGATAAGCTATTAAAATGACCTGTCATATTTCTCACTTGTAGTATTCGTCCTGATATTATCAACATGTACAAACAATAAATAGTATTGTTTACAGTGTACTCTCCTTTTGCACCATTCCATTCTCCTGTCCTAGGAAGAACAGCTGTCTGGTTTCTGTTAGCAGCTTTCACCCCACATATGCTGTTTTGAACTTCCAGAAGAAAGATAGGGATATAAATTAAATAAAGAATTAAAATAAATAATGTATTGATGTTTCTACCGAACTGGATGGAAGACATCATTGCCTCTGCTGGTGGCCTGGATACTAAAATTCAAACAGATGCAAATAGTGCATGAGATTTCTATACTTCACTCTTCAAGATTTGGTTTTTGTTTTGTTCTTTTTAAAGAAGGGATACCTATAAGTTGATCATAAAAAGGATTTATGTGTGAGCACGCATAGTTGTGTGTGTTATGCTTTTTCCCCAGGGACTAATCAGGGTGTAGGCGTACACTATGTGTGTGTAGGCCTATGGGTATGCATAGGTATGTGAAGGTCTAATTAGGGTGGTGCCTATGCATTACCTCTGTATTTGTGTGCTTCTGCTCTTCCCTTATACTGCATCTTTCTGGATTGTGGGTATGGATGCACTGGGAAAGGATTTTACTCTGGGCCATGTGGCCAGGAAGAAGAGGGAAGGGACTTAAAATGGGCAATCTGCAGCCTTCTGAGCAAGGGTCCAACTGCACCTTGCAAAAGGATAGACTGGGGAAATTCTTCTGGGGTGCTTTTCTCTGCAGCCCCCAGCTATATCTGACCCATTTTTTACATCAAACATCTTTTGCCAGCTTCTTCCCCACTAACGTTAGTCCCATTCTGTTTTCAGAGTTATTTTGCTGACAAATAGATCGATGTGTAGAGTCCTGACCCCTTTTACATAATTTCTTTCTAACGTTTTGCTGGCCTGGAAAGAATAAAAACAAAGCAATTACAGTCTTGGGAGAGTGCTTCAATTAATCACTTACTACACCTCTGACAAGTACTAAGCTTAATCAATGCCAGTTTCTTCAAAACACATGCTGCATCTTCAGAGGTTCCTTTTATTTCCCAAGCCACGATTTTCCAAATTCCCACTGGGTAAAGTTAACAAAAACAGATACTGTATTCCCAAATCCAGCTGATTTATTGCCCTAGCAACACCTCCAACAAATCCCATCCCATCCCCAGTCCCAGTAGTTGCCAAGCCCAAGTGGGAGACATTCTACTGCAACAATGAACTGTACATTTTAAATATATTTCACAGTATCCTGCCCACTATACAGGAGAGTAAAACATTCCCTGCACAAAGAGAGAACTGTAGTGCATTTTGACTAAGAACTTCAGCAATGGAGGCTTCGTTTCACATGAAAATTGCAGCCCCAAATGTGAATTGTAATGGGAAAATTATTAAGCCTCTACACCACTATTATGGATCAGGCGGCCCTGCAGCTATTTTTACTTTTCTTTAGAAATCATGCAATTGCTACTCACATAAATTTCATTCTGCAGGAATAATATGCAGGATAAATTTTGGGAGGGAAAGGACAGCTAGTTTCTAGTTAAAAAAAGAATGCAAAAATATCTGAAATATGGCAGGGGAAGAAAAGTTACTTGTTGACCCAAAACTCTGATTTTTAAAATATACTGCAAAGCAATCATGTTCTTTGTTGTTAGGAAGCTTTAAAAAAACCCTTCCCTCATTTGATACTGAGGACTTATTTTTCCCCACATGAACCCCAGGATCAAGGAACCAACCGTGCTTCTTTAATCTACTATTCCATTTTGTATGGAAAAATTATGCCAAAATCTGGAACAAAGTTGGCAGAAGCAGTCCTGCTTTCAAGCTTCAGCCTGATGAAGTTCATAATCAGGTGGGCGTGTAAAGGTCTCCTGAGAAAGCATAGGCATCTGCTCTGAGGCTTTTGCTCTTTGGAAGTTGCTGCAACAGACAGCCATCTGTTGTTAAGGGTTATTCTGTGCCACTGATAAAGATATTAAATGATTCATTGTCTCCCTTTCCTCAAACCCTAATTATCACAGAAAATCTGGCAGATGACAAGGACCATTAAGGGGGGAAAAAATCAAACTTTGCATTAATATAGGTGTCTGGCCCACATTCCAATTGGCAATATGTTTGAATCCTCCAGCATTTGCTAGGCCTTCATTGATATTCTTACACTGCATAGTAAAGTTCAGTAAAAGCAATAGCACAAGGAAGAACTCTAGTGATGACACTGGAGTTTTGAAATGAGATAAATGTGACATCCATAAGTATCCTTAATTGTTATGCCTTCCCCACCGGTAAAATCAAAAGCCAAGTACCATCAAACCCAATTAGCTTTAAATCATTCTTGCATAATGTTTTTGCACAGTCATGCAAGATTTTGCTGCTGCTTTACAAAGTTTCAGATGTGTTGGAACCTCAACACATCTTCAACACATCCAGTTAGTAGGGAACTGTGGGAGTTGAAATTCGACACATTAGAAGAATTGGAAAGGCTTTGATATTTCTCTCCCAAAATGCTGATTGATAATTGCTGCATTTTGTAGAATCATAAAATTACTAATGACATAATTATCTAAGCGAAAATATCTGTGTGTACACGGCACACATGCAGCTACTCAATCAAATCTGCATCTGATTCACTGTGCAAGAACTGCATTTTGAGTTCTTCTCAATCCCAAATCACTACATGAAACAGATAAATTACCGTACAGGCCATAATATTATTTGAAATCCATATGTAGGCAGAAAACTTACTGAGAAAATATAGCTGACCAATTTTCTTAAAAAAATATTCTTGATATTATGTATTAATTACTTATTTTAACAGCATTTGTAGGTTATACAATAACTACTGGTAGTCCTTGTTTAGCAACCACAATTGGCACCGGCAACTTGGTCATTAAGCAAAGCTGTTGCTAAGTGAAACCACAACTGTGCTTATGATCTTACTTCAGCTTTCCTTTGCTTTACAAACCTGCGAAGGTCATAAATGTGAGGATTAGTTGCAAAGTTACTTTTTCATCACTGTCGTAACTGCAAACGGTTGCTAAACAAGGCAGTCACTAAACGAGGACTATCTGTATGCTCTCTGGGAAGCAGCCACACTTACAAAACATGACACAGAATGTCAAAACATGTTTTTTGCTGCACAAAGGACCTACAAGAATGATTTCTGCTTTCTATAGCTGCTCAGAGAATAAGTGAAGCTTGCCAGTTTCACTTCAAACAGATTCTTTTCAGCAGTGTAGTGCCTAATAAGTAGCTCTTCTGATCTGATAGGGAAACAGAGAATTAACATCCTAGGGTTTAAAATGTTCTCTCAAAAAAAAAAAAAAAAAAAAAAAAACCCTCACCGAAACCAAATGAAGAACATTATGGCAAAGTACAATTATCAGCTGAGAGCACAGCTTTCTCTTTCTTCATATTATGTACTTGAACTGTAGATTTAATAGGCATGCTCTAGAGATGGAGTTTCAACCATTTTAATTTTCAAATGACAAGACATGAGTAAAAGGGCAATAAAAAGCACAGCCAGCTGGAGGTAGAAATCTGATTTAAAAAACACACCACCAAAACAGGCATGATATTTGTAGTTTAGAGGCGCTTCTTTTTAATCATTTATTTTCTATCCCTCAGCCTGAGGAGGATGACTCAGCTTGGAAAATAGCATTAGTACTCCCTCCCACGCAGACCTACATGAAATCAACGGAGAAGCTGCATAGAAATCAGAAGCCCACTACTTGATTCTTGTCTCTTTTTGCAGTACTACAAAGAATCATTTGATACATGAGATAGCAAGGAAAATATAGTCAACACCTTTTGAGCATAAAGCACACTGCAGTAGGCTCTCTCACAAAATTAGGAAACATTCCCACTAGCTAAATATTTGTTCCCTGATGTTTTTGTTTAATAAGAAAAATATAGGAGAAAACGGTTCACAGGTCGAATTGCACTCTGAGCAGGACCTATCAATGTATGCCCTGCATGAAACTAGTAAAGTCAATAGCGTTAGTCTAGAATTATGCTCCTGATAAAGGCTGATCATGGTAATGAAATACATTTGCAAAACAAAAAACCATCCAAGCCATTAAAACTAGGAACTGCACATCAGGGAACTCTAGAACTAACATATATGAGCAATAGCCTTAAATATTAGTAGAGCAATCTTGCTACAAATCTAGAATGGCTTTTTCTGTATGCATATGCTGATTCTAAGCCTATTTTCTACAAAAGATGAAAACATGAAAAACTAATGCTGCTGTTAGATTTATTTTTAAAATACCTGAAGGAGAAAACTCTGGAGAGGCAACTACTGCTCTCAGTTGCTATCAAGATATATAGGTGGGGTCCCAAAACAGTAGGGAGTAATTTAACACAAATAGCCACTGGAGCGAGGCTCCAAGAACATGTCTCAAGATTATCAGTTTCCACCATTCATGGCCTTGTAAAACCCATGGGCAAAATTTTAGGGAGACAATTAAATGAGTGGAAACTGTTAAAATCAAAGATTGCTTTCCTACAACATTCAGATGCAACAATGGTTTGCCTTCACTCATGAATTAATTCATTTACAATTTATTTTAATCTCAGTTTTTTCATGCTTGTAGTCTTACAGGTTTCATTTCCATAAAATACAAAAGTGAAGAAAAAAAACATATGTGATGAACTGTAAGCTGACAGCTGTTGATCTAGGGAGAAGAAATCAACTGGAATACAGAAGCTAGGGCAGCAATGAAGAACCTCTAGCCCACCACAGCCCTCTGTCTGGCCTAAGGATCTATACGCTATAAGGATCTAGAGCCCCATCCTAAATCTCTTCTATTCCTGAAATTATGCCCCTGCAAGGTAACAGTCATTTCAAGATACTGGTCTTTTAGTAGAACTTCCCTATCCACTCCCCCCAACTCTTCCAAAAGGCAAAGGCAATGGAAAAGCAAAGTCAGCTCTTAGAAAGCCCCCACTTTAAAGCACCCCAAGCACCCTGAGTGGCACCTTCCAGAACTCTGTCTGCTTATTGGGAATGACAAGGGGAGAACAAAGCCAGCACAGGAAGAGCCAGAGCTTCAGGCATTCCAAGCAACTCTGAAGAAAGTGCTAACACTTCCACAGCTTGCTTGCCCATCACTTTTCTACAGAAAAAGGCAAGAGGCAGGCAGAACTGGCTTTCTTCTCTTCTGTTGCCTTTTTTTTATTGGACAACTGTACCTCCTCATTCATATAATACAAGGGGATCCAGATGAAGAGGTCTCCTCATATATATAAAAATCTCTAGTATTTTTGTGTTGCATCTTTTTTTTCCCTTAACAAAAACTATCAAGAAGGGAAAGACGGAGTAACTCCAAAATATATGTTGACAGGAAATGCTAGGAGATCATCTGGAAGTACCATGAATGATTTTAGTAGGCTAGGCTTATGGTTAACCTATGAATTTCATATTGTTGTGGACAACTTTCTAACTCCCTCTTTCTTTTTCCAACAGCAGGAATCTTGAATGGAGATCTCTTTCCTTGGAATCTTCATGCCCCTTTCTCAGCCCCACTAAAACTATTACTCTAGGTCAGTCTTCCCCTACTTGAACAATCAATATGTTGACTTTAATTCCAAGTATTCTCAGCAATGGCCTCATGGAATTCTGAGAGCTGAAATTCACACATGTCAACTAAGACTAGGTTTGGATGGCTGCCTAGCTTATTCCCCCAGGTTTGGGGGCCTACATCTCTTCTTGTTGTGGAAGGAATAAACAGCTTAAAGGCATAAATTTGGAGGGGAAAAAACATCAGAAGGCAAAAAGTTAAGCAGCAGCACTCTGCACTAGTTGCCCTCTCATTTCAAGCAGCAACTAAAGCTTTGGCCATACCATGCACTAAACATTTAGGATGACCCCAAGTTCCCTCTGGGTCTGCCAGGCACTTGGGGAGGATTGATCGGTTATTTTGGTGCCTTCAAGTCAGTTTCTATCTCCTGGAGATTGCCTGGACTATTCCCTGCAGCTTTCTTGACAAGGTTTTTCAAAACTAGATTATCATTGCTTCCTTCCTAGGCCTGAGAGAGAGGGATTGGCCCAAGGTCACCCAGCTGGCTTCGTGCCCAAGGCAGGACTAGAACTCTCAGTCTCCCAGTTTCTAGGCCAGCACCTTTACCACTACACCAAACTGGCTCTCTATCTTTCTGCTATATAACAACAACAATAACAACAACAAGTCTAGCTGCTGCAAGATCGCACAGACTGATTACAAACAACAGCATGACAACGTAGCAATAATGGTGTATTGGAATATCTGCAAGAAATACCATTTGCATGCAAGCAAGAACTGGTGGGACCACAAAACAGACAAAGTAATAGAAAATGAAGAAGCTAAAGTGCTCTGGGACTTCAGAATTCAAACAGACAAGCACCTGCCACACAACACCCCAGGCTTAACAACTGTTGATATGAAAGACAAAAAAGTCTGGATAGTGGACACTGCAGTAGCTGGAGACAGCAGAATAGAAGAGAAAGAACTGGAAAAAATAACAAAATATAAAGACTTGGAAATAGAAGTAGAACAACTGTGGCAAAAGAAAGCAAAGATAGTACCAACAGTAATAGGCGCCTTGGATGTAATACCAAAATATCTGGAGCACCACTTGAAGACCATCGGCACTGACAAATCACCATCAGTCAATTGCAAAAGGCAGCTTTACTTGGAACAGCTTAAATCCTGCGACGATACCTTTAACACCACGAAACAACAACATCTGGCTATCCCGGGTCCTTGGGAAGGACTTGATAGGTGGACAAAAATGTCAAATACAGTCGAAACATCTGGCTGACTGTGAGACTATCCATAATAACAATAATAATGTTTAAACATGAAAAAGCCAGTTTTCATTTTTGCTGCCACTCAGCAAATTTTATTAATTCTCTTTCTGTCTAGACTAACAGATCTAAAGTAACTTTTGTATTATACCAGATTTGGAAAACATAATTGTTTCTGGGTCAGGCAGGTGCTATCAACAGCCCATCCACCTGCAGAACAGAGCCAGAATTCTAACAGAAAAAAAGTGGTTGCCCAACAAAATTAAACTCATTTTCCCCCAAGCTATATTCGCTCTTGGAGAGTTCATTCTCTAATCAAAAGGACATTATTTACAGGTGCGTACGGAGAACAATGTTGCGTGCAAGCACTGCCCCACCTTCTACAACTTCTACACCTCTTACAACAGAGATTGGCTGCCAAAGGAACTTCTTAAATTACAAAGGTCACAAAACCCCTCTTCTATTCTGAATTAGAAGTAGGAATGAGCAGTAAAATGTAACTGCTTGCAAATGGTACATTTGTTAGGTTATAAAATTCCAGTTTACAGGATAGAAGGCCATCCTAACGATATACAATAAAATGAAGTCCTTAATTAGTTAAACACACACTTCAAACCTACAGATGGAAAAGATCCAGCTAATTTCATATTATTGCTATTAATTTAAGACAGTCCTTGGTTGTTACAAAGTGCTCTTCATCTCTGAAGAGAGAGCTTAGCCTACTCTGCTTCTTACAGTGCCCAGAAGGTCTTACGTTATCATATAGTAACACCTGCTTCTGAGAGTATTTTCATTCTTTAGCTCTGGTGGTGATGGGAGGGATCACAGCTTCACATATGACAGCAAAGTCTCTTTGAAGAGAGGCAGATGGTGATGAATACATTTCAGCATTTATGCTTCCTTGCTAATGAAGTCCCTTAAAATCATACATTCAAAAACAGGCTTTTGCAGGAAATTGGAATCATGAAAAATTATCACACTGCCTTTTCATTTCAAAGGCAAAACACAACTTCTTCCTCACAGTTGTTATCCACCCACTAGCATTTCTACCAACTGGCTTTTAGCCATAATTTCATGCACAAACTGCACTCCTTCCTGGAGTGAAACAGAAACATTAGACTTTAAAAACTTGGCTTAAAAACATGTTTCCTCAGTAGATCTGTGACTTGAAACTCCTCAGTCAGCACTTAGTCAAGCCTCTCTAACAAGCGAACTGCAGTTTATTTATTTATTATTAAACTTGTATGCCGCCCATCCACATGACTGATGCCAGCAAGTTTTGCACCATGTGTGGATTGGTTCATAGCATCTCAATGCATCTTCCAAGTGGCATGCTAATAGCATATCCATACACTGTTCACAGTAATCAGTTAGAATACATTACTAAGGCTGAGACTCAGTGTGAGTTAATTACTTTCTAGTGGTAGATCAAATTGTGATTCAGACAAAGAAAGGTCATATAAAGAGCCTTAGGGAAGCCTAGGAGAAGCCTTCATAATTGCAGTGGGGGAAGAATTTAGAGATTTGATCCAAATAGTCTGGTGGGGAAGAAAAAGAAAACAGGCATCCAGCAGTGGGAAAAAGCATGGTTCATAACAATTCACCTTGACAACTTCCTGGGCCATGCACAGGAACACAGAAAGCCTGTCTTCATAGGTTCCTTGCTCCTCATGAAGATGCTCCACTCTCTGTTTCCTGAGGATGTGTCATCAAAATATCACCTTATTTTTTCATCAGCAGCCCACTGCTAAGGTAGCTGCAAGACTGCTACAGTGTTCCAATGTAGAAGTGGCATTTTCCATGTTATGACAGACAAGATATTTCCTATAGACAAGCTAGGGCATATGGAAGAGGAAATTTGAGATGGCACAGTTGGGTTGGAGATCTTCAACTGGTCTGGCAGATCTGCTGTTCTATCTGCTCTTTGCCTGTTCTGCAGCATCCTTTTAGCTGCAAGGGAGATTGGAAACCCAGCTTGTATAAACATTTTCCTTGTGGATTTTTTCTTCTTCTTAATAAGCAGGTTGACATCAACCTAAAACTGGTGGTGACCTTGATTGTGCAACTCAAAGCATCCAAAAATGATGTTGTACATACATCACTCCTGCTCTTGAATACCAGGTCCATTTGTGCCAGCCATGGAGCAGAGGGTCCAACATTGGGGTAGAACATGGGCATGAGGCTGTCCTTGCATTTACTATTGCTCTACCTGCAAGAGAGACCTGAGCCCCCACTTCCCTGTTTTATTCACTGTATTTTTAACAGTAGGTCAACTTAGTTACTTACACATATACAATATAATCTGTTTCTGAACTCCATCTCTTCAAGAACACTTAACCAGCAGCTGCATCTTTGAATCTGGACCATAGACGGCAACCAGGAGATACAACCCCACCCCTTTGCTGTTCTGTAATGATAGGTCAGCTGATACGTCAACTGATCAATAATGATTTTGAAAAAATCTCATAGATGTACTCAAGAGCATCCCACAGCTTAGTATCTCTCTCACATACAATGAAGCACCAATAATGTTTATGCAGCAGCTGCATCTTGGCAGCACAAATCTGGCAACCACTATATTGCAATCAAATGAGATTATCTCTTTGCTGCCATCTAGTGATTAGGTTGATGGGTTGACAAACCTTTGGGGAAAAAATAGGGGGAAAATTAATTGAAGCACCTAGACTGTAAAAACAATTGGTGGCATCCATTCTGTAAAGCAAATGGTGGTGGCTTTTCCTGTAGCTGATTAGAATGTTTGAATTTCATCCTGGGGAGACCATCAATTGCTACTTTTACAGTGCCACATGGTACTGCTATACAAACAACAGCACAGCATTATCCAGTTCTGGAGGCACAGTAAGGGAGGAGCTATAGGAGCAGCAAGATTTGTGATGACCAGAGTCTCTCTTGGCTCCAGGGAGGGAGGGAGGGAGGAATGCACGGGAAATGCAGCTGTGTGGATGAGATGAAAGCGATAGATTCATGTGGCATTTTAATACAGGTGAAACTCGAAAAATTAGAATATCGTGCAAATGTTCATTTATGTCAGTATGGCAACTCAAAAGGTGAAACCAATATATGAGATAGACGCATTACATGCAAAGCGAGATATGTCAAGCCTTACTTTGGTATAATTGTGATGATTATGGCATACAGCTTATGAAAACCCCAAATTCACAATCTCAGAAAATTAGAATAGTGTGAAAAGGTTCAATATTCTAGGCTCAAAGTGTCCCACTCTAATCAGCTAATAAATCCATAACACCTGCAAAGGGTTCCTGAGCCTTTCAATGGTCTCTCAGGCTGGTTCAGTAGGAATCACAAGCATGGGAAAGACTGCTGACCTGACAGTTGTGCAGAAAACCATCACTGACACCCTCCATAAGGAGGGAAAGCCCCAAAAGGTAATTGCAAAAGAAGTTGGATGTTCCCAAAGTGCTGTATCAAAGCACATCAATAGAAGGTTATGTGGAAGGGAAAAGTGTGGTAGAAAAAGGTGCACAAGCAGCAGGGATGACCGCAGCCTGGAGAGGATTGTCAGGAAAAGACCATTCAAAAGTGTTGGGGACTTTCACAAGGAGTGGACTGAGGCTGGAGTTAGTGCATCAAGAGCCACCACACACAGACGGATCCCGGACATGGGCTTCAAATGTCGTATTCCTCTTGTCAAGCCGCTCCTGAACAACAAACAATGTCAGAAGCATCTTACCTGGGCTACAGAAAAAAAGAACTGTTCTGTTGCCCAGTGGTCCAAAGTCCTCTTTTCTGATGAGAGCAACTTTTGCATCTCATTTGGGAACCAAGGACCCAGAGTCTGGAGGAAGAATGGAGAGGCACACAATGCACGATGCTTGAAGTCCAGTGTGAAGTTTCCACAGTCTGTGTTGATTTGGGGAGCCATGTCATCTGCTGGTGTTGGTCCACTGTGCTTCATTAAGTCCACGGTCAACGCAGCCGTCTACCAGGAGATTTTGGAGCACTTCATGCTTCCTTCCGCAGACGAGCTTTATGGGGATGCTGACTTCATTTTCCAGCAGGACCTGGCACCTGCCCACACTGCCAAAAGTACCAAAACCTGGTTCAATGACCATGGGATTACTGTGCTTGATTGGCCAGCAAACTCGCCTGACCTGAACCCCATAGAGAATCTATGGGGCATTGCCAAGGGAAAGATGAGGGACATGAGACCGAACAATGCAGCGGAGCTGAAGGCCGCTATTGAAGCATCCTGGTCTTCCATAACACCTCAGCAGTGCCACAGCCTGATAGCATCCATGCCACGCCGCATTGCGGCAGTCATTGCTGCAAAAGGGGCCCAAACCAAGTACTGAGTACATATGTATGCTTCTACTTTGCAGAGGTCCGATATTGTTCTATTTCCAATCCTTGTGTTATTGATGTCATGTAATATTCTAATTTTCTGAGATTGTGAATTTGGGGTTTTCGTAAGCTGTACGCCATAATCATCACAATTATACCAAAGTAAGGCTTGACATATCTCGCTTTGCATGTAATGCGTCTATCTCATATATTGGTTTCACCTTTTGAGTTGCCATACTGACATAAATGAACATTGCACGATATTCTAATTTTTCGAGTTTCACCTGTATATGCAACTGCATTCTTTGAAGAACAGGAGAAAGATTACTGATTTCTGGAGTAAGACACTGTAAAGCACTACAAAGACATGAGACCCCAACCAGCAAATGTGTGAGAGACACAGATATTATACAGAATTCTTAATCTTGGCCTCAGTATAAGATATGGGGCATCTCTGCAATTCAATCTTTCAGTGAACTATTTGAAACAAAAAAATAGTTGTCATTTCTGTCACCACAGAAAATTAGCAGTGGTAAGCCTAGATTCAGCTAGTTGGCTAGTAACTCATACATGTCACCTCCCCTATGGGTACGCTTTTCAGCACTTTCATCAGCCACAGCCAGAATTCATTTCATTTCAGCGTTTCAGAATACTGAAAACTGCCGTTATATGTACCTTACCTCTGCAGCCTGGGCACACACCACAGGAGGACACAGTGAAATTTTAAGAGGGTAGCATGCATGGACTACTGTTGGCTCAGGAGGGAGAGAGATGCTTCCAGTAGGATAGCTGATTCTGCCATCTAAGGGCTCAGCTGGCTATTTCCCTTTATGCTGATATATTTCGGAAAGTAGCGTCAAACCATTTGACAGCCAGATGGGCTCAGCAGCTGAAATAATGGACAGGCATCTAGGAAATTTTATTTATATATAGAGAAGAGGCTCCTTCACATATTCTCTGAATAGGTACTTAGGCAAAATTCTTCACAGGATTTGCTCTATAGATTTAACAGCTGCTTGACTTGTGGTTCCATTCAGTGGTCTACTGCTTCTGCTAAGAAAGAGTTTTAAATGAGGGCAAGGTGGGGAGTTCTGCAAACAAGGACATCCAAGGAGAATTATTTGAACATTTTTTTGTTGTGGTGCTAGAAGACATTTGCCTTCTTTACTTCGTTATAACTTAGAATATAATAAATTCATTTCTGTATTAATAATTCTTTTTTTCCCCAGTGCCAATAAAAGCAGGAAGTTAGTGGATGAAGACGTAGAATCTACATCAAGGTAAGTAATTGGGGAGGGTGTTTTGATGGGGCCCATCCATGTCTGCAGGTCAACAGATCTGCCCTATTTTTAGCTACCGTCCCATTAGTCTGCTAATCCTACTGCTTCAAAATTATGATTATGATTGTACGATTTTTTTTATGCACTATAATCATTGGCAGCAGCAAAGTAACTTGACTTCCACTGTTTGCACGCAGCGTATTTGGAATGACAAATTACCATCACAGGTGTTTCAGAGTTTGTACTACCAGAAATGGAATGGAGCACCCTCTGCTCAATGTGCACTTTATCTGAACTCAGAAAAAACTATTTAGAAGCCAGGCTTTATATTTCTCTGGATTCTTCTTTCAATACAGAATTGGGAGTGGCTATACTACTTATTAGGAAGAGAACCAAATGTCTACAGTGCAAAACATTTCAGGAATTGATATCTCCTCTGGGAAATGAAGAAAAGTTATGTCTTACTACTTGGCTTGATTTCTATGGTTTTTGCCTAACTGCATGTACTATTTTTATTGAGGCCATTTTTCCAAAGGACACTATTTTCAGGACTGCCATTTCAAGGAAGTAATTGCTTCTTGCTTCCAGCTTAAATTCCAGTGAAAATAAACTTCAGCAGTATGAATCATGTAAACTATAAAAGTTTTAAAACATTAAAAGAGTTTTGTGCAAGCTGGGTCTACGCTTTCAAAATCATGCGATAAATCCAAAGTCAACCATTGTCAAGTGGTTGTTCTACTTTCAGAATGTATCATGTGTTCAAGACTCTTTCCCAAAGGAGAACAATTCCTCTAAAACACTGAAAACAAGGGTCTGGGATAGAGAATGGGATGTGGATTGATGACATCAATTTTGGCACACTGCACTGTACACAGTTGTCTGTTGTGGGCAGCACCCAGCATTGCTTTCTTCTGAACTTGATCTGATAACAGAGACTGTACATTTAAACAAAGTGTGGTGTGGCTGTGCTTTCCTACTAGGCTCATTTTAGTTATTTTTCCTCTGCATGAGATGACTACCTTGGGAGCACAGTTTGTCATTTCTGAAGATAAATTATTTTTAAATGCTACATCTTAATGCCAAAAATGGAGATACAACTACATATAGAAAACACAGAAGCATGCTTAGAAGATTTATTTCATACATGGAATTTTCCTCCTCTCCCCAAAACTAATTCTGAGTAATACATTCTGGGAGACTTTAAGCATCTTCTGCTTCCTCCAGCAAGGCTCAAAATGGCAGTCTGAGATTCCCTGGACCAGCTTAAGTCATCTGTAACAATACAGGTGGAAAGCGGAATTGCATCTGCTAGCGCTACTTATCCATGCATATTGGGTATAAACATCTGCAAAAAAGAGATTGGTTTGTAATCACAGGCTATTGCCATAATTCCCATGGTAAGACTATGCAACTGGCTCCCTGTAGATGCACTAGTACGGCAGAATCAGAATGAAAACAATTCCAATCATTTAGAGAACACTCTAAAAGCTTCCTTGATAAGCTTTTGTGTGTAATACACATGCACAATTATGTAAAGCTAAACCTGCCTATTGAGACACAGCAACTTACATGAGCAAGGTTTTTTTTAAAATAAGCACTATTTCGTCTGAAAAATACTGAAGCAGTTAAATTAACCCATATACTCTTTTCTTTCAATGATTTTATGATGAAAAAGGATTATTAGTAGCAGGAATGGAAGGCAAAATGAAACAGCTGTTTTGTGCCAAACTTGTTACACTTGTGGCTGAGCTTTCAGGATGACAACATTGATCAGAGAAGTTAGTTTAGCTCCAAATAACCCTGGGGATGTTTTAAACTAAAATGAACCTCTTTTACCTCACCACCTCCTGAGTTATGGTATTTAGAGGAGTGAGCTGATTGTGTGAACCAGGCATAAATGTCCTAGAGATGAAGTGACAGAAGAATGCTAATTTTATAGACATAATTTTATTCATTATACACACATGGTCAGTAAATAATAAAATGGTCTAACCCATTATTGAGTTTGTCAAAGGTAATCTACTTTCTTTATATATGACCTTGCATATTGTCTATTTTATCTAACTGTGATAGATTTGAACTTGAATCTTTTTTCCATCATGATAATCTTGGGTAAAGTCCATGATTTTATTATATGGCCAGCACCAAAACTGCATATATAATAGAATTATATTTGGTATGGATGCTGGCAGTCCAGCAAGCTTCCATCCATATTGTTTCTCTAAATAATTGTGGCCAAATCACCTAGTTTACTACGCTTGAAGACAGAATTTTTTTAACCCACTTCAAAGGCACCCACATGAGTAGTAAACTTTAATGAGTCCACTTGATTTAACACTCTAACCCTACATGACAACACTCTGACACGATATTCTTGGAAGTCTGAAAGTACATGAAAATATATATTCTACTATAGTTTGCCATCTACTGAGGACAGCTATTCTAAAGGTATCCCTGCAAAATCCCATCTTTTCATTCAGTTCTCAAATAAAAAATCAATTTTTCTAAGTCATACTCTTATTCAGATTCTCTTTCAGTTGGTGATATAATTATGAAAAGTAGCACTACCAAAGATCAGAAGATGGGAGCTTAAGCAAAAGTAATTTTAGTTTTATATTTATATATTGGTTTTTTGTTGTTAGTTTTTATCATTATTGTGTGTTTATGTTGTAAGCCACTCAGACTATTGTATGCCACTCACACTGTTTGAGTTGGGCAGCTTTATAAATCTTTAAATAAATACATATATTTTCTTTATTTAACTATCTATCTATTTATTTAAAGGCTGGATTAGCATAGTGGTTAGAGCACCGCCATTGACGCGGGAGACTAAGGTTCAAATCCTGGCTGCTACCGACCTTATCAGTAGGGGTTCTTGGGCAAAGACTCCCTAACGCTTCACCTGCCTACCTCAAATATGAGAGGGACACAAACTAAGAAAGTCATGCCAGCTTGGACATTGCCTGGATTAACAAGGTCCATGTCAGATGTCGGGGAACCAGTACAATCTGATGCTAAGTGGGTTACTGGAACAAACCATACATGGATGAGACAAGAGAAGTTGGAATTGATGGAATGCTACTACAACAGTAGACCTAATGAGAGGGGATATATGAAATGTATGGGGGAACTATGGATGGACAGAAGACCTACATCCATACTAAGTGAGAAACAACTAGTTACCCAGCACTTCAACATAGTGAAGAGGAAGCTGCTTTCACAACTTGAGATAGACCGACTCCACATTACAACCTGGACTCAAGCTGCCCTGGAAGAACAACTGGGTGAGCAGCCAACACCTGAAACTGGAACGTCACTGCCACCCGCTCCATTACAGAGCACAGCAGCTGATATGAGGCATAAGATCATGGATAAACTAGCTATGGTCAACCCTCAAGACCAATTACTAAGGCTCAGTGGAGAAGTACCATCAGATAGTATGCTAGAAAATGCCAATACAGCCCTCACAACAATCCCTACTACCACCATAACTCAAACCGATGAACTGGTATATGCTACAGCCACTGTAATCCTAGAAATGCTTGGCTACACAATCAAGAACAGCAGTACATACCCCCCCTGGAAAATGAGGTTGGGGGCTAAGCTCAAGGCAACTCGTCAGCTGGTGGAACTACAGAAGCATGTGGAGATTAAAGATAAGACTCAGTTACTGTGGGAGTGTGGAGTCAGGGTGTGAAATATGGACTCTCATCCCCAGAAGAACGAACACGAGATAAGAGAATGAGACTGGCCCCTCCCTAAGGAATGCAGAGGATGTTTGTGGGGTGTCCCTGGGAATTGCTCTCACTCTGAGAAGATTCTGTAAAGGGAGTTGAGCCAATAAACCTTGCTGGATTGAATCTGTATTGTCTCCTGGAGTTTCCTGGGCTAATCCTGACAGTTACTGAAAAAATACAAGGGTCTGACTCCATCTGAAGCCCTAGAGACTGCTAAACAAAGGCTCACAGCACTGGCTGCCAGGCTAAGGAGATACACTAGAGAAGCAGAGGCCAAGAAGATAAATGCCCTGTTCTCCAAAGAACCATCCAAAGTGTACTCCCAACTACAGTGCAACAACACAGTAACAGCAGAGTCACCAAAGCAGAAACTGAACAGTACTGGAAGAACATATGGGAGAAAGAGAAGACACATAATACCAGTGCAAAGTGGCTGCAGGACCTGAAAGCAGACCACAGCAATCTCCCAGAACAGGAACCAGTCACCATCACAGTAGCAGACGTCCAACAGCAGGTCAAGAACATGAAGAGCTGCACAGCACCTGGCCCAGACATGATCCACACCTCCTGGCTAAAGAAACTAACAGCAGTGCATGAATGCCTAGCAGCACAGATGAACCAGCCACTAGCAGCAGGCTCCCACCCAGACTGGTTAACACAAGGAAGGACAGTGCTGATCATGAAAGACCCTCATAAGGGAACAGCACCATCCAACTACCAGCCAATAACCTGCCTCCCCACAACATGGAAAGTCCTATCAGGCATCATAGTCGCCAAGCTACAGGACCATATGGGCCAGGACACGAGCACAGCTCAGAAGGGCATTGGGAACAACACCAGAGGCTCAAAACACCAGTTACTCATAGATACAGCAGTTGCCCAAACTCAAGGTCTAGGCAGACCAATCTGAGCACAGCCTAGATTGACTACAGGAAAGCCTACAACTCAATGCGCACACATGGATCTGTGAATGCCTGGTGCTATACAAAGTCAACAGGACACTAAGGACCTACCTCAAGAACTCAATGGGACTGTGGAAGACAACATTGGAAGTCAACTCAAGACAGCTCGCACAAGTAGCCATCAAATGCGCATTTACCAAGATGATGCCCTGTCCCTGTTGCTGTTCTGCACAGGCTTAAACCCTCTCAGCCAGATACATAAGGACTGGAACGGGTACAAGTTCAAGAATGAAATCACCATCAGCCACCTCCTCTACATGGATGACATCAAGCTGTATGCTCAGAGTGAGCAAGGCATCAACTCACTGATCCACCTGACACAGATCTACAGTGAGGACATTGGGATGTCATTTGGACTGGAGAAGTGTGGCTGGATGACAGTAAAGAGAGGAAGGTAGTTAAGGCTGGTGGGATGGAACTACCAGTGGGCCACATAGCAGACATAGAGACCAGTTACAAGTACCTTGGTATCCCACAGTCAAATGGGAGCCACAATGAGGAGGCAAGGAAGTGTGATGGAATGGAATTATGAATGCCAGGCTCAGAGAGATAAACATTTTCTTAGCTCCCCAGAACAGTGTGGGAGGAACAAGAGGATGAGATTGGCACCTCCCTGAGGAATTCACACTGTTGTGGCTGGCTGACTTTGGGAGCTGGGGTTTCAGTCTGGGAAGATTCTTGCTAGAGGCTGTAGCTGATAAACATAGCTGGACTGAATTTGCATTGTCTCCTGGAGTTCCTTGGGCTAGGCCTGACAGGAAGGCAGCAACATTCAAGTACCACCAAAGGATAAGACAGGTCCTGAAGAGCCAGCTCAATGGGAAGAACAAGATCCATGCCATCAACACATACGTCCTGCCAGTCATCAGATACCCTGCTGGTATAGTGAGCTGGCTAAAGGAAGACATGGAAGCTGCTGATGTGAAAACCCAGAAACTCCTCACAATGTACGGAGGTTTCCACCCCAAGTCCAACACCCGAAGATTGCACACCAGCCACAAAGAGGGTGGGCAGGGCCTTTGAGTGTCAAAGCCACTGTCCTGGATGAAACCCAGAGCATCCAGGAGTACATCACTAAGATGGCTCCCAAAGATGAGTTGCTGAGAGAATGCCTCAGGCAGCAGCAGACATGGGAGGAAGTTCAAATGGAGGAAGTACCATGGCAAGACAAGCCCCTGCATGGGGTGTAACATCGACAGTTAGCTGAGGTGGCTGTCACTGGGAAATCCTATCAGTGCCTGGAAAGGGCTGGACTAAAAGACAGCACTGAGGCACTGATCATAGCAGCACAAGAACAGGCACTAAGCACCATATCCATAGAAACAGGGGTCTACCACACTAGACAGGACCCAAGGTGCAGATTTTGCAAAGAGGCCTCAAAGACAGTCCAACACATAATGGCAGGGAGTAAGATGCAGACAGGAACAGCATATACTGAATGACACAACCAAGTAGCTGGCATTGCATACAGGAACATCTGCACAGTGTATGGACCAGACCCTCCCAAGTCCAGATGGAAGATTCCACAGAAGGTCGTGGAGAATAACAGGGCTAAGATCCTGTGGGACTTCCAGATCCAGATGGACAGGCAGGTACTGGCCAATCAACCAATCGTGGTAGTAGACAAGAACCAGAAGGCAGCGGTAGTGATAGATGTAGCAGTGCCAAGTGACAGCAACATCAGGAAGAAGGAGTAAGAGAAGCTGGAGAAGTACCAGGGCCTGAAGGAGTAACTAGAGAGGATGTGGAAAGTAAAGGCCAAAGTGGTCCCTGTGGTGGTAGGAGCACCTGGGGCTGTGACTCCTAAGCTGAGAGAGTGGCTCCAACAGATCCCAGGAACAACATCAGAGCTCTCTGTCCAGAAAAGTGCAGTGTTTAAGATACTGCACAGAACGCTCAAACTCCCAGGCCTCTGGCAGAGGACTCGAGATTGAGGAAGACACATACCACCTATATGGATGAGAGGGGAATTTTTATAAAACAGAAAATTTTGGGAAGGAAGGATGGAAGAAAGGAAGAAAACCTAGATGATGAACAAAAACTGTGCTGAATTGAAAGGACAATATATCTTTCATACATTCTAAAAAATGTTTCTAATATATGACCCTTTTCTGTATTACTTTGCTTAATTGTTTGCAAAGGGCATGCACTGAAGTAAAAAGAAAATCTGTTCTCTTTGCTAATGAATTGGGCTAAAGCACTCTCATTTCAACATAACTACACATAATTAAATTGGGCCACAGCAGAAATGTACATCCAAATACAGTGCAAATACTAAAACAAAAAGCAAAAGCAAAGAAAGAATCAACACACAAACATATGCAGCAGAACTATAATATGCATGGAGAACATCAACAAAAATCATCTAAGGAAACCCCAAAGGTTCCCCCCACCCCCCAGGATGTTTCCATGATGCTGAATCATACAAACTGGAACATTAATATTTAAGTATGCCATGGCCAGGTCTCAAGATCCTTTCTCAGACACAAAAAGGACAAGGAAGAGACATCCCAAGAAGTAGACCTTGTGCTGTCAGGTCCTACCATAATGATGGGGAGCCAGCAACTAGTGCCACCATTCCTGCCCTGCACCCAAAATACTCTGATCCAGACAGGGAGCTTGTTCCACCCAACCTTCAACAACACTAATCCATGAGGCCTTCCTTGGATTGATTGATTGATTAATTAATTAATTAATTATTAAATTTGTATGCTGCCCATCTCCCCCAATGGGTGACTCTGGGCGGCTCACAATTAAAAAAACCAAAAGCCATTTTTGTCCTAGACTTCCTAGCCTCCAACACTTTTCACTGGGAATTTACTCAGTTTGTCTAGGAAAAAATATCTATACTATATACAGTCAAGGACTCCAGACTATCATTGCAACTTTGAATACTGGAAGCATGTGTGGCTGCTGAACCAGCAGCATATACACTGGTCCTTTTTTGTGTGTGTGTTTTTCAACTCTGTAATTTCTAATTTTTCTCCAACAAAGGACCAGCATATACCAATACCATATCCCACAAATCAGAGCATAGATAAATAAGGCTGTAAATGCTACCACAATAATAGGGAAAATGGAAAATATCATGGTCATCCAGAGTCCAAAATCCATGAGAAAAGAGATTTGGGATCATCAGCGGTGCAACAATTCCACCTTAGCCAAGATGGTATAAGAGCTGATTCTCAAACTAACAAGAATTCAAGCAACCAATATATAAACAACCGATACCTATAGACTCCCCTTTATCTGAGAAGAGACCTGCTTCCTCTCTAGGAAGTTATAACGCTATGAGAAAAAGACTAAGAAAATCCCTGCCCTAATGTACACATAGATATATTGGTTCTCAAATGAAAAGAGTTCACTTGATGGAATTCTTGTATCACTACTCTTTTTATCTTAATAAATATTATTAAAGAGAACTCCATGATCCATGCTTGGGGAAAAACCACTTTTAGATCAGGCAGCTACTAAACATCTTAATAGGTGGAAAGGTTGACTGCACTAGGATCATATTATATGACTGAAGTCTTTGCCATCTGTGATGGTTTGTTACATCACCAAAGCCAAATATACATACCTGCTGTCATCTAAAAAAGTGAGATTCTGCATCTTTGTCATGATTCCCCCATAGCAAGGCACTATGGTCTTTCAAGACTCTCTGCATGATCTCCCAGGAATTGTAGTAGGCATATTAGAGGGCAGAGGTCCTCATCTATCGCACCTGTGGAAGGGCCCAAGAGGTGCTAAGCAAACCAAATGGGACTACTGATATAGCTACCTACTTCTTCAGGTTCTTGGAAAATAATTTCTCTGGACTTGATTATGCATCTACCAGGGTTCCAAGGCCACAGCACTATTCTCATGATTGTGGAATTGTTCACTAAGACGAATCACTTAATTACTTGTACCATGCTATTCTCAGCAAAGATTGCTTAACTTCCTAACCCATATCTTCAGAATACACAGCTTACTGAAATACTTGGTCTTACAGTATGGTTCTGGTGAACTCTATTCAAACTATTTGGAGCATATTTACATTTGCCTTCAGCATACCACCCTCATTCAGATGAACAGACAAAGTAATGTTTTAAATTAAGGTTTTATGTGTTTATATATTTTATGTTTTAATGTTTGTTGTGAATCGCCCAGAGTTCCCCCATTGGGGGGACATGGGCGGTTGAAAAATTTAATAAATAAACAAACAAACAAACATTAGACTGAAACAATACTTGAGATGTTATGTGAATTACTAGCAGGACAATTGGGTTGGCTTCTTTTACTAGCTGAGTTGCATATAACACTTAGGAGGCTGCAATGGAGCACACTCTATTATTAACTAATTAGAGGACTCACCTAGGGTCTTCCTCAACTCCAGGAAAATAGTGTGCAGTGCATCTTGTATACAGGACATACCGAAGGAGCAACGAATGCAGTCCTTTGCTTACTTAAACAGGAGAAACTCCCCCTCCCCCATTGGAAAAGGTCTAGCTACCTACCAAACATCTACTGTACTTCTACAGGATTATACCAGGAAAATAAGTCTCAAGTTCTTTGACCCATTTAATACTATAGCTCATATCAACCCTTTGACCTACAAGGTATAGTAGTTCCCTCTTTTTACCCTTACTCAGTATTCCACTGATTTTTTTTAGTCCTTAAACTTTCTCCTTTCTGCTCATATGTCCATAGTACAACCACCTCCCTTGTTGGTAGTCTCAAATAAATCTTTATTATGTTCATAGACTAGCCTAAGACATGGGGAAGGAATACTTTCAGTAAAAGAAGGCATAGGAACATAAAAGATATACAAAGGCATAGGAGGACATTAAATTATATAAAAAACATAAAATATATGAGGTTGAGTATAAATAAGATAAACGAAAAGACTGTAAGCTGCTATCCTATAAAAAGCTCTGTAGTGGTAGACTAGGGTCACACTGAGACAAAACTACAAGACTGGATGCTAAGCGTAAGCCAGAAGTTGTTGTCTGGCAAATGTTAAGTGCTGCTGTACAGAACCTGCCATTGCTATCTGTGGTAGGGTTGATGTCTGAAAGCAGCAAGGAAGTAGAAATTTGTCCCATTGCCCTGGATACTTAGACAGTAATGGTAGAATGAGGTAAGTGTAATCTCTGTAATATGGGCACTGGAAGAGAACACGCTGCTGTTTCTGCATGACCAGAGTCATAAGAGCATTGCTGGTTCTGGGAGTGGATGTTTTCCAGTATTGTCCCTCAAGAACAGCTGAGAGGAGACTATGTGTGTCAAAATAAAGCCCCTTCTATGTTTTGGGGCTTCCAGTTGTATTAAGTATGCCACAGGGGAGGCAGAATACCTGAGACTTTCATTGATGAAATAGTTTGGGGCCCTGGCCAAGATATATGCTCTGTTATATGCTGTTTAAAATATGCTGTTTAAAGCTGTTTTGATCAGCTTTGGCCTGATCAAAACCCATATCAAGTAGGATACATAGAGAAATGCCCAAGATAAGATTTTAGTAACTTGTCTGTCTCCAACTGGATTGGAAATCATCACTCATAGTTAGGGGTGAAGATCAAGAGGGAAAAGGGATAGTTTAAACCAATTAAATATGGCCAACTACATCTACCCTCCACTTTCATGAGGCCTGCCTCTAGTCACAGTGTGGCACTGGAAAAAATGTTAGGGACTTGAAGGGTTGTTCTTAAAAAAATTAATTGTGCAAACTCCAGTGGGCCAAATCTGGAAAAGAGATCCAACTGAGCACCACAAAGCAGCTGTGCTACCGACTCAGCTTCAAAAATTTAAAAATGGCTGGTTTGTATATTCATTGTCTGCATATAGCAGGATGGAAATGTGTCTCCCAGCAGGTTTTAGAGGTGAAACTCTTATCCCCCATGGAGTTAATATAGTATTTTATAAAATTTATATGTGATATAAAATATAAATTGAATTATGGATTCATAGGGTTTAGCTTCTTCAGTCAGTAAGGATTTAAGTAGTTGGCTCTTAGAATGGCTGGCAGGTTTATTGCAATTGGAGCACAAAGTTTTAAAGCTCTTATCTGCAAGATCATCACCAGAGCCATTAATCACTTTCCCAGAGAGAAGATCACAAACTATCTCATCTTTGAAGAGGGTCGCCCATAAGTCTGCACATTTGTGTAACTCTGACAGGGAAAGCTGGTTGATTAAAAGCTAGGAGTATGTGCTTAACATTCCTTAAACTGGATGAATAATGGAAGTCCTTTAGATCCATTGAACTAATTTGGCAGCTAAGACACTAAAACAGAGAGGCCCTGACTACCCTTGCAGCTGGTCCATCTGTGGGTATTCTATTTGATTGCTAGGAAAAGATATTTTTTCTATAGCACGCAGCAATAGTTTGCTGGGCTGACTGCCTTCAGTTGCCCTACTGATATCATATGTGGGGTGGTGGTGTGAGATGGCATGGGAGGTAGGGGTGATGTCAGGTGTTGATGCAGCCAACTTTTTTTAGAATTTTAACCACTGGTCTTTGAGGCCATCCACCTGGGCTGCAATGTCATATCATTGTTGTAGTATTAGAATCAAGGTTTCTGCTGACAGTAGACAGACATCATTAACATGTTGAGTAACAAGGTTGTGGATGATAGAGGGGACTCATTTGGGGCGTCTTTCCTTTGTTAGCCTGCTCTGAAGAGTGCTTTGGCTCAGGCTTTTAAATGGCAAGAAAGCAGCCTGTTTTGTTCCTGGCTTCTGTTTTGGGCAGGAGGGAAAGCCCAAAGTCTTCCATCTATTTTTCTTGTTCTATAAGATATTCATAATTTGTGCTGTCATGGGGAAATGGGAACTGATTCTCATCTGCTTCTCAGCTTTATTGGATTTATGAATCCCAGTATCATTACTGAAACTAGTCTGGATTCTTTTCTTGCCTCTCGATGACATTTTAAATCTTGAGGGGAATAAGACTGGTCACAGTATAAGGAACTGCTAGGTGGTTGTCATCTCTTTCTGGTAGGAAAAATATGAAATAGCTCACTCTTGGATTCCTGCTGACACCAAAGAAAGTGAGGTATACACCTGAAGACTGTTCTTGAGGAGTCATTAAAGATGCCTATGTTTTGAAACTGATAGCCAACTTCTACCTACACTACAGGTAGTCCTCAAATTATGACCATTCATTTAGCAACCAGTCCTTGCACTTATGACTGTTGCAGTGTCCCTGGGGTCACTTGATCAAAATTCGGACGTTTGGCAACCAACATATATTTACAACGATTGCAGTGTCCTGGGGTCACATGATCACCATTTCTGACCTTCCTAGCCAGCTTCCAACAAACAAAATCAATGGGGAACCACGATTCACTTAACGACCACAATGGTTCACTTAACAACTGACACAAAAAATGTCATAAAATCAAGTGCGGTTACATGATGCTTCACTTAACAACTGCACTGTTTAACAACAAAGTTTCCAGTCCCTATTGGGGTCATAAGTTGAGGACCATCTGTACTGAATTAAATGAGATCCTCCTCGCCTGGAAGAGTAGTCATAGGGAAAGAAGTGATGTCATGGTTTCAGAAACCCTCTATGTACAAGGAACAGCCATCCCAAGAAACAGATCCTTTTCTGCTTGGAACAACTGCCTTCACCATTCCTGTCTTGAGGAATTTCTTATTTAGACCACTAGTCTTCAAGAATGCCTGAAGAGGCCTCTGTGGATACTTGTCCTAGAACTCCTAGTTGACTTTTTCTTGGGATTTGACCCAGATTCTTTGTCTTCAGCTTCTTTCTCTCTTGCTGCTTCTTTGAATACTATCTGCCCAGTGAGCCTGTTTAATGTATATACAAAATTTACAAGCAGATTTATTTCCCTTCTATTAAACACACACACACACGGGGGGGGGGGGGGAGGGAGAGAGAGAGAGAGAGAGAGAGAGAGTTTAAAGAGACCAAGTCATAACTACACAAACTGATACAGGATTCCCAAGAGAAGCATCCAATAGTCAATTGGTTCAGCACAGACTTGCCATGCAGCCATGCAACTGCCACAGCATCATAGTGAGACAGGAAATCTCTCTCTGTATCTCTCTCTGGTTCCTATGTCATTCAATTCTTGAAGGCTCTACACAGTTTATAGCAACCAATTATATAGGTGTAACTACAAAAGAGTATCGTAACAACATGCCATCAATCTGATGTGCCATTCTTGGAGAACAGACTAATCCTCAACTGTCTTCAAATGTTCTCTTAGAAAACCATGTCTTTAACAACTCTTTGGAATCCCCTTAGGGAGGAGGTGATGGCTCCCTCACATGCCAAGAAATCTCAACAAAAGGGTCCCTGCAGATTACATTCTCTTGGCAGTGGAGCTTCAGTGAGCCTTCTCTCCCAGATTGTATCAAACAGGCAGATTCGACCCAGAGAAGGCAGTCTCAGAGATATCCAGGGCTTGAACTATTTATTATTTAAAAGTTACTGTTGACAGACCACAGGAGTCCATACCTTTTGATGAACCTGTCATGGAGGAAAAGGCAGCCCAGATACCGAACTCTAATGAGATACTTTGCTCTAGTGAGCTGATAAGTAGAACCTGAGAATTAGAGATAGCTTAGTTTTCCATAGAAGAGAGAAAAAAAGGCTGATGAACTGGCAAAGGAAGGTGGAGTCTTGAAAATACAAAACTTGGGACAAGTAGAAGGAGGACTTTGATGATGGTGATGTGATAGATATCAACCTAAGATGGATCTAGACAGAATTGGCTGTTGAAGATTTGAGGCTTTAGTTAAAAGCTATGTTGGCTGGTGATCCTGAAATGGACTGAGTAGTTTTGGTCTATATCAGGATTGTTGGTTCAAAAGAAGACTGAAGACTTCTAAAGCAAAGCAGTTTGGTCATCTTAACTGGACTTGCCCAACTGGCATCCATGTCCAAGTGAATTTATTCTCCAGATGCTGAGAGGATTCCTTCCAATCACACAGCAGCCTGTCCTCCAGTCCAGATTCCCCCAGAGAGACAGGGAAACTTTAAAGAAAGTTGCAGGGTGGATACTCAGGGTGGATGCAATAAGAGTGGAGAAATCCACTTCACCACTTTTGCTGCCACGATGTAGGCATGAATTTAAGTTCTTACCTACGTCTACTCACATTTGTTCTTTTTATGCCAACCCAAGCACCTCTTCTGCTCCTTCATCTCCCAGAGCTCTTCAGTAAACCAAGCTGCTGACTTGGATCAACTTACAGGAACAGCTGCTCAGGAACAATCCTATCAAGCATTGTCATCAACTGCTTGTTCAGGTGGGTGACCAAGCACTCAGCTTAACTGCCCACTAGAGCTTGGGCTGACTCCCCAAGCACCTTTTAGAAATCAACAGGACCCATTAGGCATCCAATGCAGACTGACAGAAATTGTGCCTCTTTTGTGCAGAAATTCATTACATTGTTAACTCCATGGAAACCAGAGAATGATCAAATCATGACAAAGGACTGCTAGAAATGTCCCCCATCCTCAGAACATGTGTCAGCTGCTCAAAGACAAATTATCTAACATGATCATCAGAAATAAGCCCATGGTTGTAATCGTTAGGCAATAGGGATGTATTCCTATTTCTTCCACTTCGATTAAAGGCAATAGGAAGGAGACATTTCCCTTAGCATTATCACATAATTAAATTTTCCAATCTTGTTATTATGCTGTCTCATCATTATAATTGGCTGGCATCAAGTGGTGCAGAAGAACTTTCATTTTTTAAAAAAAATGGCATTCAAACAATAACAGATTTGAACTCCTATGAAGAAAAGCAGAAGAGGTAGAGATTTTTCAAACATTACTTTTCTCTAAAATGACAACACTCAGATAGCAAATAGAGTCTGATGAACCTTTGAGACAATAGTATAAAAATATAATAAAATAAATAAATGTAAGGGGGAAAAGGGTAACATCACATAAGTCTATACAGCATATTGCTAGAATAGTTGAACTGGGCAACTGTTTGCACTAGAATGCATTTTCTTCCTACCTCTAGGTCACAACTGGGATCAAACACTTCAGTGTGAGCAACTCAAATATGCCCTTGATGAGGGAAGAAAAGAGGACATGACTGATACAGTCCTTATCAGCAAATTACACTTGCTTTATAGTTGCTCTGTTTTTCAGAACAAATGCTTCCAAATGCTTTTCAAACAGAATTCTCCTTGGGGTCAATCTTTAAAATATTTTCAAATAACATAACCTTCATTCAATTACTTTAAACTGATATTTTAAAATAAACCAAAATATCACTAACAATTGAAGGAGCATAAACATTCCATCTCAAAATGAGTAATGCTAACTACTTTCATTTTATCTTTCCAAAGTCCCATCAAGAACAAATGCTGAGGCCCTGAACATTTTATTTTCAAATCTGCCCTTTCAAATGTTCTTTATTTCTTTTAGATTTTTTTGGGCTGGCATTGAGGATGCAAAATCCTCTCAAAAGCTGACAGAGTAAAATAAATACACAGAGAGAGAGAGACACAGAGAGGTACAACGAACTTTGATTGACTTGTTACTTATATGAAGGAAGCATCAAACAATTATTGTATGATGAAATCAAAGGCTGGTTGCTGGTCCTACTATCAGTGTTGGGCCCATTTCCTGGCGTGACTTATCGACTATATTAACAGAATAGACTATGTGAAAACAACTGTTCATATATAGGTTTCCATGTAATTTGAACGTTCTGTTATGTTAGTTGTCAGCCCTTCAAAATAGGCCAGGTCAGGAAACAGACAATGTAAGAATTATGGCAATGTTACTTTATTGTTAGGGTATAATAACAGAACCTTGAAAGCCTCCCAAAGTTTCCCTCTGCCTCCCCAATACCAAACAGATTCATTCTCCCACCTCCTCCTTTCTCAGGACCGAGTTGTCTCTTATTTTGCCTTAATTGTTCCTGCATACCTTATTCAAGGTTATCCATGCATTCCTCTACACCACCTCACCATCAAAATCAATCTCCCCTCCCATGTATGAAGAAGGCCTCATTATGGGAAATGCTACACTCATTCCCCCCACCCTTGCTTTTCAATAGTCCTAAAAGTTTCCCAAAGTCAATGGGCAAGTCTTGCCATGTGGAGTCAGATGCAGCTGCAAAATCCCCCCTTCCTTCTTGCTGCACAGCAACCATTACCGGGAAATCTATTGGAACAGGAAACAAGGAATCTTCTTTGTCCTGGGGCTCACTGTCTATTGATAGTGATGGCAAGTCATGGGGACAGGGCCTACATGAGAATTTCAGATGGAACTGCTGTACAAGGTATGGAGCACGGACATCTGCCGCATGTTCTCACAACCTCTCCAATTTAGGGTAGCCTTTCCAGTGAAAAAAATATTACAAACATCTCTTGGGTCTAAAATCCAGAATACATTCTACTTCACATTCTTCATCCCCATCTACCAGAACAAGAAGGGAAGGAGCAGCTTTGGAACACAAGGGGTAGAGAGCTCCTCACAAACAAGCAATGATTGATGGAAGACTGGATGAATCTTCATTGAAGCTGGCAAATGCAAATGAAAAACCACTAAATTAATTTGCTGAGTAAATGGGAAGGGGTCAATTTTTTTGACTCCAGCTTTTAGAAGGGCAGGCAGAAGCTAAACATTTAGTGAAAAGACACACCAAATCACTAAATCATGTCACAAAAATGGTCATGTAACTCTGTACAGGTGGGAAGATCAGTAATAAAATCCATTGATACAGAAATTTGATTTTGCCAGAGTTGAAAACTTCTAGACTTGCTAGTATTATGAAAAATGTATATTTCTATGTCTTTTAATGTTATATTTTATTCTTGCTACTTTAGCTTTAAGAAGAAAAGCTTCTTCTCATTTTCCCTTGTTTTACTTGTGGCCATCCTGGTGTTAGAAAAGGACAGGTCTACCTATTTTATTTCTTCTTATTCCTCTACCCTTGAACATTTCTCCCTACTTGCATTGTTATTCCAATGCATCCTCAGTATTACTGAATCTCCCTCCGCTCCAAGAGAATAAATCTCTTAGATGAAGCTCAACTAATTATTGACCTTTTCCTGACCACAAGTATAGTTGTTTTACATTTTTCCTGTTTATACTCCTCAAGACTTTGTTAAGTACCTATATCTCAATAAGTACTGTGAATTATTGTATCTAGCCCTGTTCCTGATTACTGTTTTGTTCAACCTCTTGCCCACTAAATCTCGTCGGGATATTCACCATGTTTCTGACTTATACTTCTTTGTTTGCATTATCCTATTGATTTAAAATTTCCCTATGTACAAAAATGTATAAAAACTTGTATCAGTATGCTGTAAGGAAGAGGATGTAGCAATGTAAGGAGAGAGATGTCTGTGCTACATTTCTCCCAATACTGGAATTTAAAATAAAGTACTGTTGCCTTTTGCCTTGTCTGCAAATGCTGCAAATTTTCTTAACACTAGAAAGAGTGGGACATTATATTAAAACCTGGGTTAAAACCCTATCAAGGAAAAAGATGGGAAGGTGAGATTGATCCTCATGAATCACATATGGGAGTCAGCATCAGTCTCCACTGTATGGCTTTTAACATGGGCAAAATCAAGTGAAACTTGAGACTAAAAACTGTGCTGGCTAAGAAACAAGGAATGTTAAATTATCATTCAACAATTAAAATTCATAAATTGTCACTCAATTTTTAAAACTCATACAGTATTCCTACAGAGAGCATGCAATGTCCTTTCACTACCTCTATCATGTACCCCTATATACATTCAATCTAAAAGTAATGTATTAGGAAACTGGTTATCAGAATGCTGTATTATTTGAGGTAAACTATAACCATCTTCCTGAGAAAGTTTCTGACCTCATATGGAATCGTTAAGAAATTCTATTTGATTCTGTTCTGGTAAATCTGAGTCTTAAGATGACTGTTCTAGAAAAGGTTGCATTATCTGCACAGAAATAAGTTAATCCATGCAATAGCACTTTAGAATGGGATAAGATATCACCCAATACTGTACAGACCTGCCTTCCTCATTCTGGTGACCTTCAGATGCATAAGACTACAAATCATATAATTCACAGACATCATTTGTTGTACTGGTTGGAGATTGTTAATACTGCACATCTAGAGGGTATCAGTGTGGGAAAGGATATATACTGTAGATGAGAAATCTATCTAGTTGAGCAATCATTTGGAAAGCACACTTGATGCAATGTGAAACAGCAGAAGGACCTCTATCTATACCTTACAGGGGTAAATGACAGCCAGGATTCAGCCATCACTTGTATTCTTTGTAGATCATTTGCCATCAGTAATGCTTGGAGCACTTCAGTGGATAGAGACACCATAATTTTGCAAGCTGTATACAGACTATTGTACTTAGGCCAGTAAATATAGGCTCAAAAGAGAATCCAAAGAAGATAGAGAACAAAAGAAGTCTTGGGGAGGTAGCCAGCCATCCTATGTGTCATTTAAAGGAAATGAAAAGGTCTGAAATTTTTTTTAAAAAATGATTTTGGCAGGTCTACACCTGTACACATATTACTTACCTTAATCAAAGGCCCATGGAAGATAAAGACTCAAAAGCCTTTTTCCCCTAAGACCTTGGAATAAAGTCCTCTATTCAGCGCAGCTATGAAAAAAAAATATTCAAAACAGTAGAATATGAAATTTATGCACTTGGCCGAGCAGATAGGAAACTGTCCATCAGTGGCCAGACGCTTGAACAAGATCAGAATTAATTATTAACAATTAATAAACAAGATCAGAAAAATCATTATTATTATTATTTAGACTTCTAATCAGCATCTTAGCATTTTATGAGATGCTTATTACAAACTACAGTAATGCCAATTCCAGTTATACAAAGAGCAATTATTATTCTCATAACTGAGGTTAAGAAAAACAGAAGAGTGATTTTATTCAAAAGGCCATCATCCTGTGCCATATACCACATGAAAGAAACTCCAATCTAAAATTACCTTTCCTGGCAGCTTAGAAAGAACCATAGTGAAATGTAGTAAATGTGAAAAATCAACAAAAGCAAGTGGAATTTGCTACTATAGCAGTGTGAGGAAGATGGCAAGGTCCAAGCAGATAAAAGAAAGGAATGCCAATAACCATCAGAAAGCAAGAAACAAAGAGCTCCAATTTACCACAATCAGATAGTCTGAATTTTATGAAAATATGCAGAGCTTCTGAATGAAAAAAATACAGCTGCTGAAACACCAGAATACTGAGTTCCTTGATGTTTCTTTATTGAAGCATGCCTGTAGAAACAATATCTAATTTTCCACAATTGCTTTAATTTTAATTCACAGATCATTTCTGCCTTCAGCTAAGGTGAAAATGAATGGTGTACAGCCATCAACTAAAAGCTAATAGTAGAGACTAATAAATCATATGGCTTTGTACCAGAATGTTATTGGGGGACAGAATTTATTCTCTCTAAATCCTATCCATACTATTAGAGAGCACAGAATTATTATTAGCCCCTTGTTGAAAGCTCAACCTAGCGTGAAAATGCTCCTCATCTATATTCTGAATTCAGGGCATTTAGAATATTTTCCCCTCTCATAATTACTACAAACAGAATGTTTATCAGGTTAGATGTATAGAATATGTTGATATAGTCCTACAACCAACAGGAAAATCTGTGCTTCAATAGCTATTCACATTATACATGCACCAGTTCAACTGAACTCATATCTAATCCTGCTTCCAAAATTTTAAAAAAAATGCAAGTATTTCTTTTCCTAAGTATTTTCCTTAGTAGTCATTAATGCCCACTAAGACCATTTTAACCAATCATTCTTAATACATGAAAGTGAACAATTTATCAAAAGGAAGAATCATAAGGACTGACGCTTATAAGGCAGGAACCAGTGATTCTTAGGTGAGACAGAATCGTTATGTAAACAGCAAGCAGATGTCACCTGATCTCAAAGCCCAGAACAGAACAGCCAAATGTATATTAGCTCAACAAAGTGAGAGGAAAAGGCCTAGCATTTACTTCCCAGAGCAGAGACATAGGCACACACTCATCATCATTATCATACCCAGTCACTGCAGGATGAAGGCCTCTTCACTGAAGGCTATGGACCATAATCTACCATGCTGGTCCAGTGTGGATTAATAGATACATGTTTTTCAACTTCCCAGTCTAGGACCGAGAGAGAGCAACTGACTCAACATCACTCAGCTGGGTTCCATATCTAAAGGAGAACTAGAACCTGGGTCTAGTGTGGTAACAGTAGTTAAGGTGCTGGAATAGAAGCCGGGAAACCCAGGTTCTAGTCCCCTTTAGACATAGAAGTTGGCTGGGTGACCTTGGAGCAGTCACTCTTTCTCAGTCCTAAACAGCATCAGGCTCTGTGACAAGCCAGCTGAAGAACAAAGCTATTGTCACATCATGCACTAATGGCTTTGCTGCAAGAACTAGATGAGAGCAGTACAAACAAGCAGACCCTGCACAAATGCTAAGAGAAACATACAGACATACACAGAGACACACGTGTGTTTGTGTGTGTGTGTGCAGGATTTGTTTTCTGCAGGAGGCATATATTCTGCTTGTGTATGACTTCTGTCTTGTCTACGTTGCTATATTATCCTTGCAAATCTCTGCTATAAACAGGATCCTGAGTCAAGGTTAAGGGTCCAGAGAAACAAGATTCCTGCTTCTGGTGTGACGTCTGACAAGTCTCAGTTCAGCAGTTGTGACAAGAAGACTTTTTTTTACACTTATAAAAATCATCTCTCTGATGATTTGGCTATTTAACATCACGAAGTTATGTTTCCAATGTGATTCCTGGTTGCTGGTATTGCAAACTAAAATCATACAGAGCTCTAAGTATTTCACTGAATAGCAGGATATTTCACCTGTCAGTAAGTATCCTCCCTACCCCACAAAGTGGAAAGATCTCTAAATCTGTAAGTTAGAAGATACTGAAGCCTTTGAAAGTTTATCTATCAACTTTGGAAATCAGCACAGTACTGTTTTAAAAGCTGCTTAGCATACACTATGTGTATTTTAACATACCTTTAATTGACTGTAATAATCGGCATCCTCAGTGCACCACTAACAATTTTACATTACAGACAGCATGCAAAATAATTCAACTTGGGCAGGGTTTCAAGGCAACTGAAATAATCTGAATGATTCAGAATATTGGCAAGATGGCTGTAACCATTGTTGCCTGAATTCTTTATTCCTTCCCAGTATAATTCAAAGACATTTTCTCAATACTGTGTATGAGCAATATTTAAGCTCAGACTTCCCAACACAATACCCTCCAGACTGGTTAGGGTTCCAAATATGTTACAGTCCCAGGTTGGGGAAAATTGTGTTACCTTGTCAGGTAAAGTACTGTTCTTCTTAGAGAATGATTCAGTAACAGGCCTCACGAACCTAGTTGATAACCTATCTCACATGCTAAGAAAAGAGCTGCATGTTCCTGTCCAAAAATATTATTTACATTTTTTTTCTCTATCTCACTATTCATTCACCCACTTGGTTAACCAAGAATTCTCTTCTGCAGTACAAACCACCTATGGATTCTCATTCTGAATCGAGTTGCAGAAAAGACGCAATCACATCATCAGAGTGCCAGATACTGTGACACAGAGACCTGCTTTTGTATCAGATTCTTTTCCAAGGGAGATACAGATGAAACTCGAAAAATTAGAATATCGTGCAAATGTTCATTTATGTCAGTATGGCAACTCAAAAGGTGAAACCAATATATGAGATAGACGCATTACATGCAAAGCGAGATATGTCAAGCCTTACTTTGGTATAATTGGGATGATTATGGCGTATAGCTTATGAAAACCCCAAATTCACAATCTCAGAAAATTAGAATAGTGTGAAAAGGTTCAATATTCTAGGCTCAAAGTGTCCCACTCTAATCAGCTAATGAATCCATAACACCTGCAAAGGGTTCCTGAGCCTTTCAATGGTCTCTCAGGCTGGTTCAGTAGGAATCACAAGCATGGGAAAGACTGCTGACCTGACAGTTGTGCAGAAAACCATCATTGACACCCTCCATAAGGAGGGAAAGCCCCAAAAAGTAATTGCAAAAGAAGTTGGATGTTCCCAAAGTGCTGTATGAAAGCACATCAATAGAAGGTTATGTGGAAGGGAAAGGTGTGGTAGAAAAAGGTGCACAAGCAGCAGGGATGACCGCAGCCTGGAGAGGATTGTCAGGAAAAGGCCATTCAAAAGTGTTGGGGACTTTCACAAGGAGTGGACTGAGGCTGGAGTTAGTGCATCAAGAGCCACCACACACAGACGGATCCCGGACATGGGCTTCAAATGTCGTATTCCTCTTGTCAAGCCGCTCCTGAACAACAAACAATGTCAGAAGCGCCTTACCTGGGCTACAGAAAAAAAGAACTGGTCTGTTGCCCAGTGGTCCAAAGTCCTCTTTTCTGATGAGAGCAACTTTTGCATCTCATTTGGGAACCAAGGACCCAGAGACTGGAGGAAGAATGGAGAGGCACACAATGCACGATGCTTGAAGTCCAGTGTGAAGTTTCCACAGTCTGTGTTGATTTGGGGAGCCATGTCATCTGCTGGTGTTGGTCCACTGTGCTTCATTAAGTCCAGGGTCAATGCAGCCATCTACCAGGAGATTTTGGAGCACTTCATGCTTCCTTCCGCAGACGAGCTTTATGGGGATGCTGACTTCATTTTCCAGCAGGATTTGGCACCTGCCCACACTGCCAAAAGTACCAAAACCTGGTTCAATGACCATGGGATTACTGTGCTTGATTGGCCAGCAAACTCGCCTGACCTGAACCCCATAGAGAATCTATGGGGCATTGCCAAGGGAAAGATGAGGGACATGAGACCGAACAATGCAGCGGAGCTGAAGGCCGCTATTGAAGCATCCTGGTCTTCCATAACACCTCAGCAGTGCCACAGCCTGATAGCATCCATGCCACGCCGCATTGCGGCAGTCATTGCTGCAAAAGGGGCCCAAACCAAGTACTGAGTACATATGCATGCTTATACTTTGCAGAGGTCCGATATTGTTCTATTTCCAATCCTTGTGTTATTGATGTCATATAATATTCTAATTTTCTGAGATTGTGAATTTGGGGTTTTCATAAGCTGTACGCCATAATCATCACAATTATACCAAAGTAAGGCTTGACATATCTCACTTTGCATGTAATGCGTCTATCTCATATATTGGTTTCACCTTTTGAGTTGCCATACTGACATAAATGAACATTTGCACGATATTCTAATTTTTCGAGTTTCACCTGTATAAGGCAAATCCCTTATGCTGCTTTTGATAACATGGAAGAACTTTGAGACAAGCAAAAGTTTGCCCTAATTACTGATCACTTTTTCCTGCCTCTTTTTCTTGTGACTGTTATTTTTTATGTTTGTAATTGGGTATTTGTAAGTTGGATGTTTTAATCATAATTTGGTACATATTTGGAAGCAAAAAGCAATTTAAGACTATTTTAAAAACTAGAAATTTTGAAGATAATCTAATCTCATATATTATTTTATTGATTTTATTGTAATTTCTTTATTTGATTGTTGTGAGCCACCCAGAGTCATTGAGAGTCAGGCAACATGCAAGTTTAATAAATAATAATAATAATTATTATTGTTGTTGTTGTTGTTGTTGTTGTTGTTATTATTACATCCCCCTCCCATTGTCTGATTTATTCAAACAACAGAGCAAGATGTATAGCCACTATAACCATATCCCATTAGGAATGTATTCTAATTAACATATTAATGAAGACTATTTCTTTTGTATGCAACCAGTAACAATGATTTTGGCAGGTAGCTGTGATGAAAGATGAACTGGATGTACTAGTCCATCATACAGACAGAAAGATACTCAGAGAGAATGACAGGCTACCAGACAGACACACAGTTGCTTTCCCCAAATAACTAAGATTGCAACATCTCACTGAATACATTTACCTCATTATGAAACAACCCAGAAAGAATAAACCAAGTATTCTATTCTTCATTAACAGATTAAAACTTTGGATATTACAGATTATATGTCACTACCTGAAGATAACTACAATGAATCAAATGTGCTTTTATTGCTGCAAGATGTAGACAATCACTCTATACCACACAATTATTACATGGTACAGTAACAGAATGTGAAAGTTTATTACCCCATATCATAAAGACAAAATCACAGTGAGGAACATGCTGGAAAATTACAGGTGGCCCTCATTTAATGGCCACTCATTCAGCAACCATTCAAACATGGTGCCAGACCTCGTACGTATGTCCATCGCAGCATCCCCATGGTCATGTGATCTCATTTTCATTCATTCAGATGATGATAATTATGCTCCAGTGAATGGTGATATGGAAGAATCGGGAAAGAGGGAGGAATTTATGAAATATTATGCAATATTCTGAATGAATGAGATTAAGGTGAAAGGGTTATTCTGTTAGGTAACATGAATGGATGGGTAGGAATGAAATGAGCATGTAAAGAACAATTAATTGGGCCATTTGGAGACCCAAGAATTGTACTCCTTGGTTGGCAGCTGCTTAAAAATGTTTCTAATGTAGAGTTTAAGCAGACATCTATTTATGCTGAAAAGTATGAAATAAAACGCACAATTGTTTTGATTGTTCATTATGAAAGATTGAGAAAATTAGTCACAAATACAAGATTGATGTAAATGTGCAACAGATTAGTTTTTGATTCTTCCATATTCACTGGAACATAACATATAACTATCATTAACTGACCTATGAATTCCTACTTCCATGTGTACCCACAATGACCTAGATGACACCAATTCATATTTTTGACATACATTTTAGCCCTGTCATTCATCATCTTCACTTCCCTGCATATATTCACTAACTCCTCCGCACAAGATCAAACCGCCTACATTCGATTCTATTACATCCTTCCTCTTTCCTTTAGTTTCAGACACACAAAATGTCTGTTTTTCTTCATTTCATTAGTTAATTCATGTTCTTTACCATTAAGTTCTCTTACATTCCAAGTCACAATTTTTCATGGCCAGTTAGGATCATACCATCCATTATGCTTTGGTCAGCTAAGGTTTTCACATGTTTTTGTTCAGATAGATAAAATGTAGCGTTACAGATTTTAGACACTCCTATGCCTAATATAGTGTTCCTTGCTAATTATAAGAACATACCAGTATCTTAAATGTGTGATAATATATGTACTTCCTAATTGGCAGAATGAGATAACACAACGTGGGCTTGAAAAACAGTCACTAGACTAAAGATACTAGCTTGGGTAGCACAGTAGGAACATCCTTGGAGTAAAGCGTTGGTAGTACTTGCGGCATAGTGTCCAAAATGTGCCAAAACTAATCAGTATTGTCTTTACCATTTTTTTCCATTTTATCATAAAGCTAAGATGCCAGATAAAAAGTATCTATATGGACTCAGAGATATTCTTAGCAGAACAGAAAGTTTGCTTTGAATTGCACCATCTACTAGAATTGAGTGGGGGAGATGTAGATGGGCTCTGCTACTGCCTCTCACTTGATGAGCTTCTGAGATGGCTGCAGGCAAATCTCAAAATTAATGGAAAAGCTACAGAGTACTCCAGGACAGATGACGAATGGCTAGTAAGAGCTACAGAGTGATAGGAAAGCTTGTGGGGGAAGCTGTGGAATGACAGGGAAGGCTTCAAAGCAATCTTTTTGAGTTGGGGAGGACATCAAGAAAGAGGGAGGGAGGGAGGGAGCGAGCATGGCTGACTGAGAAAGGAATTATTATTACATTATTCGATATCTGTGAATATGGATGGAGGACTTTAGGTTCAAATTCGTAAGAGAAAGATAAGGATACAATCTTCCTGTTAATTTCATTTTGAAGAACTGCCTTTGGCAGAGATGATTTTGAAATATGAATTGGCTTGTCTCTCTTTCATACATGTAATGTGATAGATTAGGAAGATGGCTTCAAAAGAATTGAGGGGGGGGTGCTTGTTTTAGAACATAATGCCTCCTTTGTTTGTTTGTTTGTTTGTTTATTTATTTGCTGCCTCAATCCAGAAACCCTTTAGGTGGTTTATATATATTAACGACACATAAAGTGACAATAGCAAGTAATGCAACATTACATTGTTTTTGTAATTAGTGAGAGACCACATACTCATGCCTATACTAGGAGACTGGTAGAAGTGTGAGTACTTCTCCTACAGTCATGACCCAGCCCAAGTCTGAGGAAAAATTCCCCATATTTGAGGGGGACAGGTCTCCTCTTAGTTCTGATGCTGAAGAGGGAAAACTAAGGGTCTCAGCAAGGAAAGGAAATCAACAGCCGCAAGCAAGTGAACCTGTTGCCATACTCAAGGAGGCTATGCCACCTCCTGAAAGAAGTGGGGATCAGATTTTTCTCTAGGTACTCCTCATCCTCTTCTTTTCCTGAAGGGGAAGGGGATTGGAGACAGCTGGTATGGAAGCTGCTTAAGGACCAATACGAAGACAGAGAGGCTTTGCTTTAAACTGTGAATCATGGGGGTGCAGTTTATGTCCCTGGCTAGAGTAAAATCCACCCTTTAAAGAATAAATTTGTGAGGTTTGAAAGAGCAGATAAAGCTTGTAAATGGTAAAAACAGCCAGGTGCGTACCTCCTCTCACTGGAAAAGCTTTAAGTGAACATAGCAACCTTTCAGCAAGAGATCCAGAAGATTATGATACTGTAAAGCAAGTAATTTTGTAGCAATATGATTTAATTCCATATATCTATCAGCAGAGATCCAGAGACTATATTTATTATTTTGAGGAAGGCATTAGAGAATTGTGGGCCAGGCTGTTGGTCTTGTGTGTCAAATAGCTACAACCTGAGGCTCAAACTCATGAAGAAATTTTGGAGGAAACAGTTCTTGAACAGTTCTTGCAAGTTCTTCCAGGTCCAGTTATGTTCTGGGTTCAAAAATGCTGTCCTGACTCAGGACAGAGAGCAGTTCATAGAATCATAAGGATGAAACCTTGGAGGTTTACCAGTCCAACCTCTGCCAAGGGAAGAAATCCTCAGACCACCCCAGATAAATGGCTGTCCAACTTTTGTATGAAAACCATGACTGGCATAAGACAGGCTGTTCCACTGCTTAATAGTTCTCGTGGTCAGGAAATTACTCCTGATTCTCTCTGTAAAGTTTCCACCATTTGGTTCTTGATTTTTCCTTAGGCATTTATTCCTTAGAATAAATCCACACTTTTTTCTCTGTGACAGCTTTCAAGTATTAGAAGACTGCTATTATGTCTCCCCTTAGCTTCTCTTCTTAAGGCTAAAACATACCCACTTCTTTTAACCATTCTTCATAGCCTCTAAGTCCCTCACTATCTTTGCTACTCTTCTCTGCATACTTCAACATTATAGCTCTGCTGACACAGCCCAAGATTGCACTGGTTCTTTTGGCAGCTGAAGCACATGGCTGGCTCATGCTTAATCTTTCTCACAAGTACTACTGCAGAGTCAGCCACCACCCTACCTTGTACTTTGTACCTCTGATTTTTCCTACCTATGTGCAGAACCTTACATTTCTTGCCACTGAACCACATTTTGTTGAAACAGACCCAGTGTTCAACTCTGTCAGGCTCCTTTTGAACCCTGACTTTGCCAACTGCAATCTTAGCAATCTCCTCCAACTTCATTTAATTAGCTCTCCTTCAAAGTTTCCAACAAAGAAGGGGAATGGTACTCACAGAAATCACTGGCCAAAAGCAGAAGGACCTTTGGACAGTGGCATTGAGATAATTCTGGTGAAGTCACATCTAGTCAAAGGCACACATAAAGTGCATTGAGAGACCATCAGTAGTGTTTTGGGGAAGGTAGAAAAGTCCCATTGGTGGGAGCCTGGCTAGAGATCCAGAACAAAACCAGAAAATCACTGTTGGTACTGTGAAAACATTGCCCTATAAAGTAATTATGGGTACTGACTTGCCAATCTGTGAGCAACTGATTCCTGAAAGTCCTATATCGTAAGACAAGCAGCAGGAACAAATAGCCATAGTAACTACCACAGCACAAGCAAAACTGCTTTAAAACAGTTTCTATAAAATTGCTGTTTTGTGAGTGGCCACATCCATCATGCCAGCTAGAAAGAAAGAAAGAGAGAGAGAGAGAGAGAGGGAGGGAGGGAGAGAGAGAGAGAAGGGACGGCTTTGTGCCATTGTCAACTCCGGCACTACCCATTGCTGGCATGTGTTCTCTGACAGATTATCCCCAACTGAATGTAGCCTTCAACAGTAAAAGCCTCCTCACTGCTGCATTAGGAGTTTCAGGACCAGTGTCAAAAACAGCATTAGATTTCCACAAAATAAAATACAGAGATTATTCTTAAGATGTCGACAATTTACAAAATATTAACATTCAATAAGCTATCGTGGAAGCTATCCAAGTCCTAGACGAACAAAGCTACATTTTCCTTATTTTATTTTTGTGGCTTTTTCATTCCATAATGGAATGGAAAGAATTTAACAGCAGGACTCTAAATCTGCTACACATTTTTTAATGACATATTGGGAACACAATCTGCCATACAGCTTTTTAAAAAATGTTGAAAAGTCCCAAAAGGTTACTACTGTATTTACCAGAAAGAAAGACATTTTCCTCCTCAAATAACTTTGCTTTAAAATGGAAAGGTTGTCCAAAATCCACCAACAATATAGTAATAGAGCTTAATGAATCTTTTCTCAGTGTTTTGGTAGTGGGAGATTATCTAATTCATGGTGGTCTTCTTTTCAGGTAAATACAGCATGTTGTTGTTGTTGTTGTTTAGTCGTTAAGTCGTGTCCGACTCTTCGTGACCCCATGAACCATATTGCGCCAGGCCTTCCTATCTTTCACTGCCTCCCTGAGTTTGCTCAATTTCATGCTCATTGCTTCAGTGATGCTATCTAGCCATCTCATCCTCTGCCGTCCTCTTCTCCTTTTGCCTTCCATCTTTCCCAGCATCAGGGTCTTTTCCAAAGAGTCCTCTCTTCGCATTAGGTGACCAAAGTATCTGAGCTTGAGCTTCATTATCAATCCTTCCAATGAGCAATCAGAGTTGATTTCCTTTAAGATTGACTGGTTTGACCTCCTAGCAGTCCAGGGGACTCTTAAGAGTCTTCTCCAGCACCACAGTTCAAAGGCATCAATTCTTCGGCGTTCAGCCTTCTTTATGGTCCAGCTCTCACAGCCATACATTACTACTGGAAAAACCATAGCTTTGACTATGCGGATCTTTGTCGGCAAGGTGACGTCTCTGCTTTTTAATATGCTATCTAGGTTTGCCATAGCTTTCCTCCCAAGGAGCAAGCGTTTTTTAATTTCATGGCTGCAGTCTCCGTCTGCAGTGATCTTGGAGCCCAAATAAATGAAGTCTGTTACTGCTTCCATTTCTACCCCTTCTATTTGCCAGGGATTGATGGGTCCAGATGCCATGATCTTAGTTTTTTTAATGTTGAGTTTCAAGCCAGCTTTCGCACTCTCCTCTTTCACCCTCATCAAGAGGCTCTTTAGTTCTTCTTCACTTTCTGCCATTAGGTGGTATCGTCTGCATATCTGAGGTTATTGATGTTTCTCCCTGCAATCTTAATTCCGGCTTGTGATTCTTCCAGCCTGGCATTTCTCATGATGTACTCTGTATATAGGTTAAATAAGCAGGGTGACAGTATACAGCCTTGTCGTACTCCTTTCCCTATTTTGAACCAATCGGTTGTTCCATGACCGGTTCTAACTGTTGCTTCTTGGCCCGCATACAGATTTCTCAGGAGACAGGTAAGGTGGTCTGGTATCCCCATCTCTTTAAGAATTTGCCACAGTTTGTTGTGATCCACACAATCAAAGGCTTTTGCATAGTCAATGAAGCAGAAGTAGATGCTTTTCTGGAACTCTCGTGCTTTCTCCATGATCCAGCGAATGTTGGCAATTTGATCTCTAGTTCCTCTGCCTCTTCGAAACCCAGCTTGTACATCCGGTAGTTCTCGGTTCACGTACTGCTGAAGCCTAGCTTGTAGGATTTTGAGCATAACCTTGCTAGCATGTGAAATGAGTGCAATTGTGCGATAGTTTGAGCATTCTTTGGCATTGCCCTTCTTTGGAATTGGAACGTAAACTGACCTTTTCCAATCCCGTGGCCACTGTTGCGTTTTCCAAACTTGCTGGCATATTGAGTGCAGCACTTTAACAGCATCGTCTTTTAGTATTTTAAATAACTCAGCTGGAATACTGTCATCTCCACTAGCTTTGTTGTTAGCAATGCTTCCTAAGGCCCACTTGACTTCACTCTCTAGGATGTCTGGCTCAGGGTCAGTGACCACACCAGCATGGACATCAGGGACATTAAGATCTTTCTTGTATAGTTCTTCTGTGTATTCTTGCCACCTCTTCTTAATCTCTTCTGCTTCTGTTAGGTCCCTGCCTTTTTTGTCCTTTATCGTGCCCATCTTTGCACTAAACGTTCCTTTGATATCTCCAATTTTCTTGAAGAGATCTCTAGTCTTCCCCATTCTTGTGTTTTCTTCAATTTCTTTGCATTGTTCATTTAAGAAGGCCTTCTTATCTCTCCTTGCTATTCTCTGGAAATCTGCATTCAGTTGCTTATATCTTTCCCTTTCACCCTTGCTTTTCGCATTCCTTCTTTCCACAGCTATTTGTAAAGCCTCATCAGACAGCCATTTTGCTTTCTTGCATTTCTTTTTCTTTGGGATGGTTTTAGTTGCTGCCTCTTATACAATGTTACAGACCTCCGTCCATAGTTCTTCAGGCACTCTGTCTACCAAATCTAATCCTCTAAATCTATTCATCACCTTCACTGTGTACTCACATGGAATATGATCTAAGTCATACCTGAGTGGTCTAGTGGTTTTCCCTACATTCTTCAATTTAAGCCTAAATTTTGCAGTAAGAAGCTCATGATCTGAGCCACAGTCAGCTCCTGGTCTTGTTTTTGCCGTCTGTATAGAGCTTCTCCATCTTTGGCTGCAAAGTATGTAATCAATCTGGTTTCGGTATTGACCATCTGGTGATGTCCATGTGTAGAGTCGTCTCTTGTGTTGTTGGAAAAGAGTGTTTGCTATGACTAGCTTGTTCTCTTGACAGAACTCTATTAGCCTTTGCCCTGCTTCATTTTCTACTCCAAGGCCAAACTTGCCTGTTATTCCGATTACTCCTTGACTTCCTACTTTAGCATTCCAATCCCCTATGATGAAAAGGACATCTTTTTTTGGTGCTAGTTCTAGAAGGTCTTGTAGGTCTTCATAGAACCGGTCAACTTCAGCTTCTTCGGCATCAGTGGTTGGGGCATAGACTTGGATTACCGTGATGTTGAATGGTTTTCCTTGGATACGCACTGAGATCATTCTGTCGTTTTTGAGGTTGTACCCCATTACTGCCTTTCCCACTCTCTTATTGACTATGAGTGCAACTCCATTTCTTCTAAGGGTTTCTTGCCCACAGTAGTAGATATAGTGGTCACCTGAATTAAATTCACCCATTCCCATCCATTTCAATTCGCTGATTCCCAAGATGTCGACGTTCAATCTTGTCATCTCATGTTGGACCACATCCAGCTTGCCTTGGTTCATGGATCTTACATTACACGTACCTATACAATATTGTTCTTTACAGCATCAGACCTTCTTTTCCCTTCCAGATACATCCACAGCTGAACATCCTTTCGGCTTTGGCCCAACCGCTTCACTCTTTCTGGAGCTACTTGGAATTGCCCTCCGCTCTTCCCCAGTAGCATATTGGACACCTTCCGACCTGAGGGGCTCATCTTCCAGCATCATATCTTTTAGCCTTTTAACATTGTCCATGGGGTTTTCTTGGCAAGGATACTGGAGTGGGTTGCCATTTCCTTCTCCAGTGGACCACATTTTGTCAGAACTCTCTGTCATGACCTGTCCGTCTTGGGTGGCCCTGCACGGTATAGCTCATGGCTTCACTGAGTTACACAAGCCCCTTCGCCACGACAAGGCAGTGATCCATGAAGGGGCAAATACAGCATACTGAAGCAAAAACCTACTTGGCATGTTAATGATGAGAGTTCAGCTTCTTAGATGCAAAAGGTGATATCCCAATTTGCAATGTATAATAGTTTGAAATTTGCAAACTTTAAGACTGAAAAAACATGAAATGTATTGCTGAACTCAACACAATCTGAGCACCTATAATTTTTCAACTTGTCAGAAAATCTGTATGTGTGAAATTATCACACTGACTCTAATATAACACTAAGTTTTAGCTGCCATCTAGTGATTAACCAGATTTTTGCAGCCTAGATACAGTAGATCTAACAGAGAAGTCTGAAAATTCCTGAGCCTATATTCTAACAAATGTTGATTATAAATATTTCAGAGTCAGCCATTCTCATGCTTAAGGTTTTTTGGAAACAGAAAATGAAAACAATGTCTTCATAATACAAAATTGTAATACCATGTTCTATTAAATGACAAATCCCACTAGTGGAAATGCCACCAATATAATTCCATCACACAATTATTCAAAAACATTAGTGTACTGCATTTCATGACTGTAACAGTTTAACAGTTTTGCTAAAGTGCAAAATGTGAGAGAAGTATTGAAGCAACCCTGGTTAGAATCCTCCAGCTCATTCACTGGGTTCTCTATTCAGCAGAGCAGGGGTGTATGGATAGAACCAAGCCCCGTAAGAGTACTTAAAGATGTTTAAGGGAAGCGTCCTAAGAAATTTACATAATCCATTAGAAAGTCCGCATCTTTGCTTTCGGTCTTCATGGTGGGAGAAAGGAGAAGGAAGTATGCTGTTTTTCCTGGAGGAAGCAGGCTGAAGGGGAGAGTCTAAGTCTCAGGGGGAAGGAGAGAAAAGAGAATGAAGGAAATAAAGAGGAAGTCTCTTATTTGTTAGCAGTGCTAATAATGCCCTTATTGGGCAATAGGGTAAAAACAAAAAATCAAAAGCTTCTAGAGCTGCATCTCCAACAAAAAAAAGTGTCACAGCAAAACAAAGTTATCTCATTTTTAGCAATAGCTTAATTCATAGGTTGCCATTGGGTCAACTTTAAGCTGGACTGTTTGCCATCCAAAAAGGGTTAAGTGTTCAGAGGAAAGGTGATTATCCTACTTACTATGGACTTACAAAGAAAGGAAATAGAGTAGAAATAGAATAGATGGAAAAAATGAAACTGAAGTTAAAAAGAAATGGAGAAGAAATTATTCCACTTGCTTTCCAAACGATCATTAGCTTGGCAGAAGAAAACACAACTGGACATGTTGGAAGGAAGAGCGGAAGTCAATTTGGCAAAGGACAACAACTAAATGCTTATATTTAAAGCAAGTCATATTACTGGCAAGAAGGCCTGCCAGGCACATGGCCAGTTGTAAGATGTCCATTTGGGGGCTGGCAGCAGAGCTGGGCTGGCAAGTTTCAACAAGCTTCAAAGCTGCAGAGTGAGGCGGTTGGTATCATCAAGTAGAAATAATAGTGCAGCAAAGCTGGAGAAGAAAAAAGAAACCTGAAAATTGGTCCAGAAACTCATTCAAGATCAGAGCCTCATATAACTGACCTTGAAAATATATAGCTAGAGGGGGCTTCTGGGTAAAGACTGATGGCAGGTTAGACATCCCTACAAGCAGTTCCATGAGCGGGGACAGTCCTGCAGTGGAATCGGAGCCAGGTTTTGGCTGACAAAAATCTCTCCAGAGATAAGGAGAGATCTTTGGGATTGCCCACTTCTGCTCTGGAAGAACTGCTCCTTGCGAGCAGACCATAGGAATTTACTTTCTTGTGGTCGATCTCAAGTTGAACAGCTTGGGAGCTGAGGGATTTATAATGCACCCTTAACCGCTGTGCAGCTTTAATGGACATCTGACTGGCAAAAGCCTCCCTTTCTTAAGCACCTTTGAACTTAATTACTTTATAACCAAAGAGAGATATTCCGAACAGCAGTGAAGATCAAATCCTCTCAGTGAGTGCCTTCTTTCTGAAATTAAGAGGGGGGGGGGGGAATGCTATTTTAAAGGATTTTAATTTAAAAATTTAAAAGCAAAAAGCTTAACAAGACTGTGATCCAAGAAAGTTTTAAACAGGTAAAGGGGACAATGATTTAAAAAAAAAACCAGAAGAAATACTTTTTTCTGATGAAAGTGCCTTTGAAAATAGCAAAATTAATTAGACTAACAGCTCAAACCTTCAAAGGAATGCTGATTGTTTGGATTGTGTTTACTGGATTTGAAATTGTATTTTGCTGCTTGTTGAACTTGTGATTTATGATTAGACAGGACAGATTATAGAAAGAAGAGTATTATGACGTAACTTTAGAGAGGTTAAAATATAATTGTACTTATAACTGCTATGAAGAATATTGAAAGCCACTTCTTTGTATCTTGTATCTTGCTTCTTTTTTTATTTTTCTTCAACTTTTTTTTTCTTACACTTTGGTTTATTTCTTTTTCTTTTTTATTCCTTACTTACATTAGTTTTTATCCTATTTTTTAAACGTTTCAAAAAAAATCATATTAAAAAAAAGAAAATATATAGCTAGAGCCTTTTACAGTTGCCAGTAATGCAGAAATCAGAACTGTTTGGGTAAGTATACCCACTCAACACATAGAGTACCTTGTAACATTTACAAATTTTAGCAATTTATGCTGTTGTCATAATGCTGGGAATGTGGAATTGAAGCAAGAAGAACCATTTCACTCCACATAGTAAGTTTGATAATATCATTACCAGGTATGCTTAGAATTTCCTTCACAATAGCAATAAGATAAACTCTTGAAAATGTCTGCCAATCAAGTAGAAATTATGTTTAAAAAGCCCACTAAAATCTAGGCACCCCTTCCCCCCACCAACTGAACAGAATTTCTGAGAAACACATTAAGTGATTAAAATCACTCAATAGACAAGAAATAATAGGCAAACACAAATGGCTAACTTATCATGAGATACTAAATTTTGTCACGGGGAATGTAAAATAAAATCAAGAGAAGAACTGGTGGCAGATGGATATAGTTGTCAATGGTTCTCTTATTTACACTTATTAGAAAGATTTAAAGTAGACAAAAGAATTTATGGTTTTGAGCAAAGACATTTCAAAGAGCTTGAAATAGAATTGTGTACAAATGGTGAACATGTAATTGCTAAAATGTATAAACTTTTATTGAAATTTGAAACAAAGGAAGAGCAATGTATGATACAGTGGGCTAAAATTTTTGGTTATAATATACAGATGGAACAATGGGAAAACATGCATCTAAAAGGACTGAAATTTATACTATATTATAATCTTAAGAGAATTTTTGTAAAATGATGTATTGTTAGTATATGTCACCAGGGAAATTGTCTAGAATATATAAAGGCACTTCAAATTTATGTTGAAAATGTGAACAAACAGGGACATTTTATCAAGCTTGGTGGATGAAAAAAACTAGAAAATTTTGGATTCAAATACCCATACTGATTCAGAGGATTTTAAAGATGAATATACAACTGAGACCAGAGGCTCTTCTTTTGGGATTGATGGATAAACAGTTGGAAAAAAGTCATGGAACATTGTTTTTGTATATGATAACTTCAGCAAGATTATCATATGCACCAAGATGGAAAGACTTGACGTTACCCACAATGGAGGAAGGGTTGGTGAAGATGATGGAATTTGCTGAGATGGCTAAACTAACTTCTTCGATCAGAGAAAAGGCAATATCTATGTTTATTGCTGGCTGGAAACCCCTTATAGACTTAAACTTATAAACAGAAAAAAATGAACTTATGGTTTATAGTTTTGATAATTAGACAGGATAGATTGTAGAAAGAAGACTTATGTTGTAACCACAGAGTAAGAAGTAAATTTATAATTGTACTTATAACTGCTGTAAAGAAGATTGGAAGCTACTTTGTATCTTCTTTCCTTCTTTCCTATTTTTCTTTTACTTTTTTTCCCCCTTTCTTGGGCTGTTAGTTTTCTCTTTGATTTCTTTCTTTTTCTTTTCTTTTTCTTACTTTATATTAGTTTGTATTCGTTTTTATCTTCCTTTTTAAAAATAAATTACACACACACACAAACACACACACAAATAAATAAAAAATCTGGACAACCCCTTCAGTTAATGTGAACCAGAAAAGAAATCCAGTTTGTTCTGAAGGCTGCAATGCTACTTCTAGCACTGAAGACTCTGATTCCAAAGCCAAAGGATCTGAAGCCAAGTTGTGCAAGAAACAGACACTGGCAAGGCCCTCAAGTTCTACCCAAATACCAGTCTATATGCACTCCATTCCAAGCAAACAATTTATTCAGGTAGTTCAACATCAGGGATAGAGAGGAATCCAGAAATATAGCCAAACAATACTTGCAAAAAAAAAAAAAAGCCATATTCGAGCTATCCCCTCAAAAGACTGTACTAGAATACAGTAGGTAATTTGTACACCCTCAAAAGTTGCTGAACTACAATTCCCAGCATTTTCACTGTTGGCTATGCTAAGTAAGGCTGCTGGGAGTTGTAATAGAGCAAATACCTGGAATTCCTCAGATTTCCCAGCACTTTATTAAAGGTTTTTTTTCTTCTTTTTCATGACTTCTTAACACTACAATCAATCTTTTGAAGCCCACTCTCTCAGTTGCTAAAGGTATCTTTGAAATTATGCCTTTTTTTTGCACAAATATTTATTATTTGCTCTTCTAGAAAATTACTGTTATTTTTATTATACAAAATTGCCTGCAGGACCACTCTCTCATGCAAACATGTTCAGCCCCTTCCTGAACGATCACCCTAAACACAAACCCCCAACATTTTTTCAGTTTACTGATTAATGAAAATCATCACCATTACCACACTCTGCAATATATTCACCAGCTGCAGGAAAGTATTAAAGAGCTTTAGAGCTAGACAAAATCTTCTGATTCCATTAGGTATCTTTTAATGAGTCAGACAGATGTCTTCTACAACTTTCCTCTGATTATAGACAGTTATATGAGAAAGATACAGTCATCACACAATGTCTGCAATTCTTCAATATTCCAGCCAAGGAGGATTTGATGGTTCAGATCAGTCTTTCCCAACGCTGTGTTTCCAGAGAATGGAAAATAGGAGAGTACTAGATTGTGAAATCTGGCCATCAATAATCAGCTAGCACAAGAGGAGAAGAAACTTTGCACATAGTTCTAGAAATAATATATTATGTGAATATGTTTCACTAATGAGGCCTCAGAGTCCAATCTCAGCCTTATCAAGACAGATCAAATGGATTAGGATACGAAAGATCATATGAGTACAGCTGCTTTAGTCCAAGGAATCTGATTTTAGGGCAGCAGTGATCTCAAACCAATTCCATTCCACGGAAAATATTATGACTTGTTTTGACAGTTTGTCTTTAATTCCAAGTGAAATAAAGAAAAGAAAAAGTCAGGGTCCTAAAAAACGGTGAAGCTACACTAATTCTGCTTATATAGGGAGCTCTTTCTTGTAACATTATTGTTGCTTTTGTTTTATTATTATTTTGTTTAGATACGTTATATGGCATTTTTAGTAGCTTAATAGCAATAACACTGAAATGTCTTTGCCCTTATCACCAGTGACTAAAAATGTCTTAAGTTCCATGATTTATTAATTCATATTATATTGTTTGAAAAAACTAAGAGCTATTTCTCATATAAAGACATTTAGATATGGTAGAACTACCAAAATAATTTACTAGAATAAAGATCAAATCAAATTCTTTATTACAGGTCAGAGACCCTGACTAGAATAAAGGTGAAACATGGAAATAGTATAGACCAGTATTCCCCAACGTGATGCCTTCTTGTTCATTTGGGATTTTCAGATTCACAACAAATATGGAAAGCTGGTATTTGCAGTACCATTTTATTAGCATACCAAAAGCTTCCTCTAATTATAGATCAGAGACTTCAAACATAACAAAAATAACAGTACAAATATAATTATCACACTATACTAACAGTAATTCTTCTAATTTCAGTCCTGAGGTTGTAAATACAACTGGAGGGCAAATTCAAGGTTGAGCTCAACTAAAATTGAGAAATAGATTAATAAACATCTCTTTCATCACTCTAGGATAATGGATCCTATATAACATTGTGGTCAGAACTCAAGTGATTGTGATAAATACTAAAAGTTAAACTTACTAAAGATGAAATAAATGTGCCTGCAAACCTACTCCCAGCTTTACTGAACATGTCAACCAAACATCAGAAAAAGTGATAAGTCCAGATAATGATCTAGATGCCCATGGATTACAGAGTCTCAATCGTAGTTAAGAACTGGACCTAGAAGTAATAATAAACTCAAGCGCAATTTGTTATTACCAGGCCATCCTTCATCACATCACAAGTTATAAATCATCAAATTTAATCTTCAAGTGCTTGAGCAATTCCAGGGCAACGCATTTAATCCTTTAGCTTCTCTTACTACAAAGGATGAAAGCTTCTAACTTAAGCTTGCCATTTATTTTATGTTATTAATCATCTTGCATTCTTAAATTGTGGAGATTTAATGCCTAATAGATGGCATTATGAAACCCTCAAGCCCTATGTATCATTAAATAACCTTGGTAATGAAATTCTGTTTCTGAAATATTTCATGCATGCTAGTTTTCTACCCATAGTTATTTCCCCCATGTCTCTTTTTTAACTGCTTGCCAGCCCATACAGCCAAGAGCCTTAAGCACAAACAAATTAATTTACCTTTATGAATCTTCAGGATATTTATTTATACATCCCAGGGGTTTGCACATAGTTGCATCACCAAGAGGTAAAGAGGTATTGGCAACATAGTATAGAGGAGACATGCCAAGATTTAATTCATTCAAAACAAGTTCTGTCTGATTATTAATTTTATACTCACAGGGGATCCTGGAGCCAACAGAGTGAAATTGCTACTGTTTAGCACACCAAAGTCTAGAGTAAAAAGATATGGATCAGTTGTACTGAATGATACTGCAGCTTCTATTGCAGAGGATGGTATTATATTGGTAGTGTCTTCCCATATAATAGCAACCCAGTAGTTTCACATTTATTTTTTATTTATTCATTCATAGTTTATTTATCCATTTATATGGCTGCCCAACTCACTCTGTGACTCCAGATGGCATACAAAAAACAAAAAATACAGAAATAATTAACACAAAATAACCTAATACATTAAAACATATAAAACAATAAAATGGCAGACAGAACCGAAAACTTCTACAACTCATCCACTGGGGACTCCACCTAACTTGACCTCAAAGCCCAAGGGAAGAGACAGGTTTTAACCACCTTCCTAAAGGCCTGTAGGATTGGGGCCCACTCTATGTCCAGGAGAAGATTGTTCCAAAGGACCAGGGCTACCACAGAGGAGGCACACTTCCTGGGTCCCATAAAATGGCATTGTTTCAACAAAGTGACCCAAAGTGTGCCATTCCTATCAGAACATGTGGGACAGGCAAATAACCTGGGAAGAAAGCAGAGCCTCAACTGAGCCAATACTGTGCCATGTAGGGTTTCAAATGTGATAACCAACACCTTGAGTTGCACCGGAAAGCCTATCCAAAGCCAGTGCAGCTTGTGAACTAGAGAAGTTCCTGAACCACCTAAACAGCATCCACCCCAATATACAATTCACCATGGAAAAAGAAATGGACGGCAAACTTCCATTTCTAGACACTTTGGTCATACGCAAACCAGACCTCAAATTAGGACACAAAGTTTACAGAAAACCCACCCACACAGACCGGTATCTACACAAAAACTCTAACCACCACCCACGTCAGAAAAGAGGCATTATCAAAACCCTCATGGATCATGCCAATCGGAACTGCGAAACCCAATTCCTAAACTCTGAACTTAACCACCTTAATTGGGTCCTGCAAGCGAATGGCTACTCCAAGAATGAAATAAAAAGAGCCATCAAACCAAGAAAACAACATGCGACTGAAGAAGAAAGACAGCCACCCACCAACAAAGTATTTCTGCCCTACATCAAAGGGGTCACAGACCGCATGGGAAAACTGATGGAAAAACACAATTTCCAAACAATCTTCAGACCCACCAGAAAAATACAACAAGTGCTAAAATCAGCAAAAGACAAAAGGGATCCCCTCACCACCGCAGGAGTATACCGCATACCATGCAGCTGCGGGCAAGTATACATCGGGACCACAAAACGCAGCATCCATACCAGGATAAAAGAACACAAAAGACACTGCAGACTACAGCAACCAGAAAAATCTGCAGTAGCTGAACATGCTCTCAGGCACACTGGACACAAAATCCTATTTGAAAACACAGAGATACTGGACAACACCAACAGCCACTACACCAGGCTATACCGGGAAGCCATTGAGATTCACAAACACCAGCACAGTTTCAATAAAAAAGAGGAGAGTCTAAAAATCAACAAAACCTGGCTACCAATCCTGAGAAATACAGCCTGCAAAAGGTCAATGAACTCAGCTCAACCAGGGCATGCGAACAACTCACACAATGAACATGCTAATCACCCTCAGCAGCCACTCGTTAACAATTCAATAGAAGAAGGGACCCTGCCTGGCCCACAGGAAGATACACAGATCTGCTGATACCAGGGCAAGCAGCCACTCATTAACCCACTCCCCCCACCCACCCCCACTCCCCCCCCCTTCAGATCTCTATAAATACCCACAAAAGGGTCACACCATCCTGGGCACAGAGAGAACTGCCCGTCTGTGCTCCTGCACTCTGAAGATGCCGGTCACAGATGCTGGCGAAACGTTAGGAAACAGAACTTCCAGACCACGGCCACACAACCCGGAAGATCCACACCAGCCTTCGATCAGGCAATAGTTTGTTCAGGAGGAGGCAAACCACAGCCTCTTTCAGAGATGGCAGAACTATACTTTTTCTCAAGGAAGCATTCACTACTGCATGGATCCACCCACAAATACCCTCCCTGAAGGCCTATAGGGCATGGATGTAAGACCCAATTGACCACACCTACAGATCTGAGAACCCTGTACACTTCTTCAGGACTAACAGGATCAAACTCTTTCCATTTAACACCGTAAGACCATGCCTCACTCAACTCCACAGGATTTGCCCAGCGGGAGTCCAACAAAGAGTGAATTGTTGCTTCCACTATATTGCCAAATTAACCAACATCAAATTCCACTATACTGCAAATATACTGAGTCCCAATGTAAGGCTCGGGTGACAAGCCGGTCAGTCAACTCCTGTCATAACCAATGGATCAACATTGGTTGATCGTGGATCAACAACAAAAAAAAAAAAAGGCAGATCCTGCACATGCAGGAAAAGCGCTAGGATGAAAAAAACTTATACAGATAGTCCCCAGTTTAAGAATGAGTTCCATTCCCAAGGTCTGTTTTTAAGTCGAATTTGTATGTAAGCCAGAACAGTATTATTGTATAATACTGTATAAGTAGTATTATGTAATTAACTCAAACCACTGTATATTTAACTCGAATCATTGTGTATTTAACTTGAATTTTGCTACAACAGGCTCCATTCTTAATTATGGGTCATCTGTAAACTGGGCTTTCTTAACCTGAGGACTACTGCCAAATAGACCCAGATTTTGGAAAAACTATACACAGAAGAATTCAAGCCCTGAAAAAGCACATCAGCATTCTATCAAAATTAAAAAGCAGCCAACCTCATCTACTTAAGACAGAGTATAGCCACAGATATTATAAATATATTGTTCAATAAAGATATATCATAGATATACATACCCTTATATAGCTATACCCTGATAGGTGTGTCTAGTTTGAATGTTTAAATGCCTCATTAAATGGCATTTATGGATATACAGCGCTCAAGAGCAGCATCAAATACTTATAAGGAACAGTAGAGGCACATCTTGTTCCAGGGTTTTCAGACTCAACACTGAAACCAATTGTCCAGGTGATTTATGACATTTAAATCTAGCAGCACTGCTACCTTACATAACTTCCTCATGGCTACAATACTAACTGTTCAATGTGTTCTTTCTTGTCCGTAAGAACAGCCCTCCATCATCATCTCTAACAGAGACTTTTCTGAGTGCAAGTCAATTTGTTATTGACTTATCTATTTGATTGATTATTCAGTTTATAATGGAAATCACTCAGCTCATAAATGTAGGAATTTCCAGAGCCAGCCAATCTAGAGTTTTGTTTTCTCATATCAAAAGATTATCTCAACAATAGACATCAACATGGAGGTGAAATCTATCATCTGTTGATACACCTGACTGTACTATCTCATACAGTATACAATATATACATACATACATATGTACAGGTGAATTCTGTATTTGTCTTAGTGGGTATATATACAGTAGACCTATCATTAATTTATACATCTAATAAAATAGAAGATTGCCTGCTTAGTTCAAACCAGCATAAATCAGACAGAAGAGATTCTGTGAGCCACCCAGAAACAATTGGAGGTGGATGGTATCCAAGTCAAATAATAAAATTAAATTAGATTAAAAAAATATGTCTCATTTTACAGCATTCAGTACTGTCCAGGGTCTCATTCCATATGAGCTCCTCACTTCATTTCAGTCCCCCTTAGTCACTAAGGCACAGTTCAGATGAACTAGGACTGTCCTCTCACAACATTCTGAACTACCATGAAACAGGAGATCATCCTCTATAAACACCTCCCTTCATGTGGAAAACTTCACATATAGAGAAAATGTCATGTTCCACCCAGGCAGGAGCCTATGGTCCCCCCAAAAAGGTCCTCCTACTTTGGCAACTAGGTGGCAGAGACAACTGGAGTTTCTGTTTGGTTTGAAGTTTGGGTCTCAAGTTGCCATTAAAAGAATCTCTGCAGGTAGTTGTGACAAAGAGATGCTGAAGGGGGTATTTCAAACAAACATCATCCTGCATTCTGAACATAGAAAGGCCTGAAGTGATCATACCATACAGCCATTTTCTTATTTAGTTTAGTTGTAAGCATATATCACACTAAGCTGGCAGTGCTATAAATCACTTGCTCTATCAGCTACAAGGTGCATTTGTAAAAGCATACACACCCCCACAGCAGAATCAAGACACATAGTGCTAGAGGCTAAAATGCCATTATATCTCTTCCTTTTTTTTTTTTTTTTATCTGCTTCACAGTCATTACTGACCCTGCAGTGACCGCCCCCTAGCGGTTTTCAAGGCAATTGCATCTTTCTAGTTTCGGAATTAGACTTTGCCAGAGCCTAATTCCTAGAGCGTCAGCCCAGCTGGCAGCACAGGAGACAGTAAAAGTAGAAAAAAAATACATATTTAAACAACCAATACTCCATGGCCCCTTTCATTATATCCAAATCAGCTTATTCAGGCATCCACCTCACTCTGCCTTGTGGTAAAGCTGGATGGCCTTTCTACTTATTTCCCAATTTTGATTACCTCTTTCCATGTCCAAAAATGCTGCACTCCAGAAAGAATCCCAATCTGTTCTTAAAAGACATCACTTCATAAAACAATGTTTTCTTTTGTTTTTGTAATCAAATACCACAGCAGACATGTTGATGCTCTAGCATTACTTATTTGGGGGAAATGTAGGTTTTTAGGCTTTTAGTAATTATACTTGGGTAAAGCCGTTAATAAAATAATGTTCATTCTTAAATCAAGCAAGCTACCCACCCATTCATAGTGAGAGAAATGCTAGTTAACTTCAAAGGTGTAGACCTACTCCACAAATCACAAAACCAGTTGGAACCAGCTGAGTGGGGAGAGTATATAAAGAGCATGCTCTGATAAGGTAAAACCCAAGTTACTCAAAGGTTACTTAAATCTAAAATGCTAAATCATATGTTAAACTACATACTCACTAGCTAATGAATATACATATGCATATAGAAATCATACATAAAATTTTCTTTTTCTGGGGTGCCTTTTACATTAGGGAAATACCTCAATGATCATAGAGTAATTAAGTTTTGTTATACTCTCATCAACCTGTTGGTCTTTTTGCAGAAGTCACTTTCCCCCAACACTTGGCTACAGATGTCCCTTTAAAGTTTGGAAATATTGTTTGCACATCTGAATTTGGAGCTACTTTTTGTCATGTAAGTTTGAAATACAATGCATTTTTTAAATAGAAGTCCTTTTTTACCTCCTGACTGTCAATTTAAAGACTGCAGGGAGGTTGTGGAAGGGAGCTTGGCAAAGTAAAATATGTACTTTAAAAATTATTGTAATTAAAAGGGGAAGAACAGATTCTAGAGGGATTTTTCCAAGACAAACTTCTTCCTTTGCACTTTCTATCATCTAGTTTAAAATTAAATTTCTCTGCCTTTGAAAATTCTGCAGGACTGAAGAATATTTTCAAACTGTGAAATATATTCCCTCAATGGCTTTTTATGCTCCAGCACCAAGCAAGATTACCTGCCAACCTTTCATAAGAACGAAATAGGAATAGGTAACCTTGCGCAAGTAGTTCTACAGTCCGTACAATAATCCATCATAAGGTGGACACATAACTTTATTTATTTATATTTTTTTACTGGCCTGATTTGATGCTGCATCACAAGCAACCTTGTAAAGAAATACCAGATAGTCCAAACACAAGAATTTAACTATGTTTGTTAAATTAATCCCTGCATTTCTTTATTCTGTTCCTCTTTTGGGTCTATCCTGAGTGTCATACTTTAGATTTTGAGCTGAGGCAGGGATCCAATCTATGATTTCCTTTCATTCCTGGCTTTATGCCACAATGCTTTTCTAGATTTTGTGATACATAACGGTAGAATTCTGCATCACCATGGAGACACAATGGTAAATGCTTACAGATGGATTTCCTCACATGCCCCACTGGTGAAATGACTGCATGAAAAGCCCCTTAGCCAGAGGTGTAAAAGACATAGGGAATGGCCTTGAAGGACAGGAGAAAGAGCCACTACCAAGGCAATGGTCAGATAAGAGGAGCTTGAACCCAGGCCAAGAAACTAACTTGAGTAAACATCTCAGACAAGCCCCTTCTTAGTTCACACGAAGATGAAGAGAGGGGCGGAAGCCCATTCAGACTTGCAAGATTCTGTTAGTAGAGCTGTTATAATAAAAGTAGTCCTGACCTATATGGCATTAGTTTCTTAGTCTGGTCTACCTAGTACGGCTGACATACTTGTTGTAACAAATATTAGCCTATTCACTAACTTTCCCCATGGGGACATGGCGCAGCGGCTTAATGACGCTGAAAGTTGCCGGCCAGAAATGGCCGACGCTTCGGCGGTTCGAGTCCAGCCTTCGCGTTAACAGGGTGAGCTCCTGTTTCCTCCCCAGCTCCTGTCAACCCAACAGGTCGAAAACTCATGTGAGTAGATAAATGGGGACTCTCACTCTGGTGGGAGGAAAAATGCTGGCAGCGCCTTGCACAGAGAGACGGGACCAGTTGCCGGTAAGCGCGAAACCGCGCTCGCCCGAAAAGGGCGCGAAGCAACGGAAATCCCGCCTCCTGCGCTCGCCAGCTGGGCTCTGCTCTAGGAAGGAGGCTCTGGCAAACCACTTCCGAAAAACAATTGCCTTGAAAACTGCAAGGATTCGTCCAGGCAGTCACTGCAGGGTCAGTAATGACTGAGCGCAGACAAAAAAAAAAAAACTTTCCCCATACTGAGGCTCTGTAGCTTCCATCACCTTCTATTTTACCTAATTATTTCCTCCTATAATTGACAAATGTGTCTTTCAAGGTCAGTTAGTAATAAACAGCATACTGTGCAGAAGTTACAAAGGGTACAAAAATATCTCACCCACTTAAAACTGTTGGTTCTTTCCCATGCTTTCCTTCTATGTACATTTGCCAGAATTTTTTGTGTGTCCCTTAAAAATATTGCTAATTTTTAAGCCTGAATTTCCTTTAATTTTGCTGGTGAACTTTTAAGAAATGAAGGGTTCACAAGTGAAATTTCAGAGGAAACTGATAAGAAGCAGAACAGAAGTTTTATATATTCTGTCTCTTTTGTGTCCCTGCTACTTCAGTGCAAAATCCAAGCAAGTCTCTGGTTAAGCTGGGATAAGCATTAAAATTGTTCAGGTAAAATTAACCTGGCTTAATTCTCTGTGCTATATCTGTATTATTTACAGTCCTGAACATAACTTGATTGGATAGGAAATACTGGCTGGTTCATAAGCTAACGTAACCTATAATGTGATTTGCTGGTTTTGTTTGGCATATTGTGTAATCTCAGACTTTTTTGGTTTTTATATATAGTTTATATCTTAATAGATTGTGCAAAGTCAGCCAACTGGGATTTACTCAACAAACCATTATTAACCAAAATAGTGCTGCAGAAATCCTGGAGCTTGTGAAGAATTGGATTGGGTGAAACAAGTTCAGATTAAACCCCACCAAATCAGAGTTGCTAGACTTCAACAGACATATGGGCGACTTCATAACATCAGCTCTGGTACTCTCAATAGGGCCAGGTTCCTCAAAGGAGAGTTGGTTCACGACTTGAGAGTTTCTCCTGGATTCTCAGCTGCTGCTTAAACAGCAGGTGGAAATCATGGCCAGGGAACCTTTATCCAGGTCCAACTGGTATGCCAGCTTAGCTGGAACCAGTAATCCATGCCCTTAACATGGAGGATCTAACGGGACTGTCTTTGGAGGTGACTCAGAAACTATAACTGGTGCAAAATGTAATGGCTAGACTCCTGGCAGGACAACCTCAGCAGGTTAGGATAGCACCTATTTTTAAGTCACAGCACTGGCTAGGCTCCACAGCCCAGTTCAAAATGTTGGTTATTACCTTTAATGTCCTTTACAACACAAAGAGCTTTAATGCCTGGGATATATCTGTCAGGATTTTCTCATGGGAAGAAAGTCATCCCGTTATCTGTACAACAATATTGTTATGTCTACTGTATGTAGCTTAATGTAAACAAAGCATCTTGCGACTGTGTTGTGCTATTTACTGCCACCTATTGGCATGTGTATGCTAATTATTCAGTGGGGGGTACATGCTGGCAATATAATGGGAGGGCTAGATGCCTAGCCTGTCAGTCGTATACAGTTTTATCCATCATGTAGTTTTATAGGTTATGTAGTTGTAACTAATAACCAAGTAGTGTACCTCTTCTCTGAGAGTGTTTTTTAGCTAGAGACTTTGTTGTGGATAAGTCTTGGATGCTAAGATGAGAAGAAGTCTTTGTTATTTCCTATATTTTGTATGCAACTTGTATTTTATGGAGTTTTGCATTTTTATCAATAAAAACCAGTTAGTATATATTTTCTGACTGGAATTTCTTTGGAGAGCAAAATATGGACATTGCATTTTGCAAGCTCTCATGCTGATGTGTGGTTTTCCTGAGAGCAGAGTTTTTGAGAGCTTTGCTGCGCTCTGCACAACAATATCAGGCAACACCTTTCCAGAACTGAAACCATCCACCTGGCCCCATGATCAAGAGATACTTGTCTTCATGAGGTACATAGAGTGTAGACTGAGCCACAGGTTCTCAGTGGCTCCTTCCACAGGAGGTTATGGATGACCCCAGTATGACTGGCATTTTGTAAACCAGGTAAAAAAGTTTGGTTCCAATATGTAATCAGTCCTTAGATAAGTTTAATTTAATTTTAAGGGTACTATGATTACTGGATTTTAATGATAATACATATTTTAGTTGTTTACACTGAGCTTTTTTTCTTTTTGTCTTTTGCCCTTAATTTCTTTGTACCCTGCCCAGAGCCCATTAGGATTATGAATATTGTATATTATTGTAATAAACTATAATAAATAGTTTAAAATAAACAGAGCATGGTTTAGTGCAATAAGTGAACACAATTTTCTATGGGTCCATCATGTTATTGTATTTAGACAGCACTGCTGCTTTCATAAAATGTTATACTTACAAAAAGGAAACAGCTGATTACTTTCCCAGGGAACTTACTATCCAAATAATAATTAAAAGACAGATAAATGGGACTTCCGGTGGATGAGCGGGGCGACTGGGCGAGAATAGAAGAGCTCGCACAGGGAGAAGAACTACATTGCGGAAAAGTACCGGTCTTTGCGAAGTTCGGAGAACGAGCGAAAGACGGCAGGAGCGCCGGGGAAAAGCGCTTCTGATAGAGACCCCCTGCAGCTTCGGGACAGCGAAAACAGCAGAGTATTTGCCTTTTGACTCTGCTGTATTAAGAACGAGCCAGGAAGCCAAGAGACTGAAGGGAGGAAATCTACGAACTGCGTGTAAGCAGCCTAACCACTGAGCCAGCATCACCAGCTCTTCTACTTATAAATATTTAACTGAACAAAGAAAGAACTTAAAGAAAACTTTCCAGAAGAGGAATATCCCGTAAGATTCTGAATGAAAGCTTTTCCGTTTTGGATTAAGAATAGACATTGAAAATCATTTAATTAATTATTTCCAGTCGCCATCTTTTTCAAGGAAAAGTGAAACTGATATGCAGACTGATATTGAGACTTAAAGAATAAATATCTAAACAAGTTATAGACTAAGGTATAGATTAAGTTAAGTATATAAGAGGTTAGGTAATAGTTATTTAGAGGTATAGAAATAAGATATAGAATGTTGTTACAGTTATAGAAATAAGAAATGAGATATTGATCATTTTGTTATTATTATTCAATAATATTATAAGAATATAAAATGAACACAAGAAAGCAGCAGAGAAGGGGATCAGAAATTGGGGAGGGGGAATGGTTAAGGACAATGTTTGAAGATTTTACAAAAAAAACTACGCAAAATATAACTCAAAATCTAACAACTTTGTTAGAAAGATAGATGGCTTTGAAAAAAGATTAGATCAGAAATTAGAAAAAATGGACAAAAGAATTAAAGCCAAAATACAGGAGGTTAGAAATAAAGTGGAGAAAATAGAGGAAGAGAAGGAGAAAGATCTAGATCATTTAACCTTATTAGAATTAAGAGAAAAAGAACATTGTATAAGGTTAAGAGGGGTAAATGAAAAGAAAGAAGGAGAAATAAAAGGGATAATAATTCAAGCATTGGCTGAATTAATTGAATGGGAAGAGGATAGACTAGAGGCAGAAATTGAAAAAATATACAGAGTTAATTCAAAATATGCCAGTATTTACAAAAAACCTAGGGATATTGTTATTTGCCAGGAAAAAAACAAGAGAGTTGATAAGTCAAGCCTCATATAATAGAACAATATCTATTGATGGAAATGATATCTTAATTTTCAAAGAAATACCAGGAAGAATTTTGAAAAAGAGAAAAGAATGTAATTTGTTAACAGGAGTTTTAAAAAGAAATCAAATAAACTTTAAATGGGAATTGATGGAGGGTGTAAGTTTCACAGACCAAGATCAAAGATATAAGTTGAATTCTTTACTTAAAGTACAGGACTTTTTAGAAAGATTTGGAAAGGATCTTGGCCAACCTAAAGATAGAAGAGAAAGGAAAGATAGCATCAAAGAAGGAAAAAAAATCTAGGACTACGGAAGGAAAGGAAAACTCAAGTTCAAGGGAGTTTGTAAATTTATTGGTAGATGAATGAATTGAGATATTTGTCATGGAACATTAATGGGGGCAATGCCCCAATCAAAAGGAAAAAAATATTCCATTTTCTAAATAAGAAAAATCCAGAAATTATATGTTTACAAGAAACACACATTAAGAAAAAAGATATCAAAATTCTGATGAATAAAAAATTGGGATCTGAATTTGTGACTGCAAATGAAAAAAAAAAGAATGGGGTGGTTCTTTATGTGAAGGACTATTTAAAGCCTAAATTAATAAAATCTGATGAGAAGGGAAGATATATATTGGTAGAAATAGAAGCACAAAATTTAAAAATAAGTTTGGTAGGAATATATGCCCCAAATGTCCAACAAAATAAATTCTACTATGAGATACTACAAATTTGCAATGAACTTTCATACCAAAACTGGATTTGGTTAGGAGATTGGAATGCAGTGGCAGCTCCAACAATTTAGATAGAAAATCAGACTCTCAAATTAAAAAGAATCAAGGAAAATTACCAAAAAATTTTTTTGATATTAGAGAGACTTTGGAGTTAGTTGATACATGGAGATTTCAAAATGAAAATGCAAGGGAATATACATTTTATTCAAATAGATTTAAGTCATTTTCGAGAATCGACATGATATGGGTCTCTACTAGCTTAACAAACAAAATTAAAGACACATCTATCCTTCCAAAGTTTCTCTCAGACCGTAATCCCATACAATTAATATTAAATATTCATACCAGAGCTTACAGATGGAGATTAAATGAAGCTCTGTTGAGAAATGAAAAAAAGTAGGTTGCAAAAAAAAATTAAAAGAATTTTTTGAAATAAATTTAAATAATGAGGTAAATATTGATACAGTATGGGATGCAAGTAAAGCATATATGAGAGGCCTTTTTATGTCTTTAAATAGCAATCTAAAAAAGGCTAAACAACAAAAATTTCAAAGTTTAATGGACCAAATTAAGACTAAAGAAAAGGATTTGCAAACTCAACCAAACGATGAGAATCTAAAACAACAACTTAAAATATATTTATGACTGAAGAAATAGAGAAGAAAATAAGATTTAGTAAACAAAAAAACTTTGAACATGCAAATAAGGTGGGAAGATGGTTAGCATTCAAATTAAGGAAAGACAGAGAGAAAAGAAACATTATGAAAATAAGAGAAAATGAAAGGGAGTTATTAGAGAATAAAAATATTAAAAAAGCATTTCACAATTTTTATTCAAATTTGTACAAACAACAAAATATATCAAAGGATAAAATAGAAATATATTTTAAAAAGTGCAACTTAAAGAAAATAACGCAGGATCATAAAGAAATTGTTAATAATCCTATTACAATACAAGAAATCAAAGATACAATCAAAAAATTGAAGACAGGGAAAACCCCAGGACCAGATGGCTTTTCGGCAATATATTATAAACAATTTCAGGAAATGTTGATTGAACCCTTTAAGGACCTTTTAAATTCGATATTAATGGGTAAAAAAAATCCTACATCTTGGACAGAAGCAAATATTGCTTTAATTCCAAAAGAAAATCAGGATCCAACTTTATGCAAAAATTATAGACCCATCTCACTATTAAATAGCGATTATAAAATTTTCACTACAATTTTATCAGCTAGATTAAAGAAAATTCTCCAAGAAATAATAAATAAAGACGAAAATGGATTTTTACCTCAAAGAAATATTAAAGACAACATAAGAACAGTAGTAAATTTAATTGAATATGCTCATATTCATAATGAAAAGCAAATTATGTTATTATTCCTCGATGCAGAGAAGGCATTTGATAATCTGAATTGGGAATTTTTATTTAAAATATTAGAAATTAGAGATTTTGGAGAAAATTTTATAAAAGCTATAAAAGCTATATACACAATACAAAAGGCTAAGATTATAGTTAACCAGGATGCAACAGAGGATTGCCCTATAGAAAAAGGCACAAGGCAAGGATGTCCATTATCCCCATTATTATTTATTCTAGTTTTGAAGGTACTTACAGATAAAATAAGACAGGATAAAGATATACAAGGTATAAAGATTAAAAAGGAAATTTATAAACTGAGAGCCTTTGCAGATGACCTGGTTATTACTCTCTAAGATCCCATAAAGTCAATAGATAAATTGCTAAAGACATTGCAAGAATACGGAGAATTGGCTGGTTTTAAAATAAATGAACAAAAGACCAAAATGATGAATCTGAATATGTCTACAAGGGATCAGAAAACTCTTGAAATTAAATCTGGCTTTCAAAATGTTAAGAAAATAAAATATTTAGGTATTGAAATAGCATCAAAGAACGTTGATCTATTCCAAAATAACTACGTAAAAGTTTGGAAGGAAATAAAACAAGATTTAGCAAGATGGGAATGCATGCAATTATCTTTGATGGGCAGAATATCTATGATTAAATGAATATCTTGGCTAGAATTTTGTTACAATACTACAAGATTTAAAAGAAAGAGGAGGTTTAGGTCTACCAGATTTAAAATTGTACTACAAAACGTGTGGACTAGTATGGTTAAAAGATTGGATTACCTTAAAGAATAGTAAATTATTAAATTTGGAGGGCCATAATAACAAATTTGGATGGCATGGTTATTTATGGTACAACAAGATTAAAGCTAATAAATTATTTACAAACCATGTCATAAGAAAATCACTACTTAAAATTTGGGACAAATATAAACAAATTTTGTTACCTAGTTTACCGCTATGGAACTCGCCTCAAGAGGCTATTTCACGAAATGATAATTGGGAAAATATGAATTGGCTTAAATATGAAGATTTATTAAAATTCAAAGAATTAAAATACTCAGTGAAATCAAGGGAAGAATTAACGAGGGAGGGACACAATTGTAATTGGTTTACATATGCCCAGCTAGTAGTACAATTTAAAAAAGATACAAAAAGTTTTACGTTTTCCAAAAAACTCGACAAATGGGATAAAACACTACTGAAGGAGGAAGACCATCTTATATCAAAAATCTATAAAAATCTGTTACAAATTAAAACAGACAAATTTAAAATTAAGGATTGTATGATTAAGTGGGAAGAAAACTTTGGTTATGAAATTAAATATGAGGAATGGGTAAAGATGTGGACAAAAGACTTAAAAATTACACTTAGTTATAACTTAAAAGAAAACTTCTATAAAATGATGTTTAGGTGGTATATTACCCCAGAAAAATTATGTAAAATGAATAAGAATATAACAAATGTTTGTTGGAAATGTAAAACGGAAACAGGAACATTTTTCCATATGTGGTGGATCTGTAGAAGAGCAAAAAAAATATTGGGATGGAATTCATAAGATTATTGGTACTATGTTAAAGATAAATATTGAGAAAAAGCCGGAATTTTATCTATTAGGATTTATGGACAATCAACTTCATCAGAAACATGGGAAAATATTATTACATCTAATTATTGCAGCCAGAATTGTATATGCACAACATTGGAAAGAAGATTATATACCCACAATAGAAGAATGGACTATAAAAGTTCTTGATTTGGTTTAGATGGCAAAACTTACAGAACAATTAAAGGACAACAATATGGACAAATTTCAAAATAACTGGAAACCCTTCCTGGATTATATTGAGAAAACACAGAATATACAAATGGATATATTATAATATTGAAATAATAAGAATGAAATATAGATATAGAAGTAGTATAGTCAATAACAAATACAGAAAATGTTTATATTATCAGAAATAACTTCCTCAAAAGGAAAGTAAGAAGTCTTTTGTTTGTTTGCTTATGTGGTTTTTTTTTTCTGTTTGTTTCTTTTGTTTAAGGTATGTCTTTTGTAAAAGGCTTCTAGATGTCTGTCTGATTTTTATGTTTTGTATTGCTTTATGTAATTGTATATTTTACTTGTGTAATAAAATTTTTCTAAAAAAAAAAAAAGACAGATAAATGGATATAAGATGGAGGCAAACATTCATAACTGAGGCTTAACTTTGGTAATGGACAAGCCTCATGGAATACTTGGGCTATCCAGTGCCAAACTTGATTGGCATTACTGAGGATTATTTGTGCAACCTATGTTAAGCAGCATGGAATTAAGAAAGTGTAATCATAAAAGGCCATAGTAATTAGAGGGCCTGTGCAGCATTTTCCCATTATCACCTTAGAAAAAGGTTCTCCATGCACGGAAAAGCTGACAACATCTTGTTACAGTAAGCCCAAAGCTAAAAGCTATCAGTCACATCTTTTAAGAAAACATGTTTTTTCACCTTGGCTATTAGATTTACGAAGGCAAAAAGATCATACTGGCAACTTCAAGAAAGCTGCCCATCTAACAGAGAGCCATGTGTCCATTTTGTTTTGTAGAAAAGATCAAAATTTTAAGTATGGGGATGTGACTAAAATACACTACTCATTTAAACAAGATGGCAGTATAATGTGGTCAATTCAGCCACTCTGAAAAGAATTGCATACCAATGGACCATTTATTTGGTCAGAAAATATCTGATGATGATGCACAGAGAAAAAGTGCAACTATTCTAATAGTCTATGGATGTAGCAGAACAATATTTTACTTCTGTAGAGCAATCACCTACTTACAACCCATTTATAATTCTTCTTTATTCACTGAAGAACTCCTTCACAACAATATGGGGATGCCTTGAGAGTAATTAAATAGTGTTTCATTGTGATGTCACATGCAAGTACATAAGGGCTGGATTGTGTTCACTCATTTGCATCTCCATGTTATAACAAACATTTTATCACTTGCCCCCACTGCAGACTGCTATGGAATGTTCCCAGTACTGAAAAATTGTGGAATAAAAAAGAAGAGAAAGGGAGATGTTCTGCTGAAATCTACCCTCCATGTTTTCTTCCCCTTCTGAAAGAGGCCTCTCTTTTCAACTTCATACCAAGATCCATCCTTCCTTCCTTCCTTCCTTCCTTCCTTCCTTCCTTCCTTCCTTCCTTCCTTCCTTCCTTCCTTCCTTCCTTCCTTCCTTCCTTCCTCTCTTTCTCTCTTTCTCTCTTTCTCTCTTTCTGTTTTTTATTGTTACAAGGTGGAAAAAGGGGCTGGTATTAACTTTTTTTCTTAATTCTATTCTCCATCAATCTGCAGCTTCCAGATTCTTTAACAGATGCTTGTTAATCTGAAAATAACCTCATGAAATCTTACCTTAAAATGTTACAGCAATCTGGGAAATAAGAGAGGATACAGATTACAGGATATATTATTGTACAGTACAATGAAATGTAGGACACTCATACACTGACTGCTGTTTAATCGAGAAGCCCATTTAGCACTTTTCATTTAAAAATGTATAATAACCTTCAACAAATGTTGAAATTAAAAACAAAAATTGAAAACATGTTTTCTGACAAATTAAATCAGAATAAATATTGCAGATTTTTTTTTCCAGCACAGCACTAATGAAACTGCTTTAAAAAATCACACAAAAATTCTCTGATAAATAAATCATAGTAACTCAATTATGGTGAACATCTGAACCTGCTCTAAGTCAATAGTCCACCTAGATCCCAATATGACTGATTCTTCAAGGATTCCAGAGGTTGGTTGGTCTCTCTCAAACAAAATAGGTAGGATTTTTTTTAATAGAGGCACCCAGACTGAATCTAGGATATTTTATAAATAGTTGATTATTGCTTAAACCCTTTCCTATAAATGAATACAATATTTCATAACTCAAAGCTTAAACAACACGTTTTAAAAAATTACAAGCCCCTGACCTTAAATGCACTGTTCACTTCAAACAAATATGAGCCCAGGTTCATTATTCAAGGAGCAACAAAAAAATAATATTGTAAATAACCTTACCACTTTGTTGACTAATTAAGGCCAACAATGAAAAGTGAGGGCATTGCCCACATCAAAATTTACAGAATACCCAGTTTCACCAAGCAAACTGAGTGCAAAGATATAATATTAAACCATTCTGGATCCATTTACTTATTTTTTGAGCACTGATAGATTTGAAAACTCCTTTTCTCACTACTGATTACTACAAGCTTTGCAGTATAAGCAGTATAGGTTAGATTGCAGTGTAAGCAGTATAAGTTAGATTACATTTTGTTTCCATTGTAAACAGCCCAGAGTCCAAATATATTGCCACTCTATTGCAGATCAGGCAGAAATTTAAATCTAGAATTAACTTCTGCCATTCCATGATTTCTATGAGCAAGAAATATCTATTATATTAAGAAAGAGGCTATTCGAATTCCTAGAATGCTCACAGAAAGTAAACATAAAGATACTGCAACTTTTAAAAATAGCAGAAACTTAGTAAACGTATGGTTAGTATTCTGACTTTGCCCTCCTTGACAGCCATGATTCATTATATGAATACACAGAGTTCATCCCTACAGGCCAGAAAGCAACATGTCATTGAAGAAAGAACACCAATCCTGGTTTGTGTCTTTTTCAAATACTAAAAAATGTGAGACAGGAAGAAAAACAATCTTTTTTTTCTCAGGCAGAGAGAAAAGTAAACAATCCATAGTGGGAATTTTTCCCCCCAATAATTTTCATAATATTTATTGACAAATAAAACTCTGTTCTCAACACCAACATGCTAAAGATGTAGGGAAGAAGATGGGTTTTTGCTTTTTTTGTTTTTGAAAAATAAATGCTCTTCAATTCCTGCACACCCAAGAAAGTTGATTGAACTGCATTCTGAATTCCCACAATTTGCAGTTCAATCAATTTTCAATCTATTTTGCTTATTACTTGTAATGGGATAACCACTACTTAAATCAACTTAAACTGCTTTTAAAAAGATTCCTTATTAAAAAAAACTCAAATCAATCAAAGGGTTCTTACATGCCTCATGAAAGTAATGAGTAATACTGAAGCAATTCTTTAAAGAGGCAGTACTGGTTTCTGGGTTCAGAGCTACCACCACTGTGTAGACATGCTTCTTATAGCCAACGTTCACCTTAGCAAACAAACAAATAAATCTCAAAGCCCTATATGATGTCCTGCAAAAAGGGAAAGAAAAACAGTGCGAAAATATTAGAATTCTATCTGCAAATTTTATATACAGTGGAAATATAGGGCCAAACAGCAGAAAAAATTATCTTAACGGTTCGGTTATCTAACTTGTGCAATCTTTGGTGATACAGAAACTACCGTATTTTTCCATCAATAAGACGGCCCCATGTACAAGACGACCCCTGCTTTTCCAACCCAAAATTAAGAAATCAATATTTTAAAGAGAGTGCAGAACACATTTTTATTTAGCAATTAGGTAACATTGACCTGATACACTCGGTGGGAGGAGGTCCAAACCGTCTCTCTGCAGCTCTATTTCCATGCTCTTTTGCATAACTGATTACATTCAATCACTAGTGAAACTGCCGATAGCTTGTCTCTGCAAACAGACTTCCTCCAATTGGTTTGTTCAGCATCAGCTGACATCAGTTACATAAGGCTCGTGACTGGAGGAAGTCTGTTTGCAGAGACAGTATGGGCAGTTTCACTCGTGATTAGAGGCTCGTGATTGGAGGAAGCCTGTTTGCAGAGTCAAGCTATTTCACTCGTGATTGGAGGCTAGCAATAGGAGGAAGCCTGTTTGCAGAGACAAAGTATGGGCAGTTTTGCAACCGCGCGGTTCTCTCCTCAGCTTACTTCCTTGAATAAGACGCCCCTCAATTTTTAGCGTAAGGATTTTAGAAAAAAGTATCATCTTATAGTCAGAAAAATACGATATCCATTTCTATCAACATTTGATAAACATTGGAAGCTCCTAAGTGTTTACTGGACCATTTTAGATTTATTTTAAAAACCATTTCATTTTTTTCCTGTGCTTATAGGAAGACCCTAAATAATATTTTCTATCCTTATTTTTGAGTGTCCCTTGCTTTTTTATCTAATGGATAGGCACTCAGTTCCCAAACCAGACCTACACAGTGCTAATGCATCCCAGCTTTGAACAGCTTGATTTCCCGGAAAGAATCTAAGGACACCTCCTCTCCCCTCCACCTTTATGCCTATTGGGGCTACTCTGCCCTTCCCAGCTTGCCAAGGAGCTGTTTGATGGGCAGGGAAAAGCAATGGATTGGGGATTGGTCCACTAGGGCCAGTGGACCAAAGCCTGTTTTCAGATTAGGATAACAGCTTCTCCCTAAATCCATTAGCAACAGGAAAACAATTATCTTGATAAGAATTACTAAGGAAGGAGGGTTTCTACAGTACCTGCTCTTAGCAGTGGATAGTTAGCATACTTTACCTTCTACCAGCTGATAACTAACCCTCAACCAGGGCAAGTGAAGGGAGTCACAGAGAAAATAGACAAGGATCTCACTGAGTCCATAGAGAGCCCACATGCATATCAAAGAATCAGGATTCCTCATTCCAAATAGAATAGCCACCTTCCAAAGCAAAGAGCTTTCTAAACAGTAATATGACATGCTAGCATTAGGATCTATTGTAGAAGTTTGGAGGATAAAAAACACCAAAGAAAAAAGTTGCCCTACTTCTGCCCATTTTCCTAATTTTTTTCAGTAACATACACACATGTAGGATGTGCATATGCATATACATATACATATGCACACTGCTATCGTATTAGCTTGATGGTATATGACAGGATGCTTGCCTGAATGTAAAGCTGTTCTACCTATCCGGATGGACAGTTCATTTTCATATTCCTGATGATCTGTGGTCTGGTGCTCGTATTTCTCCTTAATCATTCTTGAATCATAACTTAAAGCCAGTGATGTTTGAGGAGTCACACTGATATCCTGAAAGACAGAAAACAAACAAAAATGTTTTATTTTGTTTCTTTCACTTTAATGCAACACAGCCGAATTTTATGCTATATTCTTCCAGAAGAATCGATCTGACATATGTGTCTATATCCAAGCAGAGTGAATCTTAATACAGTTTTTATACCTGATGTTCCAACTAGCTTTGCTGTTGCCATCATTATAAATTACTTTGTTTAAGGAACTATGGACACATAAGGAACAGGTGCTGTCAGAGAAATGTGCTTTGTAACACCAGCACCAAGAGTAATGTGAACATGATCCTTACCCAATAGACATTAGTCTGAAGATGGCATTTATCTGACAGCTGAGACTACACTGAATTCACAACAGATAATATTTGTTATACTTCTTTATACTTCACTACCTGATTTTTTAAAAATACTTGCCAGTTTAGGTTAATTCTTGCTTAAACACCCTAGCCTGATATGCATTTGAGTGCCCTGAAGCCAAAGATAGCGGGTCTGTTTAGCCTGGGGAAGACAAGACAATAAGGAGAAATTATAGCCATCTTCAGATTTTGGAAAGACTGTGAGACAGAATTATTCAGAGTTGTTCCAGGAGACAAGACATGAAACAATGGGTTTAGATTGCAAGAAAGTAAATTTCAGTTGGGCATCACGAAAAAAAATCCTAACAGATTGCCTCTGGAGGTGGTGGACAACCTTTACTGGAGATATTTAAACAGAGGTTGGATGTCCACCTCCCACAGGTACTGCGGTAGTGGATTTCTACACTGGGCCAGACTAGGTGATCTCCAAGGTCCCTTCCAACCCTTATATTCTATATACTTCTAGGACTTCTTTCTTCAGCCCAACTTTTGGAAGAAAATTAAAAGAAGGGTGTTTGGAATGCACTTGCCCAAAGCTAAATAACATCAAACTTAGGGCCTTTGTCCACTTACACCTAATCATTGTACAAACACGCCATAGCAACATCTTTTTTTCTGCCATGATCCCAAGATGTTGCCTTCGCTTTGTTCTCATCTTTTATGCAAAACAGGCTTAAGTTATCCTTAGCTGTATCTGTGTTAAAGTAAAGGCCCTTTTGACATTGTCCAAAGAAAGCCCCAAGGGGTGTAAAATCTGTTAGGCTTTATCACCTATTTCCCTGCAAGGAAGTCAGTAGACCTGCAGTGAATGGGAACAGAGGTAAGAGAAACACCACAGGGATCAGCAACGGGGACAGTCAAATTCATGCCAACTCAAGGATGGGTGGAGAACACTGCAACTCAACAATAGGGAAAGATGATTACTAACAGCTATATAATATCTTAAAACACAACGGCGTGCTTTGCAACAGCGAAGCCCTATACATGCAAAATATTTTAGGGAACAATTTCCTTTTAAAATAATGTAGCCAGTTATCTAGCTACAGAAAAGAGTATATCCAAGAAAAGAGACAATCTGGAAGGATATGCATAGCAATTCAAACAAAATCAATCAATCAATCTAACTTAGTTGTATGCTATCTGAGTACCATGCTGGGTTTAAAACATATGGGAAGTTATTTACAGAGAAAGGATTCTGCGGCATCTTAGTCTCCTGAGCAGATAATGCCCCAGAAAAATCCAGATGGAATTCAAAATCACAAATGCATGGAAATCTGAGATCAGTGAAACTAACTGTCAGAATCCTTGCAATCAATTAGCCAACTTGCTAGCTTGCTTGCTTCGTTTCTGCCACTGTAGATAGAAGGGGGGGGGGGGCGCCATGCTGGGAAGGAGCCATTAGAAGCAGATGGGCTGTTATCGGATTCTCAAGAATGCTCAAGATCGTACCAACGGGCGAAGGAGAAGAGGACTGGGAAAGCTGGCAAGGGGGGGTGCACTAAGAAATGGGCAAAAGTAACTTTTTGGCGCGCGCGGGCTTAGTCTTAGCAACACTTTGGACCTGTACACTACTTCTCAATAAATGAGCTTTTCTTTGAACCTACATCGGTTTCAAGGGGACTTTCTTTCATTGGGAATCGAGAGTGACAGATCGTTACACTAACGTCTTTATAGAAACCAGCTACTGGTTTGCCCAATGGTATGACAGCCTCTACAGGTGAAACTCGAAAAATTAGAATATCATGCAAATGCTCATTTATGTCAGTATGGCAACTCAAAAGGTGAAACCAATATATGAGATAGACGCATTACATGCAAAGCGAGATATGTCAAGCCTTACTTTGGTATAATTGGGATGATTATGGTGTACAGCTTATGAAAACCCCAAATTCACAATCTCAGAAAATTAGAATAGTGTGAAAAGGTTCAATATTCTAGGCTCAAAGTGTCCCACTCGAATCAGCTAATGAATCCATAACACCTGCAAAGGGTTCCTGAGCCTTTCAATGGTCTCTCAGGCTGGTTCAGTAGGAATCACAAGCATGGGAAAGACTGCTGACCTGACAGTTGTGCAGAAAACCATCACTGACACCCTCCATAAGGAGGGAAAGCCCCAAAAGGTAATTGCAAAAGAAGTTGGATGTTCCCAAAGTGCTGTATCAAAGCACATCAATAGAAGGTTATGTGGAAGGGAAAAGTGTGGTAGAAAAAGGTGCACAAGCAGCAGGGATGACCGCAGCCTGGAGAGGATTGTCAGGAAAAGGCCATTCAAAAGTGTTGGGGACTTTCACAAGGAGTGGACTGAGGCTGGAGTTAGTGCATCAAGAGACACCACACACAGACGAATCCTGGACATGGGTTTCAAATGTCGTATTCCTCTTGTCAAGCCGCTCCTGAACAACAAACAACGTCAGAAGCGTCTTACCTGGGCTACAGAAAAAAAGAACTGGTCTGTTGCCCAGTGGTCCAAAGTCCTCTTTTCTGATGAGAGCAACTTTTGCATCTCATCTGGGAACCAAGGACCCAGAGTCTGGAGGAAGAATGGAGAGGCACACAATGCACGATGCTTGAAGTCCAGTGTGAAGTTTCCACAGTCTGTGTTGATTTGGGGAGCCATGTCATCTGCTGGTGTTGGTCCACTGTGCTTCATTAAGTCCAGGGTCAATGCAGCCGTCTACCAGGAGATTTTAGAGCACTTCATGCTTCCTTCCGCAGACGAGCTTTATGGGGATGCTGACTTCATTTTCCAGCAGGATTTGGCACCTGCCCACACTGCCAAAAGTACCAAAACCTGGTTCAATGACCATGGGATTACTGTGCTTGATTGGCCAGCAAACCCGCCTGACCTGAACCCCATAGAGAATCTATGGGGCATTGCCAAGAGAAAGATGAGGGACATGAGACCGAACAATGCAGCGGAGCTGAAGCCCGCTATTGAAGCATCCTGGTCTTCCATAACACTGTTACGGGTGGGAGCAACGCAACATTTATTGATGACGAGACTCTCACTGGGTCATTCAGGGAGAAGCTTTATTTGCGCAAAGGTTCAGTTAGGACTCGCAGGTCCCTGCAAAGAACTGAACCCCGAAAAGGAGTTCAGCAAGCCTTTTTATCATTACAAGAGCTGTTTCTCCCCAATCCCCCCCTCAGTGCCCTCCCCATGCCTTCCGTACTCCAAATTTGGTCAATTGCTGGTAGCTAAACCACAAGTCCTTGTCTTCACCGGTCGTACCTTGTTTTGGGTACATTTCGGCCTTGCTGTCTAGAGCATTGCTATCTGAGGAGGGAGGGAGATAAGAGCACTCAGCATCAGCAGAAAGGAAAGTTACAGAGAGTTACATTTAAAATGTAAAACTTCACAAAATACAAGTTTCATACAAAATATAGGATATAACAAAGACTTCTTCTCATATTTGCTTCCGAGACTTATCTCTGCAAAGCCTCTAGCTAAAAAAACACTTCCAGAGAAGAGGTTCACTACTTGGTTACTAGTTAGGACTACATAACCCAAAAATGTAGGATAAAGATCAGAATGAAGTTACAAATAATTTTCCATTTGTATCCTGCCACCTCAACACCTCAGCAGTGCCACAGCCTGATAGCATCCATGCCACGCCACATTGCGGCAGTCATTGCTGCAAAAGGGGCCCAAACCAAGTACTGAGTACATATGCATGCTTCTACTTTGCAGAGGTCCGATATTGTTCTATTTCCAATCCTTGTGTTATTGATGTCATGTAATATTCTAATTTTCTGAGATTGTGAATTTGGGGTTTTCATAAGCTGTACGCCATAATCATCACAATTATACCACAGTAAGGCTTGACATATCTCACTTTGCATGTAATGCGTGTATCTCATATATTGGTTTCACCTTTTGAGTTGCCATACTGACATAAATGAACATTTGCACGATATTCTAATTTTTCGAGTTTCACCTGTATATTTCTGATGTCAGTGGTCTAGTCAGCTTAATGGCCATGTATCTGAATTATAAAAGATTGTTTTTTATGCAAAAGAACTTAAGTTCTACAAAAAGTAAGGCTTTGCCTATTCAGTTTCCAGGGCTGAAGACCATCACAATATCAGAGCTTATCGATCAGTAATTATGACATCTGTACCTTATCTATTCAGTACCTGGCTCTGTTGCTTCTTATCCATGGAAACAAAAAAAGAAATTAATAGCAGATAGTAATCCCATTCTGAAGGAGGAATGAAATCTGTGTCTTTCAAATTACAGTTCAAAAATGAACAGATAATTAGAAATATTTATTATGTTTCAGAGACATAACACAACCTTTATCCAGCATGTTTCCACAGACCTTGTTTCTGTAGTACATATAAAAATAATACATATATATATAACAGAGTATAAATATGCACATTCTTGATACATTGTACAAAAAGCAATCAAAACTATGTTAGTGACTCTTTTGTTTTTAATTAGAGGTGTCATATCTGGACTGCAAAAATCTGGTGACTACTAGATGGCAGAAGAGAGATACAAAAAACTCTTTAGTGATATAAAATATCACTAAAGAGTAACAGCCCAGGTATGGTTGCACTATTCTTTATGCTTTCAAAATTAGGCTTGCATATTAGTCTGAGAAATCAAGAAACTAATGGTTCCGACTGTAGACATCACATTCATTGTATTAAAAAAGAAGAACAATCTCAACCATAATTCATAATTGGCATTAGCTTCAATTTTACCATTTGGTTTTTAAACCGAAATGGTTAGAATAATAACAATACTCTAAGTGATAAATAATAAATGTTTCACATCATAATTATAAATGTTTAGTACGGGGCAAATAAATATGAAACATAATATCCAGTGAACCTTAACATTATATATGCATAATTGGAGACATCTGTGCTATCTGGAGTTCTGTTACGGAATAATGGATGCCATCTGACCTGGAACCTATCCAGTTCCTCATCCCCTTCTTAGCTAATTTCACAGTTTTTGCAATATCCAAATCATGCAAACCCACTGACTGGAGAAGAAATCAGTTCTAAATACACTGTTAAGTAATGTTATTTTGGCCCCATCAAAATAGATATGCTGGGACAAAACCCAGCAAAAAGACCACTAAGTCATGCAGTTTATGTATGTATGTATGTGTATGTATGTATGTATGTGTGTATACATACATACGCATATACACACATACAGAAATTTATTATTATTGTATTTTTATCTTGCTCTATCTATCTATCTATCAATCAATCAAACAATCTATCTATCTATCAAGCAACTCAAGGTGGAGACATACCTAATAGTCTTGCCTCATATTTTCCCACAAAGGAAAGGTGAGGAGGGTTGGGCTGAGAATGACTGGCCCAAAGTCACTCAGCCAGCTTTCATGCCTAAGGCAGGACTAGAACTCACAGTCTTCTGGTTTCTAGGCCAGCACCTTACACCACTACACCAAACTGGCACATTCTGTCCGTCTGTTTGTCTGTCTGTCTGTCTGTCTATTTCTCTCTCTCCCCACACACACACACACACACACAAATAGAATTTTTCAGAAGGGTCAGTGCAACATTTCTCTTCCATTTGTAGCACTCTCAAATTCTCCTATTCAAAATATGTGCACTGGGACACAATCCAATCCACATGCATGTATGTGCCTGATTCTAAGAGGAGCATCTGATGGGATGGGCAAGTTCCACTAAGTTTAGTAGGCAGGAATTGCTTTAAGCAGGAGAGAGAAAAGGACTGGGAGATGGAGAGGTAGAAGGAGTCTTTCAAGAATTTGATCAGCTCTTAGCCCAATGAGATAATCCTCTTTAAAAGATGTTCTGTTAAAACAGAACAGCATAAATTCAAAGATTTTATGTTTGAGGTTCAGACCACACCTAGTTTTTATTTAAGTTCTTGAGTGAATTAGTTCATTGATCTTTCTTTGAAACAAATGTTTTCAGAGATATGACATGTCCACAGAAACCATTTTATGAATGGACATATCCCCAGGGGCAATTTAACTAATGGCACCCACAGGCTTCTCTCATAATTCCAGGGGAACCCACAGGCTCCAAAAGATTGGTTACCTCTATACTAAGAGAAGGTCATCTGGAAACATTCTAAATCTTATCCTCAATTAAATTTATCACCTTTTTAAGGAATCATGAAAATATTTCTAATAGTCATTGGCAGCTAGCCCCGCATAACCACATAATCAAGTTACGAACTTAATCCGTTCCGTGACTCTGATTGCAACTCGAGTTGGTCGCAACGTGAGGTAAATTTTCCCATAAGGTTCAATGTAAATACGGTTAATACGTTCCGTCCTCCGAATCTGGTCGCACCACGAGGCAAATTTCCCCATAAGGTTCAATGTAAATACGGCTAATCCGCCCTCCGAATTTGGTCGCACCATGAGGCAAATTTCCCCATAAGGTTCAATGTAAATACATACAAAGCCTTATTCTTGCCAAGCCTGCTCTGGATTTTCTTTGGAGCCATGCTGACAAGCACACCAAAAACCTTCCAAACGCCACAAAACACACCACAAGCCTCACCGAACGTCTCCTTGCTACCGCGATCTCGCCCACAGGAAACCGCGACCGTGTGGCAGCAGGGCAAATGGCCGCGGATCCGGTTCGTAGCTCGAGGCGGAGTTCGCATGTCGAGGTAAATTTTGGGGGCCGGAGCTGGTTGTATCTCAAAAAATTCGTAAGGAGGGGCGTTTGTAACTCGAGGTACCACTGTATCTGCAACTATATCATACTCTGAGAAATCAAGAACTGCCTCTGTACAAAAGTTTGACACCAAAATTCCATCTCTTTTTATTTATTTATTTATTCATTCATTTAACTGATAACAATATAGTAGAAAAAAGGAAACAGATTTCACAGAAAAATGAAAAAGGCCACTTAGAAACACTTTAATGACACAAACTAACCTGTGCATTCACACACATAGTTAAAATATCTTAACGATAAAGAAAAAAGATAAAGAATATCTTCCTATTAATGTATTTTCCACAGTGTAATGTTCTCTGCATCTAAGTAAAAGAAAATTCAAAGCTTATATAAAAGCACAGGTGTAATGCAAAAGAGTATTTTTACATAATTTTAACACAATCCACCATAACAGAAACCAAAAGAAAGAACAAAACAATGATTAATGAGAGGCTTGATGAATTAAGGTCATTTTATATTAAAAAAAAATAGAGAGAAAAGACAATATTCTACTCTCTTACTTTGCATAATGTATTCTGACTGGTAATACAACTGATATTTGCTAGGCTTTTTAAAAACTGCTTAATCATGTTTTCACTTCTGTAAAGCCATTGATTGCAAAACTGTCCTGGAAAGAATAGAAATGTATCACTGAGTAGTTTATTTTTTGTTTGTTTGTTTTAACAAAAATAACAGAGGAAGAGAGTACATTTTCTCCTTTTCCTTGTATTCTTTATCAATCACATCTGACACCAAACTACCATGAGCATGGGTATAATTTAAATTTTATGAAATGAAATACAGAAGAAAAACACACGCATTACAGATTCTTCTCTCAAATTTACAAATAAGAAACAACTACAGAAAAACTGAAGAACTTGGATGAAGCCTAAGGTATGTTAACTAATTAATTAATTAATTAATTTTGCCTTTCAGCTTAGAAAGATCATTCAAAGTAGATTACACTTAAATGATAGCAGGTGTAAAAATGAACTACAGGTAGTCCTCATTTACTGCACTCATTCAGCGACCATTTGTAGTTGTGACGGTGCTGAATGAGGGATACTTACAACTGGTCCTCGAAGTTCTGGTCGTTGCAGCACCCCTGCAGTCATGTGATTGTGATTTGGGCACTTGGCAACCAGCTTATTTATTACCAGAGCTTGCACTTACAACACTTGCAGCATCCTGCAGTCATGCGATCACCGTTTGTGACCTTCCTATCAGCTTCCCACAAGCAAAGTCTGGCAGTGGAAGTCCTAAGTTGCTCTGGTAAGTCCCTCCCTGCCTTCCTGTGCACCATGCCCTCCTTCCCTGGGCCTCCCTGCACTTGCATGCACACACCCACGCCTGTAGCACCCCCCTCCATCAACTTGCACACAGCCTGTGACAGGCTTCTCAGGGTCACCCCCATCTCCCTGCAACACCCCCATGCTCCTTACCTGGGACTCCTGCCACTTCCCAATTAAGGACCCACACGTCTTGGATTTATAATGGCAATCAGGACTGCCTGAATTGCTGTCACTAAGTCATGTAGCCATGTGACATTGTGCTTTACGACTGCATCACTTAGCAATGGCAATCCGAGTCCCAATTGCCATCATAACTCTAAGACTACCTGTATTACAAGTGAGAGCTACAACAAAAAGGGGCAGGGCATTTTTAACACTCTAGCAGTCTCACGGGGCACTTGAAGTCCTTAAACATAGAGGAAAGAGAAGGAGGGACAGAGAGAGAAGTAGCTTGGTAGTACTTTTTCTAACTAACAAATTTTATTAAAAGGCATAAGTTTTTGTCAGGTGCAGAAAAGGCGCTATCAAGCTCCTTCTGATTTTTTGCCACCACAAACTAGCACGGCTCTCCTCCTCCTATGTCCATAAGGAAGATATAGGAGGAGTTACTTTTTGGAACAGGATGCCTTCCTTCCTTCCTATGCTCCATATGTTCTAGGCATTCACATGACTTCATTGGATCATTTGGAGTTGCTTTTAAAGAAAAACACATATTTCATGTGCAAGTCTACAGACTTACATTCACCTGTACTCCTGAAAAGATTGAAAGTATAAAGAAACCAATTTTATTTATGTTTGAGTGACATTTATTTTCAAACCAACAAGGAATTGCTTATAAAGTGATGGAATAGAAATGTGTGATCATGACACCATTATTCAGTGGTTTGTCACCAATTTTCAATCATATGAACTTGGGAGAACTCAAGGGACTATGAGAAATGGATTTGGGGCTGCATTGTGACCTTACATGTTTGATATAGAGACAAGGAGAAAACTAAACCTGATGCCTTCTCCTCAACGCTGAATGTTTATATGGAAGCATATTTGGCATCCTCCCTACCATTACATGAAGTCCAGGTTCCCCCACAGGAATCTTCACATGAACCATCAAACTGCCTCAGACAGGAGAATCCAAACAGTAATATTCCAGTTGCAAGAGACAGTCAATCACAGAAAGAACTGCAGAAAGAAATGGTTTTTTCTATCTGGAACAGCTGAATTCCTGATTCTTTCAGCAACAAAACACTGCAAACATGTACTCTGTTCCACATATGAACAACCCCAAAGTGCCAGTTTTCCATGAATGAAATGTTTTATCTCTCCCTAGCACGTCTGGTTAATCAGATCATCAGAAACAGACATGGGAAATTGGCACTTTTGGGAAGCAGTGCTTTTGAAAAGCAAGCATTATAAGGAAAAACACTTGGTACAAGCCTGAAAGGACTCTTACACAGAATGGAAATCTAAATGCAGCAGTAGAGTTGCTAACTAGGAAATACAAGCTGAAATGGATGTGTCTATACCTACAAAGATCAGAATCATGCAAGCCATGGTATCCCTATGGAAGCAAAACCTGGACTTTAAAGAAGCAGGATAGCAAGAGTATTGACACCTTTGAACTTCTGGACTGGAGAAGACTCCTGAGAATACTGTGGACAGCCAAGAAAACAAGCCAAAGGATCATCGAACAAATCAACCCAGAGTTCTCACTCGAAGCACAAATGGCCAGGTTCAGATTATCCGACTTCGGACACATTATGTGAAGACCCAGCTCTCTGGAAAAAGCTCTAACACTGGGAAATGTGGAAGGAAAGAGAAGAGGAGGATGACCAGCAGCAAGGAGGATGGACTTAGTTACAGTAGCAATGACTGCACCATTGGAGACCTGAAAGAACAGGTTAAGGATAGATGATCATGGAAAAAAATCTATCTATGTGGTTTCTAGGAGTCTAAAATGACTTGCCCCTTCATGGATCACTGCCTTGCCGTGGCGAAGGGGCTTGTGTAACTCAGTGAAGCCATGAGCTATACCATGCAGGGCCACCCAAGACAGACAGGTCATGACAGAGAGTTATGACAAAATGTGGTCCACTGGAGAAGGAAATGGCAACCCACTCCAGTATCCTTGCCAAGAAAACCCCATGGACAATGTTAAAAGGCTAAAAGATATGATGCCGGAAGATGAGCCCCTCAGGTCGGAAGGTGTCCAATATGCTACTGGGGAAGAGCGGAGGGCAATTCCAAGTAGCTCCAGAAAGAGTGAAGCGGTTGGGCCAAAGCCGAAAGGACTTTCAGCTGTGGATGTATCTGGAAGCAAAAGAAGGTCCGATGCTGTAAAGAACAATATTGTATAGGTACCTGGAATGTAAGATCTATGAACCAAGGCAAGCTGGATGTGGTCAAACGTGAGATGACAAGATTGAACATCGACATCTTGGGAATCAGCAAATTGAAATGGACGGGAATGGGTGAATTTAATTCAGGTGACCATTATATCTACTACTGTGGGCAAGAAACCCTTAGAAGTAATGGAGTAGCACTCATAGTCAATAAGAGAGTGGGAAAGGAAGTAATGGGGCACAACCTCAAAAATGACAGAATGATCTCAGTGCGAATCCAAGGCAAACCATTCAACATCACAGTAATCCAAGTCTATGCCCCAACCACTGATGCTGAAGAAGCTGAAGTTGACCGATTCTATGAAGACCTACAACACCTTCTAGAACTAGCACCCAAAAAAGATGTCCTTTTCATCATAGGGGATTGGAATGCTAAAGTAGGAAGTCAAGGAATAATCGGAATAACAGGCAAGTTTGGCCTTGGAGTAGAAAATGAAGCAGGGCAAAGGCTAATAGAGTTCTGTCAAGAGAACAAGCTAGTCATAGCAAACACTCTTTTCCAACAACACAAGAGACGACTCTACACATGGACATCACCAGATGGTCAATACCGAAACCAGATTGATTATATACTTTGCAGCCAAAGATGGGAGAAGCTCTATACTGTGATGGAATGGATTTACGGAGGCCAGCGTTGGGGAGTAAAGAATCCTCTTTCGTCTCCTGAAGCGTGGGGAAGAGATAAGAGGATGAGGCTGGCACCTCCCTGAGGAATGCAGGCTGTGTTTACTGACTGACCCTGGGAACTGGTTCCAGTCTGGGAAGATTCTTGATAGAGGTTGTAGCTAATAAACCCTGCTGGATTGAATCTGCACGGTCTCCTGGAGTTCCTTGGGCTAAACCTGACAATACAGATGGCAAAAACAAGACCAGGAGCTGACTGTGGCTCAGATCATGAGCTCCTTATTGCAAAATTTAGGCTTAAATTGAAGAACATAGTGAAAATCACTAGACCACTCAGATATGACTTAGATCATATTCCTTGTGAGCACACAGTGAAGGTGATGAATAGATTTAGAGGATTAGATTTGGTAGACAGAGTGCCTGAAGAACTGTGGATGGAGGTCCGTAACGTTGTACAGGAGGCAGCAACTAAAACCACCCCAAAGAAAAAGAAATGCAAGAAAGCAAAATGGCTGTCTGATAAGGCTTTACAAATAGCTGTGGAAAGAAGGAATGTGAAAAACAAGGGGGAAAGATATAAGCAACTGAATGCAGATTTCCAGAGAATAGCAAGGAGAGATAAGAAGGCCTTCTTAAATGAACAATGCAAAGGAATCGAGGAAAACAATGGAATGGGGAAGACTAGAGATCTCTTCAAGAAAATTGGAGACATCAAAGGAACGTTTAGTGCAAAGATGGGCATGATAAAGGACAAAAAAGGCAAGGACCTAACAAAAGCAGAAGAGATTAAGAAGAGGTGGCAAGAATACATAAAAGAACTATACAAGAAAGATCTTAATGTCCCTGATGTCCATGCTGGTGTGGTCACTGACCCTGAGCCAGACATCCTAGAGAGTGAAGTCAAGTGGGCCTTAGGAAGCATTACTAACAACAAAGCTAGTGGAGATGACAGTATTCCAGCTGAGTTATTTAAAATACTAAAAGACGATGCTGTTAAAGTGCTGCACTCAATATGCCAGCAAGTTTGGAAAACGCAACAGTGGCCACGGGATTGGAAAAGGTCAGTTTACATTCCAATTCCAAAGAAGGGCAATGCCAAAGAATGCTCAAACTATCGCACAATTGCACTAATTACACATGCTAGCAAGGTTATACTCAAAATCCTACAAGCTAGGCTTCAGCAGTATGTGAACCAAGAACTACCGGATGTACAAGCTGGGTTTCGAAGAGGCAGAGGAACTAGAGATCAAATTGCCAACATTCGCTGGATCATGGAGAAAGCACGAGAGTTCCAGAAAAACATCTACTTCTGCTTCATTGACTATGCAAAAGCCTTTGATTGTGTGGATCATAACTGTGGCAAATTCTTAAAGAGATGGGGGTACCAGACCATCTTACCTGTCTCCTGAGAAATCTGTATGCGGGCCAAGAAGCAACAGTTAGAACCGGTCATGGAACAACCGATTGGCTCAAAATAGGGAAAGGAGTACGACAAGGCTGTATAATGTCACCCTGCTTATTTAACCTATATGCAGAGTACATCATGAGAAATGCCAGGCTGAAAGAATCACAAGCCGGAATTAAGATTGCAGGGAGAAACATCAACAACCTCAGATATGCAGACGATATCACCCTAATGGCAAAAAGTGAAGAAGAACTAAAGAGCCTCTTGATGAGGGTGAAAGAGGAGAGTGCAAAAGTTGGCTTGAAACTCAACATTAAAAAAACTAAGATCATGGCATCTGGACCCATCAATTCCTGGCAAATAGAAGGGGTAGAAATGGAAACAGTAACAGACTTCAATTATTTGGGCTCCAACATCACCGCAGACGGAGACTGCAGCCATGAAATTAAAAGACGCTTGCTCCTTGGGAGGAAAGCTATGGCAAACCTAGACAGCATATTAAAAAGCAGAGACGTCACCTTGCCGACAAAGATCCGCATAGTCAAAGCTATGGTTTTTCCAGTAGTAACGTATGGCTGTGAGAGCTGGACCATAAAGAAGGCTGAGCGCCGAAGAATTGATGCCTTTGAACTGTGGTGCTTGGAGAAGACTCTTAAGAGTCCCCTGGACTGCTAGGAGGTCAAACCAGTCGATCTTAAAGGAAATCAACCCTGATTGCTCATTGGAAGGATTGATAATGAAGCTCAAGCTCAGATACTTCGGTCACCTAATGCGAAGAGAGGACTCTTTGGAAAAGACCCTGATGCTGGGAAAGATTGAAGGCAAAAGGAGAAGAGGACGGCAGAGGATGAGACGATTAAATAGCATCACTGAAGCAATGAGCATGAAACTGAGCAAACTCAGGGAGGCAGTGAAGGACAGGAAGGCCTGGCGCAATATGGTTCATGGGGTCACGAAGAGTCGGACACGACTTAACGACTGAACAACAACAACAAAAATGACTTGATGGCACATAATCAATCAATGATAGTTTTATAACATTAAATACAGTGTAATTTTAAGCATGCATATATGAATGCAAGATAAATAACTCTCTCTCTCTCTCTCTCTCTCTCTCTCTCTCTCTCTCTCTCTCTCTCTTTCTTTCTTTCCAGGGCTATTTTCTATTTTCCAAGTATCATAGTTTGCCTTTGAATCTACTTAGTTTCAAAAATGGCTTGCAATATAGCATTGGAGGGTGGGAGCAATTTCTATTATTTGAGAAAACAAACTTAAAGACCCCTCAGACATGTGGAACTAGATATGTAGTCCTTTGCATCCCAGCTGATCTTAACAAAGCCTTTCCAGCATCCAGAACAATCCACAGGCCATTTACTCCTAAGATCAGTAATTTCTTAGTCAAAAATGCATTGCTAATATTGCTCCCCATTGAATTTGCTTATCTCAGCTGCAGCAAGAAGGGGGTTACAGATGTTGAGCTTCAGACACTCATCTGGGGACCATTTACAACAAAAGCTCTGAATTACCAAACCTCTACAGTCTCATGAAAAGCAGAGATGAGATTCTGTGTACTCACTGCCCAACATTTTGACGGCATAACTAAAGGAAAAGGTGGGTTCAGTTTACAGAACACAACTTCCAAATATACAACTGCAGCTTGTTCTATAATATCCAAAACTCATGCACATTACTTGGTAAGCTTATTTTTTAAATGCATGAATATATAACGTTAATGAAAGCAGAGCCAATATAGACCAAATGTTGAGAAATAATAGCCAGGCCACAAATGTGCAAGTGAGTGCTTCTCTACACCTGTGAAATCAAGTATCTGGTTTAGGATGGTTACTCAAGAGCTTCTATTTAAAATGTTGCCTCTTCCTGACCGATTCCACTTTTTATTAATAATAAATCGTTCCAAAATAGAACCATAAAATCAATCTTCAGCTATTCAGCAATGAAGAAGCAAAATTACAGGCATATTTTCTAAAACAAATTTTTAAAATGCAAACTCTTTGGGGGTTCATTCTCCTTAGTTAGTTAGTTAGTTAGTTAGTTAGTTAGTTAGTTAGTTAGTTATGGAACTATCAGAACAGAAGGCTCTTAACCATTAAAACTGGGCTGTATACTTGATGAAAACTAAGATCTCGGAAGTGAGGAGATGACACTTGTCTTTAAAATCACTTAGACCAAGGTAGAATGTTCTAATTTGCAACCTACTTAATAACAATTAACTGCATTTCCATCAGGTTTCAGACCTGGTATGGAATAGATACTGCCCTGATCACCTTGTGAGGTTACCTTTCCTAAGAAAAAAGGTAGGAAAATCTGACATTCTTGATTCTTCTGGATCTCACAATTATTTCAGTTGTCCATGATATCCTTGCAGACAATTTTTCTGAGTTGGATATTAGGACCCATTGCAAGGCAGCATTTCTCATCCAGATGATTCATTTAAGAAGCTGGAATTAAAGGGTTCAGATATTGTACAAACCCACGGTAGTTATGCCTCAGGGTCTCAGTCAGCCCTACAAGGTAGGCCTAACCAAGAAATAGATACCACATAGGCCTAAAACTACTTTTATAGAAATATATATATTTATAAATAGATTGGCTATAGTAACAGAATCTTAGAAGTCTGAATGTGCTTCCCCTCCTTCTTCCTCTTTGATATATCATGTGAATTAGAGGGGTGCCTGTCTGAGATATTTTTGTAACTCTCTCCCCTTGTCTGGGCGTAAGCAATATCTATCTACTCATTGCCTTGGTAACAGATCTTCCCTCTCCCTGTCAAGGTCAGCCTGTTTACTCTCTACAGTTTCACAAAATTTCTTATCTGTAGATCTAAACAGAGGTGTCACTGACGTGCTCTATTTGTTTTTTAAAGCAAATTTAAAGGTATACTAGCTGGTCGATGTCAGGACACAGTGCTGGACTAGAAAAGCTAATTATCTAATAAACTGAGACTCAGTCCTAGAATGTCAGAGCTGTAGTTAATAGGTGGAAGAGATACAAATTTTTCTGAAATTTTGAATCCACGGGGATGGAGAGATAGAGGGAAAGTCCTAATCAACCCCACACACGTATGGAAGGGATAAAACTCAAATACAGGGTGTACCAAAAGTCAGGCCCCATAGGCCAATAGATGATCTAAAGGAGACCATCACATCAGAATTTGGAAACATCAGAGAAAATGTTATTGTACTTAGGAATGTTCAAAGCTTATGCATCAAATGAATAAGGAAGCGATTAGAAGAAAATGGCAACCAATTCAAACATTTAATGTAATTTATGTAATGAATTGACTATGGGGCCTTACTTTTGATATACCCTGTATATGTAATAAAGCTAAGAATCATACAGTAAAATCACAGAACTCCAACATTTTCATGTCAGGATTTTCTCATGGGAAGAAAGTCATCCTGTTATCTGTACAACAATCTTGCGCTCAGCTATCCCATTTTCAGCAGACATGCCCACATTTGTTAATCTGTGGAAAATGCCTTTCTTACGTAGCCAATTTTTAAACTCAAGACTCACAAACTCACCCCTTCTGTCTGTCTGCAAGCTCCCCAGTTGATATCCATGTCTTTTTTCAACTAATGACACAAATTCTTTGAAACGAGAGAATGCTTCAGACTTCTGTTTCAACAAATAACAAAATGTGAAATGTGTTTTATCACGTACTAAAACTGCTATCGTAAGTTTGACAAAGCAGTTGTATAACCTTAAACTGGAGCAAGGAGATAATGTAATTGAGCACCAAAGATGTAAACTTTGTTTGCTGAGCTGGCAGATCGTAATCTGATTATTCCCGAGCAACAAAGAGCATGTATAATTCTTTCGAGTCTGGATGATTCGTTTGATATGCTTGTAGAATCTGTACAGACTTTACCGCCTGCCGATTTGACTGTCGAATATCTAACCAATAGATTGCAAGAGATACAATGCACACGTGATATGCAGACTAATTCTAAGAAAAGACTTGATAACGTAAAACAGCAACCTTCTCCAGCTGGCACAGAAAGTGCTTATTTGGTAAGAAAATGTTTTCGTTGTAATTCTACCAAGCATCTTATAAAAGACCGTCCTGTGAAAAATCAGCCTGCTGAGAGTTCCAGAAGGTTCGTCCGTCGTGGAAAAGCATCAATTAAGAAACAAGGGAGTACTAGACTGGTGTCTGCTTTGATTTCTAACAGAGACAAACGTTCTGCTGATAAGTGGTTACTGGACTCTGGTTGTAGTGAAATCATTGTAAACAATGAGCAGTTATTAACTAATTAATTATTAATGCATTAATAAAACAGAACGTGTTTGAGGTGGTTGATTTACCTGTATCAGAAAAAGCCATAGGTTCCAGATGGATGTTTAGAAAAAAGCTTTTACCTGATAATACTGTTCATTATAAAGCTAGACTGGTTGCACAAGGTTATTCACAAGAACAGTTTGTGAATTATAATCTTACATATGCACCTACAGTTAGGCCTGAGTCATTGCGTGTAATGTTGGCCTTAGCTGCACAAAGAGATATGGTTGTTCATCATTTTGATGTAGATACAGCATATTTAAATGCTGAGCTTCCTGAAACTGTGTATATGAAGCAACCTCCAGGTTACACATGTGATGATTCCCAGAAAGTCTACAGATTGCGTAAAGCGCTGTATGGATTGAAACAAGCTGGGAGATGTTGGCATCAATGTTTAGATAAAGCTTTGTTGGTAATTGGTTTCAAGAAATCAATAGCTGATCAATGTGTGTATACCAAAGGAACTGGGAAAGACTATACAGTACTTCTCACTTATGTTGATGATTTCTGTCTTGTTACTAGTTCTTTAAACTTGGTAAAAGAGTTTGCCAAGCAAATGGAGCAATATTTTAAATTGAAGGATCTAGGTATGTTAAGATACTACCTTGGGATTGAAGTGCATAGAGCTGAAAATGGAGAAATCTATCTAAGTCAAAAGAAAAAGATAGAACAGTTGTTAACACACATGGGAATGTCAGATGCAAAACCTGTAAAAACTCCAATGACTTGTGATTTTTTAAAAAATGAAGCATGTGAAAAGTTGTATGAAACATCTGCAATGTACCATTCTGTGATTGGTTCTGTACTGCACCTAGCATAATGGACACGTCCTGATGTATCCTGTGTTGTTGGGATTTTGAGCCGTAAAGTGGCTAATCCTACAGAACATAACTGGCAAGGATTGAAAAGATTAATGAGATATTTAAAAGGTACAATAGACCTTTGTCTTAAAATGTCAACTAGTGGGTCAGAAAAGCCTGTAATTTTTGTTGACAGTTCATTTGCAGAAGAAAGTAACAGAAAGTCCATAACTGGGTTTGTTTGTAAATTTGGTGAATCTACAATTGCATGGAAAGCAAAGAAGCAAACCTCCATTGCCTTGTCAACTGCAGAAGCAGAATTTGCAGCTTTTTCAGAAGCAGTCTGTGAATTAAGATGGTTTCATCAATTATTCACTGATTTAAACATTCAAGTGTCATTGCCTTATTCAGTGTATGAAGATTCTCAAGCCTATATAGGGTTAGCTAAAACAGAAAACATAAGAGCTCGTACAAAGTATGTCGATGTAAAGTATAAAAATGTGAGACAAGCTATATTAGAAAATTTCATTGATCTTGTGTATTGTGTATCTGAAGCAAATCTTGCAGATATATTTACCAAACCATTGCCTATTGTACAACATGAAGCAATGTTAGCAAACCTTGGATTAGAGCAAATGTAAACTTGTTTCTCTATTTTTGTAATCATTTGCTTGTACTACCCTGTAACATGTGTTGTTGTGTCGAAAACGGGCTGAGAGGGGTGTCAGGATTTTCTCATGGGAAGAGAGTCATCCCGTTATCTGTACAACAACATTATGTCTCTTGTATGTAGCTTAATGTAAACAAAGCATCTTGTGACTGTGTTGTGCTATTTACTGCCACCTACTGGCATGTGTATGCCAGTTATTCAGTGGGGGGGTACATGCTGGCAATATAATGGGAGGGCTAGATGCCTAGCCTGTCAGTCGTGTATAGTTTTATCCATCATGTAGTTTTATAGGTTATGTAGTTGTAACTAATAACCAAGTAGTGTACCTCTTCTCTGAGAGTTTCTAGCTAGAGACTTCGTTGTGGATAAGTCTTGGATGCTAAGATGAGAAGAAGTCTTTGTTATTTCCTATATTTTGTATGCAACTTGTATTTTATGGAGTTTTGCATTTTTATCAATAAAAACCAGTTAGTATATATTTTCTGACTGGAATTTCTTTGGAGAGCAAAATATGGACATTGCATTTTGCAAGCTCTCATGCTGATGTGTGGTTTTCCTGAGAGCAGAGTTTTTGAGAGCTTTGCTGCGCTCTGCACAACATTTCATTGCCCTCCCAGCTATAGTAAGGAATTGATTCAAACTAGCACAGGAACTAGACTAAATATTAAAAGCATCTTGGGGCAAGCTGAGAGACACAGAAGCCTTGGGATCCAACAAAGCAATCATGGGCTATAGCACCAGAAGAATAAATGCACTGCATTTTTAACAAGTTAAATAGTAGATGTGTCCCAGACTGGAGTGGGAGGGAGGCAGTACATGTCACTATGTGGCAGGGTGAGTTCCCCTGATGGACATGGGACGATGTATTGGCATCAAGGCTAAAGGAGTCCCCCCCCACTCTCCACTTGGGTGTGCCAAAACCAGGCCCAGTGTCATCTAGAAAGAGAAGTTTTGTACCTGTTTAAAGCATCTGGATGCAGGTACATCTGCTTTGTAAGTGAAAATACAGTACTGTGCAAACGTTTTAGGCAGGTGTGAAAAAATGCTGTAAAGTAAGAATGCTTTAAAAAATATACAGTATATTGTAATTGTTTATGTTTATCAATTTATAAAATGCAAAGTGAGCGAACAGAAGAGAAATCTAAATCAAATCAATATTTGGTGTGACTACCCTTTGGCTTCAAACCAGCATCAATTCTTACACTTGCACACTTTGTACACTTGCACAAAGTCAGGGATCTTGTAGGATTAGAGTCAGGTGTATGATTAATCAATTATACCAAGCAGGTACTAATTATCATCAATTTCATATGTAGGTTGAAACACAGTCATGAACTGAAACAGAAACAGCTGTGTAGGAGGCTTAAAACTGGGTGAGGAACAGCCAAACTCTGCTACTAAGGTGAGGTTGTGGAAGACAGTTTCATGTCACAGGTCACACCATGGCAAGACTAAGCACAGCAACAAGACACAAGGTAGTTCTACTGCATCTCCCAGGCAAAAACTGCAAAGCAGACTGAGGTTTCAAGATGTGCTGCTCAAGCTCTTTTGAAGATGCACAAAGAAACAGGCAATGTTGAGGACCATAGATGCAGTGGTTGGCCAAGGAAACTTAATGCAGCAGATGGAAGACACATCATGCTTACTTCCCTTCGACACTGGAAGATGTCCAGCAGTGCCATCAGCACAGAACTGGTGGAAACCAGTGGGACCCATCTACTGTCCAGAGAAGTCTGGCAAGAAGTGGTCTTCATGGAAGAATTGCGGCCAAAAAGCCATACCTCTGACGTGGAAACAAGGCTAAGCCACTCAACTATCCACAAAAACATAGGCACTGGGGTGCAGAAAAATGGCAGCAGATGCTCTGGATGGATGAGTCAAAATTTGAAATATTTGGCTATAGCAGGAGGCAGTTTGTTTGCTGAAGGGCTGGAGAGCGGTACAAGAATGAGTGTCTGCAGGCAACAGTGAAGCATGGTGGAGGTTCCTTGCACATTTGGGGCTGCATTTCTGAAAATGGAGTTGGAGATTTGGTCAGGATCAGTGGCGTCCTCAATGTTGAGAAATACAGGCAGATACTTATCCATCATGCCATACCACCAGGGAGGTGTGCAACTGGCCCCAAATTTATTCTGCAGCAGGACAACGACCCCAAACATACAGCCAATGTCATTAAGAACTATCTTCAGCGTAAAGAAGAACAAGGAGTCCTGGAAATGATGGTTTGGCCCCCACAGAGCCCTGATCTCAACATCACCGAGTCTGTCTGGGATTACATGAAGAGACAGAAGGATTTGAGGCAGCCTATATCCACAGGAGATCTGTGGCTAGTTCTCCAAGATGTTTGGAACAACCTACCTGCCGAGTTCCTTCAAAAACTGTGTGCAAGTGTCCCTAGAAGAATTGGTGCTGTTTTGAAGGCAAGTGGTCACACCAAATATGGATTTGATTTGGGTTTCTCTTCTGTTCGCTCACTTTGCATTTTGTAAATTGATAAACATAAACAATTACAATATATATTTTTGAAAGCATTCTTACTTTACAGCATTTTTTCACACCTGCCTAAAACTTTTGCACAGTACTGTATATAAAAGGGCAGAAGTGTTAAACAACGGAGAGGGGGTTGTTGGACATTGCTGGAGTTGTGTTTGTACAGCATGGATTGTAGATGCTGTCTGTATTAAGGGAGAGGTGGGAGAGGAATCTGCAGCTGAAGTCTCAGCAGGAAAAAGCAGAATTCAAGAGAGAGATCTGCTGAACAGACCGGCTGGTGGAAAAGAATGCAGATTTTGGAGGACAGATCAGAAGACAGGTTGACAAAAGTGCTGGAAAAAGAAGCTTGGGAAAGAATTATTTTTCCCTCTTTCCATTCATATCCCTAGGCTGAAAGCAAGCCCAGAAGTGAAAGTACTGAAAGAAATTGCCTGAGTCAGGAAGGGAGGGAGTGAAAGACATAAGATACGTAAAAAAAAGTTCAGTTTGGAATTGTCTATATAGTACTATATAAGTATAGTTTGTGAAGTGAAGGCTTCTATATATATCGGAAATTCACACAAATTATCTATCTAAAACTACTGCAACAATAAATATTACTGTAATTTAGAGAACAGTGTATGTATGTCTGGAAAGTTCCTGCCCCTTTTCCCACTTTCCAACATACTACATGGGGACATTTATCAATATTCTGACCATCTCCTATGTAGGAAAAAAATAAGTTTAAAAAATTGTAGCATGGAATTGTAGGGGTATGGCATATGAAGAAATGTACCAAAAGAGACAGAGAGAGAGAACCTACAGGAGTTAGCATTCCTATGCATTATCTGGGGAACTGTTCTTCCTACATTTGCTATGAACCTAAGAGCAGCATTGATAGATGAAACAAAAGACAATCTAGTCTAGCATTCTGTTCCCACTATGGTCAAGCAGATATGGTCAATTCTCTCCAAAGGCAGAACAGGTACACAATGTTACCCTCCTCTGTGCTTTCCATGGGCGGTAACAACTAATTATAGATTCATCCCGGGCTTCTATCCGCTACATATTTTGGTAGCAAAATTCCACATGAAGAGGTACTTTCTTTTAGCTGTGCTAATTCTTCCACTCTTTCATTTTATTCAGTGATGGCCGATTTATTCTGAGGGGGAGGGAGGAATGCCAGCAGCATTAGCTCCATTGGCATGAGAGAGGGACTCTGAGATTGCCTTCAGAAGTCTGCTCTTTAATGTCCCTGCCAAGTAAGGGCGCCAGATAACTGGTCCAACAATTAGGTTGTGGAATGTTCTGCTAGTATTCATTTTATGAACTTTTCTAAGTCAGATTAATATTTTTTGCATTTCCCAGACTGCTTAATCATGTAACATCAATGTATCTATTTCTTGGTTACATATCATTTATTACTGCCTGATGTTTCTATTGCTACTACAAGTTATGTACCAAAAAGAATGTAAATATAATAAAAACAAATATATACTAAGTAGATGAAAACATGTAATTTGTTTTGATTTTCCTGTTCAGTTTGAGATATTTTCCTTGAGTTGTATTATGGCCCTTTAGTTACTGATTCTGCATAACCTTTTCACCACTTACACACATATACACCTGCATAACCAGTCTTCCCACACATGAAGATGTTTTGTGAGTCTAGCCACAGAGGCAATCACTGTTGGATTCATAGTTCAAGGCACTACCCTCTTACGATATTTTTTCCCACATTTTCAACAAGCAACCAATATTCCTGCACAGACTTCCAGAATGAAAATTCTCACCTTCACAGTTCAGGTGAGGATGAAAGAAAAGCAATTATTCTCTATTCCTCTGAAATATTCAGGTTTTCTAAAATGCTCCCCCCCACACTTAATGTCAATGTCTCAAATGCAATGGCAAAATAAAACATAAAACATGTACTGCCAGTTTTCCATTTCCAACTCACAAGTATAAAAGTAATTCAAATGAGACAGGAATTGTCTTAATGCCTAGAGGTAAAAAGCATGATGGAACATGTTTTCTAATTTTAAATCAGCTATACTATAATCCGTAGCATTTTACGTCTTCGTAATAGAATGAAGAGGCAGTCCATGGAACCTAGAAAAGACTCAGCTCCTGTCTATACCCACACAAAAAAAGGGAAGTCAGAGAATTATATGCCTTGGAGATTGCTTACTGGAATTTTAAACAGCACTGAAAGATTAGGACAAGTGAGAACAGAGAATAAGAGAGTTCTCAATTATTACAAGCTACCTGCTCTCCCAAGACTGACCTACACAGCTGTCCAAACCACTTAATTTTCAAATTATATTAGCTCCAGCTTCCTTTCCTATAATGGAAGTTATTACTGTAAGACAAGAACAGCATGAAGTTAGTGCAAGTGATCATGGTATTACATCAGGAAGTGTGAAGACTTGGCTACAACCCTCCAATACTTCTGTTTCTTACGTCTGCTATTCTTTTCCATTTACTTTCTGTCCTTTACAATATATTTATCTGTCTTTGCTCATACCCGTGAAATGAAGGAACTTGGTTCAGGAATGCTTGGCAAATTTACTTTTTCTTCCAAACGCCAATAGCTCCAAATGAACCACTGGAGAATGAACTGTCATGAAGGAAGAGTCTAAAATTAAAGATTGCCCTGTAAACTTACAGAAACTAGTACTGCAGTTGCAGAGAAAGTGTCCTATTTTAGGAGGGCAAAAGTTCTGCAATGGGTTTGACCACCAGCAGCTTTCTCGTCCTGTTCTACAAATACAAAATACTTTAATGACCAAGTATAAAATATATACAAGGAATTTGTCTTCGGTGACAAGTCATCTTCATTGTTTCTGGCTATTCGGTCATCTTCATTGTTTCTGGCTATTGTTCTAGACTGCAACTAATCCATTTCCTTCTCTATGGATCTCTCTGTGACATCATTCAGTCTCTATATATGTGAGAAATCCATACATTTTGATGTAGCTCAACAGTGTCCCCTAGAATTTCTTTGGGGAGGTGATGAAAATTAAATAGGTCAAATCTCACTTATTATTCTACAATTCATATCCATAAAATTACTCTTTTGAACCATGGTTTGTCCACTTGGAAATATTCCTTTTTAATTACTGAAGTATAAAGTGATTAAGAAAGCAGGATCACCACTAAAATCATTTTTCTGATTTGCTTTTCAAAATTCTGCCATCAAAAATTGAGTCATTGTTGATCAAAACAACAGTCTCCATTAAGGATGCTTATAGATGGAGAGCACATAAACACTAAAAAAAACATATTTTTTTTACTGTAAACAATGGTTTATTGCTTTTCCACTATAAACAGTACTTTATTACTTTACTATTATAAGCAGTTGTTTACCTCAAAGTGTTAAAAACTGCTCATAATGTAAGACTACAGGATTGAAGCTCAGCTGAGCAAAATGAATACAAACTGGGTATGAAATCCATTGGTTTTGCCTAAAAATGCCCTTTTCTCTAGTCAATTTCATAATCCATTCTGTTTAATTTCAGTCTCCCCTAACTAGTTTCACAGTGCTAAGACTGATGTCACATTGATTGTTCCTGCTTGTAAGTAGCACACACCTGCCCTATATTTATGTTTTTTCTTCCAGAGAAGTGTGTGGGATCTCAGCCCAAATCATAGATTAAAACTTTATTCCCCAGCCACTTTGTTTCAAGAATTCCCCCTCCCATACACATGTGCACATGCTGGCTCATGCGCGCACACGCACATACTACTAAATAAAAGGAAAAAGAACCCTCATTGGCTAAAAGAGTTCCCTTTTAATTGTCATTCAGATTCTCTTCTCTGCAATGAACTATGTATATGCTCTGAAAACTATGACATCACTCAAACAGGTAATACAAATTCATTTGTTTTATTTGAAATTCTGTTGACGGCCTTCTTTTGTTTTCCCTTTTTTGGGTCAAATAAATTCCCTTCTGTGTCTGGACATCTGATTTAATGTATTGCATGCACAGCCACTCTTTGTATTCTTAAGTTTCCTAGTTCATTAATTTAAGAAATTTAAATTCTGGGAAAGAAAATCCAGGGCATCTTATTTTTTCCTTGAACTGAACTCAGCAACAGTACTGCCAGGTCTGAGTAGGATCAAAACAATAGGGGCCTTGATCCATCCTGGTGCTCACCCCGAGCTGCCTCCCCCTCAGATGGCTGTTTGCTTCATCTACTCTCACCTCTCTTTTCTTTGCCTACCAGCCTCAACAGTCTGCCACTACTCACAGTTTCCACATTCATCCATTCATTCTAGCCTTCTTTCCCACATTGCCTGTTCATATCTGTTTCTCCCAAGCCCATTGCCCAAAGGCCCTTTTTGCACAACAAGGTCCTGAAGCCAGATCCAACTTTCCACTGGTTGGGCTGAGGAAAGGGCTCCATGCCAGAAGAGATCAGAACTCCCCAGCTGGACAGGCTGGAGTACAGCAGGAGGTTCCACTTGATGTAGAAACTACTTTATTTTCATAGGGGCAATCTCTTGGAAAGAAAAAGTTCATGAACAGAACTTCCCCCTACTGGATCCAATCCAATCAGGGGCTATCCCTTGTGCCAAAATCCTGCATAAACATACTTTCAGCATCTGGGAACATCTATCCAAGTTAAGGCAAGAAAAGAAGCACTAGAAGGAAAGGCATTATATTTTGAGTGGGCTATACCATTAAAGTCCCAGGAGAGAAGGAAAAGAAAGCCACAGTAACCATCTCTTTCTCTGGTTCAAGAGAACATGAATAAGATTATATTTCAATAAGTAAAGTTTGAAGTTGAATTTAAGGATAAAAATTTAATCTAGGTCCCTCTTAATCCGAGTGTGGAATCAGAAGTGCAATCTTCCTTTCAGCCAGCATTATACATCCAAATTCAGCCTTGCAAATAAGTTGGGAATACAGCTCACCAAACTGCCCATGTGGCTGGGAATTCTGGAAGTCGCAATATCAATATATTCAAAAGGTGACACATTGGGAAAGGCTATTCTAAAACAGAATTCATATATTGCACTAAATCATGAGTAATTTAAACCATGAGTTCACAGAACAAACCATCATGATATAGTCCAATAGGGTGTGACAGGCAAGGTCTTGGGCAAGGACTAGTGAGACCAAGCTTTAAGTCCCCCCTTAACTATAGAAACTCCCTGGGTGACTTTGGGCCAGTCAGTCCCTCTCAGCCCAACTTACCACATAGGGCTGTTGCTGTGAGAATAAAATGAAGGGAGATCCCCATGTAAACTGACTTGAGCTCCCAGAGTAAAGAAGTGTATAAATCTAACAAATAAACAAAAATAAATCAACCTATCACCCTAAGCCAAAACAAAGCAAATCACATTACAACTGGATAGGATACATGAAGCCATCCAGAGTCACCCTCTTAGGAGGTCTGCTGAAATTCATAGAATACTGACTGGTATCTATCTATCCCTCCATCCACCCATCCAGGAAACTCTGGCAGCAAACAAGAAAAAAAAACCCCAAAGAATTCTGTTAAAGCAAAACACACACACACACACACACACACACACACCATCCCTGTATCAAGGCTCAGTTAAACCACAACAATGTTAATCATACACCAGAGCCCCCATGCTAACATCCCAACTTGGTGAGGAATACCTGGGGGAAAAGCCAGGTCTTCATGGCCTTGCAAAAGACCAATAGAATAAGGGCTGTCCATATTTCAGGATGGAGGCTGTTCCATAGAGCAGCATCATAACAGAGAAGACATGCTTCTGGAGACCCGCCAGAGAGCGCTGTTTTATTGATGGCACCAGGAGCATACTCAGTCTTTCAGATCTGGTGGGACAGGAACAAACCCCTGGGGAGAGGCGGTCCCATCAGTAACCTGGTCCCATGCCATGAAGGGTTTTAAAAGTGACAATCAGTACCTTGAATTGTACCTAGAAGGCTACTAGAAGCCAGTGCAGCTCACACAGCAGTGTTACATGGGCATACCACGGTGCACCCAGAACTGCATATGCCACTGCATTCTGGACCAGCTGAAGTTTACAAATGCTCTTCAAGGGCAGACACATTTACAGCACATTGCAATAGACCAACAGGGAAATGATTAAGGTGTGAGTTGACCGTGAAAGCACCTCTCAGTCTAGGAATGGGTATAACTGGTACACTAGATGTATTTGTATAAAAACTTTCCTGGCCACAACTGCCATCTGTTCCTTGAGCAATGGCATGAATTCAGGAGAACCCCCAGATGGTGCACCAACTCTGTTTGGGGGAGTATCACCTCATGCAGAGTTAATGATGGAAAATCAGCAATTACAATCGAGACAGGGAATAAAACTCAGAGCCACTTAGTCTTGTCAGGGTTGAGCCAAAGCTGAATCTTCCCCATCCAGACCCACGCAGCCTCCATGCACCTGGAAAGCATCTTGGCACCATTACTTGGTTGGCCTGGGGCTGAGAGGTACAACTGAATATCACCAGCTTGCTGATGATACTTAACCCCATGCCAACAGATGACCCCACCCAGCGGTTTCATGTAGATGTTAAATATGAGTGGGGAGAGAGCCATGCCCTGCGGCACTCCACAAAGCAGGGGCCTAGGACTGGACATCTCTTCCCCTACCAACTCTAAGTAGAACCAGTCTCAGAGGAAAGAGGAGAACCACTGAAGAACAGCATTTCCTACTCCTAACACCTCAACCAATCCAGAAGGCTACCATGATTGATGGTATTGAAAGCCACTGAGAGACAAAGGTGGGCCAGGATAGATGCAATTCTCTCCATCCCAAGCCTGCCAGAGATCATCTACAAGCACGATCCATGTCATCTCAGTGTTATACCCTGGCCTGAAACCTGACTGCCACAGGTCCAGATACTCTGCTTCCTCCAGAACCCTTTGGAGCTGCAGACCTACCACCTTCTCAACAACCTTCCCTAAAAAAAGGAATGTTGGAGACTGGATGAAAATTGTCCAGTACAGCTGGGTCCAATGATGGCCTCTTAATGTGAGGACCAATGCAGTAAATCACAGGAATATGAAACTAAATGAAAATAGTCAACAAAAGTGATTTCAATCTGTTTCAAGCACCTTTTTTCCTTTCTCATTAGCTATAGGAGCACAGGCTGAAATACTTCCACAGTCAAAAGGGATGATGTTTCCCAGGCTTTGTGGATAATAAAAAGCCATTACTGATCTCTGCTGATGCATCTCTAGAGCAGAAATCCTGCAGATCTCCTAGTTATAGCCTTCTTTTTTCAACCATGACAGAATCCAAATGTTTTTATGATACCCTAAAGAGAAAACCTCTGACAAAAAATAAGAGATAACTGGAATAATTTAACCCAAATGCTTACAGTGTATTAGTACATAACCTGATTTTAAGAAATATCTTATAGCATCAAACTGTGCTGCATTTTTAAACATGAAAAAGAGGTAATTTTGTTCCTAGGTTTAGAACAAGTTAATGGCAATGGACTCACTCCAGTGATTAGCAAACTCTATCTTATTTATATATGGGGGGGGGGGGGGAGACAACAAAATTTCAATACTATTAAGAAGAATAGAGGTATGCAGTAATGATAAGCCACAATGGGTAAAAAACTGAAGCATCACAGAATCATCAGTATCAATTATAAATACACAGTATAAGAAACACTGTAGCTCTCTGATTTAGATTTTTGGTAAGATTTCCAGGATTATCTAGTTTTTCAGAGATTTATTTCTCTGTTTTAATTAAGGAGGAAAAAACAAGTTGTTTATGTACAACTGTGGTTCTTTAAGGGGTCATATGCACATTCAGAGATATGTATAATGTGCCTATAAAGAATCAGCCAACAATGGAATTTTGTAAAACTGCAGAGGACGTTTTGTAGAAAGCACTCTCCTCAAAGTGCAAGCTCCTGAACATCATTAGAAGGGAATAAGCAGAAGTTTGTGTGAAGGCACTGATGGCCATTGTTATAAGAGCTTTGAGGATTCACAGAAATTGATCCAACGGACAGAATAAACAGTCCCTTCTGTGAATTTAATATATTTCCTTAACAAAACAAGGCAAGTTCTTAGTTTTGTTTTCAGGCATGTAAATCAATACAGGAAGCATTTCATTAAAGCATCTTCACTACAGCCAATTCCTTTCTCCCACACTCTCGCCTCCCTGATCACCTTTCTGATAAGCCACAGTGAAGCAGCAATACAGCAATAAACCATTTGTGTGTATTGCAATAGAGTCTTCTCTTACTTAGTTGTAAGAAGGGGGTAATTATGTTAGCTGGCAGGCATTTACTCTTAGTGTGGCAGGATGTGATCTTTCACTCTTTTCAGCTTTTCACAAAAGTCACCTACATCAAGGAGACATGTCCCTCATTACCCCTCTTTCTTCTTCAGCAGTTCTTCTCCAGACTCCACATAGCTGCACTTCAGACACCTTGCCCTTGTCTTCTCTGAATCAACAGGTTTTCAGTGGTTCAAAACTGCCTAATCCATTTTAGGATCACCAGCCATCTTTTTTTTCCCCTCCTTCCCAGTGGTTTCTCTTTTAATTCCCCAGCTATCTCCTTCCACCTTGCCAGCACAGCAGCAGACCTCTTTTCCTATGAAAAAGTTGAAAAAGTTCTTGTGCCTATGATAAAGCATGCTCTCTCTTCTACTCAAAAAGAGCACTATGCATGTTTGTAAGCTCACATGAGAGAATGACAGACAGCCTTGGGCTATGGCATGCTGTCATATGTTACTCAAGTACCCACAGCTACAGATAAGCAACTTCTCCATCATCTTTATGCTCATCCATATGGGTTAATGGCAAACTTATTTCAGCGGTGAAGAGGCAGGAGCCCAATAGGCATAATTCCCTGCAGGAACTGGAGGAACCACTCAATACTGGTGACTGGCTTAGAAAAGAAATCTGCCAATACAATCGGCAGAACAACATGAAGTCTGTTTTTGGGAGAAATTAGTGCTGCCACTGCCAAGTTTCTTTGACCAAGTTCAGAGCTTGTAAAAGGGAACGGCAAGTAACATAATGGACGAGATTTTAAAAAAGGGATAATTAACCATTTGTATCTCTATTCCAAATCCCTCCATTATGTAAAGCAATTGTTCAGAGTCTGACTGGTGTCCTCTAATGGGAAAGAAGCTGGTGGAATTCTCATTCTGGTATCTGGGTTGACAACAATGACTGACCTGATACTGTAGAAGAGAAATGCAGATGGTCATATTTACAGATCCATTTTAACTAATGTAGAAAGCAGATGCAACCAGGACTTTGGTTCTGGAATCTCAAATCAGTGCCAAGTGCTTTTATAAAGGTTAGGCTGCACAGACTGCCAATGATACAACTTGTGAGACAAGTTGCAGAATATGTGGTTGGTTAGAAGAAATATAACTTGGTAATGGTTGTTGTTCTGCATCTACAAAATCTTCCAGACAGCAAGAAACTAGGACACTCTCAGAACCTTTGTGGCAGTGGCAGTAAATAGAAGGAGATTTGGTCTTGCAGCCTAGTAGGATTAGAGGCCTCACATAGACCACATCATGCTAAGATAAGGAACATCTTGGGTCCCACTGCTCAAAGTCGCAGTAATCGGCTCCTAAGAGGAGAAATACGATGACTGTGAGAACAATCTCAGCATTAGTGCTCTCTATAAGATGATAGATAGAAACAAGAATCAAGGACATGTCAGTTAACTAGATACTGAGTTATGATCCAGCAAGATTTTTCTGATATTCACCTGATACCTGTAATTTTTGCAGGGTCAATTAACCATTGCTGAGGGTTAATTCAAATCAAATGTCTTTCATTTGGTAGCACGTCAAGCAGAATAGATTTTAGCAAAAGAGTCGAATTGAGGTCCTCTGTTCAGTATACTACGTATGAGATATTATGAACAAGTATGCTAACTCAGAGGAACAGGAAAAAACAGTGATAGCACAATTTTAAAAGGAAAGATATTCTAACATTCCTCAGTCTAATCTACTGCCTATCCATTTAATTTACTGTAGGTGCTTCAGTGCTGCTTTCAGAATGCTTTCAAGAAGTCACTTGCAATTTCAGAACGTTAAATTATAGCTTTCAAAATAACTGAAAGGTAATATTAGTGCTAATGGAGAAGCATGGATATAACTCAGTGGCTCCTATATTCTAACTTACAAGTTTGGGCTTTAGGCAGATTCGGAGAGACATCCCTTCCAAATAGAGTTTCAATTGCCTCTGAAAACATTATAGAACTTTTATCTTTGCTCATATCAGAACAGGCTTGTGAAATATCATTGTCCATTTTTTCTCCATTTAAAAAAATAGAAAAAATTATTTCCCAATATTGGTGGTTAGCTACTTCTATTTCTAAAGGCATTACCATGGCATCTCCATTCCAAGAAATAAGCATAAACTTTCAACTGCTGAAAGCCAGTGATTTCAGACATTACCCCAATAGCCTGGCTTCAAGCAGAGCTATACCTCATCTCATTCCTTGCTGGCTTCTCAGGAAAAAAAAAATGCAGAAAACTGCAGCATATAGCCAAAAGCTGCAGGTAAGCAAGAGGTCGGTCTTGTTTAAGTAGTGCGGGGTCAAGGTTAAAAAAAGAAGTCATGGGCCAGTATGTTCATCAGATTTTTTTAAGTTTTATGGTTCTGGACTTTGGGCAAGAAAATCCAAAACAATTTCCTTTTCCTTTTTTTTTTTTTTTTTTAAAGCTAGGCTGGAAGAAGGGATATTTATTTATTTATCATTTATTTTATTTAACTTGCTATTCTCCCAGCTACTGAATCTCTTGGTTTACAACGAAAGCAAATTAAAAATCAAACATTAAAATGATTAAAACTGCAAGTAAAAACATTTAAAACAAGTAAAACTAATCATGAAAATTAATAATTAAAAGCCTGCTCAAAAAGATGTGCTGTGCTAAAAGCCAATAAAGTTAGACTCCACCACACTATACAGAACGCATTCCAAAGAACTGGGTCACCAACATAGAAAACTAAACCCTATATCGCAGCCAGAGGAGCCTGCTGCACTGTAAGCAAACTTCTTCAGTGTCTCAGCATGTGTGGATCTTCATGTTGAAAGAGGAAAAAAGTCTTAGAAATCCTAGTTGGATTAACTAGGACATATCAGAATGCTCAGCCTGACTCATGGTAATCTACCATAATTCATTATGAAAGGCAACCCTTAGAAAGAAAGGGGTTGCTAATAACGCACATCAACCAGTCCTATTCCTCCTTTCTATCCCAACAATTAGCAGCGCCTCACTGCAGCTTCTTATGGTTGAAGAGAGGAACAAAAGGACAATCTGCCCCCTTTTCCTTGTCATAGGACCCACAGCTGCTGAGTGGCAACATTTCCCTCCCCAGAAGAATATGAATAACAATTCTCAACTGCTACTGGAAGCAATTATTTTTATTATCCATAGTAAATTTATGATAAATAAAATAAATAAATAAATAAATAAATAGTAAAGCCCTCTAAGATGAGAGGTCATCAGATCACAGATCTTTACTTATGTTTATGATTTCTGACACATGCTCCTACATGTCCAGAGTTGGCAGTCTCTTCCAACTGCAGTTACTCCTCATGTGTACATAAAAATATGTTGAAATCTCATTCAAATTTGCCAAAATCACAGGAGACTCCACAATTTCACGTGGTTACAAAATCACTTTGTTTACTTTAGGGAAGCTGGGACTTCCTCATGCCAGCTTCTTCTACACCTTAATAGTGTTGCATGACTGAGATGTGATAGGAATCTGAATATTTCAGCCTGAACTTTTAATTCCATGATTAACAAGCTGGGGACGGACTGCTTTAGGAGACACTTATATTCCCACTCATGAAAGAGTACAAGAGAGTGAGACATGTTACACATGGATGTGAGGCAGCATGTTTTTCAGACTAATTTGTCAGAGTTGTGCAGTTGTTCTTTTTAAATAGCTCAATAATTTTGTTCTTCCCACAACTTTCTCCACAAAGTCCCAGATTGACTTCAACTACGTAAACAGAAGAGTATATTAAAAGGCCCTGATTAACACTGTACTGCTTAAAAGGTCATTTTAATCTCTGCTTAACACAAGTAATGATACCCAAAGAGTCCTCAGGAATCCTACCCACATTCAAAGGGGATGGACAGTAGTTGCAAAACACAAAATAGGAAATTAAACTGAAGGCTCAGAAGGGTGTTTCTTATGAACTCTTGCTAGGGTTAGGTAAACTGAAGATGCCAAAGGAAATCCTATCCCTCAGTTCAAAATGATAACGTTACAAAGGCTTTGTTGTCATAGGCCACATATATTTATCCATGAAGCATAGAATAAATTTATTATTGAAGTAAAAGAAATAAACTGAATACAAAGAGGTTGGAAAAAACAGGGGTGACAGTTCTCTTTGAACAACTTTGCTGCTACTGATGACCAAAAGGCTCCTGTTCAGACTTCTTTTTCCATAACACATTGTTTCTTCACAGCTCCAAGATCTGCCCCCATGGTTACTAAGGTGAAGAATGGAACTCTGTGTACACAGGGAGGAAAGGCTAACCCATCAGCGAAAAAAAAAAAAATGAATCTGAGTGGCAGAAATAAGATTAGGACTTTAAGGCTACCAAATAAGACTATATATCAGACTAAAAGTAATAAAAGTATCCACAAGGCAAGGCTAAAATTACCATGTCTGTCAACTATCTCCCTGTATTAAACAGACACAGTAAGTTGAAAAAGGGAACAACTTGGCCATTTTTTGCCACAACATTAAAAAGGAAGAATAAGAAGAAGCAATGATGTTATAGTTCAAAGCAGACACACACATACACACTCACACCTTATCTACCTCTCTATTTTTGGAATCCACTTTTCCCTGTAGACTGTGTTCTTCCTCATATATAGAGATGTGGAGGGCTACACAGGAGGATTTAAGGTGGCAATCTGCCAAAAGAATAAGTGCCAACTTGCTATGAAAAATCCAAATGATAGATCTTGCCATTATCATTAAACTATTCACATGGATAATAAAACTGAATGGGATATCACTACAGACAAGCAGTTTTCATGCACTGGGGGGGCGGGGGGGAGGCACACAAAAGGGAAAAAAAATGGGAACTAGCTCCTGAAACCTATACATTTCTGCTTGCGGGTATCTATCCATATTATTATTGTCAGTCACACAGTCAGCTAGATGTTTAGACTGGATTTGGCATTTTTATCTTCCTATTAAGTCCTTCCCAAGGATCTGGGATAGGTATATGTTGTTGTTTGATGGTATTAAAGGTATCATCATAGGATGGAAGCTGTTCCAAGTAAAGCTGCCTTTTGCAATTGACAGTGATTTTGTCAATGTCAATGGTGTTCAAGTGGTGCTCCAGATGTTTTAGGATTGCACCCAAGCAGCCTATTACTACTGATACTACATTCTACTTCTATTTGCAGGTCTTTGTATTTTGTGATTTTCTCCAGTTCTTTTTCTTCTATTCTGCTGTCTCCAAGTACTGCAATGTCCACTATCCAGACTTTTTTGTCTTTCTTATCAACAGTTGTTAAGTCTGGGGTGTTGTGTGGCAGGTGCTTGTCTGTTTGAATTCTAAAGTCCCAGAGCACTTTAGCTTCTTCATTTTCTATTACTTTGTCTGTTTTATGGTCCCACCAGTTCATGCTTGCAGGCAAATAGTATTTCTTGCAGATATTTCAATGCACCACTGTTGCTACTTTGTCGTGCCACTGTTTGTAGTCAATCTGTGTAATCTTCTTGCAGCAGCTAACTGGGTTGTCCACTGTTTCTTAGCTTCTTTCCAGAGGCGGCATTTGCTGTCTGTTGGTGTCTTCTCAATTCTGGTTTTGCATGAACTTGTTCTTAAGGCTGGGTCTTATGCAGCCAGAATTAGCTCCTCTGTCTCTTTCTTCAACTTTCCTGCTCTTAGCCATTGCCAGATCTTCTTATCTGCTTTGCCTGCTAGTTTTTTGTGTACTGGCCATGTAATACTTTGCCTTGCCATGTCTCTCTTCTATTCTTTATTTGGTCTTTCTTATAGGCCAGTTAGGTTTCTTTGCTATTCAGTAAGCCTTCATGGTGTACTAGCATCAGTGCATTTTCTTCACTGTCCTACAGATATTCTTCCAATGCCCTTTTTCCTTCTTCAACTGTCTGGTGTACTTTTAACATTCCATGCCCACCTATGCTTCTTGATAAGTAGAGTCTGTCAATGCCATTGTGTGGATGAAGGGCATGATTCAGTGTCATTATTTTTCTGGTCTTCCTATCCAAGGCTTCTAGTTCTGCTCAGGTCCAGTCCACTATTCCAGCTATGTATCTAATGACTGAAATTGCCCAGATATTAATTGCCCTGATGATATTTCCTCCACTGCGCTTGGACTTTAAGATCTTTGGCACTCTCAAGATGTATTTACTACTAACCTTCTTTTTGACTTCAGTGTGCTTGATGTTGTCAGCTTGAAGGATGCCCAGGTATTTGTACTGATCTTCATCCAGACTCTTGGTGTTATTTCCATAGGGCATCTTGATTCCTTCAGTTTTCACTACTTTTCCCCTGTTGATGGTAAGGGTGGCACATTTGTCCAGTCCAAACTCCACTGCAATATCTTGGCTGTATATTCAGACAGTGTTGAGCAGCGATTCTATTTCAGATGGTATTTTTCCATACAGGTTCAGATCGTCCATGTAAAGGAGGTAGAGTAGCTTGGCAGATGTTCTTGATGTTTGATAGCCATGGCCTGACTTGTTCAGTATTGTTGACAGAGGAATCAATGCAATGACAAACAGTAGTGGTAACAGTGAGTCTCCTTGAAAGATTCCTGTCTTGATGTTAACCTCTCCCATTCTATCACCATTGACCAGCAACTGTATCTTCCATTGCACCATTGATCTTTGCACATAGCTTCTGATGTTTCTACTGACTCCTGTTATTTCTAGGCACTTGCTTATCCCATCATGTGGCAGGGAGTCAAATGACTTCTTGTAGTCAATCCAACTACATTCAAGTTGGTCTTCCTTCTCTTGTAGTTTTCCAAAATTATCTTGTCAATTAGGAGCTGATCTTTTGTTCCTCTGTTGTTTGGGTGGTTTCCTTTCTGGTCATGTGGAAAGAGCTTGTTTTCAACTAGGTGCTGTTGGACTGCATCAGCTGCAACACCAGTTAGCAATTTGAAAGTTGTTGGTAAGCAGGTAATTGGCCTGTAGTTGCCTGGTGCTGCCTCTTTTATTGGATCTTTCATTATCAGGTATGTTTTTCCAGATGTTAACCAATCTTAATTTTCACCTCCTTGCAGTATGTTGCTAAATTACTTGACAATCAGTGGGTGCAGACCAGTCAGTTGTTTCAACCAAAAACCACACAGTTCATCTTCACCTGGTGCTGACCAATTCATGAACTTCCTTGCCCTTTTCTCCACCATTTCTGCTGTTATTACAAGTTCTTTCATTTCAGCTTCTTTTTTATTCTTATCCACCTCCTTTATCCAAGCTGCATTCTTGTTGTATTTCTTTGGGTTGTCCCATTGCTGCATCCAGAAGTGCACTGTTTCTTCTTTGTCAAGTGTTGACTGGTTCATTGCAGCCTCTCCTTTGATGGATTGATAGAAACATCTCTGATTTGACTGAAATTGGAGATTCTGCCTATAGTGTGCAATTCAAGCTTCATATCTGCTGATCTTTTTGGCTATGGCTGTTATTTGCTGCTTTCCAGCGCTTCTTTGATCTTCCATGTTTCTAGGTGGTATTTCTTGATCAGGTATTATTTGGTCTTCTTGTTCTTCAGCTTCTTTTCTTTCATCTGTTCTAGCTTGCTTGCATCTGAACTTAGCATGTTGATCTTATTTTCCAACCTGATCCTCCATTTTGGTGGTGCACTCTTTGGCTTTCTCTTGTTTGTTGATTTTGCATCCAAGGTATTCAGTCATAACTGCAGCCATGCTGTACATTAGTTGGTTTGTTTCTTGCAGTGAGCTGGTGCTTATATTTGATATTACAGCATTGGCATCTTTTAATACTTGTGCTAGTTGTTTCTTTGTAACAAGCTTCAGTGCAGGGAACCTTATTCTGTTGTTTTTGTGCTGTTCTAGATGCTCAGTTATTCTTTAATTCCTCATGTTGTTTAGTTAAAGGGCTTTGTTTTTTCTGAGGAGAAGGCAGAGGAGAGGGTGCCTGGTTTGGGAATGAAAACAATTCAATAGTTATACTGGCTTCCTCTACTGTTGACTCCCCCTCGTTTGCCTCTACAGCCTGAGCTACTTCTGGCAAGGCTTCGGTTTCTCTTCCCTGGGTAAACCCTTGCAATTCTTCCAATTCTACTTCTGTGAATACTTTATTTCCTATTATAAATCAACAATGATCTGCTAGCCTCTGTTCTGTTATTTCTGATTCTGGATGTTGTTCTTTCCAGAACTGGTGCATTCTTTTCAGATATCCTCTTCTTGTTGGACTTGATTTGTAATAGCAGATCAACAATTTTTTGTTTTCAATCTTCATATATCTATGACAGATAAATAACTTTTCTTCCAGTAGTCCTGCAGCTGCTAACCCTGGCTGCACAGTCAACAGCCCTGAGTCCTGTAGCCCACTTGTCACCAGATGTCCAGGAACTCCAACACCTAGCATGATTCTTTTTGACCTGAGCAATGACTGATCCGCTATAGGTTTCTGTAAATTATGTCTCACTGTATTGTTTATGGGAGAGACACTCTTTGTCTGCCTCTTCTGATGAGACCTATCTGGTTGAACTTCTGGCATGGCTCTCTTCCTCCTCAAAGCACGCAAACCCCACAATCACTTCAAGGTAGTGCCTCCCTGGGGGCATATCATCATCATCATCATCATCATCATCCAGCAACTGTTCAAAGTTACGATGATCCTAAATAAGTGGTATTACAAATGTCCTTGAAGTTCTGGCTGTCACAGCACCTTGTGGTCACATGATTGTGATCTGGGCGCTTGACAACCGGCTCACACTTATGACCGTTGCAGCATCCCATTGTCACATGATCACCATTTGTGACCTTCTCTGCCAGCTTCCCACATGCAAAGTCAATGGGGAAGCTAGCAGGAAAGGTCGCAGGTCGCTCCAGTAAGTCACTCTGCTTTTTCTCCTGAGGACCCCCACTACCAAGTATGAGATCTCAGGACTCATACCCCCTCCCCTGTTTGCATTCTGTAGCGCGCACCAGCCCACAGTTCCCCGCTTGCCTAAGGCCCTCACTGGCCTACCAGCACTCCCTAGTGCCCACCTTCAGCCACCACTGACCCGCTCCCACTCCCTAGCACCTGCCTGTGGTTCTTGCTGGCCAACCCATGGCCCCCACTGGCCCACCTTTGTTCCTTAGTGTCTGCCTGCAGTTCCCCCCCACCCCCCTGCAGCACCTGCACATCTTCCACAGGCCTGAGACTCCCACCTCTTCCTGTTTAATGACCCATGCAATCCAGAGGTTATGACAGCAACCAGAACTGCCAGGATTGCTGTTGCTAAGCAATGGAGTCCCGTGACATTGTGCTTTACAAGTGCATCACTTAGTGACAGAAATTCTGGTCCCAATTGCCATGATAACCCAAAGACTACCTGTATCTCTTCTTGGTGTTCCAAAGTGGGGGGTGACATCATGGTCCCTTCACACTAATCTTTATAAAAGCAGAAAGTACATGATGTGGTTAAGGATCCAGTGGAGTTTGATCCAGTGGAGCCAATTTCCTCCAACCCCTATTATGCAATGCTAGATCATCCAAGTCAATGAGAGCATCAACACTATGACATCAAAAATCAAATGGTTGTGATTGTTCAGAAGAGTAACAGTCCATCAGGGAACAGATGACAAGTGTCAAGAAGACCAGCTTCTGCAATCAGGGTTTATCAGCACTGGCAATGGCGAGATATGGATCAGGAGCCTTTGACATAAAAACCTCTTTCTGAGCGGAGTTCAGAGCTGGAACAACAGTTATGAACAATTAGTTTTGAATCTGACCATACCACTTCCAGGACCTTGGAGAGCACAGATGCAGCCTGGGTTATTGTTCAGTCTAAGGGCTGTTATTCCAATACCTGCCTTTGTTCAACTAAAGAAGTTGAACATGTAAGAGTCTTTTCCTCAGCCTGGGAAAATCTACATCCTCAGGCTGGGAAACCCTAAGATTAACCTGAGAGTCGTTACACTATTAGTCTTCTTCAGATTGCAGCTCAGCTCTTGACCCTGGTGACATTTATTCATTCATATATTTATTTAAAACATTTAGATAGCCGCTCAACTCTGTTTGGGCATTGTACCAAATTCTGGGCAGCTCACAACCAAAAAAATAAAACAACATCTATTTACCATAAAACATATTAAAACCAAAAATATTGAAACCTGGCACCACAGCTAAACTTTCCCATGCAAGCCACAACAAGTTCATCACAGCAATCTCACCCTATCCCAGTGCCCAGGGGCTATCTCATTTCATGCTTTTATTTTTTAAATTAAATAATAATAGAAAAAGAACACAACACAAAGAAAATTACAATGCAAATACTGTACATATATTCTCAAGAAAAAAAACACATAAAAAGTGCTTTAAAAAGTGAAAAAAGAAACAAAGTATAATACATTGTTATAACAGTCAACAATTACAATTCTACATATACTTGTCTAATTTAAGTATTATTCAAGTATTTATATCTAGTACATTTATACAACTATCATTCTTTTTAACCTACTGCATTTTGTATAAATGAGTTCTATATTTCATTATACTTGTCCATACAGAGTCTACATCTATAGGCAATCTGTTCATAGGTGGCAAGTGCATTCAGGTCTTCAATCCACTGAATGAACGGGGCCATACATTTATCCTTCCAATGCTGCAGTATCAGTCTTTTAGCCACAGTAAAGGCCCAGAGAATCCATTTAAGATGTCCAGTTGTCAGATTCCATGTACTAGGTATGTAATTCAAAAGAATATTATCCTCTGAGAATTTTAGCTTTTGTCGCACAGTCATATTTGTACATCACCACTGGAGTTATGTACCGGAAGCTACAGCTGGTTCAAAATGCAGCCGCATGGATGATATTAGGTCCCCCTAGGATGGCACTTTGCTACGGGAGCTGCATTGGGTGCCAGTTTGCTTCAAGGTCCAATTCAAGGTGTTGGTTATCATCTTTAAAGCCCTACATGGCATGGGTCCAGGTTACCTGAGGGACCGTCTCATTCCCACTACACCAACCCATCCCACCTGGTCAGGCAGAGACGGCATGTTGTGGACCCAGTCAGCGAGAGAATGTTGGCTGGTGGGGCTCAGGAGGAGAGCCTTCTCTGCTGTTGCCCCCATCCTTTGAAATATTCTCCCCCTAGAGGTGCAGCAGGCCCCCATCCTCCCAGCTTTCTGAAAAGGATTAAAGACCTGGCTCTGCCAGCATGCATGGGGCAACATGAGCTGTAACCATCCCTGGGGGTGGTTAGTGCCCTGACGACACTCCCTGAGTTATTCGCCAACTCTCCATCTTTCTTGGAAGCTATTTATTATTAGGATTGTTTTTATATTGTATTTTGATGAATTTTACCTCTGCTGTAAACTTCCCAGAATCATTTCAATGAGATGGGCAGTGACAAATTCGATATATAAATATAAATAAATAAAATATTTATATAGTCTGCTACTTTCTCCCAAAACGTAGTAAGTACAGGACATTGTAAAAAAACATGTATTTTAAAGAAGCATTATCCTTATTACATCTCCAACAAAATGCTGTCTTAGTCAATCCTTTTTTATACAAATGGAGTCCAATAAATTCTAAATATTATCTTTTGTTCTATAAGTTGCAGTTTGAGGTCCATTGGAACTCTTGTTATAGAAGTTAAGTTGCTCTCCCATTGTCTAGACAATATGGGAACCTCTAATTCTTTATTCCACTCATTTCTTAGCATCTGCATATCAAACTGATTTATTGATTGCAAATATCTATAAAAACTAATAGTAGATTGTTTAGTTTTAAAGGGTTTAACAAGTTGTTCTGGTATCTCAGGTGTCTCAGAAGCTGAAAATGCTGCTAATCCAAACAATGTTGTTAACAAATGTTGCAGCTGTAAATATTGCCATTGGGTTACATCTGACAGATGATATTTATCTTTCAACACAGCATATGTTAAAAATTCATCTTCATCATCGATCAGTTGGTCCAAAGTCAATATCTCAGCCTCCATCCAATTTTTTGATATCACCATCTTTTTCCCAATTTTTAAAATTGGGTTTCCCCATAAAGTCAATTTAGCATGGGTAAAAGGGTAAAATCTTCTTTTATTAGACATACCATTCCATCACTTTCTAACTGACACAATTGTTTTCATAGATACTAGAATTCTAGTGTATTTTAATCCTAATACTGTCCATCCAAGCAAGGGTGCTATATATGTATATTCTGACATTGCCCAAATTGTTGGCTTCAGTATTTAATACTTGACAATAGGTAAGCATGATGATACAGCTTCAGATCTGGAAACTGAATCTTCCCTCATTAATTG